>CM037593.1:10204087-10906587 GCA_021018995.1 Chloranthus sessilifolius | reverse complement strand
TACACAGTGAGTGAAATGAACACGAAAATCTGGGAATTGAGTATAGTGAATATGAAATACGAGCTTTTGTTTCCGTTATCGGATATCTGCTCTGTTAGCACTTTTATTCTGTCATCAATTGTCTGATTTATTAAATCTTTGAATTTCGTCTTTTAATATCTGATCTGTTCTGTTTTGAACTCTGTCATTAATAAGATGTAATTGCTATTGATATTTTTCTACTAAACTTAGATGTTAGCTCACCCCGACTATACGTCACAAGTATAAGTTTGTAGAAGGCCCAAACTACATACTGAATATTAGGAGCTTCCGCCTTTATCTTCTATTTGGGATCATAGATTTCGGATATTGTGGATTAGGTAAGTTAAGGGTTAGTACTTTTGTAGTGTTATACGCTACTGTTAGGTGATGGTTGGTCATCACTGGTGTTTATTTACTTATGTTCATGTTAAATATTAGAACTAGATGTTTGAATTATACCTTATGTTTATACCAAATATGTTGTATCAGATTGTGATCTACGATCTGGCAGTCCGGATTTTTCCTTTTGGTAGTAGTTAAGAAAAAATAAAATAAAATAAAATAAAAAAAAATAATAATATATATATATATATATATATATATATATATATATATCTCAAAATTTTAGATTGGAAAAATCCGGGCTTTCACATACTTTGTCTTTTCATTTATTATTAATTTGTTCATTTATTATAATTTCTATTTCTCACCGGTGCATGGCCCATGACTTTTGCTAGTTTATTTTGCTATACAAAAAATTTATGCCAATCAAATATAAAAATAAAAAAATAGAAAATTTAATAGAAAAATATAAATAATTTACCGGAAATGAAATATGAATATCTTTGGGATTAATCTCACTTTTTTTGTTTTATTTTCTGAATATTTAGACTACAATAGATGGAAATTCTGCATCGAAATAAATATATATACGAAATTCTTAAACTCATGTTTTTTATAATCACAAAAAAGTGAATAATAATTAATAAAAAGTGATCAAATTTCTCATCTTTTCAGCATGCGTATCGATTAAAATTAATATAAAGAAGTGATCAAAATTCTAATTGTTTACACAATTCGTTAAGAGTGAATCTATCAATCATCTCATCATGCATCGCCACTTGGCCTCTCGTCTCTGGAATGATGTGTTTAGAATTTTTGCTATCCATTCCTGCCTTTTGAGATCGGTTGCTCTTTTGATTGTTGGTAGGGCTCCTGACAGTTTCTTTGGGACTGGCAACAACATATGGCAGTTAGTTCTTTTTGCTATGATTTGGGGTCTAGGGTGCGAAGGGAATTTAAAGATAATCCACATTAAGATAATAGTGGTAGGAGTGAGTGAACATGAAACATTAATAAATAAATAAATCAACCAAGGTTCCTGTAGAAATGTTAAATATAAGAGAGAGCATCAATTGGGACTGACATTAGATAATAGAAGGCTATGTAAAAATAAAATAAAATAAATGGAAAGAAAAAAGATAAAACCCAAAGAAAGTCCTAATATAGTTCTTATATCTCTCCATCTCACTCTATCAAACAAAAAGAAATATATCTTCTTTTTTTCCTCTTGGATGCTATATCAATGAACTGTTCTTTACTTTCATTTGATAATCAAAATACTAATTTTTTGGTTTCAAATATTATTTAAAAATAATAATGAAAAAAAAAAATTTGCTTTCCAAAGCCTGAACAAGAAAGCACAAGCACAGATTACAATGTTGCTGCAAACTGATGACTTCAACCACTTAAACTGGTAAACTCACTATCACTTCCGTGTTCCGTGGACTCAAAGAAGAAAACATAACATGATTCTTCCAACGAAATTGTTGATGAAACGGAAGAAAACAGTCAACCATATTAAAAGAAAAAAATTAGACAAATGCAAACACCCTGCGTTGGATCTTCCAAAACTGGGTTCGGTTCTATTTTCCATCTTCCTCGCTAAGAAGATGGGATTTTCGTATGTTTGGGATTTGGGTAAAGGAAACTTGCAGGAGAAGAAAATTCAATGGATTTTGGAGAAGATTATTTGTAACCATACATTAAATTCCGAAACCCCGTTTTAATAGTAGTCACATATGTAGCATGGTGGCGAAAAAGGAATGGCTAGTGTTTAGGAACGGTTCCCATATAATATTTTGGGAAATTTGCACTTTCGGCCCTTTACGTTTGCATATTTACAGAAACGGCCCTATAGTTTTAATCCTTGCATAAATGGCCAGCTCCAAGCCTAGCCGGCTCCGCCTGCTCCACGTCAGCAAGGGCCTATATTATGTAATATGCGAAATTTTGCACCTCCCTTTAAATACAGTATAAAAGTTACTTTTACTTTTCATTCGTTACTTTTACTTTTACTTTTAACTTTTCTGAAAAAACCAAGAGAGCAGCGGCTTAGCGGCGATAAAGCGGAAAAAGATCACATTAAATTTTCAGGTAATTTATTTTTTTACATTTAAACACATTTAATCATCCCCAATGTTTCCCACCTAATCCGCTAACTTACCGATAACTAAAGTTATCGATCGATAACTTAAATTATCGCCAGATATCTTAAGTTATTGATCGATAATTTTAGTTATCGATCGATAACTTAAGTTATCAGGCGATAATTTAAGTTGTCGCCCGATAACTTAAGTTATCGGTAGTTTTTTCAAAATTACTTATTTTGTTAATTAATTGGGTTTCATTTATATTGCAGTTTCTACTAAGTGATTGAAAACGACCATGACTCTAAAGCTCATCGGGAAATGTTCTGGAGTTGATATTAAGAAATTTTACATGCACTGTAACGAAGAGAGAAAGAAGATACTAGATGATTCAATATTCGGTCATCTATTTAGGATTAATGAGAAATTAGGATTTGTTGGAGACTTGGTTGACGCTATTTTAAGTTTTTGGGTTAAAGATAATGTTTTCAAGGTCAAGAACACCAATGTACTCCTGCAAGAGATCGATATAGCCTTGATTTTAGGCCTCAACATGGTGACAGAACCTGAGTCTGAGAAGGTGGCCGTGCCAGAGGAACAAACTATTCGATACAAATTCTTTCGGGGGAAGTCGGCGAAAAGACCTCATATTGAAGAAATTATTGATAGTGCTGATTTATCCAACGATGATTTTTTGAAACTATCATTATTGTTTTTCGTATGTTCTTTTTTACTTCCGAACACATACCAGGAAGTGGATACACGGTACTTGGAATTAGTAGATGACATTAAAGAGTTCAACAAGTTACCGTGGGGCCTGATAGTTTATAATAATTTATTAGATAGCATATCAAAAGTGAGCGGCAAAAGGGAAATGGCGAGAAGTTCAGAAAAGAGGCAATACAACATCTACGGATGCACTATCGCCTTACAGATTTGGGCGTTTGAGCACTTTCCTGGAGTCGCCACTGCTCCTACTGGGCTCAAAGAACCATTTCCCAGGCTAATGAAATGGGAAGGCCTGAAATTCAGCCGTAATCCTAATTTATATCGAGAAAAATTTCTTAAGTCTAAAGTTATTTTAGAGCTTGAAGCTGTAAAGTACGAATTACAGTATAAATCGGTTCGATACTTTTTGATGTGAAGAGAGATTGAAAGAGAGATGGAAAGGGAGAAGGAACAGACCGAGGAAAGAGAGGAGCCTTACTCCCAAGAAAATATATATGAATATGATGATATCCCAAGTTATGCGACACGTCCGGAAGAAAGAGTCGAAGAGCCGAAGAGCCGAGATGACGACGATGACGACAATGAGGATGACGATGATGACAGCGACGAAAACGACGATTTTGAGGTCATTGTACGTCAATATATTGAACCAAAGGACAAACCGGATATTAGGCCCCAGCCAACATGAAAATAGCCCGTTAGGCAATCGCTCCTAACCAAAGAAGTAACGGAGCTTAGAAAAGAATGCAATACGCTCCGCATGGCTGTAAAAGAGATGAAAAAAGAATTCTGGCGTGCATTTACACAGCTAAAAGGGCAAGCACTCACCATTGAACAACTCCGGAGAGATAAGAAGACCATAAAAGAAGAAAATGAAGCAATACGAAAGGATCTTGATGCGGTCATCTCTCATTTGAAAAAGGTACTAAACTAAGCCTTTTTAAATTTAAAAAAAAAATTAATTTTTTACATATTAATCTAAAAGTAGCTTGTCGGCCGACAATGTAAATTATCATCCGATAATGTAAATTATCGTCCGATAACTTACATTATCGGACAATAACTTACATTATCTGTAACAGCCCGGATTTCCGTCTCCAGAAATCCGTGCCGTTAGGATCATACTCTGGATGATCCCGGATCGATCACACGTGTCCGCGCATATAGCGGAAGCTAGGTGGACACATCCGGGCAGCGGTAGTCTGAGTCAAACAATTTCTACACTAAATACACGTCAACAATATTTAAATGTAAAGAAAAACATACACATTCCCAAAAAAGGAACCAGGAAGAACCATCGGTGATGGACGTACATCACCCAAACAATGGTTCCCGATAGTGGTTCCGAAATGGAATGTGGACTAACATAAACTAAATAAACGTAGAATCATATATGTATATACAAGGTGGCCACTAGGCACACAATAGTCCAAAAGATCAAATTACGGATAAAACTCGTCCACCGACGTCTGGCTCTCCTCCTCTCCGCTTCCTCCTCGGGATCCTACCGATAGTCCGGGTCACTCTCAGTCGGCATGCTGACCCTCGTAACCTAAAAAGGTTTCAGAAAGGTGGTGAGCTACATCATAGCTCAATAGAAGAAAATCCATCTAAATGAATTGAATATGCAGATCATGCTATCTCATAACAGAAGACAAATCCAGATCATGTACTCAAAACAAATCAGTTAAAAGCTGGGAACTTTATGCAAGATGTCAGATGTCATGCAGATATATTATCAGAGTACTTAAAGTGTGTCTATTTAACTTAAGAAACTCCCATGACTGTATAGCACGGAGTAAACAGGAATGACCGATAGGAAACCCCAACCAAATCGTCGTTCACATGAACAATTTTGAAAGTGCAACAATGCCTCATCTATGGAGCGCTATTGTGCCGAGGATTTGAAAGCAATTGCACAAGTGTGCCTGGACTCCGGATATACCGCCGGGCCGGTGGGGATCATCTGGTTTAAATCATTAAATCACATACTTATATACCTCACAGATCAGATAGCAGAAATTCAGAAACAGATGTCAGTTATTCAGATCAGAAACAGAAATCAAGATGACGAGATTCATGCTATGTATATATGCTTGGTAAAAAAAAAAAATAGAAATCAGGGCATGAACATGAAATGAACATAAAATCATACTCAAAAGCAGTTTAAGTTGGTTTTCTCCTACCTTAGATCAGTTTATCTTCTAAGCAAATCCAAAGCTTTTTCGACGTGTCAGGGTTTATCCTATACCATAGCGATGCACATTAAGTGTTAGGAGTGTCAGAGAATTACCCGGCACCACATCCGGGGTGTCTACTTTATAAAGCCAAGACAGACAAAAACAGGGTAAGTGATCAATCACCAACCTCATTGATCGATCACCACCCACTGTAGATCGATCACCACCTTGGTGATCGATCACCAACCTGCTTATCTCTCTCTCAACACAGCCAAGGTTGATCGATCACCACCTTGGTGATTGATCACCAACCCTCCTGTAGATCGATCACCACCTTGGTGATCGATCACCAATGCAATTTCAAAAACTCCCCCCTTCTGTCCACATCAATTTCTTATACAGATTGATCGATCACCACCTTGGTGATCGATCACCAATCTCATTGTAGATCGATCACCACCTTGGTGATCTATCACCAACCTCATTGTAGATCGATCACCACCTTGGTGATCTATCACCAACCTCATTGTAGATCGATCACCACCTTGGTGATCTATCACCAACCTCATTGTAGATCGATCACCACCTTGGTGATCGATCACCAACCTCATTGTAGATCGATCACCACCTTGGTGATCGATCACCAACCTCATTGTAGATCGATCACCACCTTGGTGATCTATCACCAACCTCATTGTAGATCGATCACCACCTTGGTGATCGATCACCAACTCCCTTGTAGATAGATCACCACCTTGGTGATCGATCACCAACTCGGGCAAGAACTTCCTAGCTTCTGGGGTCTCTGTTCCCCATAAGGCTTATACAGATTGATCGATCACCAATCCTTGGTGATCGATCACCAACCCTCAGTGATCGATCACCACCCTATGGTGATCGATCACCAATGACAGAAAAGCTGTCATTAATGGAGTTCACCTCCCATCCATTTTTGATCTATTTTCATCTAAATCTTCTACGATCTTCATCGTATCACACACAAATCCACACTAAACTAAAACAAGGATTTATTCTACTATCTAAACTATTAAAATCAAAGAAAAACTAACCTTTCTTCGATCGATTTCGCGCCTTTAAGGATCGTTGTCCAAAGGGGTTTCGAAACGAATTTTCCGAATTTCTACGGCGATTTCACCTTGATTGATCACCACGAATTCAAGATGAAGTCGTCCATGATCCATGCATCGATCTTAACCTCTTCAACGCTTGGTTAGCGATCACGAGGTGGAGCGTTTCTTGAAAAACGGGCTTCTAAGGAAAAAGGGGTTTGAATGGCTTGTAGTTCCCGGATCTCTAACGGCTGAAATTTACCAACGGCGGACACTCAAGCGAGGCCGTCGTCATGTGCTTTGCAAAGGTTATGGAGATTTGGGCACAGCAATCGAAATCTCACGGTTTCTCATGAGGGTTCCATGGGGAAGAAGCTCTCTCTCTCTCTCTCTCTCTCTCTCTCTCTCTCTCTAGAACTCCCAAACTCTAAGACTTGCAACCGGGTGAAGCTTCTTTGAGAAGCTTTGCCTATTAATTAGCTAAAGGGTTTGGTTTCGGTGCGAAGCGATAACACTGCAAAAGTGTGTTAGGCTTATCCACTTAAAATAGAGTTTGGTTTCGGTGTTGAGCGGCACACGATGCGTCGGTGCACGGCTTTCACACTAAAGGCCTAAATTAAATCTTTTAACTTGATTCCTTCACACCCACAGTATCTCAGACATGTTTACATTATTTATTTAATATTTTTAAGGTGACTTTGTTTTCCGTGCCGGATACGCACACTGTTTCAGTCGGGTTCGGGTTCAGATTTTTCGGGTCATTACATTATCGGACGATAATATAAATTATCGGTCGATAATGTAAATTATCGGTCGATAATGTAAATTATCGTCCGATAATGTGGTTGTTAATTTTTTTATTTTTTGTAAAATAATGAAAGTTCATGAAAGATGTATTTTTTTTGCAATTATGCAGGATAATATTCTAACCTCTGTGCTATTTGACACGTTCGTTCCTTCCGCCACTTATCCTCAATCCACTGTCCCTCAACCCACTGCTCCTCAACCAAGCCATCAGTCCACTGCCCCAAAACCCACTGCTCCTCAACCAAGCCATCAATCCACTGCCCCAAAACCCACTGCTCCTCAACCAAGCCATCAATCCACTGCCCCAAAACCCACCACTCCTCAACCTACCCGTCGATCTACTGCCTCTAAACCTACTGCCCCAAAACCCACTGCTCCTCAACCTACTAAACAACCCTTGGTGGATGTGGGTGATGATGGTGCTCCTCTTACGCAGCCTTCTCGTGAGTCACAGTCGGTATCACTAAAATCAATTATAGTGAAACTATCAACTGTAAAATGTGAAGCCGAAGGATATGACTTGCGTGCTCGTAAAAAGAAAAAGTCTCCAACCAGTAAAGCAATAATAAAAAAACCAAGATTGGTTGTGGAGGAGGAGGAGGATAAGCCAAACTCAATGGAGCAAAAATATATGCTTAGTTTTTGGAACCGGCCAGAGAACGAGGACAATGTGATCGTCAATACTATCATGGGTGTTGACATCACAGTTGCTCTTTTGAAGGTTCTCAAAGGACACTCGTGGCTAGACAATGAAGTCATCGACGCGTACTCGAGAGCCCTTGAAGTTATAAACGATTCAATGTTTACGGCCAATGCCGAAAAAAGCTAGTTCGCTTCTGCGTCTGCCCTGGTAAGGTTTCAACTATTTATCGTTTTATTTGTTTCTTTTATTTGTCTTTTCAATCACGACTCTTAATTCACTTCTTCTAATTTATTTACTTACTATATTATCCTGTTTTAGACCTTGTTTATGGCAGACGAGAAAAAATTTGAAAAGTTTATCGACAATGAAGGTATAGCTACGCTCAGCGACTTCGATAAGTGGCAGGCCTATTGTGACGAATGGAAGGTTCGTCACAATTCAAAGCCGCTGGAACCACTACTGACAAATAATAACCGCGGAATTTACGCGGTCGACTGTGGAACGGTACATTTTTTAATACTAAACTTCGCTTTTTTTAACGTTAACGGCTTTTAAATAAAATTTATTATTTAAAATTTCGGTTCCACTTATGTGCAGATTTATCTTCCGATGTATAGCCAAAAACATAGCCACTAGGCGTTGGTTATAATTTCATTAGTTGATCGAGAAATTAAGTTAATAGATCCAGCAGACCGAGAGTGCTCAAGAAGGTTTGAAGCGCATAAAAGATGTCTATTGAATCACCTTCCGCCCCTTCTTTACACTGTCGATTTGAAGTCAGCTTTCGATCAACAGTGGAAGGTATCGGCGTTCAACAGTGTCGTTCTCCCGATCCAAAGAAACGGTTGGGATTGCGGTGTATACGTTTTGAAGTATATAGAATACTTCTCCCAACGGCGGCCTATTAATTTCGAAGAAAAACATATGCAACAATTTAGAGTCGAAATCGGACATTTAATGTGCACGTTTGGGAAGAAGAGTTAAACTTTCATATCTTTGTAAAATTTTATAGACTTTTGTAAATATTTTTTTTGATAAAATTGTAAATAATTTTTATCAACTTGTATAATTTTCGTTGTTATCAATTTATCATAATTGTCTAACAATTACTTATAAACAATTCTTTATCTAATATTTAGATTTCACCTTGCCCGATAAATCAACGGAGCCTTCCTCTCTCGAAGCAATCATATTTAACTCCTATTGAGGGCTTGGAGATTATGAAGTTCAACCCTTTTTTAAGGAAGGATTGGCATAGAGCCCTACCAAAGATATCCAGCATCACAATTCCAATAGGTCGATGACTTAAGTTATCGGCCGATATTTTAAGATATCGGCCGATAACTTAAGATATTGTCCGATGACTTAAGATATCGGCCGATATCTTAAAATATCGGCCAATGACTTAAGTCATCGGCCGATTGGAATTGTGAAGCTGGATATCTTTGGTAGGGCTCTATGTCAATCCTTCCTTAAAAAAGGGTCGAACTTCACAATCTCCAAGCCCTCAATAAGCAATCAAATTTGACTCTCAAGATATCGGCCGATGACTTAAGTCATCGACCGATTGGAATTGTGAAGCTGGATATCTTTGGTAGGGCTCTATGCCAATCCTTCCTTAAAAAAGGGTCGAACTTCACAATCTCCAAGCCCTCAATAAGAGTCAAATTTGATTGCTTCGAGAGAGGAAGGCTCCGTTGATTTACTAATAGATTAGAGGCGAATTTGGCAACTTACAATCCTTTTTGAGTTAATGATTTATTAAGCACAACAATATATCTCAATCACAATTCTAAAAGGAAATTATTAGTCCAAAAAAAATATTAATCAATTGGCGGCGAACTCGATTAATAAATTCTCACCCTTACAGAATGGAATAGAAAACGAAGAATCAGAATTTAAAGATGATGATATTGGTAAGGATGTTGATCGCTCTTTTATTGAGGTCCAACCTGTTGATGTTGAAGGAAAGAAAAAGAGAAAAAAAAAATACTCTTCGATCATGGGGTCATTTGGAAGTTCGATCGCCACTAGGTCCAATCTGATCTCAATCTCAAACTTTGAAGTAATATAAGTTAATTTCAAATATTAACAAATTTACACGAGCAACGGTTATGACTGTACTTGTTACAATTTTTACATCGTAGTGGTCGAACTTCGCCTTTAGATCTTATTCTCCTTTTCTTCGGACGGCCAGCTTGACGTATTTTGTGAAGAGGCAAAACTTGAAGGTCGTCTCTTTGCGAAGTCCATTGGCGCTTGTCAATGGTCGGGACAAAGTGTTATTTATAAGTTTTCCTAAATAAGTTACTGGTAAACCAGTGTTCACAAAATTAAGGGATCTCTCTTTCTCTGTTTCGGCGCGATAATGCGGCGATCATATGTGAACATGGTAATCCAAGAATAGCCCAACGTCTACATGTACATGTTCGCAATTCTAGATCGACGCTGTGAGTGTAATCACCAAGTTTAACTTGAAATATATCACGACCATATGGTATAACATTTTTTCGATGGGCCCATCCTGAATTTCTTGTTATGTGTTTTTCGGCCATCGGTGTTAACACATGTGTCATTTTATTTCCTTCCTCTTGACGACAAAGCTAAAATTCAGCCACCTTTGTACGAATAGTTTCTAGCATGCTAACAATCGGTTCCTCCCTGGCTATTTTCAACACACTATTTATGCTTTCAACTATATTAGTTGTCAACATATCATAACGCCTCCCTTGGAAATAAGCGCGCGCTCAGAAATGATCACCAATTTCTTTAATCCATTTTGTACATTCTGGGGGGGCGTCGTCTTCTATTTTTCGGATAATTCTTTTAAATTTTGCTTCTAAAAATGCACAGGCAGCAACCCAGAAAAGCGGTCTAGAGATTGTATCCTTATATTTATCAAACAGATTTAGAGCTAGGTGTCGCATACAGTAGCTGTGAAAGGCGTTAGGAAAAACTTTTTCCACTGCTTCCATCAAACCTTTCTGTCTGTCTGATATCAATACAAACTTTTCTTCAAAGTCACCGATTACACGTCTCCCTAATAGATCAAGGAACCATGTCCAATGATCTTCATTTTCTTTCGGTACAACGCCGAACGCTATAGAGAATAAATGTCTATTCTCGTCTATCCCCGTAGCTATTAACAACACTCACTTGTATCATCCACGCAAATGCGTTCCATCTACCGCAATTTTTCTTCGTAAAGTATTACGAAAGCTTCGAATGCAAGGTCCGAATGCCACGAAGAATCTCTGAAATGCATTATCATGCTCGAGACACAATTCAGTCTGTATGTCTGGATCGACCCGCTGTAATTCGGCAACATATGACGGTAACATCTTAAATTGCTCCTTCCAGCTACCTCGGATGTCATTCAACGCCATTTCTTTTCCTCTCCATGCTTTCCAGTAACCTACTATTATACCGTATTTTTTTTTAATATAAAAAATTATTGAAGCAGGAGTCTCGTCAAAGCCCTTTAATAGCTTATCTCTCACGAATGAAGCTATCCACGATGTCGTATATTGGCGATGTCCTCTTCCAAAAGCTGGCATTCCGCACATATGTTCCGGGTGAAAAGTTTTCATAGCAAACGTGTCTACGCCTACTAATTTTGATGCATGTATTCGCCAAGCACATCCTACTTCAACACATCTCGCCGTAACTCGAAGAGGACTGGTTTTTATTGGTTTAATCTGAAAATTATTTGTCATTGCAAATTCTTTAAGAACTTTTTGAAAGGATTTCTTATTTCTAAACGCCTGACCAATGGTAATTGTTCCCCCTTCATACAGTTCCTCATCGTCTGAATCCATATACTCTCCTTCCGAGTCATTAAGCTGATAGTCTTCGTCCACTAGAGATTGATCAATTCCTCTATTAGTATCAACACACGAAGTGGGAGACGACGGTGCTTTATTATTTTCAGGATCACTATTACCGTTATCGACTGGATGGTTATTACGTGATTAGGATTGAGCCCATCGATGTATGCTTGGTTGATGTGCAGTTGTTTGGATTGATGTTGGCCGATGCAGGAATGTTTGATGTATGAGAGGCTGTTCTGTTGAAGGCTCGATTATCGTTGGCTCCGAAGCTATTTGTTCGGAAGGCCATTGATATGGACTAAGGCCGACTAAAAACGTTTCCCATTGATTTACCGAATCGAAGTTGAACTGAGATGTATCATGCGTCGGATTCATTTGATGACAATATCCTTGATCTTCATCGCCTTCACTCATTGGAATGTCTGAAGAGGGTTACTCCAGAAGCTTACGGTAGGGGCAAAATCCTATATTAATATTTCTATCATCATCGACTATCATCGGTGTAACAATGTTTTCCTCTTCATACCGTATTTCTTGATTTTCAATCAAATATTCTATTCCCACACCATGATCATCTTCGTTTGTTTCCTGGAACGGTTGAAATGTTTTTAAAGACGGTAAAATTTCTGCTACGGTAGTGACTAATGATTTTTCGATATAAATATTTATCACACCATCACCGATACGATATGCTCTGAATAAGTTTGTAAGATCATCAGAGCCAGATAATTCAGCAAATACAAGCTCATTCCCTATGCGTAATGAAACAGTTAGTGTAACAGAATGTTCTTCCGGTTGTGTCCAACTGACTTTGTACATTTTCTCTATAAACTCATCAAATGATATATTCTCCGTGACAGTGACAATCCTCCGATGTCCTCCATTGTAAGTATTATCTCCCGCGCGGACGAAATCAAAATGGCAAAGAAGGGAAACATCTATTTCAACCTACAATATTTACAAAATGAAAATTAGTTGTTTATAGAGAGTTATACTTGACTTAGCGCTACAATATTAAAAATATTAAAAAATGAAAGGAATGAAAACTTTAGGGTTAAAAGTCAATCATAGGATATCGCTCGATATTCTAAGATATCGGGCCGATATCCTAAGTTATCGAGACGATATCCTAAGTTATCGGGCCGATATCCTAAGATATCTGGCCGATGGACTTTTAACATAAACCATAAACCATAAATCTAAAGCTTAAAAATAAACCATATCCTAAGATATCGGCCGATATCGTAGGATATCGATCGATATCCTAAGAGATTGGCCGATAGCATAAGATATCGGCTGATAGCATAAGATATCGGCCGATAGCATAAGAAATCGATCGATAATATAAGAAATCGATCGATATCTTACATATCTTGGACTACCTACAATATTTTGAAAAATTGGGAAATCAATAACTTAAAAAAAAAAATGTACTCAATATCTTATCTAGCTTGTTGTATTCTCTATGTTATACGAACTTGAGTGAAATCTCGAAATCGCTCTCCAAGAGAGAAAGAAAGTGTTAAAAAATGATAGAGAAACTGTAGTTTCAATCCTTGCATAGGAAAGCATATATATATCTGACGTGGAGCCGGCTAGGCTTGGAGCTGGCCATTTATGCAAGGATTGAAACTATAGGGCCGTTTTTGCAAATACACAAATATATAAGGCCGAAAATGCAAATTTTGCTAATATTTTACTCCATCGAGTTAAATAAAACAACGTTTCTTTTACTCTGTAAAATGATGAAGGTTTTTGTATAGATAGTTTCCCAATAAACTCTTATTTGTGATCAATCCCCCATCCATGTAGTTCGAAGTTTTCATAAGAATTAAAATGCGTGAAAAATTAACCCTTCTACGTTACACATTAAATAGGTGTAAAAGGAAAGGAAGGGCTATTTACTCCAAAGAGGTGCTCTGAATGTCAGTCGACAAACTCTACCACTTGTTTCTTTCATCCGTATGAGATATTTTACGTTAAATTTCCTAATGATTACAAGTTATTGCTCACATGTTTACCATAAACATCTAAAACTTGTGTTTTATACTGAAATAGATAAGACAATACAATTTGAGAACATAAAAAATAGTGATATAAACGAAACACGAATGCACCACACAAAACTACATACACTATATTAGAACTCAGAAAATATCGCTTATTTCAAATTTTAAATTGAAGGAAAAAATTAGGTAAATTGACTTTAGAGGACAAACTTAATTGTTTTTACAAAAATAATCAAACTGAAAAAAACAGGAATACAATTTAAAAGGTTAGGATATTTTAGCCATTTTAAAAGTTCGCTCAACCAAATTCTTAATGACTCAATTCTCTTTTATAGATTAGTATAGGTAGAGGAAAAAAAGGGGCGCCGAGATGACGGTGAGATCTGATCTCAACGAAAAAAGTGTCGCAAAAGTGACGGTCTAACATGCCGGCGAACGGCCCCCGACATCAAGAATCGTCCAATATTGATCTGGTGGCCGTTAGGTGAGCCAAAGAGGCGGATTAGTGATGGTAAGGTGAGATAAACTTATTGATCATCTTCTCCAACTGTCCTCTATAATTTTTTTGTTTTATATATATGTCCTTTGGCCAAGTGGGTATTGGAGAGGTTAGAGCACCAAGCGACGACGGAAAAATATTATGAAACCACCCACCAGAGCTGTCGATGAGCACATAGCGTCAACAAACTAATTGGGAATTATTTTTTTTATATTGAAAATAAATTAATCATAACCCGAGCTCTAATACCAATTGTTAATCGAATAATAAATTTAAAGACAAATAAGTTCAATCATCAAGAATTTAAGGCAAGGTTAGAACGTACCTTGCTGATGAGAATGATGGGTCCAAAAATTCTGATTTCGATAAGCTACTTGCTACCTCGCTACTTCTATCTCCCTCTATATAATGGGTACGATTACATTGAGTGGAGATGAAGAGAGGTTGTTGTCCTTTTTATAGCATACCCTTGAATCCTAATCTATCAAGGATTTAAGAGAGATGTGTATCACTAAAAGATAGAAATTGATTTATCACAAATCAATCATATCCTAAAGTTGCGTGGAGTGAAATCTCATTAGTTATTATGTGGGCATAAATATCCAACCGTCTATGTATTTTAGGAAAGATTTTATAATTAAACTCTCTGTGGACAATTTAAATAAACAATATCCTATGAATCCTTATTTCCTTCTTTGTTTGGTGATTAAATTAGAAACCCAACCTCTAAAAATTTATTATTGATTCAGCATCTGGTCAAATGATTATGATGGGTTCATATATAAATGGATGGTTCTTCTGTGCAGTGCACTGACGACCATGGCCAAGATCAGCACTCCAAGTGTAGCTCTTCTCTTCTTCATCCTCGTAGCGCTTGTTTCTCTCCATGAATGTAAGTAATCTTGAAAGAAAGTCATGCTATAATCTTATATTGATGGCTTCGAATCAGATGAGGAAGATTATTTTTCGTCCAAATTTTTCATACGACGGATCTTGAGATCACGAGCGTATCATGAGATAGTCAAATTTTTGTGATCATGAGCATAGTCACATGGCACACATACTAAAAAGTGATCTTGAAAATCACGCTTGTGTATGATATGTGCCAACCTGTGCAATCCCTTGTAACTCATTGACAGCTTGAAATCAGACGATGGAGATCATTTTTCACCGCATCGCCCACAAAATGAATTTTGAGGCCATGATCTTACCATCAGATGTTAAGTTTTTTATTCCATGTGTCACAGATTCGAACAAAATGAATCTAAAATCACGTTTGAGTGTGATGCATGTCATATGATTTCAGGGCTACTTTTTGGGTATCCGTGCCATGTGAAACTAAAAATTGACCGTCTGATGATACACTTATGGTATCCAAATCTATTTTTTGGAAGATCATGGTGAAAAACAATCTCCACTATTTGATTCGAAGCAGCCGATAGGTTGCACGCTGTGGCAGACATTGGTGCTTCTAGAAATCTTGTTGGCGCCAATAGAGGTACCTATGTCCTATGTGATTTTTTAGTCACTTCCTCTCGGGATGTATGCCACTTGGAATCATGAAATGATGGTCTAACGTTTTGCCCATGATCTCAAGATCCATTGTGCATATGATTGGGACGAAAATAGAACTCGACCATTCAAAGTTATGAATGATCTCCATTGTCCACACGTCACAGCCAAAGAGTCCCACCTATTCCAAGGCCATCATTTGGAACCATCCAAATGGTACATTTTAATATGGATCACTATAAAAAAAATTAAAAAAAATGAATATATATATATATATATATATACCCGCTCGGACGTAAAAATATCTCTACGCTAATTGATATGAGTGTGATTCATAGCGTCCTTTTTATGAAGTGATGGGTGGCATTGGGACTACATTACTAACTAGAGTTACACTTTTAAAAGTTAAATTCCAGCCGTCATTCTTGCATTCTTGACTTTTTTAAAGTCTCTTTCTTTTTTCTATTTTTCCAAGAAAGTGCGAGACTTATTATTTTTTTTTCATATTTTATTCAAAAAATGTAGTGTCTGGCCGGAGCGAGGCGCCAACACCCCAAAACGAAGCGCTTCGTTTTAGGGGCGTCGGCGCTTCGTTTAGAGGCCCTGGCACTGTAATAAAAAATAAAAATACAAAATATCTGAAGCGCCTGCCCCTAAACCGAAGCGTCGGCACTTCGGTTTTGAGACGCTGGGACTTTCATAAAAAATAAAAATAAAAAAATAAATTCTTTTTTCCGAAGTGTTGGCGCTTCAATTTCAGGGCGCTGACGCTTCCAATAAAAAAAAAAAATGAAATAAATAATTTTTTTTTCCGAAGCGTTGGCGCTTTCATAAAAATAAAATAAATAAATAAATATCGAAGCATTGACGCTCCATTTTTCTTTTTTAAGCGAAGTGTCGGTACCTCAGTGTTAGGGTGTCAACGCTTCACTGCCGAGGTAATAGTGCTTCGCTACTGGGAGGCCACATTTTTTTTATTAAAATATACCTGAAAAAGTATATCTGACATTTTCTTATAAAAATAAAGAAAAGAAAGAGACTTTAAAAAAGTCAAAAATGACTGTTGGAAGGGTATTAAAATATTTTAAAAGTATAATTTAATTCTGTAGTCACCAACTCCCGATTCAAGAACAAGTTTAAAATTTGAAATTTTTTTAAAAACACGATTAATTGAAAAAGCTGATCATTCACAAATTAATTAATTATTTTATTAAAATTATTTTAAAACATTTGAATAATGTGTGATTAAATCACAAAATCTTAAAATTACTAATATTCACACAAAGCACGAGTGCATTGCTTAGATCATATTTAGCAAAAAAAAAAGTTCGGAAACTCATCTCAACCATGTATGTTTATAGCCTTGAAATTTAAACCATTAAAATTACTCAAACTTTAACAGAGGCCTTAAAAATAAAATTTTTGAAATCTTTTTTTAGGAAATTGCTCTAAGTCGTTCCTGTATGCTCCTCATCGTACCCAAATTGTGTTTTAGATGTCACATTGATCTCCACGTGTTTTAGATGCCATATTAATCTCCACGAGATCTTGAAGGACACTCGAGCGTCCTCCCATGAAGTACGAAACTGGCTCTCTCATATATATATATATATATATATATATATATATATATATATTAAATTGCTAATTTGATGACTATGCCCAATAGCAACTCTTACTTTATGGGCGGTTTTAAATATCTGCCGATATGTACCGGGTTAGGCCTCATCCCATACATTAAAAACACCCGGTGTTTGATATATATGGGGTCAAATCTCAAGTTAAACAAGTTAAATATCAGGTCATCACTACAAAAAATAAAACTATTAGCGGCAGTTTTTTATTAAAAAAAACTCCCACTAATAGTCTTATTACAAAAAATAAAACTACTAGTCCTGTCGCTACAAAAAACTGCCGCTAGCATTTTTGTAGCGACAGTTTTTTGTAGTGTAGCAGCAGTTTTATATAGCGACAGTATTAATAGCGGCAGTTTTTTATTAAAAAAAATTCCCACTAATAATCCTATTTTTTGTAGTGCATTGAGGCCCATATTGGCCTATATGTTTCCCATATGAATTAGAAAAAATAACAAAAATGTCCTTTCAGTAATTTTAATATATAATATTTTTTAGTATTCTAAAAATAATATAGGTACATTATCATGGGATGATTTATCAAAAAAGTACTTTATTATCAGATGATTGGCCAATACACATCCAATAGGTATCAACAGATTATGTGACTAATATGCCTATATATATATATATATATATATATATATATATATATATATATATATTTATTGGGAAATGATTATATGACCGGGACAAAAGCCAATGGCTCAAACTCTTATTAACTGCATATTACATCAATAGTTGCTATATTTCATGACTCGAGTGAGAGACTTATTAGCCGTGTATATATATATATATATATATATATATATATATATATATATAAAAGTCTTTAATAAATCCCTGCTTAAGGGGTCACTCACTTTGGTGTGTGTAGGCAGGGAGAACCCAATGAAGCCAATGGCAATGGATCCGAGAGAGTGCTTCGAGCATGAATGTGGGATTGGTGATAATTGTTGGTGTTGCTTCTTTTATCAAGACCCTAAAAAAGCGTGCTGGTTAAAGAAAGAAGACTGCACAAAAAGCTGCGTTTTACCGCCACTCCATCTGCAGCCAACGTTGAACTAGCAAGCGTTGACTTTATTATATGTTTGACTTATATATGTCTTTTATTTTCTAAATAAATAAATGCTGAAGTGGCTAAAAATGGTGTGTTTTTCAGAAGATTTTAGAAATAGAATCAATTTTTAGTTTTATTATCCTGAATTTCCGGCACAAAAGTTTGACCCATTCAGAGTCGCACTACAAAAAACGAGACTATTGGCCGCAGTTTTTTAGATATAAAAACTGTTGTTATTAATAAAAAAACTATTAACACTATTAGCAAGAAGAGTATTAGTGGCAATTTTTTTTAATGGCGGAAGTTTTTGGCTGCCACTAATAGTCTCATTTTTTGTAGTGTCGGAATGGATAAAATTTTGGGTCGAGTTGGGTAAATTCAAGGATATATGAGGATTTTTACTGGTTCATGTCAAGGTTAGGTCGGGTTTTTGGTCGATTGAGTCAGTTTTTTTGGTGGGGTCAGGCATATACCCTTGCCAATCAAGTCAGGCGACTCAGGCCGGTCGAGCATATGCCCTTTAACCACTAGGCTGCAAAATTTTTTGCCCGAACCAGACCACCCCGAACCGTTGTTACCCTTAGTCAACCTTCCTTCCCGTTACGTTACAAGCCCAACATTCTAAAATAAATCATTTATATTTCTCTGGATATGCTTCTAGGGATAGATTCTTATAATATCCCACATCATATAGAAAGAAGTCTAGAGCCTGACTTATGAGGTGCAATCGGCCCTTTCATGTAACGACATATTTTTGGGTGGGGATGGTAAAATATAATGCCCATGCTAAGAAAAAAATCGGGGTGAAGACTTAAGCCCCGAGCCAAATATTATCGTTGGCATGTGGATCCTAGTCCTCACAATTCTTCTTCTTCTTATTATTATTATATATATATATATATATATATTTTTTTTTTTTTTTTTTTTTTTATAGTCAAGGTTAAGCTAAAATCGGGAGACCCTTGTTGGAGATTTTAGATCTGGGCCAGAATCGTTTGATCAACATATTAAATAGAACAATTAATTAGTAAGATAAATCTTACTTACCTGATCGGATGGTCGTGAAGACGTGCTTGATCGGCAGATCCTCGGTACAAGATCACGACCCTTAGAACAAACCACATCTCTTTCTTTCTATCTCTATTGATGGGAATAACATTGAGAGTGAATAAAGAGGGGATGTTGTTCTCCTTAAATAGACCTTGATTAGTCTCCTAGCCCATCAAGGAGACTAAATCTAGAGGATGTGTCACAATATAAAAGGGATTACCACAACCCTATAAATTAGGAATTCCACCAGATTGCGTAGTGATTCCCATTGTACCACGTTTAGAAAGTCTCACCAATTTAAGTTTTAATAAATGAGTAAAGAGGCTAGTGTGTGGGTCACAAATACCCAACAATCTTCCACTTGATCCACACACTGGCAAAATATTGTTTTAATAAATTCATGAATTGGTCCTTTTGAAAAGCGGATGGCCATCCTTAGAATTTTATAAAATTATTGACTTTCAAGGAACTTGGTACAATACATCATCCCCTCAAGTTCAAGAAACAACTATAATAATGGATCATGAATGCCTATAATGTACCATGCTTTACAATTGACAATAAGGCAGTTCCATGGTCATAAAAATTATTATTGTTTAATGAACCAAAGAGTATTACTTGTGGTTTTGTGACACCAGTATATGCACACTTTAATGCAATCACTTGTATGTATACCTACATTCGTCCTGCTTCATACTCTAAGGTATGTTATCCTGATATCTTACAGCATACGCCACGTGAAAACCATCACCCAACTATCAGGATAAAGGCTATACAACCGTGGTGTCTAATCACGATACCCCAAGCTTCCTTATTTGAGCACTTATGCTCCCAGGCCAACATTGCATATGCTAATAATGATAATCATGATAAATATTGAGTAGAAAGAAAAACATGCATCAAATGATAATCAAAGATATAAAGAGTATCGTCAATAGAATAAACATTGTGGAAGAAACTCCCACTCAATTAATGTACTCGAGTGTTTCTAACACTCCCATTCGGATCACGTGCGTTATAAAATCTTTTGTTTGAAACCCCTTTGTGAGATGACTCCCACTCAAACAGAGTGCACAAAAGACTCTAGTATCCCAATCTAGTCACCTCAATTTAAATAAATATTCTAATCATTAGTGAATTTGATGTTGTCCTTTATTCCTGACTCCCATTGATTGTCTCATTTTGAAGAAGGTTGATGTAACCAGTCTCAACGATTGTAATTAAAATAAATTATTTACTAGAGAACCATATCCACACGAATAGAATATGAAATAATAATCAAACTATCACCTAAAGAAGTAAAACTATAAACAACTCTAAGAAGTCTAATATTAGTAATAAAAATTTGTCTTAAAGACTGAATAAAAGTGCTCAATAAATAGAATTCCTCCTCATTGCTAAAGAATAGCTTTTCATTCAGTCTGTAGCTCCTCGTGCTGCTTCTGCTGATTAGCCTTTCCTTGCTGCTTCTTCTTCATAACATTTTGCCATAAATAACAATCCTTTTTGAAGTGACCTTTCTTTTTACAGAAATGACAGCCATCGTCGGTATCATTCACAACAATTTTCTTTTTGAAGTTCTTCTTGTTTCCTTTATTTGTGAAGTGATTCTTTCTTTGATCATTTTTCTTAAAATTTCTTTTATGAGCAGGATTGTGGGCAAAATGAGCAGACTCAACCTTGTTGCCCCGCAACCGTTGTTCTTCTATTACACACATTGAGATAAGTTGGTTCAAGTCCCATTTTTCTTTTTGGGCATTATAATTTACCTTAAAGGTATCAAACTGACTGAGAAGGAATGCAATAGCCAAATGTACTATAGTTGCTTCCTCAAAGGGAATACCTTGCTCCTTGAGTTTCATTGCTAACATAGACATCTTGAGAATAAACTCCCTTACACAACCATTACCATCATAGCGCATGTTAACAAATTCCACAAGATAACCATATTACAGAGATTTAGCAGACCCAACAAACTGATCCTCGATGTTTTTCAACAACTCGCGTGCAGTGTCAGTGGTCTTAATACCACAACGGATGACCTCACTCATAGAAGCGCGGATAATCATGATGGACATACGATTTGCCTTCTCCCACTTGGCATGCAGAGCTTTTTCAAACTCTGAAGAGTTATCGGTAGGAGTCGCTGGTTTGTTTTCCGATAGAATAAAATCATAATCTAGATAACCAAGGGTCAAATCCAGACCCATTCGCCAAGTGGAATAATTAGTATTAGTGAGCTTTTCAATGCTCGCCATCTGTTGCTGCAACAGTGATCCGCCCATAGCCACAATGACATAAATCATTGTCAGCACACGTTCATTTAGAACTTTACATAATTTGAGTTCGTACCTGGAGTCAAGGTCGAATCAATCAGAGTGTATTAACCATGTGCAAAACCATCAACTCTGAGGGACAGACATGACTCATTGTCTCAGCATCACCTTAGGGCAGAAGCTTCGACCTATTGTATGTCTCCCTAGTTCGTGTCCGTAGACACGCATAGACTTAGTCATTTATGTTTTAGTTTGATCGAAGCTAGTCATCAGCTTAGGCCAGAAGCGTCGCTCTTCTCTCACCTAGACACGCATAACTATTCTATCCATTCCCCTTTCGTGAGTTTTCTAAGTCAGCTTTGGCCAGAAGTAGTAGCTCACGAAAGTGAATGCTCTGGCAATCTTAATGAGACGATTGTCTCAAAATTCAAGGATAGCGTAACCTCCATAGGCCGGTCACCTTTGGACAGACTACACACCTACTTTGGCAACGTTTCTCTGAACGATTGCTTTACCGGTATTCCTAAACCCCTTTATAGGAATAACCTATCTCAAGGCATTCTATCATATCATTGGTTCAAGGTTTCATACCCTAAATACGTTCATTACTAAGTTTTAGGGAAAGTAGAGTTATAAAGGGAAGGTGCACATGCATTAACTATGAACAATGACATGATAGTGTAAGAGTGTCCATACAAAATGTTCAAAAACAGTTCAAATATGTATTTGAAATAAAATATATTTATTAACCTTTGACTGGAATTTTTATATCCAAAACAGTGTTAAACAGTCCCATAGACCTGTCCAACGTGTAGATCTCGTCGAGTATATCAAAATTGATAGGTCATATGCGCGAAACAGAGTTGTAAAACTCTAGATATCGCATTTTACAGTTTGAACCTGAAAAGTGATCAGTCTGGTTGCGGAAACAAGTTCTGAGTGTAAACGTTTTGTCTGCAACCGACAGAAGCAGTGCAGTTCTATGGCTGCAAACAAAATCTGAATAAGATTTGGGTTGGGTCTTGAACCCGTATTCGGTCAGGTCATGGGCCGTAGTGGGCCAGAGCCAAATGGGCCGAGTATTAGGCCAGTCCGAGGGTCATGGAACCGGGCTGTGGTGGGCCAAGTCCAAGAATAGGTACCCGGCCAAAGTGGGCCACTTCTATGGGTCGGGCATCGGGTAAGGGCCGGGCACTGGGTTAGGGGAATGGGTCGGGTATCAAATGGGTCACACGGGTCATGGGCCACATGGGATATGGGCCGAAGTGGTCCGGGTCAAGCGGGTCAGGTGGGCCGACAACGGACCCGACCCGGCCCTATAGAACCCAACTATTCATCTTCTTCTAAACCAAAAAAAAAAGGTTTTTTTTTTTTTTATGATTCTTGATCGAAATCCCACATGGGACTTGGATCTGCTCGATCGAGAAGACAAGACCGACGGTCCATGGACCGTGTCGACGAGATGCGGCCTCGATCGGCATTTGACCGGACGATGGCCGAACGGAGCCAACTGTCGCCTTCAAAATTTATTTATTTATTATTTTGTTTTTTTTTTTGTTTTTTTTTAAACTTGAGTTGCAGAAGCAACAGCCCTTAGGCTGATCAAGATTATAACACTTGGCACATGACCGGCCGACGTGGCAGTCGTCTGGCACGCCCGGCCACCGAAGGTGCCGATCGGTGGAGGAGAGACCGTCGGTTCAATTTTTTTTTTTTTTTTATTTTATGTTGTTTTAAGTTGCAGGCAGCCCCTTATATATATGGAATGAAAAAATATTCTTTTGATGGCCACGATCAAACCATCTGAAATTAAATGGTGAAAGGATAAAATGTTTCTCATTCATCATTTTTAAACCCATTGACGGCCCGCGGTTGATCTAATCCACTTGTCACCCGACTTGTGTTTGGGTGTGCTCTCCATTGAAAACAACTAACAATATTGATTTAGTTATTATTTTTCTTTTTGTGGATGATCTTGGATCCATCTTGTACCCGTCCACATGTCACCTGAATGAAGGCTAAAACAGCCATCCGGTCCGGTCTATCCCGGACATTCTAAAATAATTATTTTCACCGGCAACCACAAAACAATCCGGTGAATTTTTTTATTTTTTATTTTATTTGAAATCTGTGTGGATCAAATGAAATCAGGCCATTCAAGTGCTCTGATACCAATTGTTGGAGATTTTATATCTGGGCCAGAATCGTTTGATCAACATATTAAATAGAACAATTAATTAGTAAGATAAATCTTACTTACCTGATCGGATGGTCGTGAAGACATGCTTGATTGGCAGATCCTCGGTACAAGATCACGACCCTTAGAACAAACCACCTCTCTTTCTTTCTATCTCTATTGATGGGAATAATATTGAGAGTGAATAAAGAGGGAACGTTGTTCTCCTTAAATAGACCTTGATTAGTCTCCTAGCCCATCAAGGAGACTAAATCTAGAGGATGTGTCACAATATAAAAGGGATTACCACAACCCTATAAATTAGGAATTCCACCATATTGCGTGGTGATTCCCATTGTACCACGTTTAGAAAGTCTCACCAACTTAAGTTTTAATAAATGAGTAAAGAGGCTAGTGTGTGGGTCACAAATACCCAACAACCCTTACCTCGTGGTTTTTATGGGTTTCCACCCTCTACAAAAATCAAAATAAGGGGAGTTACAATAGGCAAAATAAAAAGAGCTAGGATCAAAGTGAGTCAATTGGTGGCGACTTAGGTTGTGCTTGGCATTGAAACAGACAGTTGTCCTAGAGCCCTGCTCGCAACTCATCAACTCCTCGCCAGCGCAGTTGACTGCTCTGTCAAAGATCTCCCTAGGATCCCTCTCCCCGCGCCCCGTAACTCCCCGCTTGCTCCCCTCTCTGCTAGAGCCAGAGAGGGATACCTAACGTGCTCCAGAGGTTTGCTGCTCTCTGGAGCAGAACAGAGCGAGCGGGGAGCATTGCCAAATAGACCCAAACTCTATTGACCACATGTACACATTACGACGATAATGGCTCACTTTAATGACGTGGAATGTATCTTTATTCAGCCTTAGTAGTTCAACTTGTAGTTCAACATTGGTTATGCCCATAGTCACAAAAATCGCCGAATATTTGAAAAATTCGCGAATAATTCACGAATTTAAGGTCCCCCGAATTAATTCCTAATTATTCGCAAATTTTTTTAAAATTCGCCAAATCACCGAACTTAGCGAATTATTCTCAAATAATTTCCGAATTTTTCAAAAAAATTGTGACAAACTAATTTTTTTAATATATATTTTTTAATAATTTTAAATCTTTTATTTTTATTTTTATTTTTTTCTCACCGATTTTTCCTCCGAATATTTCCCCGAACTTCCCGAATTTGCCGAATTTTTTCAAATTTTAACCTCGCCAAACTATTGTCGAACCTCGATTTTGTGACTATGGTAATACCAAAGAATCAAGCCTATAAGAGCTTTTGAACCATCCAAAACGTGCATAATGATGCAGCATTATGGGCCTAGGTTCAAACGAATGCTATCTTAGGACAATGGCAGCCAACTTTTAAGCCATTTGGAGCACATCTTGTTCAATCCAAGTGTCCAACTAGTATCTTGATTGGCACATTGGTGCATGTTTATGCCAAAGAATCAAACCTATAAGAGCTTTGTAACCATCTGATTAGTAGTGCATTATAATATCAATCGTTAAAAAAATTGCACATTAGAGTAGGGTGATGGATTTGTATGGATCTATTGATCCGACCATCCAAATATGTCTTAGATTTAGGCGCATAATCAATCAAAAACAATAAATCAACAATTTATAAATTATAATATATGTGCGCACCTTGAGCGTGAGCCATGAATGATGGGTTGTCGATCTTTAACGATCTTCTCGCTCTCAATATCTCCTAACACAATAGAGATGTTTTTGCTAATAGGGAGGATTGAATTGTGTCGAGCAATTGTTGGGACCAAGCACCCCTTATATTTATAACCAAAAAGTCATTTCCCACTAAGGACTTGAATTACTAATTATATTGTGATTGGGAATCACAATCATACCTCAACTAAAATACTTAATTATTAATTGCTTATTCTCTTCAAATTCATCGAATTAGCAACTATACATCTCAAGATTGATCTTACACCATTTATCAATCAACGGGTTGACCATAGTGACGACCACCAAAATAGAAACTTCTAACAGTCTCTCACTTGGCCACACTATGTCAATAAACTCTGATTACCAAATGCTAGCTAACTTTCTTTGAATGGCAAGTCCTAATCAATCTCAATCAAAGTCTTTATAATTAGTCCGGTCCAGTAAGAATTTTAACACATAATCAATGTAGTCAATGTATCATGTCATTGATACATGACCGTTCATTAGTTATCGTATTGGAATTTATCACCGACATAAATTTCAACTAATATGATTTCATATAGATTGCGAGTTTACAAACTGAATGGTGATTACATGCAAATTCAATCTATTATTGGTCCTACTTTATTATCATCTACTGGTATCATATATTTCAAATTTTTATTTGCATAAAAATAAATAAATAAATAAATAATCTTTATTTCTGAATCAATTAAATAAATGTATTCACTCATATATATCCACTCTCAAAGGCTATCAAAATTATCCGTTAATCTCATGCGCGCAACATGCTCCGAAAAGAGCTTGGGAGGTAGGCCTTTAGTGAGAGGGTCAACCAACATGAGTGTCGTACTGATCTTTTCAACAGATATAATTTGATTCTAAACTTTCTCCCTTACAATAAGATATTTAATGTCAATATATTTGGAACCTCTACTAGTCTTATTATTATTGGAGATAGCTATCGCAACGGAATTATCACATAAGATTCTCAATGGCCTTTAAATACTATAAACAACTAGAAACCCTGAGATAAAATTCCTCAACCATATCACCTCACATGTTGTCTCAAAACATGAAACAAATTTTACTTTCATAATAGACGAAGTAGTCAGCATTTACTTAACGCTCTTCCATGATATAAGTTCACCTGCAAGCATAAAAATATAACCCGATGTGGACCTACGGGTGTCTAAAGACTCAGCATATTCAGCATCTGAATAACCAATAACTTCAAGGTTATTCGACCTTTTGTACGTGAGCATGTATCCTTTAGTCTCGTATAAATAATGAAAAACCTTCTTGACTGCTTCTAATGATCCAAATCAGGATTACATTGATACTTACCAAGCATGTTAACTATATATACTATGTCTGGATGAGTATAGACTTTTGCATTCATGAGACTCCCAACTGCCGATGCATAGGGAGTTGTCTCCATCTGTTTTTTCTCCAAATCGATCATGGGACTCTGAAGTAGACTAAATTTATCACCCTTAATGACAGGGACAACAGTAGCGGAATAATTATACATGTTGAACATTTTGAGAACTTTATCAATATAAGCTCTTTGAGAGAATCCCAATATGTCACGTGCTCTATCTCGATGAATCTCAATTCCTATCACGTAGGAAGCTTCACCAAGATCTTTCATATCAAAACTCTTTGATAAAAAGTTCTCTATGTCATGTAACATGCTCAAACTATTACTCGAAAGCAATATATCATCAACATACAAAACAATGATGATAAACTTGCTCCCACTGATTTTAAGATATATGTATTGATTCACAATATTCTTATTAAAATAAAAATTTGAAATGACTTCGTGAAATTTTAAATACCATTGCCGAGATGTCTGCTTTAAACTATATATAGACCTTTTGAGTCTACAAACTAAATAGTTCTACTCCTCAATCTGAAAACCTTCAGGTTATGTCATAAAGACACCTTCATGCAAGTCGTCATTTAGAAAATTAGTTTTTACATTTATTTGATATATTTCTAAGTCAAAATGAGCTACTAATGTCATGACTATCCAAAAGGATTCCTTTCTAGAGACAGGAGAATTTGTCTCTTTATAGTCTATTCCCTCCTTTTGAGTAAACCCTTTAGTGACGAACCTGACCTTATATCTTTCTATATTATCTTTGGAGTCTTGTTTAATTTTATATACTCATTTACAGCCTACAGGCTTAACTCCTTTAGGTAACTCGCAAAGATTCCAGACCGAGTTATGTTTCATTGATTCCAACTCATCTTTCATAACTTCGAGTCATTTAGTAAATTTGTTTCTCTTAATAGCTTGGTTAAAGGAAACAGAATCTGATTCCTTTCCAAAATCATACTCACTCTCACTACGTGAAAATGAAGAATAAGCAACACTATTTGTCTAAAGAAAATCACAGTCTCTGGCCGTTGTGGACAAATCTACCGATACAACTGCCCAAATCAGTAGTTTCTAAAATGCAACGGCCTATTTTGTATACGTAAGCCTACTAGAACCTGTGACCTTAAGTTATAAAGTATATTGGGCGTCTCTTTCATAAAATGCAACGGCCCGGTTTTGTATAACTAAGGTGCCTCGACCTGGGGACCTTAAGTTGGAAAATAAATTGGGCCCAAATACCCTGCTAAATGAAATTGAGAGCGGGAACGTCTCTTCAAATACCCATTTCTCTTCTTAGTCCTTGCTAATCGTCTTCATTCAATGTGATCCTAAGCCCAAGCTTGATTCGATTCGATCCTTCTCGTCTCCATAACCCGAAGCTTGATTCAATGCGATCCTCATCGTTTCCATAAGCCGAAGCTTGATTCGATGCGATTCTCATCGTCTCCATAAGTCGAACGAAGCTTGAAGCCCTAAAGCAACATTGAAGAAACGATCAGGTAAGGTTTTTATTTTATTTTATTTTTTCTCCTGGGGATCATCGTCGCGGTAAGATCTGATACCTTTTTTTGTTTTAATCTCTGCTTCTTGTTTCATTTGATTGGTTTTCTGATCTGCATTGTTGCCAAAATCGTTGTTTTTCTACTATGATTCACGTTTTTGTTGTTTTCTGTTTAATCTGAACGATTTTCTGTGAAAATTTTTGTATTTTGGGGATTTGATTTGATTATTAATCGGATTCGGAATAGAAATTTCGTTTGAACACTTAGATATTTTCTTTATTTAGAGATATCCTAGTTTGGGATTCTGTTTCATCGATTTTTTGGGTTTAATGATTCGTATTACTTGTAAACATGCTTTGTTAAGATAGGAATGAATTAATTTTTTAGTTTTATATGGTATATTTTGATTATCACCATCAAAGATGATTTTTTTTGTGATCTCTTTTCATCAGTGGATGTATGATCAGGACCGTCTAATTGACTTATTGTCTTTTTGGATGGTCCATAAAATTTTTTTCCAATTTCTTCTTCTCTTTGTAATGGTCAATAAAAATATTAACCAATGGCCATGAAATTAAAAAGTTTCTTGTAGTTGAATTAGTGTTTCCATCGCAACCTATTAGTGACCAATTGATTGGACGATCCTGATTTATTTTTAGTCAGTTTCTTCTTATCCTACCTATTTTGTTGGCTCTAATATTTTGAAAGAACGCATTAGAGCTATCATTTGCATTGGTAAAACTATAATCTCACCCCATCAGCTGAACTTTAAAATTTCCATGTCAAAGACATCCCAAAAGTGATCTAGTATAAGATTGAGATGACGTGTGTTTTTGGTCACTTTTGTAAGATATGCCATGTGTTATAAAAAAAATTGACTGTTTGACTTGGATGGTATGCCTGTGACGGGGAAGATTCATGGTGTAGAAGATTTGATAGAAACAGTCTTGATCATTTGATTCAAAGAAATTAATGGTGAGATTACCTTTTCGGTTTGGATGAGATTACAGTTTTACCGTAGAGATCCGACAGTAGATTTCAAGAGACTGAGGACTATATTGCGTGACCGGTTATTGGGACCATGGTTCAAAATTTTGGCCGAAATCTTAATGTTTCGGTTTTGGTTTGGGCCCCCACCGAAACCAAAACGATAACTCAAATTTTCGGTGGTTTTGTACTATGTTGAAGATTTAGGCCGAAATTCAATTTTTCGGCCAAAATTTCAATTTCTATCCCCACCAAAACCGATACGAAGACCAAATTTTTTATCCTTGATTGGGACTTCAATTAAAAGTGTCGCTTTTATCAGGAGTGGTAAAACGTCCATTATAATATGATGGAGAATATTACTAGACAACAAGAAGAAAGCGTAGACACTAGACATTGCTTACATGATGAGTAAATAGTAAGATAAAATGAGTGGAGTGATAATATATTGGAAGCCATTGCTTGCACTCGAAAATGTGTCTCTTGCACTGAAGTTAAAGAAAGTCTTATTTTAGGGACACGTAAAAGCGCAATTTGGACAGGCGCTATATTGATGTCATGGATCATCACATTGGTATAGAATTGTTTCTGTCCTTTTCCAAAACTATGGCGATAGGCTCCCCTGGGTTCTCTGCGGTTCTATGGCCCAAATGACCCCTGATGCTGAATCTAATCATTATATTGAATCTACCTTTTCTTCATTTAAACTGTTGTGACCTGATTCTATTATCCTATAGTGTTGCTGATATATTATCTTGAACTAGCTTGGGCGGCTTTACAAAGAGGAGTTTTCAGCCAGAGAAACTTATCAAAATCTCCAACCACCATCCACATACAGTTCCTTGAAATGGAGACAATTTGATCTTCAATCTCAATCTGGCTGTCCACCCTTCTGCCTCTCACTTCTATATGTTAAAACATGTTGCATTTTCTTCTCAAGTTTGTGAAATTATGAAAGAATTCAGTGTTTTTATCCCCTGCTTCCAGCCAGGGAACTTTAGACTTCTGCTTCCATACGAGCTCTTCCTCCCCGCATTTTTTGTTGTGCCAGTCCTTTAACATTGTGTTCCTCCGTCTCGGCAGCGTTAGCGGTCGGCTTTCTTCAAGCAGATCCAACCTTTGGATTTAACTAGTAGGTCTGCCTAACCCTTCTCCACTTTCCACCCAAAGGTGTCCCCATTCCATTTGACAATCACTTCTTTTAATTCTTTCAGCTTAGTATATAGCCTGAATTCAGCAGTTCCCTGAACGTGCTTAGAAATCCACCATTGCCAAACCATCTGCCTGAAATTCTCGTTGCCCAACCACATATTAAGAAATCTGAAAGGGGAAGGCCATAACTTCGGGCATTAACAAAATTTCCATGCAATAATGTCATGTCATAACTACAAATGCAAAGAACAGGATATACAGTTAAAAATCTGAAGCCACTCTAGGTCTCCAAGTAAATACAGTTAGAACCATATTAATTTCACAAAAAAATAATAATTGAAGTGTGTGTAAAAGCACTGGACACAAGGCAATGACAAATTAGTGAACGCCACGTGCATTCTCTCATACAGTAGAAGCTCGCTGAATTAGATCCAAACTAATTTCTGTGTCTTTGGATGGAAAATGTAAAGAACCTCCATCAACTTAGAAAATAATGCCATGGTCGTCACTTTAATCCTTAAGCTAGAACTTATAGTGAGCATGCCATGGAAAACTGATCAGCTCAGAATATGAACTAATATGCTTAAAATTTATAAACTGACTTGTGCAACCACATTTCTAGTTAAATTATTTTGATAAGGATTGATTTTTGAGGCTGCTTTTATTCATATAAACTAATAGTAAAGGTAAGAACGCCCCCTCTAACTATTGTACATGTAATGAAATAGGAACTAAGCAGGACTTTTCTAAAGAACTCTTTCCCTCACCAGAACAATAATCACTTCTACCTAATATATAATCCAAGATACAACCTTAAATTGTAATTGTTCTAAAGGAAAGCCAGGGAGAATTTAGATAATTTCATTATATTCTTAAAACTTATAGGAGTAGACTCCACTTCTCACAATTAAAAATCTTGTGTTAACTCACTGTATAATATAATTACTAATTTACGAGACCAGCCTTCTGAATCAGTCAACCATACTTCTTCAGTGTCCTGTCCCACAACTTCAAACATATGGTACAAGGTACTGTATTTTTTGGGGGTGTACTTCTGTCTACCAGAACACTATTTACAACTAATTGTTCAATGAGCAAGAGGCAGGTTTAAGAAAAAAGGACAGAAACTTTGGCTGATAACCCGTGCAGGTATTTGGATCGAGTGTAACTCCTGCATCTTTCGGATCCAATTGGTGGCCTGCTGGACCTATGCCTATCAACATTGGCGAATATTTTTCTATGGGCCTCCTTGTCAAAGGATTTGCTGGTTGGAGGTAAAACAGACCAAAGAAGAATGGTGTAGGATCACGGCTGTAGAAATATAATGCACATTAGTTTGGCCAGATCACATATTTTGGACTGCCCCTCCAGCTTATATCTTCTTTGTTCACTTTGTTTTTTGTGTTTTACATTTTGACACCTAAGATTATCTCACTTGGAATTTAGACATCTAGTTCTCTGTTATATTTTCTTTCTCATTGAATGATACTTCAGCTTATTGATGCAAGAAAATAATAATAATAATTTTGTGGATGTTGCAAACTACATGATTATTATAGCTGAACCAAATAATTATATTAATGATAAAAGAAAATATAGCTATTGAGAAATAAAAGTATATAATGATAATAATAATAATAACAACATAGATACAAAGCTAGGACCAATACGTGTTATTCCTTACCGATACATATCGGATCATCCGATACATCTCGATTTACCGATAGGTATTGATGTCTCAAGCAGGCTTATTATTGATAGCTGAGTTCTCTTTACCTTTTTCTCATCTTGATATCTTCTCCAAAGTGTTTTCTAGTTTCAAAATGTTTTTGACTATCCTTAGTTTTCAAGATGATTCTAAGTTGTGATTTGATTCAAAAATACACTATAAGTATCTTTTGTTGCATCTAGGACCAAAATTTTCTAGGGAAATTTGCAGGATAGCCCTGTCAGATTTACCTTTTCCAGCGGTGACCCTCCAATTTCACCTTTTACAGAACCAACCAGTTTAAAGCCGAGTGATCACTTCCAGCCAGAGTAAAAAGTCTGAAATATCCCTCCTTATACCTTTTACAGTTCCACATATAGCTTGAAAAATAAAAAAATTGCTATTTGTTATTTTTGTGAAATGTGAAACACCATCTAGGCTGTGTGATTTGAAGGCCATAATGCAAAGATCAAATGTGTCAAAATCAGCTCCAAACATGCCCTCAATCATCTGATCCATCACAGTCAACAATTAAATTTGATGATAGGCTCAAATAATGTCCCCTCACCGCTCAATTGATGAATCAACACCCCTCAACTAACGAATCATCACCGATGAAATTCACCGCTAACAATTTGTAGTCATCAATATATTTTAAGAATGTTCTTAGTAGAGCTAGAGAAGGACTTGTAGTAATGTGTTTGATTTCACTGATACCATCTAAACCGTAAGAATTTCTAGGTTTTGGAGTCAAATCCACCATTAAATTGTCAATCTTACCACCCTTTAATCATCATACAAATTGAGAAGATTAATAATTTTTATGACGGTAATCATTAACAAGGTACTGACAACTAAACAGAGCTGGTAAAAGGTGGGCATCACCGGTTACCAATATTGTACATGTGTGTCACACGCATCTAGATCAGTTCGAGATGTCCATATAGGAGTCTATCGTGTCGATGGGTTCAACCACACTATTGCACGTTCTCTATCATTTGTTAAATAGACAGCAGGAGGCTACAAAAAGGACAGTTAAAATGTGTATGGACAATGGTTCAATTTGAGCATCAGACTTCATATGCCCATTTCCAGCCTTGCATCCTCAGATCCTTTCCCTCTTTCCACCATTTACTGCCACTATGGTTCTCCCATGACAACTAGTTAATCAATCTTGTACCAAGTAGTAGTTTTTTTGTTAAAATTCGGTAAATCTACAATTTATTTACTTCATTAAAACAGCATTAGCTGCCTGCTTCATTAATCTTTGAGTTTGCAGCTTCACGGCCCTCAAAATTTTCTCTCATTTCCCCTTTCCAAAGCCAAAATCTTAAAAGCTTTCAATGAAGCCGTATGCAAAGTCTACAATATGGTCTTTTTGACATCATGTAGGAATATATATATATATATATATATATATATATATATATATATATATATATATGCTGACAGAATTGAAGTCCTTTTATAAGGAAGAACCATCTCTCGGACGTACCACGGCCCACAAGCATGCACTAATCATATAATTCCATAAGTCCTATAAGCTGTCTCTGCCTGCATCCCAATGCGAGAGAGGACTGTCATTTATGATCTTGTGATGTTTGCGGCTTCAATACAATGCTGATCATTTGCTATGCATGTCTACAGGTCTATATGATGATATTTCTATCTGCTGATGGAATTTATCCCAGAGAGTTGTATTTCGGGGAAATAGTTCAATTATGCTGGCAATTAATCAGAAACTAAGGCTGTTGATGGTCATTCTTCCTGATGAAGATAACAGGGTATGTCAGTTTGTGGGCCCTGGCGTACTTGCCACCCACATGGGTGAGTATAGTTGCAGGGTCCTTTGTAGCCATCACTCTTTCACTTACAATGTTCCTTCTACTAGAACACCTTAGAGCATAGAAGAATCTTGAGGTTTTACTCCATCCTCTTCATGTTCTCTTTTCATACTTGTTCTTGGAATGTTTAATTTTCAACTAATTTAACAATTTGTGTTGGCTTTGATTACAGGAGCAGAAGTTTTTGATTGGTGTTATTTTAATGGTTCCATGCTATGCCATCGAGTCGGTAAGGGTTTTTACTAACAGTTACATGATGGAAATGGAATGATCAAGTCTTCTCTTAACAATATAATATGGATACGTGAAATCAAGAATGACCTTCTTGTTGAATCCAAAGGGTGCTCTCAGGTGGCTTTCCCTTGCGGAGTATTATACAACTTGAGGGCATTCTGGGAATGGCTCAACTCATCATGATCACTTAATTGTTCTATAGTATATGTAGACTGAATTACTTTCTATGAAACTTACCGCTGCAATTGGAATTTTTAGAGCACCAGCCAAAAGCGTCTAATACAAGGCAAAAGGAGAGAACTGATTATATTGGAAACAATCATGGAACTGATTGTATCCCCAAGACCTCAAGTTTTAGTACAAAATTGTGTGAGAGAGAGTGGGGTCTTACAACAATACTACAGTTTTTCCCATTCAGTGGCAGATATCTTAAAACTGAAAAGTGTTTGTAAGAGAAAAGGGAATATTCTTGCGATTCTGTAGGAGCTATAGAGTGGAATTTGTGTCACCATACGAAATCCTACCTCTGAATGAGGACATAGAATTTCTTGTTGTGACCTCAATCAGTTTCCTAGCTGAGACTTGAGGATTCTTTAATGGCCTTGATTTTGGCAACTGTTTCCATGAACCTTGTGCAGTCTTTCCATTGCCAGTATCTGTTCCTTCTTGATAACCACTTGTACTGCTTTCAATTGCATCACCAGCAACATCCATGTTGGACCACTTCCTCTTCTCTTTCAACATCTTCAGCATCTGTGGCACCCAAAGCCCCCAACTGTGCTACTCTATTGTCATCACTATGGCTTACTACTGCATATGATGAAGCAAGCTTTGAATTAGAATTGCACTTTATGTCCTCCTTATCATTTTTAGTAACAAGTTTCCTCTTAGAAATCGATTTGCATGCATAAGAAAGACCAGTATAATTCTCAGTACAAAGGTAAGTTACACCAAATTGCATCTGCATTAAGAGCTAAAGGAGGTGGCTTAAAATGTGTCGGGGAGGGTGCAGGGGTGGGTGCAGGTGCATGCACCTGGCGGTTTTCGGGGGCAGATTCATGGCGTCTTTGTGGATACACATTTACTGGTTCTAAAACCTGTTTTTTGCTCAAACAGAGATCCATCTTTGGATCAAAAACCAAATAAAAATTCTATTTTTATGGTGAAATTGTGAACCAGAGAGAAAACGCAATTCTGGGTTTAGGAAGATGGGGTTGACTATAATGGAAATATGTCAACTTGTGGTTTATGAATTGGTCAGAACAGAAAAAACTTTTCAGCGTGCTCAGTTGCGTCGTGCTATCCCTTATTTATGGACCTGTAGCATCTATTTTCAATATTTATTCTTCAACTATCCTTAAAGTAATTCTTGTTCTTTCCCATATGCTTGCTTATAAACTAGAAAACTGCTTGCTTATTGCTTTGGATCATCAAACTTAGTTTATTTCCTGATATAAACATGAATTCGATCATCAAAATGGTAAGCTCTTTATGGAAGATGCCTGTGTTTTTGTTCAGCGAGACTTCTTACATGCATAAAATTTTGTTTTAGGTAGCTGAGAATGGATCCCAGCTGGAAGCATTGGAACTCACTGCTGCTTACACATCCTCCTCTTTGTGAATAGGACTAAGACCTGCATAATTGCCACTGTTTCACCAAAAACGAGCTCGATTGATCCCCCGTTGGGGTCGCAAAGGAAGGCGATCAGCAATCAACGTCAGCCCGTCATCATCTTCTCGATCATCCAGAGATCATAAAACCCATTTCCAGGCTCCTCTTGATTCAAATCTTCAACCCACGATAACGATAGGGTTAAAGAAGATGAAGAAGACGATGGTATTTTTTATTTTTTATCGTTTTCCATTCCCTTTAATGGGCTTTTTTTTGGGTTTTGGGGTTTATTTATTTGTTTATTTTCTGTAGACGACCTATCAAAAGATTAAGGAGCTGCAGGAGATGATATCGAACCTCATTCAACGGCAAGTGCTACTATATCAGGTGGGTATTTTGTTTACAATGGCTAACTAATCTCATTATATGGTTTTCAGTACTGATTCCTGTCGCTTGATGATAGCTGGGCACGATAGAAAGATATATGTAAGTTCTTCAATTTTTTTTTACTGAGTATTAGCCATAGTTGCAGGAATTTTATTCCCAAGGGCATGCACCTGCTCTCACTTCCAACTTCTTCTCCTCCTACAAACTTCTTCTGCCGTGCTTCCATATAAAAACACCCTGTTTCTTAATTATTATAGTTCTATCTGTTGTTTTTATTAAGAAAGGTTATCAAGCAATTGTTGAACTAAAATTTTAAGTTCTACTATTGTTTCAGTTGCAGAATGTAGAATCGTGCAAGCAGTCTTTAATTGCTGGGATGCTCATATCCCGTTCCTTTAGGTAATCAACACTTCCTTTAAGAAAGAGAATTTTTTGTTTTTCAACTTCTGAAATGCGCGCACACACACACACACACACACACAGATATATATATATATATATATATATATATATATATATATATATATATATATATATATATATATATATATATATATATATATATATATATATATATATTATTTATCTTTATGGTTTCAAATTCTCTGTTTAGGTTGAATTTTCCATTTATGAATAAGGACACTTTTGAAATCATGAGATTTTCAAACTTACGAACAGCCTTTAGCCACTGAATCCTCTCCAAAGTTGACTTCCATGATATGCAGAGGCTTGTGGAATTAGAAAAATTCAACTTTTGATAGGATTGATGTTTAAAAGGCTCCTTTCACAAGCTCGATAATCTTATGATCCCAGCGATGCCCATGTGATTCTTACAAATTTATAATCATTAGTTCCTGTTTATCATTACTCATTAAGTTCCTCATTGTAAATGTAGCTCCATAAACGTCTAAGTACTTGAACACAAGCTATAGTAAAATGGGGACCTTTAAAGACGACCGTCATAGGATTGGACTATAGAAATCTTAGCGATGTTATCTCCTCCCCACTCAACTAGGGCCGACTTTTGTACAAACTTGAACTTGGGAATAAAAATAGTAATGTTCCAACCACCCATATTTTCTGAAAATAAATGAGTCTATCAAAGAAGCTATTATCAGCAAGCTCCAAAAGCACAGAGGAAGCACCATGTTGCCACGGCCCCTGTCTACCCCAAAGACCATCGAGTTTTTTAGCATCCCCAAGAGGGGTTGACATAGTTGGGCATGCTCTACTCCAGATAAGCCGGCCTGGAACTAGCAGCCTGAAAGGTGGTATATTGATATTTCAATAGTCTTGCCCTGATATAATCCAGGCATGTATAATATCGTTAGCTTGTTGTTTAGGGAGCACGCCCTTCGAATCGCACGGTTCCTCCAATCCTTATCAGATTTCACTATCTTCCCATTTGATCTGTCATCGTCACAGCCGTAGCATTGATATTTAATCTTCTTACCGAAGTTTATGTTACCGCATCTACTACAAACCCAATCTTTAGCACACACTACCAATGTGCGATCGATCCTCCTATGAACATACCTTCAGCATTCCTCATCAAGCTAAATTTTTTTTTATTAATAATGGAATGTTTCACCCTGTCTAAACACCAAGACAAAACGATGTGTATCATCCAATAAAAATTTATTAGATGATATGAGTGTAAAAATACCTAGTATTGAGTAGCATCCACTTCATGCTAATATCAAAATGACCACCTACGATTGGAACAATACATATTGTTTGATATTCAGCTTTTTCAAAAAAAAAAAAATTTAACCATTGTCATGAGAGATTTCAGCACTTATTGAAATAATGGATGACTTGGAGGCACTTTAAATGCCTGAAGAACCTTGAACTATTTCGTATGGGAAGGAGTGTTGGGAGATTCTAATCACATAGACAAAAGTTCAATTTTTGTAAAAGTGGTCTTCACAAGTTTACAGAACATGTGTTCGGGTCCTTTTACAAATACGATTTTGTGGGCTGGGGGGATCGTCAAAACAGCAAAAGTAGAAAAGCGCAACATCAAGGAAATATTCAATCCCCTCCCCAACACAAACGATCTTTCAAAGTTCCCTCTCAAACGAAGGAATTTGTCACAGAATTAGCTACTCTCCGTACGTGGTGTAATGTATTTTAAGCCACGCCTAGAAATTGAAAGCTTCATTTAAAAATGGAAAGAACTATCATGATCCACTCTAGATATACAATAATTAGTATCGCCTAATTGCCTTCTACAATGAATAATCCACCATGCCAATCACTAAAGATACAAAGGCTCTCCAACAGAGTTCTAAGGTCAATGTCTTTAATCATTATCGGTCCACAGAAAGCCAAGATGTCTTTGCTAAAATGATTATGAATGATCCACTGATTTCAATGACAATCGAATTCCCAAGGGAGGTTGCAACATAATTTAATTTCAAGACCCATTTCAATGGGCTCATCAGCTACAGCCAGTGGCTAGAAATTTTCACTTCAGATGGATATTTGAGAAATCTCATAGTAGCTTTACCATTTTCCTTTTTGTCATATACACCTTTTGATGCATCCTTCTCCCATGATAATGCCCCACATAGAGACATGACCAAAATCTTAAGATGTCTATATTTTCTCCTAGCTTCTTTTAATATTGCTGTGTTTATAGTACTAATGGAGAAATGTCTATAGTACTAGGACATTTCTCCTATTTTTGTTCACCCTGTTTTCCACATCATTTACTGATGCTTTGAAGATGTACACTGGTTACGACAAATTGTCATGGTCTAATGGGCTCTGAATGGCCATTAGGTGAGTGTAGAGCTAAACAATTAAAAGAAATGAAGACTTCGGGAACTAGCAAATAGCCTCTGTATGCCAATTTAAAAGCAAGTACCATCAGCAAGGAAGAACCCCATAGGCAACTTCTGGGAGCCTATTCATAAAATTCCTTTAAAATTTTTGCCCGTTCTGTATTTTATGCACCTGATTGAAAGTTTTATTTAATTTTATTGGTTTTACCAGGATATTCTATTGCCAAAGTTTTGGAGTTCCTCTGATTTCCACTATAAGATGTCTATATTTTCTTCTAACATCTTTTAATATTGTTGTGTTTCACTCCATAAAGACATTATAAAATTAAATAAGTGCATTAGAAGCTGTTAGATCATCAAAGAATCTCTTTACACCATCAATGATTTGCTTAAACGGTTTTTTTCCTTCCACTTTTTTCTTCAGATTTTTTTTTTAAAAATTATTTGAGATGAGTATGTTTATATGATTTTATTCTGCTCCATTTTATTTTGATGAATTATTTTGCTCCATTCATATTGCCTACTTTACTTTGTAATTATGAGTAACAATGCTTTTCTGTGTATTTTAAGCTGCGTTATGCTCTAGCATGGAATCCATCCGTATTTACAACCAAAGATTCCTGTGTAGCGACTAAAATGAGGGTGCTTGGCTCATAGCATTTGATCTTATGACAAAGAAGGCTGAATTATAACTGATCTTGATCTTGAACTCATGGTTGATAATATTTTCATTTAAAAAATGCTGATTTTGATCTACATTTTAATCAATAGCGGCAGTTTTTGGCTGCCGCTTATAGTCTTATTTTTTGTAGTGACATTTGAAGATTTCATTCGATGCATGCGAAACCCATGGACAGTAAGATACCAAACACCACAACTTTATGGCTCTTGAGGCGTTGCGTCTAGCCTTTTTAACATTTGGTCTATCAGTTAAAAGGTTTCCTTTTCGTTTTGCCTATTTTGCAACTCACCCATTCTTTTTTTTTTTGCAGGTAGGTGTAGGATTTATTGCTCAGTACATAATCAAGCCTATTTTAGGCTTCATTATTGCAATGGTATGGCTTTACCTCCTTATTGTAGCATGTTATTTGTTAGGGGTCTCAATTGGCCGGGCTTGAGCACAGCCCAACCTGCTATGGGCCGGGTATGGGCTTCATTTTTATGCCCATTTAATAAATGGGCCGTGCTGGGATAGCCCCCATATATAAACGGGCTGGGCTTGGTCAAATAGGCTCAATCCCTTCGGACTGTTATACTATTGGACTATTTTGGTCCTGCCCGACCCGAATGAAATAATAATGAGGTGATGGGAATTTGATTACACAATGTGTTTTTTATCAGTCTTTGTTTGTTGGTGGAATAGTATTTTTCGAGTTGGAGGTTAACTCGGAAGTGGTAATTTTCAGGCTGCGATCCGTCTAACAGCCCATGCATTTGATTATTTCCCCATTAGAAATTAACAAACATTGGACGGTTAGGAAATTAGTTAGACATAAAAAATATATATCTTTGATTTATACTTTATTACTTATACACATTTCATTTATGGGAGACTTTTTATAAAATCTACACCATGCTAGATGGGGGGCAGACAAAAAAACTTGGGCTGCCGGTAATAAAGATAGGTAGTGATCGTTAAAAAATCTTTGCCAGCGGCCCAGGGCCCCTGGAAAAAAAACTTTGGTAATAATATCCCTGACAAAGGGATTAGTGGCGGATAGGGAGCCGCCGGTAAAACTCGAAAATTTTGTGGTGTGTATATACATACATATGCATGTGCTTATTATCCGATGTTCTTTGATCGCAAAATATCTTTCTTTATGCATCTATATATATCTGCCAATCATATCTATCATATCCTTCATGTGTTCAGATTACAAGATCAGTAAAAGAGTATTGACTTTGGATCATCCTTTGCTTAAGGATTACAAAATTCAGGTAATTTTTTTTTCTCTTCATTGTTGAAGTAATAAGGACTATAGCTGTCTTGCTAGGAACTAATAAGTTGAGATGAAAGTTTGATTAGCCTTTGTTTATAATATTTATCTTTTGTGATGTCTTTCATATGTTTAATATTACAGATCATAGGAGGATTAAATACGGTTAGGAAGAAGGCTCATAATATAATGCAAGAAGTAGCAGTGAATCTGGTTGGATCATGTTTGTTGACTCCTCGATGCATAGTGCCAATATTGCTATTGAAGATGGAAGTGTTTGCTTGCTCAAATTTGCTGCATGTTTCCGAAGTTGTTTACCAAGTTTAATAGCTATAAAAAAGAATTAGTTTACATTTATTCTGTAAAATAATTTAGGAAAATGTTGATTCTTTAATTGTCTGAATTTCTAAGGAACTGTAAATCACTATATGTTTTTGTGTATTTACATTTCCCATTGCATCAACTGCAGGCAATATTGGCATCACAGTTTTTTTATTTTAAATTAATTTTGTTTTTGGCTTCTTATTTTTTTATTCAGTTGAATGAATTATGCTTTTTCTCCCTTCTATGGTGATATGTGATTTATACAATAGTTATAACAGGTTCTAATTGCAAAAACAAAAAATGAAGCTATGCATTTTAAAAAAAAAAAAGTTTAAAAAAATAACAACGGTCTATAACCGTTGTTTTTAGAGTCAATTAACAACGGCTCACAACCGTTGTACTTTTGTAACGGATATATACCACTAACTTAGATCGTGGTTTCGGTAGAAAAATAACAACCCTTTTCTATAAAGAACAATGGCTACAAGTCGTTGTACCTTTGCAACGGACATATACCACTGACGTAGGTCATGGTTTCGGCAAAAAAATAACAACTCTTTTCTGTAAGGAACAACGGCTCACAACCATTGTACGTAAGCAACGGACATATACCACTGATTTAGACCGTGGTTTAGACAGAAAAATAACAACTCTTTTCTGTAAGGAACAACGGCTCACAATCGTTGTAAATTGACAACTGAAATGGGTCGTTGTTTAGGAGGTAAATAAACAACGGTTCTAGGCCGTTGTTTAGAAAAATTACTGCTCTATAAACAACGGTCATTACCACGGCTCAAAACCGTTGTTTATGAAATTTACAACGGTTTTGGGCCGTTGTTTTTTTTCAATTTTCACGTAGTGTCTCATTGAAGTAGACGATATAGTCATAAAAAATGGTTTGCTTCTTTGCTCTCTCTGATCTACGCAATGATTGATCATTGGCGATCACCATGAGAGCAAAACCTCATCAATGTGGGGTGTTTTAATAGGTATAATCACAGGTGCATCAACACTATCTTGAATGACAGGTATCAGTGCCACCTTTTCTTAGATAAAAGGGATAAGAATTATAACTCGATTCTCCTCAAAAGTGATATTCCTAGGCTCAAAACTCCCACTGTTCTCACGATTCTCAAAGAATTTTGCATATCTAGTCTCAACAATTCAGGTACAATAAGTGGGACAATAAAATTTGTAGCCTTTTGACCTATCAGGGTAACCAACGAAATGACAACTTATAATTTTAGGATCCAATTTTTCTTATTGTGGATTATGCACCTTTGCTTCAGCTAAACAACCCCAAATGTGTAAATATCCTAGAGTCGGTTTTCTTCCTACCCATAGCTCATAAGAAGTTTTAGGAACAGCCTTACTAGAAACCCAATTCAAGATATGTACCGCTGTTTTTAAGGCTTCTTCCCACAAGAACAAAGGCAACTTAGAGTTACATAACATGCTTCTCACCATATCCATATGAGTATAATTTTGTCGTTCAACTATACCGTTATTTTCAGGTGTTTCATGCATGGTGTATTCAGTAACAATGTCATGCTCTTATAGATACAGGGCGAATGGTCCTAGATTATGACTTGTTTCAGAGTATCTATCATAGAACTCTTCGCTTTTATCAAATCTCATAATTTTAATCTTCGAATTGAGCTATAACTCAACTTCAGCTTTATAGATTTTAAACATATCTAGGGCCTCAAATTTCTCATGAATGAGAATATATAATTGAAACGAGAATAATCACCAGTGAAAGTACTAAAATACTTTTGGCCATTAATAGCAGGAGTTGAAAACGGTCTATAAATATCAATATAGACTATTTCCAGCAAACTCGTGCTCCTGATAGCTCCTTTCTTATTAGTCTTTGTGAGTTTTCCTTTAACGCAATCAATATAAGTATTAAAATCAGATAAATCGTGTTCATCGATTATATTATCTTTAATTAACCTCTCTATTCTAACTTTAGATATATGGCCTAAACGTTTATGCAATAAAATAGAGGAGTTGTCGATTGCTCATTTTCGTTTCTTACTAACTTTGTCATTCACATGCATAGAAACTAAAGATTGGGTGTAAGATGAATCCAAGTTCAACTGATAAAAATTGCCTACTAATGAGCCAACACCCACAATATCGGAATCAAGTAATAGAGTAAAAATATTATGTCCAAATTTAAATTCAAAACCTAATGAATCTAATTTAGAAATTGAGATAAAATTTCTACTGATACTTGGAACATAAATAATATCAATAAAATCTAAAATGAAACCATTATCTAAAATAAGACGGAGAGTCTCAATGACCTCCACGTCTGCTTCTACTATATTTTCGAGTTTGATAGTTCGTTCAGTTTTACTAGCTTCCTGCAAGATCGAAATCTCTGCATTGAATTACTTATGTGAATAGTTGTACCAGAATCAATCCATCAAATTTTGCGTGTAGCATCAACATAAAGTGATTCAAAACACAAAAAGAATAGATCATTTTCTTTCTTAACTAGCTAATCTCTGTATTTTTTATAATTCTTCTTAATGTGTCCCTTCTTCTTACAGAAGTGACACTTGATGTCAGAAGTAGATCCGCTAGTTTCTCCTTATTTAGTTTTTTATGGAAAAGCTTTCACATTCTTTCCTTTATATGATCTCTTCTTTCTCTTAAAATTTCTTTTCGATGGTCCAAGAGCGGCGTAATGAGCACTTTCAAGTTTTTCAACCCGAATTCTTTCTTTTTCTTGGACACAATGAGCGATTAGCTCGTTCATCTTTCATTTCTCTTTTTGCGTGTTATAATTAATCTTGAACGAGTCAAATTGTGCAGGAAGAGAAGTGATCGATTTTAAATGTAACCCTTACAAGTGCACAAGATCTATTGCAGTATGGCAAGAACAAAGGTGTCGAACCACAGGGAAATCTTGAATTTTAATTAATTCTTTCAGAGATTTAAAAACATCCCCAAGGAAGTACCAAAGGGCAGATTCAATTTAACCAAAAATTTATCACTTTTTCTAAATGCAAGAAAAATAAATTAATCTAAATAACTAATTACCGATGAATCTAAGAACAATATTTAAATAAGATCAAGAAATATGCTACCCCAGATTTGTACCCCCCTTTCATTAAAGAATCATTCACACCATCACCATCATTCATTCATAAAAATGATTTGAAATAAAGTATGATCATCAATCCGGCATACCCTATCTAAAAACAATGACTCAGCCTATCATTGCGGTATGAGTCATGTAAGAAGCATTGCGTATCTCGTGATGAGTAGATCAAAACAATAAAAACATTAGACTATGGTATTAATCATAAATATGGGTACTTATCTGGGGATCGCATCTTTCCCGATCTACTGATTTAATCGCTCATCTTTGGTGTATAATCTCCTTGTTCATTCAAAGTCATTCCTCTTTTTATTTCTTCCAAAAATCTTTGGTTACAATGTCTTTTCCTAAATACAATCTATGAATGTAAAAGAAAGACAGTGCAAATCCTAAGTACAATCTACCCAAATCAATTCCTAGAAGAAGGAGAAAAGAAGAACTTTTAAAAAGATGCTCAGAGGAGTCTAAAATCAAAAATAATAATGAATAAATAATCCTCTAAAAAAAAACTCTCTCTAAAAAATCTCTAATTATTTCCTAAAAAAATCCGTCTAATTCCTATCTCTAATTCTTGCTCTCCTTTTCGCTCTAATTTTTGCTCCCCTTTTCGAAGTGTTTGTTCCGCTTTAAATAGAGCCGAAGTTTCCCAGCCACAGAGGTGTTCCAACTCGAAAATTTAGGGTCGATTAATTGACCCAATAGGGTCGATGCATCGACCTCCCAGATTTTCGTGAATTCCCGCCGAACTTTATATCAGACACTGCTTCAGTATTTTGGCCATAACTTTCTGTCCCGAACTCGGATTGAGGCGATTCTTACGCCGTTGGAAAGCTGACAGAAATCTCTACAACTTTTATGTTTTGACAATTTCATAATTCGTCCGTCTTGAATGTCCAAATTGAGATACAAGTCGCACTAAGTTCTCGATGACCCAAAGTTGCAGTGTTTTGACATTATTTTCAGAATTCTTGGGCTTTTTTCTGCACTTGGCTTGTATTTACCTGAAACACTTCAAATCTAATAATTCTTATCAGATAGCCTTCATCGGATAGCTAAATATAGGTATCTAGGGGTGAAATATCATCATATTTTATTACTCATCAAGAAGTCATAATGAAGTGAACAAGATAACCCTCCAAAAAACTCATGTCCATTTCTTTTCATTGAATCGTCATGTCACTCATTCTTATAATATGCTCTCGTACGCCACTATGACCATCATATTTTATGGTTCTTATTTTAACAATAAAATTACTGTCAAGTGCCTTAGAAGCCTCCTGAAATTGTTCCTAAATGGCTTACATGTATTCCTTTATATTGTGCGAATCAGGAATACCTTCCCGGATCGCATCAGTAATAAAACTCTTTATAATCATGAGGCTCATACGATTTGACCTATCCCATTTTTTCAAATCTGTATTATTCACTGTCAGATCCTCAGCTGAGGCATCAACGATGAGCACCTTGGGTTTATCTGATCGAATAGCATAGTCAAGATCTATGCTGCTTAGAATAATTGTAACTTGTTACTTTCATTTGCCATAATTCGAGTCACTCAAAAGTTTAATTCCACCAATCATATTAGTAATAGAAGACGGGTTCAATACTGCATAATAATTAAGAGTTTTATTATGTCCACATACAATTATAGCAACAATTCATTCTTCAAGGATATATTTAAAATGATTTACTTATGTTAAGGAATATAATAAAGAAATAAATAAATCAATATGATTTTATTGAGAAACAATATGTATCATTATGACCCTCCGTTGGGTCAAGTCATAACACACTAGTCACTTCCTCAATCGATATTATTGATTGTGGTACTAATTGCATCGTTGTGGCCTTCCGTTGGGTCGAGTTACAACACGTTAACAGTACCCACACACAAAGTAATGAATAGTAAAATACAACCATCATACAACATTAAGTGATTCATCACCATTTGGCAGATGTAATCTCTTAAGTTGTGACGTTAATGTTTACTACACACTTTCACTGAATTTATAACACTGTCTTTTACAAAAATAAATCTCACTTTGAAAACTACAGTACTAGGAAAGATCATCACTGTTGGGCAGAAGAATCCTTCCAAGCCATGCTCTTAATTTCGATTTGATAATATTTTAGACGATTATAAAAGTAGTTAAACACATAGTGCCAAATTTCGCCGAAATTTCGCGAAATGGGGGTCAAACAAAAATTTCGGGAAAATTTCAGGAAATTTTCGATTTTCGGTATTTTTCGGTAAATTTCGGTATTTTTTGGTATATTTCGGTAAATTTTTTTAAATATTTTTAAAAATATTAAATATATATTTTTAATCCCCAAAACTTTCCCAAAATTTTTCCGAAAAGTATCGAAATTAATCCGAAATGTACCGAAAGGACCCCCCACCGAAAAATTCCCGAAAACGAAATTTGTCACTATGGTTAAACAATGATAAAAAATAAGCCACTTAAGATATGTAAATTGCCAAATCTAGCTCATGTTATAGGTAAGTATCAAAAATTAATAATAATCATGAGTAACATAATGTAAGTATCAGCCTTGGGTTAGAGCACAATCTCCAATACCCAACTTTAATTAAAAGCACTCAAATATATAATAATTATCCGATTAAAATTTTCAAAAGGGCATCACGTCATAAAAATATTATAACAGAGAACTCCAATTTAAAAACAGACCTCAAAAATAGATCCGGAATACTAGAGAAAGTCAAAAATCACATATAATGCCCGAAAATTGGACTTATAGATAGTCCAAAAATGGACCGAAAAGAACTAAAGAACAAGAAAAATATGGGTCAAAATTAGGCCTTAATGACAAACGGGTCGTGTCTAACAAGCTGAATCAGGTCATGAATCATGGGCCGGGAATGGGCTAGATCAGACCATAGGCTAGGCAGGGTCATGACGCAAGTCCAATTATCGACCGGGCCGGGTCTCAGACCGGGTTGGGTCATGAGCCTATATGGGTCTATGGGTCGGGTCGGGTTTGAGGATGGGTTGGTTTGGGTTGAATCGGGTTGGATCATTAATCATATAAAATCACTTTATAAACTCAAAATTCTTGTGTGAGGCTTAGCAGGGACATATAACCCGAGGCACGACTTAGCACGAAAAGGAGAAACATCCAGCTTGAGAGCATGTGGTCATAATCTCAAGGATTTATATCCTTTGGTTGAAGGCAGTCAAAAACGGTGGAAACTTGCAGCTTGAGATGAGCAAATATTTTGTTGTAAATAACAACATCCCCGCCCCAAAAGAAGTAACCAACGTGGCTTTTACTTTATTCAATTTAACTTTTATTAGACAACAAAGGCACAATGAGTGCATTAAAAGTGATAGGGGTGGAGCCGTAAATATTCGCATCATTTGTATATGTAAGAAGGTTTTGATGTAGCACCCCAAAGTAGTGAGAAAAAATGTTGACAACAAAAGTACCTCCCACTTGCTTCCGCTCTGGTCTTTAAAAAGTTTTTTTATCAATTATGGTCAAGCTTGCTTTGATACCAATTGTTTGATCTATATGGATCTATTGATCCGTCCATCCAAATATATGCCCTAGAATCTAAACGCATGATCAATCAAAATAATAAATCAATAATTCATAAATTAAAAATATATGTATGCACCTTGAGTGTGAGCCATAAAAAAATGGGTTGTCGATCTTTAACAATCTCCTCGCTCTCAATACCTCCTAGCACAATGGGGATGTTTTTGTTAATATGGAGGGTTGAAGTATGTCGAGCAATCGTTGGGACCAACCACCCCTTATATTTATAACTAAAGAGTCGTTTCCCATTAAGGACTTGAATTACTAATTATATTGTGATTGAGAATCACAATCATACCTCAACTAAAAGACTTAATTATGAGTTGTTTATTCTCTCTAAATTCACCGAATTAGCAACTACACATCTCAAAATTGATCTTACACCATTCATCGGTCAACGAGTTGACCATAGTGATGGCCACCAAAATAGAAACACATAGGGGGCATTGATTAGACGGTTCAAATTATCAAATGAATGTGATCTTTTGGATGGAGACTCATACTGTTTAGTTGTGAAGCTAGCGTCCCCGATTGGTAAGGTTAGACCAGACAATCAGAACAGGAGCTGCCACCAGCCCGTTGGCACTTGAGGCATTGTTGGAAGAAAGAGTTACTCCGGTCGTCGTGCAAACGAAGGGAGAGCTTTTTTTAATGAGAAGCTCGATCGCCGTTGCTACTAAACTTAATTTTCTTGTTAGCGTTATTAGACGAGTCAAACAATTAAGAAAAGTTGTCACAATTGGGAAAAACTAAGAAGTAATAACCCTTGATTCAAGCCAACAAGACACTACCAGTTGAAAAATAAAACGGTCACCACTTATAGTAAGCCGCCCTCGGTGACAATATAGTTATCACCTTATGATATGCTGTGAGGTTGCGAAAATGTATAGCAGATTCATGGATATGGCTAAGGTTGAGATCCAGAGAAAAATGGTTTCGGGTCAAATGTGTGAGCGTGGACATTAATTAGTCCAATAAGCGCTCATATAATCCGAGCTTTAACGAGTTCAACGACGTTGATTCCTGTTATGAAGAAGGTTGTAAAAGAGAATTCCCTGCTCAAGAAATCATCTCACCATCTTTCTGACTGAGAGGGGGCCAAGGGACGTTCACTCAGCACGAATTTTCAAAAGGTTGCAATTAGGCTCTCCAAACTACCATTTTGTGTTGAACTCATACTATATTTTATTGAAAGATGTATAATATGATTAAAATTTGGGTACCTCTATTCTTGCCTACCACTTTACCGGTGGGCACCTCTGCTAAAACCCAACCGGTTGGCTGCCTTAAATCAAACAATCGTGATCATTTTTCATTCCGATCTACGACATAATGAATGTTTGAGTGTGATTTGTGCATGTGATTTTAGGGTCACGTTTTGGGATATATGAAAACTTGACCGTCTGATGGAATGCCCATCATCTTACGGTCCAACTTTACTTTTATCTAATAATGACGGTGTGTAAAATTCATAACACCATTGGTTACTTTAGATGAAAAAATGAAGATATTTTTGTCCCAATCTTTCACACAACTGATCAAGTCATCATTGGCATAACATCAATTGTTATTTCATATGCACACATATTAAAAATTACGCTTAAGGATATTTTCATTCTGATCTTTGACATAATGAATCTTGCTAGTGACGTTGCATGTGATTTTTAAGGCCACTAGGATCTGTGCCAATTGGAATCAGAAACTTTCTAATGGCATGCACATAATCTCAATATCCAACTTTAATTTTATTTAATAATGAAAGTTGATTAGGTATCTAATAATGACTCAAAGTCTCAATGTGACGTTACGATTTTCCCTAAGTCACAAAAACCCGTACTATATTTTTTTTTCTTTCTTTACGTCATAAACTCAGGGAAAATCACTCCGTCATATCACACTTCGTAATCCTAATACAGAAATTACTTGGTATACCTATCAGAGTAGAGTCAAGCAAAAATATATATGACAACTAAAGGGTTTCTTCTATACAAAATTATTTAAACAAAATGGGTCATAGGAAAACCACCGGTGATGGCCGACTATCACCAAAACAATGGCTTCCAAAAATATACTTACATAACACTTCTTACAATATATTAAATCTCCGGACATACCAAGTCCAAATCCAAAGACTCCAAATATCTACTATACAAATTAAAACATGACTAGCCTAATCCTCACCTAGGGTAGAATTCCCCAAACGGGAGATCCCAATCCTTTCTCCAAAGTCCGCTCCTGATCTACACTTGTACCTGTGACATATAGTAAAAGGATAAGCTACATCTAATCTCAGTAGAGAAACATCAATAACATGCATATCATCACATCACACATATATCTCATTATATAATCGAACATGCTTTTCACATAATGATTCACAATTTAAAGAATATTTGACTTATTGTAAAACTGATATCAAATAGAGATTTTCAAGTTTAATACATGATTTTCAAAGCTTATTCTCAAAACTTGTTCTCATAACAAAAGAAAAAACTTAAACTGATCACTTAAATAATCCCTCGAGCGTATATAGCATCGAGGCCCCTGATAGGAATACCCACCGTCGTCGTTCAATTAAACCATTTTTATGTTGTCCAAGTCCCTTCGCATGAGGGAAACTTGTGCCGAGAAAATTTACCACGATCGGTAAGGAAGTGAACAGAAGCTAACCGTCACCATTACAAAGCACAATTGTACGGATTGGCCGCCGTACCGGTCACGGATATCCTGTCGAATCAGTCGCGGTTATACCGTCGCGTCGATTGGGTATCGCTCGCACATAACCTTAAATCAAAGTACACAAATAACTTCTAGTTTATCACCGTGAAATGTGATAATTTATAATTAAGTTTGAAGTTTCAAAGCTTCCACACACAATATTTCACATCTTTCTGATATCACACACGCACATTATTAATTTCCTTCTACATATATTTATTCACATCTCTTTGATGTCACACACATAATTTTTTGAACTCTCATACACATAACGCACACACACAATTCTCTTCTTAGTGGTCATATATGTTAAATTCACATGTTTCAAAAGCTATGAATGAACTTATGTTATTGCGAAAATGAAAATAAAAAAGTACATATATATTCTTATCATATCTCCATCCACATGCTAGCTGAAATAAAATATATATGTTAAAGAGTTTTTCCTACCTGAAGTCACGCTTAAGCCGTTCCACAAATAGCTCCTACAAGAGTCTAATACGTATCCTCAACACGTTAATCTTACATTCAAAATGTCCAAACTTCTCCTTAGGAATGCTTAAAATAACTCATGGTATATATTTCTAAAGAATTCAGAGCAAAGACAAACTTAAGTACTCTGTTCCTTATGCGAGCGAGCTTTGAAGCTCGGGCGAGCGAGTACAAAACTAGTCATTTCTCGCCCTATCGATCTAACATTTAGTTATCTGGAGAGTGTCACGCTAGGTCTCGCACGAGCGAGACATATTTCACTTAAGTCCTCGCGCGAGCAAGGGTCAAAACATCAAATACTATATATGCCTTCTAAAGGCCTCTCGCGCGAGCGAGAAACAACAACGCCATGAGAATCATATCAATCAGAGTTCGGAGTGAAAAGTTATGACAAAAATACTAAAGATGTATCGGTACTTTAGTCAAAACGTGTCAACTTAGAACTTGGCCTAACTTTCAACTCAGTTTTGACCCTCAAAATATTTGATTCATAACTTGGTTAATTCATAAGAGTTGTAGAGTTAGTTGTTCTCTTTCTAACGCCTCAAAACGCGCATCAATCGGAGTTCGGAGTAGAATGTTACAGCCAAATTACTGAGACAAGTTTTGCCACTCGCGCGAGTGAGCTTCAGACGAGCGACTGTGCCTGATTTTGCACGTTTTGGACTTTTTAAAAGCTCATTTTACATCAAAACTCAATCATACACCTCACACATCATAAACTCGACGATCTACCCGTAGATCATATCGTCTTCCTCGCAAGTAAATGATTTTCCAAACCCCCTTTTTATCGTTCCAAGCTCTACAATCACCACGATGCCAACGCGATCGTAGAGTGATCTTTCACACACACCTCGTACAAATCTCACCACGATTTAACGGCTCAACGCACCTGAATCTCTTGCCAAGAACAATGAGTTTTCAAAACCCCATTCGATTTCAATCACGTTCCTCAACTCACCAATTGTTGCAACAACCACGATATCTTCCTTACTCAAGTTTTACTAATTTTTCACTAGATCCCAAAGCTTTGGAACACTCGAATCTCAACGATTTCTTCTTCTTCTTCCTCTTCTCCTTCTCTCTCTCTCTCTAGAAACCCAAAGCCCCAACCTTTTGCAAACAAAACCAAAGTCTAATAAGGCTTGTGTGAGACGCCTCCCCTCTTTATCCCCTTTAGTGTCTCCCCTTTTTATCCCCTTTAGTGTTTGCTTCCTTGTGAAGCACACATACACTAATGTGTGTGTTAAATCCTATATCCTTAATTTGCTTAGTGTGAAGCACATACATCCTTTTTGAGTGTACTAGTTCTTTTCCAAGAACTAAAGCTTGGTATAAAGCTCACGCATCAACTTGTGTGCACCAACACAACCTAATAACTTTACTTTGGTGCAAAGCTCACACACATTAACCAAGTGTTACCCACAACTCTTCGCTTCGGTGTGAAGCACACATACACACGTTTTTCACACCAACCAAGGCCCAAAGTCGATCCAACCAGTTGGCCCATAAGGTCAATCCAAATTAATTGGCCCAACCAAATACAATAAGTTTTAAATCATTAATCAATCTCGATTAATAATCGCACACGAACACAAGGTGTCACCCCAGGCATGTTCACTTAGTCAGTTCATGCGATTCAAAATTTAGGGCTGTTACACTCAAGATAAAGGGTTTTACGTTTATTTGCACTTACCAAATCATTGAAAATCATTGAAGGCACCTACACCATTGCTTTAGATGAGAGTATGAAGATCTTGTTTCACCCCCATCTTCCACACAATTGATCATGGCATCATGTGTGTACCATCAATTTTGTTTCATATGAGTACATGACATACATCTCAAAATATGACCTAAAAATTATGGTTCAGCGTGATGGTTGTTACATGATTTTTGGTTACATTTTTAGAATTTTTGTTGTATTAAATAGAAACTGACAATTTGATGATAAATCTATGATCTCAAGAAACGTTATGTAGAATATTGAGGCGATGAGGTAAAAAATAGTCTATATCATTTGATTCAAAATAGTCAATAGTTTTTTAGTACAAGAGCCCTCAAAGATTTAACGAATAGAAATCTTATTTTGTGCTAATCTTTGGCACCAAAGATATTTACATCAATGTCTTTAAACCAGATAGCTCAGATGGCGTTCCGCGTGGTATAGACATTGCCCTTTAAAGAAAAAGACAAAGTGTCACAGTACTATATTTTAGGGTCACTTTGTGGGATGTGTTCTTTTGGAATAGAATACAGATAGCACCCTTATGATCTCAAGATCTGTTAATCGTCTCATTCAATGTAGTCAATGCATGTCGCCTTGGAGTAGATGGTGAAAATACATTTACTTATAATTTTTTGAGAACATCAAATGTCCATTATGTAAAAGGTACCTCTCTTTGCGCCCACCTATTTACTGAAAGCGCGCACTTCCTATACCACTTGAATATCATTGATTCATTCGAATCAAATGAAAGAGATTGTGTTTGACAGTCATTTTTTGGGATTTGTGGCAAATGAAATCACAAACTAACCCTCCATTAGGTGCGTCATGATCTCAAGATCCGTTGTGTGGAAGTTCGGGATGATGTGTGCCACATGGCACAATGATAAATCATGCTTTAATAGTATGAGATAAAAAGTGACATTTTAATGGTGTAAGATCATTTAAACACCATGTGATGTTTAAATGTCATTCAGGAACCATTATCCCTTTTTATTTCTGAAATGAAAAAAAAAATCGGTTTGATTCATTTTTACCGATTTTTCTTTATTTTTTCTATTTTTTTTCAATTTCTTTTGATTTTCCAATCCTACTTCATCGAGTTTCAATTTCTGCCACGGATGTCTTGCCCTTTCCGTATAGGAAAGGACGAGCCGTGGACTATATATATATGCAAGAAAAAAACCTTATTTTCTTTTAAAAGGAGTTTTATATAATTTAAAAAAAAACCTATGAAACCCATTTTAAATGAAAAAAAAGTGTTTTATACTTTGGAAAATAGCTTTAACCAATATTTTAACACCAAATAGTATTTAAATAATCTTACACCATTAAAGTATCACTTTTTATTTCACACCATTGACCTATGATTCATCATTTTGCCAACTGGCACACACCAATGAACTATGATTCATTATTCAGCCATTAAAATTTAAAACAGCAGTTGATATTATAGTTCAAAACACTATTTTTAGGCTTGTTTCACTTTATTGTATGATCTATCATCACTTTGACGTTCAGATCACCACATCTTAAATCATTGATGGTGTAGGATCATTGAAACACCATTTTAGTGCCTCAATGACGGTCACGAAGAATCGGTCCCTTATACTTTATTAAACATGTTATTATACAGACAAAAAATGCATTTAAAATCACTATTTTTCGAAAATTATTGAGAGTTGGTAATATTTTATAGACAATTTTGTAGGTAGCTTATGTGGCGCGATGTGACTAGTTGCACACAAAGTGGGGCACAAGCAATGCAGCTGGTCACGTCGTGCCACGTTAGCTAGCTGCAAAATTGTCTACCAAAAACTACAACCTATGTGACGTGATGTGACTAGCAACACGCGCACGGGGCCCTAGCAATGCAGCCAATCACATTGTGTCACGTAAGCTGCCTACAAAACTGTCTATAAAATATTGCCTACTATTAGTAATAACAATTTGGTCCTATAGGGCATTACAAAAGTAAGGTGTTTGCGCGGAAGCCAAAATTATCGTTATTAACAAAAAAACTGTTACTAGTCCTGTCGCTATTGAAACAAGTAAATATCACTAAAATTTTTAACTAATAATCCAATAAATATGAGTTACTATTTCTTATGTATTTTTTAATGTTAAAGAATTATATATTTTAATTATACATTAAATTTTCATAATAAATATCTTTTACAATTATAATTTTTTTTTAAAAAATTATAAATAGACACAATAAAATGATATTGGATGTTAAAAATAAAAATAATATAGCATTCTAGGAATATCACAAGTAAATATCAAGAAAAAAATTCATAGAAAATAGATTAAAGATATTATGGACAAAAATAGGAAAGGAAAGAAACTTATAGGGAGTCTTTACAAGTATTGTTAGCATCCAAGCCTTCTTTGTTACCAAGTGAAACTCTATGATTTTTTTCTTTCTTTTTCCGGGTAATTTTAGTCTAGAGGTTTGAGTTTTTTAGTTTTCTTTTTTTAGCTTTTTTTTTTTAGATAAAATTTTATTCCTTTCATTTGAAATGGAGTACGGTTATATAATAGAGGGCCACAATAGTGGTAGTTAGAATAACTAACAGTAAAATATATTGAATGACATCTAAGACTCATCTAAAACCGATACGGAATTTAGGGACTTTGAAAATAAAGTAAAAACTCAAGAATCCACTACCATCCTGAAGATCCGCTGGTAACCAATACCAAAGATTCATCGGAAGAGATGCCACCACCATCGACAAACTCACGATCCACAAAAACTCCCACCACGTTGGAAACGGAGGCAAACACCAACCAAAAACTTCACACATCGCATCAATCGAAGCTTTTAAACAATGTCTCATGACGTAGAAATAGTGTATGTATTCGCACAACAACGAAGCCATCAAAACGTCGGTAAAACCTGTGATCAAAACTGTTTCATAAACAATTATTGATTGTAAAAAAGCCTTCGTAGAGTCGATCTCCTCAGAAAAGAAGACTCTTACCAATGAGAGAATAAAACTCTCATATTCTACCCCTAAAATAAGGAAAGAACAAGGAGAAAAATATGGAGAGTTGAAGCCTCCAAGCAAAAGATGATCCCCAACGGATCGATTTATTGAAAGCATAAAAAAATTGGATGGAAAGGGATTAAATCCCTCCTTCTCACCCCCTCCCATAAAACTTCTTTTCCCGACTCTCAACTTTTTTATCTGCACGGCAGTTTTTCAATTTTAGCTTTTTTGAAAATTTTTGAAAATAGCTAAAAATATTATTTTTATGTTTAAAAAATAGAATACGGTACCATTGATCCCATTCATTAAATTTAAATATTTTCCTATTTCAAAATTGAAAATGGACTTTTTTTTTCTTTCACAAAACATCTAAAAATATTCTAACTAATACACTTTACATATATAATATTTTCCTATTTCAAAATTGAAAATGGACTTTTTTTTTCTTTCACAAAACATCTAAAAAATATTCTAACTAATACACTTTACATATATAGCTTGAAAAAGGATACGCTTCTTATTAATTAGAAACCTCGGGATATATTTCAAAAATGTTAAGAATCCTAAGTAAATAAGGAATTTATATTTTAGACATCAGAATAATATTTTAAACTATTTCAAAGTTTAAAAAAAAAAACTCAAAAACTCAAACCACTACAATACATTGACCAAAAAAGACTAGGCAAAAAAGAGAAAACAACCACAGAGCTAGTTTGACTTGGTGACTAAGAAGGGTTGGATGCTAGCAAGCAATACTCCAAAAAGACTCACCTAAGTTTCTTTCCTTTTATAGTTTCGTCCATAATATCTCTATTTTATTTTCTATGAAGTTTTGTCTTGATATTTGCTTGTGATATTGATAGAATGGTATTTTAAATTTATATTTAACATCTAACATCATTTTTTTGTAATATATTTATCATAAAAAAAAATGATACAAAATTAATATATTCAATTATTTTTAAAATTAAAAAATACTTTTTATAAGAAAATCAGTAACTGATATTTATTGTATTATTTAGTTAAAAATTTTAGGGTATGTTTGGATCTACAATTTTATGTGATACTACAAAAAATAAAACAATTAGCAGCAGTCATAAATTGCCACTATTAACAAAAAAATTGTAGCTAATACTCTTGCCCTAGCTAATAGTCTTAATAGTTTTTTGGTTAATAGTGGCAGTTTTTATCTCCAAAAAATTGCCGCTAATAGTCTTATTTTTTGTAGTGTGATAATTTTAGAATAAGCATTAATCTTTAATCTTATTAGATTAGCCTATATTATCGACTCGTTTGGACCATAGTGACAAATTTCATTTTGAGCAATATTTCGGTAGGGAGTGAATTCAATTCATTTCAAATAAATTCAGGAATAATCCAAAAAGTTTTGAAAATTTTTTGGGGAGTATAAAAAATATAATATATAAATTATATTTAATATTTATAAAAAATTCTATTTAATATTATATATAAAAAAATTCGTTAATTTCACCAAAATAAATGAAATTTCTGCATTTTCAGAGAAATAATCGAAATTTCGCCGAACGTTTCGTTCAACACCTGTTTCGGTAAATTTCGAAGAAATTTGTCACTATGATTTGAACTATAAACTATAGTATTTCAATAAAAAATTTAGTATAATTTTGGGAAAAACCCCAATGAGATTTCTTCCTATTTGGAGTAGAAAGATATCCCATTGCAATCTTGCGTGGATTCCATTGGAAGAGAAGCCAAATAACCTCTTATGAAGGGTACAGGTATTTGCAATTGAAGATTCGGCCACTGCAACCAATGGTTTCCACTGTAACACAGTTGACTACTTTGAATTGGAAGAGGGATGGTATTTTTCATCCCAATCTTTCACAAATAGATCTTGACATCATCGCCCACCTATCAAACAGTTAGATGTTGATTCAATATTGCACACCTCCCAAAAGTGAATGATTCCCATGTCAATTATGAGGATGTTTTCGGAGTGGAATAAACATATGACAGTCTGATGGGTGGGCCATGACTGCAAGATCTGTTGTGTGAAACTTAGGGATGAAAGATGATCTCCATCGTTTGATTTAAGGTAGTCAGCAGAGTTAGCGGTGGGCACTATCGTTTGTGGATACCGACTCTTCGATTGCAACTACCGCACCCACTTAACAATTGTTATGATAAAAATTAATTGTAACAATTCTTATGAGAGAGATTTTTTACATATCTCTTGATCTCTATTGATGAAAAATATTGTAATATATGAAAAATAATCAAATACACTTGTATTGCAATAAAAATGAATGCCAATAAGGACGATTTCATCTGATGGCATATTAGAAAGAAAATCCATTGCAAAGTGACAGCTTAATTTGCATTAATAAAGAGGAAAAATTCAAAAGAAACTCTCTTAGTAGTATATATAAGTAATTAATTATATAATATTTTTGAACCCATAGAGTCCAACCCGGTTTGACCCGGTCCGATCAAACCAGTTCCTTTGCTGATTCGTCTGGTCCAGTTTTGAAAACATTGGTACATATTATACCTATTGGCTGACCAAGTGGCACATAAGTGCCTTTAGAGTTTTGGTTGGTGCAAATAAAGATATCCTAAACCATATTTGGCAATCTCTGCATGCTTTCGGGGACAGATTCTACCATAATTTCGTTTAGCTGTCTAAAATAAAAACCGCTCCGTTTGACATTTAAATCAATAATATCTTAATTACATTTTATTCTTATTTGTTGGTGACCAAATTAGAAACCCAACCTCTAAAAATCTTATAAATGGACACCATCTTCTTCTCTAACAGTGCACTCACGACCATGGCTAAGCTCAACACTGCAAGCGTAGCTCTTCTTTTCTTCATCCTTGTAGCTCTTGTTTCTCTCCATGAATGTAAGTAGCCTTGAAATATATATAGTATTTGCTTGTCATCAAAAGTTAGACGCTCTAACATCTAAAATCATTGACGGTTTAAAATCAGACAATCTTGGGATCATTTTTTCTCCCAATCTTTCACACAATTGGATCTTGAGAATTTGATCTAACAGTCAATTTTTTATTCCCCGTGGCTTACATCCTATAAAGTGACTATAAAATTATGTTTGAGTCACACGTGTGTCACATTGTTTTTCAATCCATTTTTTCAAATGTTGTCATGTGGAATCAAAAGTTGAATCTAAAGATCCCTTGTCTGGAAGATTTGGAAGAAAAACAATCTTCACCATCTGAATCGTCCGATTCAAAGAAATCAATGGTTTTCGGCATGAGTCTACCTATCTTTTCACGGTATGCAAATATAGGTTTCATTGATCTAGCGGATTTAGATGTCCCAGATTTATGTTGAGGGTGTCTTTGATCAATCCAAGCGATCCAATATAATATTTTAACAACAACAACATCGCAAGTTCGAGCGCAGCTTGCCTATTAAAAAGAAAGCGACAACTGATATACAGATCTATATGGTGACGAGTCCAAACAACATTCCTAACGAACCCTTGTTAGCAACATGTTGAATGCGGAACCCGTCCTCCTTCACAGTATACTGATTTCTAATGCCTAAAATGTCTTATGTATATAGGTTTCCATGCTTTTAAATTAAACCCATCGACCATTGACTTTTTTTTGTTTTTTAATAATATAAAGTCTGACACCTATGTAATCGAGGAGATCTCGCAATGCGTTAGTTCTTGGGACAGTTTGAGACCATTAAAACCTAATTTAAGGCTCCTCAAAGACAAGGATCACCTCGAAGAAGTTCTTAAATTATTTTTATCGTGTGATTCAAAGTAGTCAAATGCATTTAAATGCATGACTACAATTGAAGAATGGAGATTTTGTAAGAAAATTATTCATTTTAAAGGTATTTGGCCACTTTAAATCACACGATAGAGACATTATTTTCTATGCAATATTTGACCTTGGGTCGTTCATATCACATGGCACGCTTGATTAATTTTCATCACATGTCCAAAATTAGTAGCCCTGTCGCAAATAGATATAGGAAAAAGCCAGTTAACCTATACCATAGTCACCAACTCCAGGTTCAACAATAATTTGATAAGCTCAAAATTCCGAGCGTTTGGGGGAAAAGCAGTTAAAAATAAAAGATATAAAAGTGTGAATTGTTTTCTTTTTAAAGCCATGAGTTATTGAAGTAGTCTATTAGTTATAAATTAAGACATTTCAAACAACATAAAAAAATTACAAAAATTCTCGTCTAATTCGTGATTAATTTGTTAAACCTACACTACAAAAAACCTTGTTGTTTCAGTAGAGACAAGACTAGTAGTGACAATTTTTTTGTTAATAGCGACCGTTTTACTACTGAAATACCTTATTTTTGTAGTGCTAAAAATTGTGAATTATTCATATATTTAATAGTAAAAAAAAAATGACAAATTTGATAACTACGCCTTAGAGATGCAGATTTGGTTAACCAAGCTGAAACCAAAATTTTCGGTTTTAGTTCAATTCAGCCTGAGCTGAAACGACTTGATTCGATTCACCAAACTGAAGGCGGAAAAATCAGTTTGGTTTAATTTGACTATTTTTTTTTATATTTTTATTTATTATTATTTTCTCATCCAATCCAATCGATTTTCGATTGGAAACTTGCATGCCTACCATACCCTATGCCAGCCCTTACTCATATGGGTCACTATCTTTTGTACGCAGGCAAGGAGACCCCAAGGTCCCCAATGAAGCCAATCAATGAAGAGCAAACAACAAAATTAAGATCGACGGTGATGATGATGGCAATGAGAGGCAGCAAATTATACATACCACCCTGCGTCAAGGGAGTTTGTAAGGAAGGATCATGTTGGTGTTGCGTCTTTAGTGGCGATTGTTGGTCAGACAAAGGCTATTGCAACGACCCCAATATCTGTCACCGTTAAATACACTAGCATTGAATATATTATATGTTTGACTTTTTATTGTATAAATAAATGCTTAAGTGGCTACGATTAGTCTCTTTTGGAAACTTTCAGAATAATAAATTATTCTTAGGACAATGTTAAACTCACCCAAAAAGACTGCCTGCTCAACCCCTCCTCCAGCTGCATGCATTGACATCCTATGAATCGGAGGATAGAGATCGTTTCTCATCCACATCTTCCGCACAATAGATCTATAGATCATGGGCCTACCATCCGACGGTCAGTTTTTATTACACATAGTACACATCCTAAAAACGTGACTCATAAATCATGAGTTAAATCACGCTCAAGCATGATTTTGAAGTCACTTTTTGAGATGTGTGCCAAAGTGTAGAGAACTGTTCGTCTGATGCTACGTCCATGATCTATATATCCATTTTTAATAAGATGGAGATAAAAAATTATCTCTATTATTTAATTCGAAGGCAGTCATTGCATGCTGACTAGACTAGGTCCGGATGAGAAAGCAGTCCTTTGAAATGAGTATGGTACCCTAATAATAGTTCTTTGGATATTTTAGACTATCAAATATTTACTTGATAGGGTTTTAACTTTTGCCTTATACACTTTCTACTTTTTGTAGAAAAAAGGTGAAGATATATTTTGTTCAATTTTAATGGGCAAAAATGCTCTTTAACTAAAAATATGTGCGCATTTGTTTTTAAGTTAGACTGATCGATCTCACCCACACTGCAAAAAATACGACTATTAGCGGCACTCAAAAATTACTGCTATTAACAAAAAAATTGTCGCTAATAGTCTTAATAGCCTTTAATAGATTTTTTATACGACTATTAGCGGCACTCAAAAATTGTCGCTAATAGTCTTATTTTTTTGTAAAGTCATGACGGCGATTAATCCATCTTGTATAAGACAGTGACCAACGATCGGTCATATACGAGACCGATTGATCTCATATGAGGCTTCACGATCTTATATGAGACCTTTTGGTTTAGATGGGTCGATGAATCTACACGGCCCAAGATTATTATATATGTATATTCAAGGAAAAATGGGGTTTTAACCGGGTCAAACCAGCTCTGCCTACTGCATGTAGACATATTTGGGCCATGGCAGCGCAATTTTGGGCCATGTTGAGCACGTCTTCAATCCACTGTTGAAATCTAAGGAATAAAAATTCGGTCGATACCGATACGTATCAGTTTGGGTTGAGATTTGAATTTTTTTTTTTTTTTTAAGTGACCGACTTCTATCGATATCGGCCTAGTCGTATCGGTCCCACGTAGACTTATACCCGATGCCGATTAATTTGGACACCCTGTACTTGACTCGTCGGGAATTCCAGTAGTGCTCGAGTCAAGTCAAGGCTTCGCTGAGATTATGCAACTCGGGTTGTCAGTCTTGTGACAAGTTGAGTGAAAGAAGACAAACTTTACAGGGGGCGCTTTTAGAAATTTTTAAAGATTTATGATTTATTTGTTATTGGGTGAAATCATGAACTCACCACTGCCATAGAGATATTATTTTGTGTTAATATTTTACAGTGTCTTTGGGTTATAACCTTCGATCAGACGATTTAGAATGCGTTTTCACGTGACACATATCCCCAAAATTCCAAATCTTTCTCTAAAACTATGTACAAGGTCAACTTGTCACAAGTATTGGTCCCCTTTAAAGTTTATTTTCTTAATCCTCATCATATTTTTTAAATATCTAATTAAACCCATGTAAAAGTTAAAACTTAGTTATCCAAATACCCTTCAAAGAAAATTATAGATAATGGATTGGTCGGCTGGACCAAACAAAGTAAAAATTATTTTTTTTTACATTAAAAAAAATGAAAAAAATATTAAAAACTCAATAAAAGTCCAAAAATTTTAAAAACTTTGAGAAAATTAATTTAAAAAATGTAAAAATCAAATTTTTTTAATCTAAAAAAATAAAATAAAAATTGCATTTAAAATATTAAGGTTGATATTTATAAATGAGTAGGCATTTAGATACCTAAGTTTTAGTTACAGGGGTTGATTAGATATTAAAAAAAAAAAGGTGAATTTAGGAAAGTGACTTTAAAGGAGGGACTCTGCATTTGATTGTGCAAGCTCTTTCATGAGGAAGAATCTTGGACTTCTTTGAACCAAATGATACGATGGAAATCATTTTTTGTCTCAATATTTCACATAATACATCTTGAGATCATGGTGCACTTATCAGACAGTTAGATATTGATTTCACGCGGCACACATCGCCAAAACTGATCGCACTACAAAAATAAGGGGTTTCAGCGGCACGTGTTGTTTAATGGCCTTAGCGGTAGTATTTGATAGCCACAGGACTAGTGGCAGCAGTTTTTTGTTAATAGTGGCAATTTTTGACTGCCGTTAATAGCCTTATTTTTTGTAGTGTCGGAACCATGGGCGTACATATCAGACGATCACTTTTGGGGACGTGTGCCATATGGAATCAAGATGTGACCGACTTATAGATACACCATGATCTCAAGATTTATTGTGTGGAAGATTGCGACGAAAAACGATCTCCATCGTCTGATTCAAGGTAGTCTGTGAAGAGCATGTGCTCTACACAAGAAAAATGGATGCAAATAACTCCACCCTTAAATCAAAATTGTTGGAAAAAGTGTGAAATGTTGATCCGAAATAATACAAGAACCGGACCAAGCCACGAGAATTATCGATGTCTTTGAACCAATATTTACCCCCACCACATGATTTCCTTTAGAGTTTTGGTTGGTGCAAATAAAGATACCCTAAACCATATTTTGCAATCACTGTATATGCTTTGGGAAAGATTCTACCATAATCTCATTTAGCTGTCTAAACGCTCCATTTGACATTTAAATCAAGGGTTTTTTGCAAATACCCCCTATGTTATACTGAAATTGTATAAAACCCCCTGAGTTATGTTTATTTACCTGTCGTTAAATGGCAATTAATTAGGTGTCATTTCTTTAAATAAATGACGCATTTGCCTTTACTTAATATTATATATAAAATAGTCATTATATTTTTCTTAACTTTGACCGCATTTTAAACGGTGGATAAGCATCGGATCCTACCCAAAGTTTTTGGATGGAACATGATTCATCTCCTCTAAGTTGCTGTGTTACTAGATTTTCAATTTGGGTCTCCATGATACCCAGATGGTTTGTAATGATGGCAGGGTCGGGATGGTACAAACGAGGGTAGCATTTTAGGGCTACCTACGAGTCAAGCGAGCGTCATGGACATCTAAATTGAAAATCAGGTAACAAGGCAACTTATAGGAGATCAATCATATTCCACCCAAAAATTTTGAACAAGATACGATACTTATCCACCGTTTAAAATACGGTCAAAGTTGGGAAAAATACAATAGCCATTTTACATATAATGTTAAATAAGGGCAAACAAGTCATTTAATTGAAAAAATGACGCATAGTTAACTGCCATTTAACAGTAGGGGTATTTATAAAGGAAATATAAAAGTAGGGGAGCAAGTGTAAATAGGCATAACTCAGGAGATTTTATGCAATTTAAGCATAATATAGGGGTATTTGCAAAAAACCCTTAAATCAATAATATCTTAATTATATTTTTTCCTTATTTGTTGGTGACCAAATTAGAAACCCAACCTCTAAAAATCTTATAAATGGACACCATCTTCTTCTCTAACAGTGCACTGACGATCGACCATGGCTAAGCTCAACACTGCAAGCGTAGCTCTTCTCTTCTTCATCCTTGTAGCTAGCCCTCGTTTCTCTCCATGAATGTGAGTAATCTTGAAATATTATATATATATATATATATATATATATATATATATATATATTGCTGACGATCGATTTTTTATTTGATGAGGTTCACATCCTATAAAGTGACCATAAAATAATGTTTGTGTGTTGTCACATGATTTTTTAATCTATTTTTTCAAATGTTGTCACATGGAATCAAAAGCTGACTATATGATGGAACGTTAGGATCTCATGCAAGATCCATCGTCTCGAAGATTGGAAAGAACAACAATCTCCATCGTCTGATTCGTCCAATTCAAAGCAATCAATGGTTTTCGGCACGAGTCTACCTATCTTTTTACAGTATGCAAATACAGGTTTCATTGATCTAGCGGTTTTAGATGTCCCAGATTTATGTTAAGGGTGTCTTTGATCAATCCAAGAGACACCTACTAGAGGATTGGAACCATCAAAACGGTACACTGTAATATGGATCGTTAAAAAATACGTATAACCATCTTTATTTAAGCTTATAGATTAGATGGCTCAAATCATCTAACTCGTAGTTGGTCCTTAAATGGGCTGGCCTGACTGTATTCAACAGACTCTTATAAACTAACACGCCACATTTGTTACTAACACATTATACGAATACAATATATCTCCAACAACAAAGTAAATTAATAAATAATAATAACAATTACATTTGAGATTTCATTAGGTATATCGGCAATTTTTTCGCCCAACACACCTACCAATCTAGGTAATTAACCTTTACAAATAGACATCAAGATTTCTAAGATCCGCTGAATAGGTGAAGGTACACTTCTAATTGAAATATTCTCGGTATTGCAGATTTGCCTACTGCCCCTAGGAAAATAAAATAATCAAAGTACAAAAACAAATATTATTGACACCAGACAATGCTTTTTACGTGGTAAAACTTAATCTAGGAAAACATCCACGGGACCCAATCCAAGATCCATGACACAAATCTACTTTGAAAATAGAACACTCACAGAAGGTGATCAAAGAATTCCAAGATCCATGACACAAATCTATTTTAAAAATAGAACACTATCAGAAGGTGATCAAAGATATAGCACAATCAAAGGTTGACCAATATAATATTGTAACAACAACGTCGCAAGTTCGAGCGCCATCCTTTACAGTATACTGATTTGTATTGCCTCCAATCATCGATGTGCACACAATAATCCATTTGTGTTCGGACGAGTTACAATAATCTTCTCAATTAATTTTGGCGGACAAAATTCTTGCTAAGACTTTTCAGTGGGCTAAGTATTGCACAAAAGCTTATAAACTAACCAACGATCTCATGATGAACAATCAAATAAAAATCTAAAAACAAAATAAAATTAATCACAAACACACAAGAAATAATATTTATGTGGTTCGGCGATATGCCTACGTCCACGGGCAGTGATAATCTACTATATTGATGATCACACAAGAATACAAGAACACTCAAGCCTCACCAAAGCTCTCCTCAAAATCCTACACTGATTTTTCAGAGCTTTACAATGATATCTCAACTCTCTCTACTGTCTAATTTGGCTAAGAGTTTTCCTTTTATATAAAAGGCACAAATCCTACTTCTAATTTAAGAGAAACTAGCCTTATGTAGGGTCTGAACATAACTTGGTCATCGCCAGTTAGAGTTAAACTATAATTCAACTATCTAAGTTAGAGCCAACCTCTAAATTATAGTCCAACTACAATTCAAACTCTCCAAGTTAAAGCTAACCTTCAAGTTAGAGTTCAACTATAATTCAAACTCCAAGATAGAGGCAAATAATAATTCTCCACTTGGCTCTAAGCTTAACCATGTATTCTTTCTTGCAATGACTAAACATTAATCAAATTCAAACAATATTTAGTCTTGACCACTAGTACCATATTTGTCATCAAATCCGTAAGCTTATCCTTCGCACGCTCCTTCTTCAAAGACATCTCGTCATCTTTGATTATTTCTCGTAAGAAGTGCTACCGTATATCAATGCATTTGATACGAGCATGATATACATGATTTTTTGTTAAGTAAATAGCACTCTGGCTATCATAGAACACATCGACACTTTCCTGTGTGAGCCTCAAATCACCAACTAAGCCTTAAAGTCACAATGTTTCTTTCACTGCCTCTGTTACTACTATATACTATGTCTCTATAGTAGACAAAGCCAATATATCCTGTAACATCGACCTCTAACTAATTAGACCACCTGATAGCGTAAATACAAATCCCGTTGTAGTATGAGGCATATCCAAATCACCTGTGTAATCTGAATCTGCGTATCCTCATAACTGATAACCTGTACCACTACAAAAAACTAACTCGACATCATTGGCACCTGCTAATCACGCTATCAGCCTGTGAAATATCCGATCGAGTGCATACCATAGCGTACATCAAGCTACTAACCGCACTCGCGTAGGGAACACGAGTCATGGACTCCCGCTCCTCATGTGTAGTAGCAAACATGCTAGCAGAAAGACGGAAGTGAGCTACTAGTGGAGTACTCACTGTCTTTGAGTTCTTCATCCTAAACCGTGAGAGTACCTTCTCTAGATAACTCTTTCGTGTCAGACACAACTTTCTTTTCTTTCTATCTCTCTAAATCTCTATCCCAATAATCTTTCTCGTTGCGCTAAGATCCTTCATCTCAAACTCCATGCCAAGTTGAGATTTCAACTTGTTGATCTCCACAATGCTCTTTGCAGCTATGAGTATGTCATCAACATATAAGATAAGGTAAATAAATGAGCCATCTGCTAACCTCTTGAAATAAACAAAGTTGTCGTATTCACTTCGAATATAATTTTGGCCTACCATTAACGTGTCATACCTCTTGTACCACTGTCTCGATGGCTGTTTTAACCCGTACAAGGATTTCTTCAATTTGCACATTAACCTCTTTTCTCCAAGATACTTGAACCCTTCAGGTAGGGTCTCCTCCTCCAGATCACCGTATAGAAACGTTATTTTCACATCGAGTTGCTCCAACTCTAAGTCTAACTGTTCTACAATTGACAATAAAACCTAAATTGAAGTGTGTTTCACAACCGATGAGAACATCTCATTATAATCAATGTCTTCCTTTTGCATATAGCCCTTTGCTATCAACTGTGTTTTGTACCTTGCACCACTATTTTTGGGAGAACCCTCTTTCTTTTTATAAACCCACTTGCACCCAATTGCTCTCTTACCCATAGGTAACTCTGTCAGTTTCTAAGTTTGATTCTTATAAAGAGAACCGTCTCTTCACCCATTGCGATCTTCCATTCTCGTGCACATCTACCACTGATTGCATCCTTAAATGAAGGCGGCTTATTGTCATCCAACGATAACGTGTAGGCGACCATATCCTCGTAACCGTAGTGAATTGGTGATCTGATATTTTTTTTGGGTCTTTCACCTGCTAAGGATTGTTTTGGCTCTCTCTCAACTGTTTCTACACTTTCCTCTTATGTAATAATTGTAGGAGTTTCTAACTCCGCCTCAAATTAATCTTCCGTCACCTCTTCTCTAATTTTTATGATTTGCTTGCTAGAAGTTCGCATAATAGATTCATCAAAGGTCACATCTCTGTTAATCACAACCTTATTCTGTTCAAGACACCATAACATGTATCTTTTAACACCATTTGCATACCCTTAGAAAATCATTTTCTTAGCTCTTGAGTCAATTTTACTATCTCTAACATGATAGTAAGTTGTGCAACCAAAAACTCCCAATGCACTGTAATATGTAGGCTTCCCTGATCACATTTCAATCAGAGTCTTGCACTCAATTACTGTAGATAGTGATCTGTTTACTAGATAGCATGTTGTATTGACTAGCTCGGCTCAGAACTCTCTACCCAATCCCGCATTGGATAACACACATCTTGCCTTTTCAAGTTGAGTTATATTCATATATTTTCCTACACCATTCTACTGCGGTGTATTTCTCACTATAAAGTGCCTAGCAATATCGTTCTCTTCACAGAACTCCTAGACTTGTCAACTTGTGTACTCACCACCATTATCGATTCTCAATTGCTTGACATTTCTTCCAGTCTGATTCTCAAACAGTATTTTTTACCTCTTGAAGATTTCCAACACCTCATCCTTACTCTTCATCATGTAGATCCATACATACTGAGGGTAATCGTCGATGAAAGAGACAAAGTATCTGACACCACCTCTGTCATCCATCTTTCTGACATGTGTCCCAGGCACATGTGTCATAACTATGTAGAGGACAAACTACTATCATCTCATATAGATATTGTTGCTCCACCTGTCATTGTACTCCCTGATAGAAAGTAAAGGTTCTCAATCTTTTTTGCTTTCATCACAACCAGAGATCCCTTTGTCACCTTTAAAACTCTACTTGAGCTATAAACTTGAGCTCATTGGAGTCTAGTATATCAAGCTATATGAGGTTCTTCTTCAATTCTTGAACATAGCATACATCGGCCAATGTTCTCACAACCCTATCGTGCATCTTTATTCTGAAACTCTCCTTTTTAACTGTTTTACATGCCATATTATTACCCATTAAAAACGTTCCACCATCCACCTCTTTATAAATAATGAACCAGTCCTTATTTGGACAGATATGGTAGGAGTACCTTGAATCAAGTATCCATGCATTTTACGAGTATTTATCTGAAACCACTGACAACACGTTTCTATCATCATCCGGAGCTAATTCGACTACACCAGCCTCATCAACGATCCTTTTCTATTTCTTATCATGAGCATCGTCCCTCTTTGTTTGTAACTGTGGACAATGTCTTCTAATGTGACCCTTTTTATGACACTTGTAGCATTCTACAGTCTTTCTATTTTTGGAGTTAGATTTGGACTTTGATTTATCCCTTCCGAATTTACGATCCTATGCTCTCCCCCTCACTAATAAGTCGTCTGCTTGTGTATCATTATCCGAACCTTTTTTTCTCATGTAATTACAAAACAGTAATGGACTCTAGTTCAATAGTATCATTCCCATAGAGCAGCATAGTAATCAGGTGCTCATAAGAATCGGAGAGGGAGATAAAAGCAATAATATTTTGTCTTCATCCTTAACATCTTCTCCAACATTTAATAATTCAGATATTATTCTATTGAATTTATTAAGATATTCGTTGAGAGAAGTAGATGCCTTCATGTGCAACTTGTACAATTGTTTCTTGAGATATAGATGGCTCGTCAGAGATTTCGTCATGTAGAAACTCTCCAATTTAGCCCACAGTGAGGCCGTCGAGTTCTCCCAAATCATGTTGTACGTAATCTCTTTCGCTAGACATAGTCGAAACGTACTACATGCCTAAAGTTTGAATTCTTCCTAATCACTATCGGACATATCCGTCGGCTTACCCGAAAGCCCTTTCAATGCCTTGAACAGCCTTTGTTAAATCAAGATATCCTGGACTTGTACTTGCCACAAGCCGAAATTGATCTTCCCGTCGAATTTCTCAACCCCAAACCTCACGTTCGAAACTTTTGCAGACTTCGATGTCATCTTCAATTGTAGAACAGAAACCTAACTTGGCTCTGATACCAATTTATTGCGTAAAAGCTCACAAACTAACTAACGATCTCACGATGAACGATCAAATAAGGACGTAAAAACAAAAGAACATCAACCACAAACCCACAAGAGATAATATTTACGTAGTTCGATAATATGCCTACATCTACGAGCAGCGATAATCCACTATATTGATGTTCACACAAGAATACAAGAACACTCAAGCTTCACCAAAGCTCTCCTCAAAACACTACACTGGTTTTCCAAAGTTTTACAATGATATCTCAACTCTCTCCACTCTCTAACTAGGCCAAGAGTTTTCCCTTTATATAGAAGACACAAATCCTACTTCTAATCTAAGAGAAACTAGCCTTATATAGGGTTTGAACATAATTGGGCCATCGCTAGTTAGAGTACTGAAACTATAATTCAGCTCTCCAAGTTATAGTCAACCTCCAAGTTAGAGTCCAACTACAATTCAAACTCTCCAAGTTAGAGTCCAACTATAATTCAAAGTCCAAGTTAGAGTTATACAACACTAAGGGCTTGAAGTTTCTTGGTCCTTACTCTATACAGGGCTGTTTGAGAAACTCGGTATTGGTTAGCGGGGACTAAAATTTCTAATTAGTTTTTACTTGGGGTTAGGTCTTGTATTGGTGTGGGTTGGGCATGATTTTTCCTGGGTCTTGCTCAATCGGTGAGCAAGATCCATCAGTGAACAGGAGTTATGTGAGTCGTTAGGCAAGCTTCTGACTCACCTTGACTCGGTCAGTCCCTGCTCTCATGCTTTTAGATTGGTTGTTAGTTTGATGTGTAGTCCTGGGGCCTAGGCGAGGGTGATGGCGATGCCGAAGCTCTCCCTTAGATCATTGGGTTTATACCAGGTATGTTATTACTTCTGGTTTTTTGTCAATTGACCTTTTATTTAGTGGTTCTTTTTAATGAGAGGGTGAGTTCCCATCAACCTACCACAATGCTATTCATAAAAAAATTAAAAAAAAATCTTCTCAATTAATCCACAAGAGCTACTCAGCTCGAATCCTGAAGCCAACGCATGCTTGAGTTCCACAAATGTGCAAAAACAATAAAAGAAGATGACCTTTGAATTGGGAAGATGAAGGATCCCAACAAAGTTTTCAAAAACTTATTAGGATCTCTCTTCCAAAGGATAGAACTTACAATGAGAGATGTGCCTAAAAAGTCTCGAAATATGTTTTATGTATATAGGTTTCCATGCTTTTAAACTAAACCCACCAACATCCATCAATTTATTCATGGTCATCCATCTATAGGTTCACAGACGTCCAACATCATGATCAAGGTTGACCGTTGACTTTTTTAAAAAAAAAAGTTTGACTTTTATTTTAATGATATCAGAATCTGTAGAGACCCAAATTTGGCTCAAGGTACGATCGACCCGTACTTCGAGAAGGGTATACTCCCGAACTTTCGAAAGCATTCCCCGAACCTTAGAGATTAATCTGAACCCTTAAAAATCCTTCCCAGACACCCTTAGAACCCTTCATGGATTCTTAGAAACCCAATCAGACCCATAGAACCCTTGTTTACCCATACTGGATCCAACCCGGGCCCATAATCCTGCACTTCATTTTGGAAAAAACAAAAGTTGGGTTGTGCATACATACTGTGTACGCATAGGCAATTTTCGACAAAATTCGACTATGCGTACATACTATGTATGCATAGCCAATTTTTTGGATGTTCCTTTAGGAGCTCCCCCATCTTGATCCCCGAACTTCTCATTTTTGGAAAATATTGTTCCTAAGCTTGCGTACATAATATGTACACATAGCTTAAAATTTTATTTTTTATAAAAGTGGTCGAAAATCACTTTTGGGTTTGACCTTTTGACCACCCCAAAGTTTGGGGTTAGTTTCTTTAGGACTGTTGCACCCCTCCTGGCTTTAAGTTTTACCCTTTTACCATTTAGAATCCCACCCTATCATCTACCATTAAACCCAAGTTCCCACCTATCCAAGCTTCCAAAACCCATGAAAATCTTAGATTAAAGATTACCTAATTGCTAACCTACTTAGCCCTTAAGTATCCCTCTAATCTACACAAACTCTATAAATAGAGAGTCACCCCCCCTTAATTAGGACCTTGAAAATTTTCTAAAAAAGAAACCTTTAGAGATTTCATCCTCCCTTTTTGAGCATTAATCCTCAAAATTTAAGAACCTATGTTTCCTTTTTAAACTCCATTTTCTACCATCAATCCCTTAGCCTTAGCAAGAACAACGCCTTAGCCTATCTCTCCTTCCCCCTAACTCCTAAGCCTTAGAGTTCAAGACCATCCTTCAACCCATTTGCTATCGAAAGCTCGTCGGAAGCGCACTCACGCGAAGGTCAACAACGGTGCTACAAGGGCCCGAGAGCTCCGACTCTCCCCTCTATTTCTCTACTTTCTTTTATTTTCCCTCTATCCTAGAATTTGAGTAGTTATGCCATCGAAATTTCGGTGATTGCGGGAGGCTCAAAAAGGATCGAAGTGCCTTTGAAAAAGGGGGAGTGTCATTTAAATTTTATTTTTCTTTCACATTTGGTCATAGTAGAGACCGCTTACGAGCGGGTCAATCGAGTGTCTAACACCTTCCCGATTGATAACCGAAGTCGTTACCCAAAAGGCTATGGTATTGACCGGTTATACGGAGTCATAGTTGACACTTCGGTGCATGTAATATTGATTTTTGGGTATCCCGAAACACCAAAAGCTCCGGATGGTGGCTCTATCTTTTTTAGAGAGAGCGCATCATCTCGACGGACTCGTGAGAGCCCACGGTTACACGGGCTCAATATAAAAGTCTGACACTTATGTACTCTTAGGAGATCTACACAATGTGTTAGCTCTTGGGACAGCTTGAGACCATTAAAAACTAATTTAAAGCTCCTCAAAATAAGGATCACGATGAGAAATTTCTTACTATTAGATTTTGTCCTCATGCCCATGTACAAACACTTTGGTACAAATCTAGCACATTGGGAGTGCTACAAGGTTTGGTATAGATAGTCGGTGTTGTAAAAGTTAAAGTTATGTTATACTCACAAGCGCACGAATCAGTTTACAGATAATTGGTGCAGAGTACGAGATCGTTCCCACGAAGATTGATTAGAAAATTTAAAAGAGAGATAGCAACTAATTAAAAGAACAAACACAGATCTTACCACAGTAACTACTAATCTAAGATTGAGAGCTTTTGATGAATGAAATAAATACTAACGAAATTAGAAATTCAAACAATTAATGAAAGGTAAGGATTGAGATGCTAAATCCTCCTATAGTAGATTTATCATTTATGAAATATAAATTTATAACTAAGATATATAATTTATTAAAGATGCTTGGGATCTGAACACCCGTGAGTTCTAAAGTGCAGATCTGAGATCAAGGAGATGTGTGATTAACATCTCATGAGTGTGATTAACACTCACATCTCAGAAGTCACTTAGAATCAGATCTCTGGGTAAATTCCACACTACAGATTTGAGATCAAGGAGATGTGTGATTAACATCCCATGAGTGTATGATTAACACTCACACCTCAGAAAGTGGTAGAATTTATCCTGAAATAACAGAGATTAGCATAACATCTCCATTGCAAATCTGAGATTACGGGACATGATTAGCTCCCATATCTCAGATAGCGAGGAAATGTTATCCATAACATAATAAGATCAGAGTCCACTAACAGATATGATATCTTCATCAAACATTTATATTATAATAAAAATGAATACCTCTAATGGGATTCATTAGATCTCTATCCTTAAATGAAATTACCCACACTTGATGAAAGTAAATAGCATGATTGAAAAATAAATCAACATTAACATTAAAATATCGTAAAGGGCTTCAACAAAATTCACAAATAGCTTTAATCCAAGTTCCGTACAACTCCTCGCTTGAATGCAGAAAATTAAACTATTCTAAGATCTAAAACTATGAAATGAATACTAAGAATTGGCAAGAAACTGGGACCAAATGCCCTTGAAAACTCAAAACAGAAAATAGAAAAATGCAAGCCGAAAAAGGATCCCTCCCGAATCCTCAGATTTTCCTTTAAATATCATCCAATTCCGAAATTCAAATTCAAATTTGAACTTGGTCGATTGGTCGACTGAAGTGGTCGATCGATCGACCAGATTAAAGTTTGAATTTTAAATTTTAAATCTTTCGGACTATGTCGATGCATCGACCAAAGAGGATCGATCGATCTCATGTGTGCTTTGCTTCAATGATCCAATTTCTTTTCACTTTGCTTCCTTTTGTACTTCTTAATGCATTTAATGACCTATTTGTCCTGAAATTCAGAAAACTTCACAAATTATGTTAGATAGCTCTCATCGGATGGCTAAATGTAAACTTTTAAGGGTGAAATATCACCATATTTTACTGCACATCACACCCCCAAACTTTCACTTTGCTAGTCCTTGAGCAAAGAAAAAGATAAATAAAAGTGAAGAATAAACTAACAACCTAAGAAAAGTAAAGAATGCCACTTTCGTAGGGAGCACGATTGCATTTAGCATATGCAGCAAGCCTTTAAACCGCTAGGTGATCCCTAGTGGAGGAGTTTTGTCTCCAGAGGATTTTCAGCGATGTTACCCACAAACTGCAAGACATTTTATATAATTGATTCATGTGAAATTTGTTAATTGATTTCATTATACATTTTCTCCATATAATACGCATGTCATGTTATTCTCATTGATAATTAGTTAAGTTAAGCTAATGGTTCAATTTACAGATAAATTTTTTGCCCATCTTTAGATGTGTCACGTGTGATTATTAGATCGAATTCTATTTATCTGAAAATTTATCCTCTTTGTGAACTGTATAGATTTATGTTTTGATTCAAACCTCGGAATAGGTGTACTCTCAAAATAAAAATTCTCTGATGATGGGTATACTTTCACACACATGTGAGGGATCAATACAAAACAAAATAAAAAGGTCTCACATGACAGGAGAAACACAATGTAAGTCAATAAACAAAAATAAATCTCATAAGAACAGATACTTATATATTCTAAACATATCATATCAAGTGTCATAGGTATCACATATTCACTCTCCACCTGGCAGTTACTAATGCAAGATCGGATCATGAAGGTCTTTGATAGGGTTGTAATGAGGCTTAGGTAAGGGTAAGAAAGAAAAGGAAGTTGGGATTCAAAATTTCGGAGAAATTAGAAAAGGAATCAACTTTTGATTTTTTTATTTCTCTTCTTTTTCTTTTCTAATTTCTCACTATTTTTCTATTTTTCTCAACTTTCTTTTCTTTTCTCACTTATTTTACTTTTAAATTTCGCACCTCATATTTTTCATTCTTTTTCAAATATTTCTTTTTCTTTTTCTCCCTTTCTTCTCTTTTTTTTTATAATTTTTTTTATTTTGACATACACTCTCACAGTAAACATCACAACTTAAGATCTCTCTACTTACTATCTTTTCGTTCACTCTCATTCCCCATTCCTAATTTCTCAGAAATAAGCAGGATCAAGTTAAATTTTTAGAAATTGTGAAGGATTAGAGGTTAATGTGGCATATCAAAGAATGTTTAAAGGTAAATTTTTCAGTAGTCTCAAAGGGGTACTAGTAGGACAAATTTATGAGGTGGGACATTTTAGGCACAAACGAGCCAAAGATGGCCTCCAATCACGTCCTCAAAAGATAGTAGCTCTGCCTATTTGTCTTGAGCAAACATATAATACGTTCTAGCATAATGATATAAATTTAATGCCATGCAAAGTCACAAGTCAAAACAGTATGTATGAGATTATACAAAAATCATTCGTATTCAAAGATAACTCTGAATTTATGTAAACTCTCATCAAATACGTGAAATTAGCTCTAAAGCTCACCAGGTTTTAATCTCCACTAAGATCCTACAGTTCACACTTTTAGATAAGTTTTCTTGATTTTAGCTTTTTGGACTTAGTCAAACACCATAACTTTTAAGAGTGGGTTTTAATTTTTATGTTAATTTCTACCTTAACTTTTATCTCCTAATAGCAATAATAAAAAAAATGGCATTCAATATTCTTTCGGTGAGATTTCATAATCTATCAATTTTAAATTCCACACATCAACCGTATAAACTAAAATTTACCCGGAAGAACCTTCAAAGTGCACAGTCGATCGATCGACAAGGTCGGTCAATTGATCGACCAAATCTGAAAATTTTTATTTTTTTATTTTTAATAAAAATATGAATAACACATTACCACCCCCAAACCTAAATTGTGCAATGTCATCATTGGACCAAAATTAAGGGGTACCCCTAAACCTGCAATCAGAGTACTCATAGACCAAAAAGGCAAAGGAAGTGACAAGCATTAGTAAAACTAAAAAAAAAATTATTAAGTAAATAATGTGAATTACACTTATTGAAAACATAAAATATGAAATCCTAAATCTACCTAAAAACCGAAAATATGCAAAACTAAAAATAAATCCTAAAATTCCTAAAACATTCTAAATTTCATCAAACATTCTAAAGACTTTCAATTTTTTCTTTCAAACATCTGCATCAGTTCCCGGCCCTGACTTCGATTTTGGAAAAGCAAAATTCCACATTGCTTCGGTGATACTGCCCGAATTCGAGGAATCAGGAGTCACATCAAGGGGCGGCGGGGTTGATGGGTTGGCTGTTCTACTCATGGACAGATCTTGAAGTTTAGGAGCCGGATACAATTTTGCCCATGTTTCTGTAGGAATTAGATCAATAATCTCTTTCGGGATTGATCTTGGAATGAATGCCGCTAATAGAGCACGAAATGGAGTTGGTGGTGGTGGTGTTAATGATAAAGAGGAAGGGATGGGTGATGGTGTTTTGGTGATTGGGGATGGCGATGGTATCGAATCCAGATCAATCATCTCTATATCACTTGATAGGATTGGCGTGGGCTTGGCTGATCTATTGGTTCTCTTTCTTGCGGGCTCATCCTAAAATGGAAGAGGCATGGGATCAAGATCTACCACATTAATGTTGGTGAGATCCAATGTAGTCTGTGGTCCAATAGGCCTTTCCGTTTTCCTTGAAGTTTCTTTCATCTTCTTCATAGTTTCCCTTGTACAATAGGTTCTTCCGGCCATTGATATTTCATGAAATTGAGAGGATTAATTTATGATGACAATTGTAGACAAAATTCTCAGGGTGTTTGAAATAAATAGAGAAAGAGTTTGAGAGTTTCTAAAAGAGTCCTACGGAGGAAAAAGAAAAGTTCTAAAATATTAAACTACTAAAATTAAAAGATTTTGGACGAATTTTTTCTTTCATTTATATATTTTTTCCTTTTCTTTTTTTTTTCGAAAAATGACTCAGTCTATTGATCGATTGAAGTGGTCGATCAAGCGATCAATCCACGTCGACATCAATTAATCGATTGGTGGATTGATTAATCGAGTGACCATTAACAGATACATATTATTTTTTTATTTTATTTTATTTGTTTTCAGAATTTAATCAGTTGATTGATCGACTCAGTGGTCGATCGATCGACTAATCAAGTCAACATGAGTTGACTTTATATAACCTCGATTAATCGACAGTGTGAGTCGATTTATTGAGTGTCTAATTCGAACAGAGACACTCGTTTTTCTTTTTCTTTTTAAATTACGAGGTCGATTGATTGATCTATTGGATCGATTAATCGTTTGATAAAATTCTTGCCCAAAAATAACACGAAAATGGAAATTTTTCTTTTGATTTTTCATTTTTATTTTTTATTTTTTTTTTACAAATCCTAATCCTACACAAACTGAAAAATAGAAATGGTAATCCTAATCAAGCTTAAAGATTAAAAATTCTAAAACTAAAAACTAACACAAATGATGCAAAAAGAAATCCTAATCCAAATCGTCTTCTTCTTTTTCTGCCTGTCTTGCACAAGCCCTCATCTCGTCATAGCCATCGGGCCACAATCGTTGACCCAACTGATGCATGAAGGCCCGATCATAGCGGCCACGATGGAGATTTTGATTGTATTGCCGCTGTTGCTCATCGATCAAGGAGTTGATCTGAGCTTGCATGACTTTGAGGGAAACTCCTTCATTGCGGGCTAGTTCCGGCTCTGGCTCGGCGGCTTCTTCTTAGCACACACTACGGCGCTGGCGGGCAGGAGGAGCAAGCTATGCATCAACATTTCCCAACATACACATACTTCGATTCCACTGTGTCGATCCATAGCAATAAAACTGAAGGTTCCCAATATTATCATCAAGATAAAAAGGGAAACCAAGATAATACAGAAGTTGCATCACCAGATGAGGAAAATAGATGAGTGCAGCATCACCAGCAGGTGGGTATACAATCTCATCGTGGCATTGCCATATCAAATCATGTAAAAACCATAAAATATTGAGCCATGATCGTTTGTAGCCACCATACAAAGCCTTCACCCGAGGTCCAATTCTTTCGGACGCATGTCCTCTTGGGCAAAGACTACAAGAAACGACAATGTCCCATAACAATATATCGCGCGAGAGAGCCGATCGTTTAGTAGCATTTCCTCTTAATGCATATATGCCATTGCACATATCTGCAATCATTGGTCCTTGGTCAATGTCAAGCTCTTCGCCAAGTTGGTGGTTCAAAGGGCGCTCAATAAGAATGTTAAAAACAGTCGCAATTGTATTCGGATAAATTTTTCTTTTTCAGCCGTCAATGGAGATGGTGAAATGGGCATCTTCATTTGTCTCGTTCGATGCATCTTTCCACTTCATATTTTGATAAAACAGGCAGACTATCTACTCCGAGACGTTGATTTTCGGTGGCGTCATCAGAAAGTGAAGATTGAGAGCAGCAATATACGCGAGTGAGATCGCGCACCCCAGCATCTCATTGAATGCCTGCACATCGTACACATACTCCGATGAAATTTCCTTGGTTGCAAAACGACCTTTGGGTCGTTCTTGAAAAACTCCTTTCGGTCGCAGAGGAAGATGACGCCATCGCAAAGAATATTTGGGAAAAAATAGAGAGGTTCGGAGAAGACAAGGAATGTTGGAGAAAATGAGGAAAAGAAAGGACGTTCGGTCCTTTAAATAAACACAGAGGCACCTCTTCACTCTCGGGCGCAATGTATACGTCGATCGATCGATGTGTATATACCGATCGATCGACCCAGACATCGAAAAGATGCATCATTAAAGTGTTACGCTTTTCAAATGTTGTCGATCGATCGACCTTTCTGGGTCGATTGATCGACACTAACATGCAGGCGTTGGAACAGTGTGTTCACAAGCGTAAATTGTATTTTGAAAGAGTCGATTGATCAACCTTATATGTCGATCGCTTGACAACGATGTATGCAGCATATGAAACGACGTGACACTTAATTCGCCTCGAAAATGTGTGATGTTTAAGGTCGATCAATCGAGTAAAAACATCGATTGATCGATAATAAAAACACCAGCCATAAAAACAAGCCCATAAATGCCCACAATGAATGTCGATTGATCGACAAAGCTTAGTCGATCAATCGACCATTCGTCTATTTGTCGATCAATCGAGGTGTAAAGCTCGATTGATCGACCTTTATGAAATTTTTATTTATTATTATTATTTTTTTAATATGTTTCCTACACTTGAGATCCGTGACCTCGAGATCTGTGTCCGATTGATCACAAGTTTAACCAATCAGGAGATCAAGAGTTAGCATAGAGTGTGATGAACGGACGAGATGTGATGGTTTGAGTGATTATGTAGTGTGTGATGTGAATGGGGAGTCGCTTACACCTACTGCGGTGTATGTGCTCAACACACAAAGAAGAGGATAGATAAAAGGGTTTAATAACCCTAAAAATTTGTATCTTGGTTGTTGAAGGAGAGTAAAGAAGAGAGAGAGAGAGAGAGAGAGAGAGAGGAGTAAAGAGAGGAGTTATTGCAACTGATTGGAAGGGGGATTCAAGCGATAAAAGCCGGATTCAACACGGTTTGAATCCGTTAGAGCCAAAGCTGGAACCCTAGCCTTTCCAACCACTAGATCTAATCAAATTGAGATTTGATTTAGGTAAATTTCTTGTGAATTAAATGCACAAGACATGGGAGGTTAATCGTAGTTAGAATGATATAAAATGTGGGGTAAAAAGGCTTAGAAAAAGAAGGAAAATAAATGGAGAAAGATTTGGAAGAACAGCCAGAAGGGGGCAAAATCTGGCAATTTCGATTAATCAAAATTTGGTTTCGATTAATCCAAATTGGGTTTCGATTAATCGAAATTGGCCAAGAAGTTGAAAAGTCAGAGGACCTCGATTTCGATTAATCGAATTTGAGTTCGATTAATCGAGTTTGGATTTCGATTAATCGATTTGGGTATCGATTAATCGACTGGGAACCTCCAGTGGACCCCAGGGGCTGGGGGAAATGACTTGTGGAAAATCGACTAATCGAAATGGGATTTCGATTAATCGATTTCAATTTTCGATTAATCGATTTGGGATCGATTAATCGATTTTAGGAACTCGATTACTCGAATTGAGAATCGACTTGGCTGAACAGACAATTTCGATTAATCGAATTAGGATTCGATTAATCGAATGAAAATCTCGATTAATCGACTTGAGAATCGATTAATCGATACTGACTTTCGATTAATCGATTTTGAAAATCGATTAATCGAACCAGATTTGATTAATCGATTTTGGAGTTCGATTAATCGACTGAGATAAATTATGTTGACTTTTGAGTTTGACTTTAAGCTTCATGGAGGGTCTTGGACCTCCTTTATTGCATCTTTAGTGATGTGTTTCACCTGTTATGTGGTACCATAGGTGGTACGTGTGAACTAGTGCACAAGGAGCCACATGGGACCTTGATGCGTTGATCAAACAAAGACTTGAGGTAGGGAACACCTCGAACATGTACTTTATTTTACAAGAGCATGTATGTAGTGATATAGAATTCAATTCAAATGTTTTATTTCTTAAGAATTGTGAAAAGTGTGTGTGTGTGACATCCATAAGAGTAATTATAATGAGCCATCCCCAGGGGATGAAGAAGTAAAGAGATAAGAGCATCAGGTGTGATGCAAGTAAATGGATACATCCCAGGGATGTATCCAGGATTGAATCATGATTGATAGGGCCTAACTGATATAAGATAGCACACTTACACGGTGAATAACTATATGTAAGGCACCGATATTTTTGTTATTTGAGGTTTGATAGGGTACCCCACCGACGTGGCGGGATATCCACGACTGACACGGCAGGATATCCGTGACCGATACGGCGGCGAAACCGTAAGCCAGTGCGGAGGCTTATCCGCACATAGTAAGCACACCCCAGGGGTGTTGATTTGAGACAAGTGAAACCCCGCCACCAATCCCCAGGGGAAAGGGGCTTGGGTACTAATTGTATTCCCAGGGAATACGTCAAAAGTGTCTATATAGATGACGATGAAGGATATTTCATCGGGGCTCGATGCTATATTGCTCGGGGATTACTTAAGTTGAAAGTTTAAGTTTTGCTTTAGGCCTTTTTCAGCATCATTCATGAGTAAATGAAAACATAAGTAATCAACAGTAATGAAATGCTTTTTAACGGTTTTCATCAATAACTGCATAGACACATCATGCATGGCATATCATGGAATACATGTGAGTAGTAATTTATATGTTCAACTGTGTTTGTTCCCTATTGAGCTAAGATGTAGCTCACCCTATAGACTATACGTCGCAGGTCCACTACTAGCAGCGGCCGAGGCTTCAGGAGACGCTGACCCCGGTGAGTCGGACCTTGCGGCCGGAGACGAGTTGGAGCCACCTCCTGAGGACTTCTTCTAGAGGACTCCGTTGTGCCGCTTTGAGGGCTTTTGAGAGAGATTTTGTACGGCTTGGTATGTCAAGCCTTGATTTTGTTTAAACCATGTATATATGGAGTTGGGATTATTCTTTTGGGACGAACCATCCGTGATGATTGCTATCATCGATGATTCGGATCGGTTCTCCATTCATGCAGAGGCATGAGGGTAGAACTGTCTTTTGGAGAATTGCTTAATATAGATTTAATTTCCGCAGCTCCTTTATTATTTCATTTCATGCTTGATATGCCAATGTTTCGTGCTTAGCTAAGGGGCACGGTCAAGATGATCGTGCTGATGGCACGGGTTTCGGGGTGCCGAAATCCTGGCTGTTACAGTTGGTATCAAAGCCTTTTCTTTTAGCAATTTTGACAATGGTTCTTTCGTCAGAACATAGGGGCTTCTGCTAACGAAACTTTAGTTTCAAATACAGCCGCAAATATCATCTAGAGGAAGAGGCCGACCAAGGGGAGGCCAACAGAGGAGTCTACGTAGTGGAGATGATTACATCTCTCCTACTAATAGAGTGCCTTTGGGAGGTACTGAGGCTCCAGGGGGCAGTAGTAGTAGACAGCATAATGAAGAGGATCGAGATCGGCAGGATCAAGATCAAAGAGAACAAGAGAGAGTGAGAGAATGACAAGAAGACAGAGAAGAGCGACAAAGGATGATGAACACTATGGAGACTATGGCAGCTGCCATGGCACAGCAAGCCGCGTCCTTTGCAGCTCATGCGTCAAGAGAACAGCAGCCACCTACACCACCTGTAGGACCTGCGTTGCCTGTGCCCTCATCTTTTACAGAATTTAGGAGGATGAGACCTCCTTCATTTTCTGGGCAGGCAGACACCATGGCCGCTGAGAACTGGCTGATGGAGATGGAGAAAGTCTTTAGCGTGCTAACATGCATGGAAGATGAGAGTGTGAGATGGGCAGCTTATACGTTGGATGGGGAGGCTGGGCCTTGGTGGAAGTCCGTGATACGAACTCGGGCTCAAGAGACCCCAGAGTTGCCTTGGACTTGAGAGGAGTTTGTTGAGGAGTTCAACAAACAATATTTTTCGAAAGTGGTGAGGAACCAGCTTGAGATACAATTTTTACAATTAGTGCAAGGGAGAATGACAGTGAGAGAATATGGGGTGGAGTTTCTACGACTTGCACGTTTTGTCTTGGATTACGCTGCCATCAAGTGATGAAGTCCAAGAGGTTTCAGCAAGGTTTGAAGCCTGAAGTTAGGGGAGGCGTAGCTCCATTTCAGCTGAGGACCTATGAAGAGGTCATGAGTAAGGCATTGGTTGTGGAAGAAGAAAATACAAATAGATATAGACAGAGAGAGCAACAGAGAGGAGGAAATCAACAAGAAAGACTGAACCGGGGTGAACAAAAAGCCGAGGTTCGTAGCCCAGAATCAGAGACCACAGTTTCAAGGGGGTTTCGGAAGACCGGCGCAACAACAACAACACCAACAGAGGTTTCCATTACTTGCGTCGGGGAGACCTGTTCGCTATGAGAGCCCTGCCATGTCTACTGGAGCCACTGTCACACAAGGTTCTCATACTGTTTCTTCCGCACCTCGGGAGACTTGCGCAAAGTGTGGCAAGCCTCATAGGACGGTGGATTGTAGATTGGGAACTAGGGGTTGTTTTCGATGTGGCAAGTTGGGCCACTTGATCAAGGATTGCCCCGAGACGGATAAGAGAAAGATTTGATTCTTACCACGACCAATTCCAATTCAAGCAAGGAAACCGATCGTTCAGGGGAGAGCCTATGCAGTCACTGCTCAGGAAGCAGGGAACGTGCATGACGTCATACAAGGTGAGACTTTTTTTTTTATATTAAAGAAAATTTTTCATTTCATTAAAAGATTAGATAGAGAAGGTGTATGCATTAGGAATTGTATAGATTCTTTTCTCAATACAAAAAGCTGTATGTGAATTAAGAGTGTAAATTGATGTGTAAATTATTATATGTATGTATGTATACTATAGGTACCTTAAATATATATGAAAAAGGATGCTTCGGTGGATATGACGCTCGAGTGTTGATAGACCCAGGGTCTACCCACTCATTACCTCCACGTTCGCCAAGAAGATGAAGATTATTCCGTTGGATTTCGTCCTATTCGTCTATTCTATTCCGGAGAGTTAGTAGACACGGAGTTAGCTTGCAAATCCATCATTGTAGCAGTTCGAGACTTAGAGGTGCATGAATTGGAAGCAAAGTTGATACTGTTAGACATGCAGGGGTTTGATGTGATCCGTTGGCGCAGACAGTGCAACCGTCGATTGCAAGAACAAGGTAGTCATTTTCAGACCCAACACAAGAAGATCATTTCGGTTTCAAGGAGTGAGGTCGTCATCTGTGCCACTGATCTCAGCAGTAAGGGCCGAGAAAATGATCAGAAAGGGTTGCAGTGGATACTTAGCTTTCTTAAAGGAGGACAAGGAAGAAAAGAACGTCATTTCTGAGATAGCAGTTGTGCGAGACTTCGTCGACGTGTTTCCAGAGGAATTGCCTGGATTACCTCCAGAAAGAGAAATAGAATTCGCCATTGACTTAGCACCAGGAATGGAGCCTATTTCGAAAGCACCTTATAGAATGGCTCCTGCTGAGTTAAAGGAGTTGAAGGAACAACTACAAGAACTTATGGACAAGGGGTTTGTTAGACCGAGCGTGTCTCCATGGGGAGCACCGGTCTTGTTTGTCAAGAAAAAGGATGGGTCAATGCGGCTATGCATTGACTATCAACAATTGAACAAACTCACTGTGAAGAACCGCTACCCTTTGCCTAGAATTGACGATCTATTCGACCAACTGCAAGGAGCAAGGTATTTTTTCAAGATCGACCTGAGATCTGGGTATCATCGATTCTTGAGTCAAAGCCGAGGACATTCGTAAGACGACTTTAGGACACGATATGGACACTATGAATTCCTTGTGATGCCGTTTTGGATTGACGAATGCTCCGGCGTCATTTATGGATCTGATGAACCGAGTGTTTAAACCACACTTGGACTCCTGTGTCGTAGTGTTTGTTGATGATATACTGATATACTCCAAATCCAAGACGGAACACGAAGAACATTTGAGGATTTCTCTACAGACGCTACGTGAACACCAATTGTACGCCAAACTCAGCAAATGTGAGTTTTGGTTGGAAGAGGTTATCTTTTTGGGACATGTCGTCTCAAAGCATGGTGTCACTGTAGATCCAGCAAAGATAGAAGCAGTGGTTAAATGGGAGCAACCAAAGACAGTGATCGATGTCCGAAGTTTTCTGGACTTAGCAGGCTATTATCGACGTTTCGTCGAGGGGTTTTCAAAGATATCGGGACCTCTCACAAAGCTGACACGAAAAGATTCAAGGTTTGAGTGGAGTGAGGCATGCGAGAAGAGTTTTCAAGAACTCAAAACGAGACTCACTTCGGCTCCAGTCTTAGCGATTCCTTCAGGCAGTGGAGGATACGCCGTGTACAGCGGCGCGTCATACAATGGCCTTGGTTGTGTGCTCAACCAATACAAGAAGGTGATAGCTTACGGATCAAGACAGCTGAAGGAACACGAGAAAAATTACCCGACTCATGACTTGGAACTAGCAGCAGTCATTTTTGCACTGAAGATTTGGAGACATTACTTGTATGGTGAGACTTTTGAAATTTTCACCGATCATAAGAGCCTCCGATATCTCTTTACACAGAAAAAGCTCAACATGAGACAGCGCAGGTGGATGGAATTCCTCAAGGATTACGATTGCTCCATACAATACCATCCAGGCAAGGCGAATGTAGAGCCGATGCACTGAGTCGGAAAGGTTCAGCTCAGTTAGCTTCTTTGATTTTGGGTATGCACCGATGGAAATTATTGGAAGACCTGGCATTCTATGATGCGAACATTGAGTCAAAGGACACCGGATCCTTTTTGGCTAACATATCAGTAAAGCCAGTGATATTTGAGCATATCCACGATCTACAGATGAAAGATCCGGCATTAATAAAGATTCATCAAGACGTGAGTGAAGGCATCAGGTCGGACTTCTCAGTAAAAGAAGATGGTTCTTTGTTGTTTAAAGGCCGTCTCTGCATTCTGAACAATGCCGATCTAAGACGAACGATTCTTGATGAGGCCCATAAGTCAAATTATGCTATCCACCCTGGTAGCACCAAAATGTATCAAGATTTGAAAAAGAACTACTGGTGGAGAGGACTGAAACAAGACGTGGCCGAGTACGTGTCACGGTGTTTGACTTGTCAGCAAGTGAAGGTTGATCATAGACATCCTGCTGGACTATTGCAACCTTTACCAATACCAGAATGGAAGTGGGAATCGATCTCAATGGACTTCATTGTTGGATTACCCCGTACTGCTAAGAGACACAATGCCATTTGGGTCGTCGTAGACCGATTGACCAAATCAACAGACTTTTGCTGCATAATACTACGATATCTGGCAGGGAAGAGCAGACTTATACATGAAGGAGATTGTGAGATTACATGGGATTCCAAGGCATAGTTTCAGATCGTGATCCACTATATACGTCCAAGTTTTGGAAGAAATTTCAAGAAGGAATGGGAACACGACTAGACTTTAGTTCAGCTTTCCATCCTCAAACTGATGGACAGACAGAGTGAGTGAACCAAGTAATAGAAGACATGCTCAGGGCGTGCATGTTTGATATGCAAGGATACTGGGATGAGTATCTACCGATGCTCGAGTTCGCATACAACAACAGTTTCCAAACGAGCATTGGCATGGCACCGTATGAAGCTCTGTATGGACGACGATGCAAGTCACCCCTCAATTGGGAGGAAACAGGGGAGAAATTTGTGTTAGGGCCAAAACTACTTGAAGATAACGCCACCGTTGTTCGAATTATCAGAGAAAGGCTGAAGTCAGCACAGAGTAGACAGAAAAGTTACGCCGACATAAAGCGGACTAGTGTAGACTATAAAGTGGGCGAGCACGTGTTTGTGAAAGTGTCACCTATGAAAGGTGTAATGAGGTTTGGTAAGAGAGGGAAGTTAAGTCCACGTTATGTTGGACCATTTGAAATTTTGGGACGCGTGGGTGAAGTTGCATATCGCATTGGTTTACCACCGCTATTTGATCGAGTACATAACGTGTTCCACATATCGATGCTCAGATAGTACGTGAATGATCTGTCTCATGTATTAGGAAAGCAACCTATAGAGATCTGTGAAGACATGAGCATGATAGAGGAACCCGTGGAAATATTGGATCGAAAGGAACAAGTACTGCGCACTAAAGTGATTCCCTTAGTGCTTGTTCGGTGGAACAATCATCCAAAAGAAGAGGCTACTTGGGAACGAGAGGCCGATGTGAAAGAACAATATTCAGCCTTGTTTCCAACAACGTGAGAATTCAATGTAAACCACAAACGTGTTCGTGGAATCTCCACGATCCTTGTAATTCAATGGAAGTTGTGATCAAAGTATAATTTAACGAACAGATTTTATGAATATGACCAAGTGTATGTGTTTTTTTATGAATCTACGAACCACTTGATGTCATAAATTGTCAAAAATAATCAAAGAACCAAAGAACTTGAAAAATCTACAGAAATTGGGCAAACCCGATTAATTGAATTTCAAATCGATTAATCGATTTGAAATTTCGATTAATCGATTTTGTTCGATTAGTCGACTGGCATGTACCAGTGACTGGAAATTGAAATGAGAGTTAGAATATACATAGAAGGCAATTTCGATTGATCGAGTTAAAATTTCGATTAATCGATTTGGGATCGATTAATCGATTTTGGGAATTCGATTAATCGAACAAACTGGGAATGTTAGAAGAATTGGGAGTAAATTAATGAAATTTCGATTAATCGAAGCAATGTCGATTAATCGATTTTGGATTTCGATTAATCGATTTCGATTAATCGAACTGGATCTCGATTAATCGATTTCCAAAAGGGACTTGGAATAAATTGAAGCCAGATAGACGATTTCGATTAATCGAAGTGAATTTCGATTAATCGATTTTGAAATTCGATTAATCGAAATAGATTTCGATTAATCGAATAACTTAAGGAATTCTGGAATTTTGGAAGTTACTGCACGATTTTGATTAATCGAAGTGAAATTCGATTAATCGATTTTGAAATTTCGATTAATCGAAATGGATTTCGATTAATCGGCGGCTCGCTGATGAGCTCTAAAACTTAAATTTTTAAACGGATACGATTTCGATTAATCGAAATCTTTTCGATTAATCGAATTTAACTTTCGATTGATCGATTTGGGAAATCGATTAATCGATTTTGTGCGGCTTAACCTAGTTTTGAATCTCGATTAATCGATTCTGAATTTCGATTAATCGAGTCGAGGCCTATATATAAAAATTTGGGGATTTCATTCCCCATTCGAAATCATTTGGCTTGGGATATTTTTGGCGCTTCATCTCCTTCTTCTTCTCCGACCATCCGGCGCTCTAGGGTTGGGATTTTCCGTCGATTCGCTTCCGCATTCGCATCCAAAACCAGCGGTAAAACCCTAACTTCGCTTTTTCCTTCGATTTGAACTAGCTAAACCCTAGTTTTTCTAAAAATGCCGCCCAAAACCCGTTTGTCTTCGGAGAGGGCAACCTCTAAGTTTCCGATTAGGCGTAAGAACGCCGCACCACCACCACCTATCCCATCGCCTGTGAGGACTCCGTCACCGTCGACATCGGAGACCACCTCCGGTTCGACGAGCGCATCTATGCGCCAGTCTTCCCGCGAGTCCACGCCGATGCCCCCACCACCCACTAATGTGATACAACCAAATGAATGGTGGGCCACAAAGACCTTTGAGGTCGAGTACATTATCGACCCTACCCTATTCACCGATCCCGATGTGCCGGGCGAGACCCAATGGGCTCGAAACTACCTCAATAACGCCGGCCTCGGCAACCTTCTCAAACCAATCCGGGGTTCTTACTACCCTAGATTGGTGAGATTATTCTATCAAGGGCTTGTGGACGGCCCAACCGACGATGTGATCAAGACCACTATTGAGGGTCGCGACTACACGATCACTCGTCGCCACATACACGAGGTGCTCGAGTGCTACCTCGATTTCACCCCCGAGACTACCCTATTCCCACCCTTTGAGGAGGAACCTCGCTTCGAGGAGGTCATGACTCGCATGACCAATGGCAAGAAGGGGTCGGGCTCCTCCATCAAGAGGGTTGACCTTCCCCACTATATGTGGATGCTTGACTCAGTGGTCAAGTGCAACCTCTACCCTATGCGCCACGATACCGAGAGTGTGGAGAAAGTGCAGCAGGCACTTTACTCGGCCTTCTGTGGCCGGTGGTTTGACGCCACCATGCTCATCCTTGAGGGGATGAGATACATAAAGGGCAAGCTGATGAAGGGCAATCGACGGCCCAAGGAGAAGATGCCCTATGCTCGCCTTGTATCGAGCATGTTGGAGTGCTACTCCGACGACCCGTCCTACACCGTCTCTCCTCACAAGGTGAGAGCTACGGACTGCGTGAAGACATTCTCTAGGTCTTCATGGGCCCGTTGCTATAACCTACTAAAGCGGACCCTACCGGCTCCGGGTCCCGCTCCGGTAGCCCCAGCAGCAGCAATAGCACCGCCACCACCCCCACCACCTCAGCAGGACCCACCCGTGGGTGGGGCACACCCTGTCCCCGCTGAGCCATCCATGGAGAGGGCTCCCTCTCACACCGCAGCCTCACCACTAACGCACACTGCCCACGCCCATGACACCCACCTCATCATCATCACGGCCGCTCCATCCGGTCCTACCATCAAGGACGTGTTGGCTCGCATGGAGGCCAACAACGAGCGGATGAATCGGAGGATGGACTTCTTGATGTTCCACACCCTCCGCTACATCTACCCGACGGACTACCACCGCTATCTCGCTCAGGAGGAGGAGTGGACTGCAGGACGGACCGCCTTCCACAGAGGTCCCATTTTTCATCCCACCACTGCCACTACTGACGCAACTCCTTCCACATCTACATCCACACCGCAGACAGAGATGCTCCAGCCACAGCTGCCGCTACCTCCGCCTACTCAGCCTGCACGGTCTCCACCACCGCTACCACGGCCAGCTCCAGCAGACCCACCAGCCCCTGTAGCACCCGACCAGCCTGGCGAGGGGACTGTCTCAGTCTTGTATTTATTTTTACATTTTGATTATATACCTGTAGATTTCTTTTGTACGCCAACTTATTTGGCATTGTAAAAAATTTCAATTATAAATACAAATCAAAATTTTTATATAAATTGTTCCAATTTGTCAAATTTAAATTCTATGCTGGTAATTGTAACTATCTGAATGCGTCTGAGTCTACTCGACCACCTCACCTGTGAGTGTGGGGGGGGGAGAGACCCCGACCGACGCACTTTGGGTTATTTTTGGGGACGAAAATTCCTAAGGTGGGGAGGATGTAATATCCTGAAAAATTACGTTAAACAGAGACCTCGAGATCTGTGCCCGATTGGTCACAAGTTTGACCAATCAGGAGATCAAGAGTTAGCATAGAGTGTGATGAACGGACGAGATGTGATGGTTTGAGTGATTATGTAGTGTGTGATGTGAATGGGGAGTCGCTTACACCTACTGCGGTGTATGTGCTCAACACACAAAGAAAGGGATAGATAAAAGGGTTTAATAACCCTAAAAATCTGTATCTTGGTTGTTGAAGGAGAGTAAAGAAGAGAGAGAGAGAGAGAGAGATAGAGAAGTAAAGAGAGGAGTTATTGCAACTGATTGGAAGGGGGATTCAATCGATAAAAGTCGGATTCAACACTGTTTGGATCCGTTAGAGCCAAAGCTGGAACCCTAGCCTTTCCAATCACTAGATCTAATCAAATTGAGATTTGATTGAGGTAAATTTCTTGTGAATTAAATGCACAAGACATGGGAGGTTAATCGTAGTTAGAATGATATAAAATGTGGGGTAAAAAGGCTTAGAAAAAGAAGAAAAATAAATGGAGAAAGATTTGGAAGAACAGCCAGAAGGGGGCAAATTCTGGCAATTTCGATTAATCGAAATTGGGTTTCGATTAATCAAAATTGGCCAAGAAGTTGAAAAGTCAGAGGACCTCGATTTCGATTAATCGAATTTGAGTTCGATTAATCGACTTTGGATTTCGATTAATCGATTTTGGTATCGATTAATCGACTGGGAACCTCCAGTGGACCCCAGGGGCTGGGGGAAATGACTTGTGGAAAATCGACTAATCGAAATGGGATTTCGATTAATCGATTTCAATTTTTGATTAATCGATTTGGGATCGATTAATCGATTTTAGGAACTCGATTACTTGAATTGAGAATCGACTTGGCTGAACAGAGAATTTCGATTAATCGAATTAGGATTCGATTAATCGAATGAAAATCTCAATTAATCGACTTGAGAATCGATTAATCGATACTGACTTTCGATTAATCGATTTTGGAAATCGATTAATCGAATCAGATTCGATTAATCGATTTTGGAGTTCAATTAATCGACTGAGATAAATTATGTTGACTTTTGAGTTTGACTTTAAGCTTCATGGAGGGTCTTGGACCTCCTTTATTGCATCTTTAGTGATGTGTTTCACCTGTTATGTGGTACCATAGGTGGTACGTGTGAACTAGTGCACAAGGAGTCACGTGGGACCTTGATGCGCTGATCAAACAAAGACTTGAGGTAGGGAACACCTCGAACATGTACTTTATTTTACAAGAGCATGTATGTAGTGATATAGAATTCAATTCAAATATTTTATTTCTTAAGAATTGTGAAAAGTGTATGTGTGTGACATCCATAAGAGTAATTATAATGAGCCATCCCCAGGGGATGAAGAAGTAAAGAGATAAGAGCATCAGGTGTGATGCAAGTAAATGGATACATCCCAGGGATGTATCCAGGATTGAATCATGATTGATAGGGCCTAACTGATATAAGATAGCACACTTACACGGTGAATAACTATATGTAAGGCACCGATATTTTTGTTATTTGAGGTTTGATAGGGTACCCCACCGACGTGGCGGGATATCCACGACTGACACGGCAGGATATCCATGACCGATACGGCGGCGAAACCGTAAGCCAGTGCGGAGGCTTATCCGCATATAGTAAGCACACCCCAGGGGTGTTGATTTGAGACAAGTGAAACCCCGCCACCAATCCCCAGGGGAAAGGGGCTTGGGTACTAATTGTATTCCCAGGGAATACATCAAAAGTGTCTATATAGATGACGATGAAGGGTATCTCATCGGGGCTCAATGCTATATTGCTCGGGGATTACTTAAGTTGAAAGTTTAAGTTTTACTTTAGGCCTTTTTCAGCATCATTCATGAGTAAATGAAAACATAAGTAATCAACAGTAATGAAATGCTTTTTAACGGTTTTCATCAATAACTGCATAGACACATCATGCATGGCATATCATGGAATACATGTGAGTAGTAATTTATATGTTCAACTGTGTTTGTTCCCTATTGAGCTAAGATGTAGCTCACCCTATAGACTATACGTCGCAGGTCCACTACTAGCAGGGGCCGAGGCTTCAAGAGACGCTGACCCCGGTGAGTCGGACCTTGCGGCCGGAGACGAGTTAGAGCCACCTCCTGAGGACTTCTTTTAGAGGACTCCGTTGTGCCGCTTTGAGGGCTTTTGAGAGAGATTTTGTACGGCTTGGTATGTCAAGCCTTGATTTTGTTTAAACCATGTATATATGGAGTTGGGATTATTCTTTTGGGACGAACCATCCGTGATGATTGCTATCATCGATGGTTCAGATCGGTTCTCCATTCATGCAGAGGCATGAGGGTAGAACTGTCTTTTGGAGAATTGCTTAATATAGATTTAATTTCCGCAGCTCCTTTATTATTTCATTTTATGCTTGATATGCCAATGTTCCGTGCTTAGCTAAGGGGCGCGGTCAAGATGATCGTGCTGATGGCACGGGTTTCGGGGTGTCAAAATCTGGGCTGTCACAATATGCGATACGTATCGTCCTGAACTTCAGGACGATACGTATCGAAAATCCGATATTTTAACCCTTGGGATCAGGTTGCCCATTCACAACACTCACGTTCTTCTTCAACTTCAATTCCTCAACTTGTCAAGTGAGGAAATCTATTTTTGCCATGAGATCGGGTGTTTCTTTCACCACATACAATCCTCCTTTCTTTGCTAAGTTTCCTGCTTGATCTCGATCCTTATTTGGTTGATCTTGAGTTTTCGAGAAGTTCCATTGTTGTGAATCTTCAGCTAACTTTTCCAAGAATTGATAAGATTCAGTTTCTCTTAATCCCAGGAATCATCCACTGTTCATTGATTTAATCAGATGCCGATTGGCCTGATCTAATCCGTTGTAAAAATATTGGACCAATCTCCATTTTGAGAATCCATGGTGTGAACGCTTCAATAAGATATCCATGAACCTATCCCAAGCTTCATAAAAGCTCTCATCATCTTCTTGTGTAAAATCAGTGATTTCACGTCTTAAGGCATTAGTCATGGCTATGGGAAAGAATTTTGACAGAAATTTCTTAACCATCTGATCCCAAGTGGTTATAGATCCAGCTTAAAGAGTTTAACCATGCTTTGGCCTTATCCTTTATCGAGAAAGGAAATAGACATAGTCTCAGATTCCTCACTGAAGTTCTGATATATCGAAGAACAGACTTCGGTGAAGTCTTTGATGTGTTGGTACGGATATTCTCTTTCCATACCATAAAAAATTGGAAGGATATGAATCACATTGGTACGGATCTCAAATCTGCCACCAGGTGTGGCAGGGTACGTGATGCAAAAAGGAGTATTTGTGGTTATAGGAGCAAACAACTCTCTAAGAGTTGGTTCCTCCTCATTTTCATGTTGTTGATCTTCACAATCATTTGCATTCATTTCGAATTAAATTAATGTTTCACTTCTAGCTTCTCATCCTGTTCTGATCTCTTTTCGATTCGAACGATAAGTTCGCTCGATCTTAGAATTGAAAGGTTCTAAAGATTTATCTCTAGAAGACATTGTGTGCATCCACAAGTTTTACGATTTCTGATTTTTTTTTTTTTCGATTGATCGACTATTTAGGTCGATAGATCGAGAAAATTAAAGTTTGAAATTTGATTTTCATTTTTTTTTATATATTCGATTGATCAACTGTTTAGGTCAATCGATCGATCAAGAGACAGTCTCCGATTGATCGACTGTTTAGGTCGATCGATCGAAAATTTGAATCTGAAATTTGAAAAAAAAAAAATTCCCCGAATTTAAAAATTCAAAACGTTGAATTTTGAAATTTCAAAAATCCAAAGATTATGGCGAAAGATTTTGCAAATTTTTTTGGAGTCGATTGATCGAGCGGTTTGGTCGATTGATCGATCTCAATGAAGATTTTCTTCTCTATTTTTTATATTTTTTTTTAGTGTTCGATTGATCGACTGTTCAGGTCGATCGATCGCAACTCAAAAGTTTTCAATTTTTTTTTTTTTTGAATTAGCAAAGTTACTGATTTTAAACCTATAGAAATTTCTAAAATTAATTTTCTATTTCCCAAAAATTTTAAATTTTCTACGCCTAAATCCCCGACTGCGGCACCAAAAACTTGTTGTGAAAGTTAAAGTTATGTTATACTCGCAAGCGCATGAATCAATTTGCAGATAATTGGTGCAGAGTACGAGATCATTCTCACGAGGATTGGTTATAAAAGTTAAAAGAGAGATAGCAACTAATTAAAGAACAAGCACAGATCTTACCACAGTAACTACTAATCTAAGATTTTGAGAGCTTTTGATGAATGAAATAAATACTAACGAAACTAGAAATTTAAACAGTTAATGAAAGGTAAGGATTGGAATGCTAAATCCTCCCATAGTAGGTTTATCATTTATGAAATATAAATTTATAACTAAGATATGAGATTTACAAAAGATGCCTGGGATCTGAACACTCGTGAGTTCTAAAGTACAGATCTGAGATCAAGGAGATGTGTGATTAATATCTCATGAGTGTGTGATTAACACTCACACCTCATAAGACACTTAGAATCAGATCTCTGAGTAAATTCCACACTACAGATCTGAGATCAAGGAGATGTGTGATTAACATCCCATGAGTGTATGATTAACGTACTCACACCTCATAAAGTGGTAGAATTTATCCTGAGATAACAGAGATTAGGATAACATCTCCATTACAAATCTAAGATTAAGGGGCATGATTAGCTCCCATATCTCAGATGGAGAGGAAATGTTATCCATAACATAATAAGATCAGAGTCAACTAACAGATATGATATCCTCATCACACATTTATATTATAATAGACGAATACCTCGGATGGGATTCATTAGATCCCTATCTTTAAATGAAATTAGCCACACATGATGAAAATAAATAGCATGATTGAAAAATAAATCAATGTTAACATTAAAATACCGTAAAGGGCTTTAACAAAATCCACAAATAGCTTTAATCCAAGTTTCGTATAAATGCAGAAAATTAAACTATTCTAAGATCTAAAGCTAGGAAATGAATACTAAGAATTGGCAAGAAACTGGGACTAAATGCCCTTGAAAACTCAAAACAGAAAATAGAAAAATGCAAGCCGAGAAAGGATCCCTCCCGAATCCTCAGATTTTCCTTTAAATATCATCCAAATCCGAAATTCAAATTCAAATTTGAACTTGGTCGATTGATCGACGGAAGTGGTCGATCGATCGACCAGATTAAAGTTTGAATTTTGAATTTAAAATCTTTCGGACTATGTCGATGCATCGACCAAAGAGGGTCGATCGATCGACCTAGTCAAATGGTCCGGGTCTCATGCGTGCTTTGCTTTAATGATCTAATTTCTTTTCACTTTGCATCCTTTTGTGCTTCTTAATGCATTTAATGACCAATTTATCCTGAAATTCAGAAAACTTCACAAATCATGTTAGATAGCTTTCATCGGATGGCCAAATATAGACTTTTAAGGGTGAAATATCATATTTCACTACACATCAGTCGGTATGTAAGATCTTACACCGACCATACTAATTAATGTGAATGTGCCACGAGATGCACAAGATTTGATGTGATTATCCAATAGGTCAAAGTTTGGATTAAAAGAAAATAAAATATTTTTTCCTTGTGATTCAAAGTAGTCAAAAGCATTTAAATAAATGGCTACAATTGGAGAATGGAGATTTTGTAAGGTAATCATTCATTTTGAAGGTATTTGACCACTTCGAATTAGACGATAGAGACATTATTTTCTCTGCAATCTTTGAAATCTAGTCTTTCACATCACATGGCACTCTTGATAAAAATTTGTACTCACGTGTCACATGTCCAAAATCAGTACCCGGACACAAATTGATTGGGAACAAGTCAGTTAAACTGTGTATGGCATAGCTCTTTGCTAGCCTTTGCCATTGAAGAGTTTACCTGCTTTAGTAGGTTCTCATCCTCTTTGCTAACATCATGTTACCTACTTTTGCTGGTACCCTTTCTCCTTGATACCACCTTGCATAGCAAGATTTTATGCAAGATTTGCATATTCAACGGTTCTACCCTCCTCTCTACTCACTCCTTCCTAGTTCAGATTTTATTCGCTCTGGTAGGGTTTAGTAGAAAACAGGGAGGTCGCTGCTAGAACAGGTAAATCCTCATTTGCAGGGAGTAGGGCTCTCAATGGGCCTGGCCGGCCAGGATTTTGGTCGCACTCGGCCAGAAAATAGTGAGACTTTCTATCAAGCAAACCCGGCCTGGTATCCGGATTGGGCTAAACATGTTGCAACCCAGATCAATCCGAGTCAGGCTTAGGTTGAGTGTTCCAACACCCGGCCCGCACCCTATATATATATATATATATATATATATATATATATATATATATATATATATATATATATATATATATATATAATTTAAATATAATTTACTTAAATGCCCTGAGGTTAATCGTTGTCCGTTATAACTATTGTCCGTTATAACCATTGTGCAACCGTTGTCCATTATAACTATTGTGCAACAAACTAAAATGAAATATTTGAATAAAAAAATTATACCTGAACCTTTATAATGTTAATATAATTATTTAATTAAATTTTTATCTTCCTTCAAACTTTTATTAAAAAAAAAACAGCCCAAACTCAACTAAATTTTGTTAGAAAACATAGCCCAAAAAAATAGCCCAACCAATTTTTATTAAAAAAAAACAGTCAAAAAAATGCCCAAGCCCGGCCCAACTAGTTAGAGGTTGGGCTTAGGCTGAGTACATCGAAGCCCAAGGTTGAGCTGAAAAATTTGGAAACCCGGCCTAGGTAGGTTAGTGTCGAGTTGAACCCTAGCCTGGCCCTAATCCGACCCATTGATAGCCATAGTAGGGAGTTAGTACGTAAGAACCAACTAAAGCAGGTGAACTCTAATGTGGCAGGGGCTAGCAGAGAGCGATGGCATACGCAGCCTTAGCCTATACCATAGTCACCAACTCCAGGTTCAATAATAATTTAATAACTTGCATGCCTACTATGCCACATGCCAGCCCTTACTCATATGGGTCACTATCTTTTGTATGCAGGCAAGGAGACCCCAATGAAGCCAATCAATGAAGAGCAGATAACAAAATTAAGATCGACGGCGATGATGATGGCAACGAGAGGCAGCAAAGTATACATACCACCCTGCGTCAAGGGAGATTGAATTTTATGTTTTTAAGTGGCTGAGTTGTATCGGTATCGGCCGAGTCGTATTTGGACACCTTGCACTTGACTCGTTGGGAATTCGAGTAGTGTCCGAGTCAAGGCCACTACAAAAAATAAGACTATTAGCGACAATTTTTTTAACAAAAAACTGCTACTATTAATCTTGTCGCTTCCAAAAACTGCCGCTATTAGTCTTGCCACTACCAAAAATTGCCTTAATAGCAAGTGCTGCTAAAACACCTTATTTTTGTAGTGTGCAAGTCAAGGCTTCAGTGAGAGTATTCAACTCGAGTTCATAAACTACCCTTACACATAAAATATTTTCGTAGGTTAAAATTTTAGAAACCCTATTTCTTTTTTTAAAAGTGTTAAACCACCCATAGAATATGTCCCTATTTTTCCATCAAAGATGTCCCTATTTTTCCTTGTAAAATACTTTTTATTTTTTATAATATATATATATATTGAAATTCCGGTATCCTAGATTTGCCAAGCGATGATATTGAAAATAAATAATATAAAGCAAATCAATCACCATTGTACACGAGAATTTTTCATGAAAAGCTAAACGGGAAAAAATTACGGGATCTACGTCAGATTCAAGACAACAAACACACTATCACTACAAAAAATAAGACTATTAGCGGAAGTTTTTTGCAGCCAAAAACTGTCACTATTAGCAAAGAAACTATTAAGGCTATTAGCGGGAAGGGTATTAGCGGTAGTTTACGGTTGCCGGTAATAGTCATATTTTTTGTAGTGTATGAGTTAAATGATTCAGAAAGTACCGAACGAATGCCGTCTCTCTAGTCTCCACAGTTCTTCGATTTGTCACTTTCAACCACCGAATCGCATGATGGTCCACTCGTATTCAAACGGGCCACAACAACACCCTGAATTTCTCCAAGGTCACTTAAATTCACGAGCCTGGACACGCTCGAAATTTCAAGCGGCATCTGATTCAAAGATGGTCAATGTATGCTGCCTAGAGGAGTTGGGGTAAGTCACAGTTTTATAGAGTGGGCATATTACACAAGCTCTTCACTTTAGTGTAAAATGAATAGTAGCCCATAAAGTTAATTTTACGCCCTCTTTTTAAGATAAAGTGAACAACTACTTTACACCAACTATGTACTTCTTTACAAGTAAAAAAAGTACACTTTAATACAATTAAAGTGGATATTACATGAGAAGGGATTTCCTTTGAAATGAGCATACCCTTAGGTGAGTCTTTTCAAGTATTGTTAGCATCCAAACCTTCTTAGTTACCAAGTGAAACTCTATGATTTTTTTCCTCTTTCTTCCAGGGGTTTTTTAAGTCTAGGTAAAAAGAAGAAAAAATCATAGAGTTTCACTTGGTAACTAAGAAAACTTGGATGCTAGGAAGCAATACTTCAAAAAGGCTCACGTAAGTTTCTATACTTTTATATTTTTGTCCATAATATCTATATTCTATTTTCTATGAATTTTTTTCATGATATTTGCTTGTGATATTAAGAGAACCATAGAATGCTATACTAAATTTATGTTTAACATCTACTATCATTTTTTGTAAGATATTTATTATAAAAAAATGATATATATTAATATATTCAATTATTTTTATAATTGAAAAATACGTTAAAAAAAAAATTTTAATCATGAACTCATATTTATTGTATTATTTAGTTAAAAATTTTAGGGTATGTTTGGACCTACATATTTATGTGATAATTTTAGAATAAGTATTAATATTTAATCTCATTGGATTAGCCTATATTATAGGAACGAATGGACCATAGTGACAAATTTCGTTTTCGCCAATATATACTTTGGTAGGGAGTCATTTCAATTCATTTTTGCCAAATATCGGGAAAAATCCGAAAAGGTTCGAAACAAATTTGGGGAGTGGAAAAAATATTATATATAAATTATATTTAATATTTATAAAAAAATCTATTTAATATTATATATATATAATTTCGTTAATATCACCAAAATGAATGAAATTTCTGCATTTTCGAAGAAATTATCGAAATTTTGTCGAAAGTTTCGTCCGAACCCTGATTCGGTAAATTTCGGAGAAATTTGTCACTATGGTTTGTACTATAAACTATAGTAATTCAATGAGATTTTTTAGGATAATTTTGGGATAAATTAACCTCAATGAGATTTCTTTCTATTTGGAGTAGAAAGAAACATGAATCAAACTTTCAGCCAATAATTTGTTTCAGTTTTAGTCCCCACCGAAACGAAATTTTGAACAGAAATTTCGGTCAAAAAAAGTAAGGAGGGGAAATTTTCAGTCGAAATTCAAAATTTCAATTCAAATTTTGATCATTGGAAAGAAATCCCATTGCAATCTTGGGTGGTTTCCCTCGGAAGAGAAGGCCAAATAACATCTTATAAAGGGTACAGGTATTTGTAATCGAAGATTCGGCCTCTACCACCAATGGTTTCCATTGTAACACAGTTGACTTTCTTTGAATTGGCGGGATATTATTTTTCATCCCATTCTTTAACAAATAGATCTTGACAGTTGGTTTGAGTGGCTGAGATGCCACTTGTACAACCCCTAGGGTGTACGTGATATACACAGTATAACAGCTATATTAGGGTTACCTACTAATATATGGCTTTAGAGATTGTAACTTACGGGTGTGAAACTCTTCTTTCTGACAAATTCTCCCTTCTTCTCTAAGCCAAAATCCTAGAGTTGTGATTATCCTTCTACGGTGCCATCAATCACCATCGGATCCACGTGGCGTGAAGATAACGTCGTCTTCTCTAGTAGTTGACGGCTCGGATCAACGAGCATTAAATTATCTCGGCATTTCTCGAAGTGTGTATAATCGATTGCGATCCACTCATTGCTTCTGCGCGATTAGGGATCTCAAATATATGATGGGTGAATTACCTAAGATAATCTCATCTTTACTTCCTGTTGTTGCCTTATGTAATGCCTTTATCACTTCTGAATCCTTTAAATGGCACGCTAGATTAGGTCACATAGGTATAGATCGAATGGCTAGATTGGCCAAAGAAGGTCTTTTGAATTCTTTAACTAAAATTGATTTGCCCACTTGCAAGTACTGCATAATTGGTAAGGCCTCTAGAAAATTCTTTCCTAAGGCAACCAGATCTCAAGGTCTTCTTCAAATTGTGCATACAGATATATGTGGACCTTTCAATGTACGTGTCAGAAATGGATGTCATTACTTTATAAGTTTCATTGATGACTTTTCTCGGTATGGGTATGTATTTCTTACATCACAGAAATCTGATGCACTTGTGTGTTTTCAAAAATATAAAATTGAAGTTGAAAGTTAATTAGACTATAGAATCAAAGTGCTTAGATCAGATAGAAGTGGTGAATACACTTCTAAAAATTTTAAACTATTTTGTGAAAGTGTTGGCATCCTTAGATAGTTCACCATGACCTATACTCTACAACATAATGGAGTGGCTAAGAGAAGGAATAGAACTCTTCTTGACATGGTCAGATCGATGATGGCACATGTTAATCTCTCTGCGAGCATTTCAAGTGACGCGCTACTAACGGCCGTCTATGTCTTGAATAGAGTCCCTTCTAAGTCTGTTCCAAAATCTCCGTATGAACTTTCGACAAGAGACCACCTTCTCTGGGTGTTCTACGCCCTTGGGGATCTCGAGGTCATGTACTAACCCCTACGCCTAATAGAAGTAAATTGGATAGTCGAACCGTTGAATGTATTTTTGTACGTTATCCAAATAATTCAAAGGGTTATATCCTAGCCCATGAAGAGCGTGGAGGTTTAATTGAGGTCGAATCACGTGATGTTACCTTTATAGAGGATAAATATCCTAGCATGAAGTGTCCTCGGATCAATAATGAGTTATATGAATTACCGAACGCAACTCAGGATAATGGGTGCTCATTTGAAATTAATGAGAATGCCTATGTTGATCTCGTAAACAGTGAAAGCATTCTTTAAGGTGATCCTGAGGCTTGAAGGAGTAAACGTGATAGAATTCCTTGCAAAATTTGTTGAGATTGAAGGAGAATTATTCTCATGTATGGCTATGGATGATGATGGACCTGAAACTTATTAGCATGCCATGACTTCTCCTAATTGCGACAATTGGGTAAATACAATGAATGAAGAAATGAAATCTATGAGGAAGAATCATGTGTGGGAGCTTGTTGATTTTCCTCCTAATCGTAAAGTCATTGACAATAAATGAGTCTTTAAAATTAAGAGAAATGCAGATGATTCCATAGATAAATTTAAGACTCGTTTAGTCGCCAAAGGATTCACGTAGATTGAGAGAATTGATTATGATGAAATATTTTCCCTTATGTCACTATTTCCCTCAATTCGAATGATCTTATCTTTGGTTGCATGCATGGACTTAGAACTCCAACAAATGGATGTTAAGACTGCCTTCCTAAATGGTGACCTAAAGGAAGAGATTTTCATGCAACAACCCATTAGTTTTATCGAGAAGGGTAAGACCTCTAAAGTGTGTAGACTTTTAAAATCTCTTTATGGGTTGAAGTAGTCTTTTAGACAATGGTACATGTGTTTTCATACGACCGTTATCTCGTTTGGCTTCCTTATGACTAAGGAAGATAACTGTGTGTATATTAAATGGTCTGGTAAACATTTCATCATTTTGTCATTATATGTCAATGACATCCTCTTAACTGGTAATGATAAGTGTTTACTTGCTCCAACCAAAAAATGTTTGTCCTCTAACTTTGAGATGAAAGACTTAGGTGAGGCCAATTTCATTTTGAGCATTAAAATCATTAGGAATCGTTCTAAAAGGTCTTTAGGTCTTTCTCAGACTTCTTACATAAAAGGAATTTTTGAGTGTTTTCGTATGAGTAATTATAAACTGGTAGAAACTCCAATAGATAAATATGCGAAATTAAGGAAGGATATGTATCCCAAAACAGATGCTGAGAAATTGGCTATGTTTGTTGTCCCTTATGCTAGCGTTATTAGTAGTCTCATCTATGTCATGCGATTCACACGTCCTAATATCTGTTATGCGGTTGGATTGGTCAGTCGTTATCAGAGTAATCCAGGCCAATTACATTGGCATGCTGTCAAACGGATCTTTCGATATCTTAAAGGCACTAAGGATTTGATGTTATGCTATTAAGGCACTGATTTGAGAGTGCACGCATACTCTGATGCTGCTTATAGAGATGATCTTGATGAAGAAAAATCTACCTCTGGCTTCATATTTTTAATGGGAGGTGGGGCTATTTCATGGAGTAGCAATAAACAGGCGTGTAGCGTGCTCTCCACCATGAAAGCTGAATATGTTGCTGCTTGTGCTGCGATTCAGGAAGGAGTTTGGATCCTAAGATTTTATATAGGCTTGGGCGTTATTCCTCACGCCCAAGACCCACTTTCTCTCAGGAAGGATAACAAATCTACCATCGATTTAGCGAAGGATCCAAAATTTCATAAGAAATCGAAGCACATTGAAGTCAAGTATCATTACATCAGAAATCTTGTCAAGGACAAGCACGTCATACTTCATCAAATTCCTTCTAGAGAAATATTAGCAGATCCTATGACAAAACCCATTACGAGAAATGTCTATGAGATATATGTTAGGCATATGAGTTTATATAGACTTTAAGTGAGTAGACTCAAAGTTGTGCAAGTGTTAGTGGGAATTATGGTTCCATTACTATTTCATATTTTTTATTTATACATACTTGTTATATATTGGACATGGACATCATTTTATGATTATGTTTTATTTTTACATTACATTTTAGTTGTTTATGCGCAATGTGGATAATTTATTATCTTTATCAGTATTTATATATATTCTTATGATGATCATTGTGTGATTAAGAGAGTAGGTGCGATCACCTCCACATGAGAAAAATGATCTTTCGTCAGCAAGGCATTGGCCCACTCACACAGGCTAATCGCAAATCTGGAGTAACAAAAAGCGATAGGTTACACGAGTAGGTGATAACCACCTCCAAACGACTCCATACAGGAGTAACAGCAGTTAAACACCATTGCACATGAGTGTGAGCTGCATTTGGGGATAAGACCTACAGTCGAATGGCGCATTCACTGATATGATCTAGTGTTGATGTCATGGCATAAATGGAAACCAGGCTAGTATTACTGATAGATGTCAGTTAGTCTTCGTATTGTAGAACTGACGAGCACTGATTGAGTTCAGTTTATCTACTTTACGGCGTGGATGAACGATCACGTATTCAGAGCATCGAGTGCTCCTGGACTTCCATACTTACTGTTGCCTGATCCGATCTGATCAGTGCATAGTGCGAGTTGTCAGTCTCGTAGGTGACTCTCGTTCCCTTAGCTACCAACCTTTATGTGTATGAGGATTAAATTGGGTGTCGCTACTTTAGTATATAATGACAATGATTGTGACTAATATGATCGAGTGCATGTACTATTACGAAAGTGGCTTAGTCGAAATCTGAACTACGTAGTTGCGTAAGGAAGTTCTTTGACATTAACACCAAGCTCCTAGGGCCAATGATACGCACTTATAAGATTTATCTGCCGGCATCATAAATTACAAAAGATTTAAACGATAATTTTTTTTTAAATGTATGTATTTATTAAATATTTTATTTTCAAAATAAATTCAAAGAAATTGTTTCAAAATTCTTTTGATAAGTTAAATAAGTGCGTATAGTATGGGATTGCGATTTTAAATTGAAAGTCGTATATTCTGGTGTGGTCATGCGGACTAGAGCAGACATAGGAAAGCTTGGGTGGTGGTGTACTAAAAAGATGGCAACTTAGTGTGCGTACACTTGTGTGAGAGATATGCACGCGATCTCGGCTTGTCCCACTCCACAGGTCTTTTGTTCTGTAAAGATTATTACGATTTTATTTTTGGGCTCTAGAACACTTGTTAATCATGACACTATTCCCTATGGGATTGAGTGGGAGATGTTAGTTTGAGTAGCTGAGATGTCACTTGTATAACCCCTAGGATATATATGATATATATCGTATAACAGTCATATTAGGGTTACCTATTAATATATGGCTTTAGAGATTGTGACTTACGAGTGTAAAACTCTTCTTTCTCATAAGTTCTCCCTTCTTCTTTAAGCGAAAACCCTAGTTTGATTGGTGCAAATAAAGTATCCTAAACCATATTTGGCAATCTCTTTGTGCTTTTGAGGAAAGATTCTACCATAATCTCGTTTAGCCGTCTGCAATAAAAACGCTCCATTTGACATTTAAATCAATAATATCTTAATCAGATTTTTTTCCTTATTTGTTGGTGACCAAATTAAAAACCCAACCTCTAAAAAATCTTATAAATGGACACCATCTTTTTCTCTAACATTGCACTGACGATCATGGCTAAGCTCAACACTGCAACTGTAGCTCTTCTCTTCTTCATCCTTGTAGCCCTTGCTTCTCTCCATGAATGTAAGTAGTCTTGAAGATATATATATACTTTTGTCGTGCAAAGTTGGACGCTCTAACATCGAAAATCATTGACTGTTTAGAATTGGACAATATTGGGGATCATTTTTTCTCCCAATCTTTCACACGATAGATCTTGAGAATATGATCTGATGGTCAGATTTTATTCCATGTGGCTCACATCCTATAAATTGACCATAAAATTATGCTTGAGTGTCACGTGTGTCACATGGTTTTTCAATCCATTTTTTCAAATATTGTCACGTGGAATCAAAAGTTGACTGTCTGATGGTACGTCAGGATCTCAAGATCCATTGTCTGGAAGATTGGGAAGAAAAACAATCTCCATCGCCTGAATCATCTGATTTAAACCAATCAATGATTTTCGAAATGAGTCTACCTATCTTTTCACAGTAAGCAAATACAGGTTCCATTGATCTAGCGGTTTTAGATGTCCCAGATTTATGTTAAGGATGTCTTTGATCAATCCAAGTGATCCAACAATAAGCACAAAAGGAATTAATCACACCTACTAGAGGATTGGAACCATAAGAACGGTACACTTTAATATGGATAGGTAAAAAATACCTATAACCATCTATATTAAAGCATACTGATTAGATTGTTCAAATCATCTAATGCTTCAAATCATCTAATGCGTAGTTGGTCCTTAAATGGGCTGGCTTAGCTCGATTAGTAAAAGCCCAATTAAAGATAAGCCTGTTTAAGCTTAGCCTGAACCCAACCCATTTAGTTGAATCTATTTATGTAAAAATTGTCATGAACTAAGTTAAATAGACCCAATTAATATATATGATGGCCCAATCTGACCCGATTCGTAAATGTGTAGGATATAGACTAACCTCAAAAAGCCCAATTATAATCGATCCACTAAAAGCTCAGCCCGAACCCTGCCCAGCCCAACCCGACCCAACCCATTGAGATCATTGCTTACTGTTTATGGGTTAACCCACTTTTGTATGCAGGCAGGGAGAACCCAATTAAGGCAATCAACGAAGGGGAGATGTCGAAAATGAGATCAATGGTGATGATGGGCAGCAAAATAAATATACCTCCGTGCAGGGCGAATCCGTGTCAAGATGGTTCTCAATGCTATTGTTGCATCCTCTCCTTACACAATTGTTGGGACAGCGCCACTAAATGCGACATCTGTTGCTCCGGCAAGCCTATTCCTCCCGGTGTCAGCTGTGATTGAATCTGTCACAGTTGATTTTATTTTATGTTTGACCTATAATGTGCTCAGTCGTACTTAATTATATTATGAATGACTAAATGCTTATCTAGTTGATCAATGGTCTGTTTTTCAGGAAGATTTTAGAATAAGAAATCAATCTTTTGAAGTTACTATGTGATGTGATCTGTGCCGTTAAAGTTATAGATCATACATTGGATGACATTGAGCTAAAAAATAAGGTCACAGAAAATTAAACCATCTTATTTGTATTGTGACAGTCCGACTTTTCTCAAACGGATTTCTGGGAAAGGCCAAGTCATCAGGTGATAATCCAATTTTCCCTTACACGTAATCCTACGAAAAATCAGATCATCCGATGCTTTCTAATACATACCACACATATACAAAAATAAGAACAAATATCAATGGCGGTAACATGATTCCATTTCTGTACAAAACATAACAAAATCAAAATAATCACCGATGATGGCCGACCATTATCTAAATAGTGGTGGATACAAAATTATGCAATTCTACACAAGACTATACCATTTCTAAATCCAAGCATTCTTATTACAATCACCAAAATATACCAAGTCAAGTCTATTTCAAACTTGTCTAAGGGAAATATTCTTCCAGTGGAAGTTCCTCTTCTGCTTCCAGCACATCGTCAGGATCCCCCTCTAGTTCAGAATTTTGATTCAAATCTAAACCTGTGACATAAATATCAGGATGAGCTAACAGTCTAAACTCAATAGAAAAAAGATCAATGTCAATTCACATTTTATCAATTCAGATCATAGTTTCAATGGCTATAATTAAAAACATTATCACATCAAGATGAAATTCAATGATTAATTCAAGGTCATTTTATATTCAAAGCAGAATTCAAAAGAACTTAAAATTTAAATGAAGTATTCAAATAGAGTTCCGAGATTTCATATGATTCTTGTTTTCTATTCACTTTTCACCTCTTACATGTGTTTATTTCATCAATAACTTAAATCATAACTTAAATAACTTCAACGTGAGTATAGCGTTGTTGAGCCGAATTTTCGATGGATTCCCCCTAACCATCATCGTTCAATTAACACTTTTCAATAACACGTTGGCGGTCCAATAGTATACGATATAAACCGTCGTACCTGTCCGATGTATATAGTATAAACCGTCGTACCGATCCAATGTGTATGGTATAAACTGTTGTATCGGTCCATATTGTGGAGGAATGTTCACAAAATCTTAAATCAACATGCAGTGCTAATGTACGATACTTAAGTCAAAGTCATAGCTCATAGCTAAATTCAGAGTTCGATGGTTCTTTATTTACAGATTCAAAGATTCATAATCAATATTCAACTGCAATGGTTCATATTCCAAGATTCTAATGTTCAAATTATCATTCAATGATCATATTCGGAGTTCGATTTTTCAATAAAATATGTAAGTTACTATTGGGATTTCATATTCAAATTTATGTTCAAATTTACATTAATCACATCATGGAGTCTATGAATCAAAATTAAAAACGAAAATCGTGCATTGAGTTTTCCCTACCTTAGGTTCAGTGCCGATCAAAACGATACGAAAGCCCTAATCGATGATCTCCCGTTCTCAACCTAAACCACCTTAAGATTATACACTACATGTCAATGGCAGAGAAATCGAATGGTTCAAAGCATTCCCAATCTTTTTCAAAGGAAACTAAGATGACCCATCTACAGGAAAATTCACTCGAGCGATTTCTCCAGATTCCAAGTAGCACACTGAAATTCGCCCAAGCGAATTTTTTCAGCAAGTTTTTGCCTAAAAAAAATCGCTCGAGCGATTTTTCCTCTTTATTTCTGAAGCTAACTCGCTCGAGTGGTTTAGCCCGACTCAATCACCTTTTGAGTTTCTTCTTCATCAAATCAAACTTTTCCAAATTCAAATAAAACCACCCTAACTCACATATGGGTGTTTAAATCTCGATTATTCCGCATGGCACACATCCTAAAAGATTAATATGATCATGGCATATATTAAACACGATTCTCATATCCTTTTTTAGAATGCATTCCACATGAAATCAAAATATAATTTTCTGATGTTATAGGCTCGTTATCTCAAGATCCCTTGCAAGGAAGATGAGAACGAAAAATGATATCAAAGTAGTCGAGGCTTTTCAGCTATGATTAACAGGGGATATTGAGTAGTTCATGGGGGCTGAGTAGCAACCCCCTTTCCATATATTCCAATTTTTCATACAATAGTGTTGAGCAAGGGTCAAAATATCGGTTTCGGGCTGGATGGAAATTGAAATTTTGACCGAAATTTCGGCCGATAATATGTCCCCGGTCCGAAATTTCGGTCCCTCAATTTTATTTTTATTTTTATATTTTAAGCAAAATTCACATTGAAAAAAGTCTTTTTTTTTTTCTTTTAAGACACCGAAAGGTCCAAACTTTGTTTTGACCGAAATTGACACCAAAATGTCCCAAACTCAATATATATATATATATATATATATATATATATATATATATATATATATATATATATATGGGAGCCGGTTAGGTCCTCCAATGGAGGACAGTGACCGTCCTCCAAGATCCACGTGTAGCACAGGTGGACAGTTTAGATTAATATTTTAAAAAAAAATCCAAAAATATATTTTAGACCGACTAGTCAAAGTTTGACAATTTTCATTGGTCCACATTTCACGGTTCAAAATATACACGGTGGAGATGAGTTTTTAAATTTTTTTTTTTTCAAAGATGATCTAAGCAATGCACCCAAAGTCCACGTGGCACCCAAAAAGTGTTTTGGGTGCCACATGGAGCTCCACGTGGAAGGTTGGAGGACGGTGACCATATATATATAAGGTCCATAGCATGGACTCCATGCCTCCATGGTGTGTCACGTACTCACGTGCCCCATAGCTTTTAGATTTCGGGTTGCACCTAGCTGACACATGCGCGGTGCGCTAGCTTGATATCTGGCTTGTGAACAAATTTAAATTAATAAAAAAATAAATTTTGACCCATGATTTTTTTTAAAAACCAAAAATAGTCTAAATACAAATGCCATTTTGGTTTTTTTTTCCCTTAAAAGCAACCCATTTAGAATAAACCTAAGTTATGTTTGAGCCGTTGAGGTTGCTCTTTGGGGGCAGCCCACTTTAAAAATCGGGTTAAAGGGCATCCTACTACGACAGTCGTACTGCCAACCAAACCATTAAGCTGCTCTTTGCCTCGAAAGAGCAAGCCCATATTAATTAAGAAAAATACAAACTTCTCACGAATATCATCACATTTAATCACACATCAATTGGGACCAAAGTCAAAATCACATAGAACTTCATAGCCACACAGAATTTCTCGCGGGGTCTTCATCGTTGCGGCTTTGATGAGGTCTATAATATACATCTCCACCGTAAGGATATTGGTACGAGCCGCCAAATAACTGAGATATGAAGTCCGTATGAGGTTCATAAATTGGTGGATGGATGGGCATAGGGGTAAATAATATACTCTCTTGCTCATTCTGATGGAATCCAAACTGACCGAAAGAATGCGCGATTTCGTAAATGTAGTCCCTTTCACGTGATGGAGTTACCCATAATTCTGCTTCTCCACTTCCTTCCACCACACCGCCACGGAATGTAGGAGTGTCAACATGGGTACCTATGTTGTCATCTTCCCATTGACGGACCCCTTCAGAATCCTGACCATAATATGCACCTCCTGATGAAGGTACCCATGTTTCATCCCCACCATCATCATCATCATCACCACCATCAGCACCATCAACATCATCTCCCCCATCATCATCATCGTCATCTGACGGTGAACCAATATGTCGTAATCGTCTTTTCCTTTGAGGTTGTGATGATCCAGATGGACCCTCTTTGGTCTGCCTTTCTAGTCTATCCAACCATTCTGTTCCCTGACTATCGAGCACTGCTTCTTCTCTCTCCTCAATCCACTCTCTCAACGAGTCTACTTCATCAAGTATATTGCCCAATTCGATGGGATTGAATGATTCATTAGTTGACATCAATGCGGAAAATCGATATTATTAGTATATACTATTATTGAAAAAAAAAATATCTAAACAATAATGAAAGGAAAATTAATACCGCGCGACGCCCTGTTAATGTTTCTCACCCACAACCTCATGTTGTAGTGGCAGTAGACCAGGTCTTGCAGTCTTTCCATAGTAAGTCATTACGAGTCTTTGCGTGGATGAGAGAGAAAGTGCTCCAGTTCCTCTCGCAATTTGAAGAGGAGGTGGTCTGAGAGAGGACACTCATGGCAACCTTTCTCAATATAGGAACTTCATCCGCATCTCATAGGGCATCCAAAAATCCGCTACATAAAGAAATGTTGAGTCTCTTAAAGTAAATGACAATGTGATGTTCATACGAAAAATAAAAAAATCGAAATTGAATTACCCAATTAATCATTATACATTTCCCTTAAGGCGAGAGGGGTACCAAATTTCTCTTATATTTTCTTAAAAAAATTGAGCTGTATAAAATTTAGAGCTTCATATTGTTAGATAATATAAATTATAAACTGTAAATAAAACATAAATGGTGTGAAGTGTAAGGTCTAAAATAGATTCTCACTTCCCGCATGGCCCTCCTTTGATCTACCAAGTTAAACACTATTCTCCGAATAACATTGCACGTAGAGGCATACTCCTCAAAGGTTGTGGTGAGTTGCCTATTGTATTAGTAGATGGGCTTGAGGAAGTGACCTTTTAAAAGTTAAATCCATTCATTAGTGATTTAAGGATTAATGCAACATTTTATTAAAATATTTTAGAAACTTAAACAACAATATACGTACCGGCTCCATGCAAGTATTGGTGGCATTTTTTTTTCCCACCTGTCATCGATGATTTTCCAATATTTTTGTAGCTTTTGGAAACTTTCTCTTTAATGACCAGTTTAGCCTTCTTGATAGCCTCATACAAATAGCCCATCGTAGGCTTATCGTCCCCATCAACGAGTCTCAGAACTTGGACCAATGACTCAGTGACATTCAACACAATCTCCATCCTACTCTAGAAAGAATTACTATAAATTGTATCTGATACCTCCATTGCCAATGGTCGTTTCTTTTTTGAGAGTTTCCTTTCGTACTCGATCCACGAAGGCGACCCACATAAAGCTTTCAAATCATTCACGTGTCTCAACATGCTTTGCCGGTCTTACCAAGCCCACATTATAGGTAAACGATTTCATGATATTTACCAAACTAGCACTTTAGTATATGAATCTGGAGACCATCTTACTCTTCGTGATGATCTCTTTAAAGGAAGGAAGAGCCAAAAGGTCTTCAAGCATAAGATCTAAGCAATGAGGCGCACACGGTGTCCAATAGAGATGTGGGCGTCTCTCCATAAGTTTCATGTCGACAGCCTTATAATTAGCCGCGTTGTCAGTTACTATTTGGACGACCCTCTCTTCTCCAATATCTCGAACCACCTCATCCATAAGCTCAAACAAATATTTTGCGCTTTTAACCTCTTTTAAGGCATTTACGGATTTCAAAAAAATTGTTCCTTCATCGCAATAAATCAGAAAGTTTATAAGGGACTGCCTGGTCTGAGTCGTCCACCCATCATACATGATAGTGCAACTCCTTTCATCCCACACTTGATGAAAGGTCTTCACGTATGCATCGACCTCCATAACTTTCATCTTTAAGGAGAGGCCCATAAACCTGATAAGCCGATGGTAAAGGCACTCCTGGTCCGGCCTCTGCTTGAGTGTCCATCATCGTGGTAAAATACGGTGATTCAACCACACTAACTAGCACGTGGTTGTACACTAAAAACTTTGTTACGACCTTACCTAATATTTTTCCCCATATTTTTTTCAATAAGTGTTATAGTATTATCACCCCGCTTTATTGTTTTTTTCAATATTATTCTCATGGAAAATAGCAAGCGTTGGATCAAAATATTAAAATCTACTAATCCGTTCGAAATTTATATGAAAAAATATCCAAAATCTCACCCCTTTAAAGTTGCTTTTCTAAATCGTCACTATATTTTTATCTAATAAATGCTTGCACTTAAAACTTAATTAGTTATCTAGCAAACTCTATCATTGGATTTAACATAGCCACCATTGAATCGGTTGATGATCTTTGATAGTGTAAGATCAGATAATAGAGATCACGTCTCGTGCCTTTTCGTGATCGATGTGCAATATCCGACAAATCCTAACATGCCAAGCGAATTTATTTTTATTTTTTTCGATAAGTTCGCTTCAGGTTCGTGGGTCCTCACCCATGTTTAATTTAAAAAATGGAAGAAGATTACAAATGACTATATACAGAGTACATATCCTCTTCCAAAAGAGAGGTAAAAGATGGAGGTAGCATATGTAATGCCAAGCGATTTGGTTCAGTCAAAATTCGCTGGTTCACTGGGTTCAACTGCGGGTTTGGAATTTGCGGTTCTCCAGAGCCGGGAGAACCCGATTCACTAGGGGTAGGAAGAGTTCTCTTATATTAGGGGACGTGGAGATATTTATTATAAGGCACTTTAGAAAAAGAACCTCGAAACCAAACGAATTAGCCCTGTATACAGGTATGAAACGTTTTAGAAAAATAGGTTTTATCGTTTGTTTTTAGTTCTAATATATGTGAGATTAGGAAATTTGTCCCACGTGCGACGAAGATTATCAATAGAAGATTACTAAACTACCCTTCTATAAAGGGTAGTTTAGAAGGTAGGGATTTCATTTTGAAGGTACTCATTCACCTTTTGAAATGACTCTTCTCTTAGCCGATCTTCTTCTCTTATATCTCTTAGCCGATCTTCTCTTAGCCCATCGAATAATCCATTTACGTTTGACATTATTCAGCCGCAGTGATCGTTTCAAGGGTGTGGCCTGCGCTGGTGCGATCGATCTTCTTCTCCATTCACGTTTGACATTATTGAGCCGCAGGGATCGTTTCAAGGGTTTTTCCTGCGCTGGTGCGGTCGTTTCAAGGGTTCTTCTTCTCGAAAGGGTTCTTTTTCTGCGTCGTTTTTCTTCTCTAAAGGGTTCTTTTTCAGCACCGTTCTTCTTCTCCTAAACCCTATACCCTTAAAATCTTGAGAAAAAATTATAATAAACTCAAAAATTGTAATAAACCCATTGGGATCTTGACTGTTTTCTCTCTCTATAACCGCGTCTGCAATTTCTTGAGTTTTTAGATTTGAGTAGTTTTCTATCTGATCGACTGAAGCATCTCGAACTCGAACGGGAGAAGAAGCTACGCAGGAAAGCATGAAAGAAAAACCCAAATCTAGCTTCTAAACTACCCTTTATAGAAGGGTAGATTAGTAAATTCAAATGAATAGCCCAATATACACGTGCCACTAAATTGCCGATCTCATGGAAATTAGAAGAATAAAATAACGATAAAACCTGTTTTTCTAAAACGTTTCAAACCTGTATATAAGGCTAATTCGTTTGTTTTCTAAGGTTGTTCCTCTAATTTCCCCTTTGTTATATATCAATGAAAATTAGATGTTATGGCAAAAGCGAACGATAGAGTTATTGGCTTTGACTGATTTGTGTATTCTAATAGGTTTGGGATTGAATTGAACTCGGAACCGGTTCGCCATTCGCTACCACTTGGAGCCAGTTGGGTAACCCTGGTTCAGTGAATCCAAACTATGTGTTTTTTGGGTTGCCAAGTTTACCAACTATATAATCCATCAAAAAACAGTTTACAATTGCTAACTTTTATTTTCAAATACACATACCAAGTCCCACACACGAAAAAAACAGACCCTCAAGGGCACCACCTAGTGTCCAAACTTATTCTAATAGCAATCTCCTCCATCCTCAACGCACTATCCTGCCATCAACAAGAAGGAAAGAATATTAAAAGCAAGATACAACGGCTTTGAATCTTTACCCATCTTATATCATTAAATTAGACTTGATCTTACACTATTAAAATATGATTTACTATTATTACCCCATTTGGGACACATGTATGATCAATCTAAATCATCTAAGTGGCAATCGTTGTTGACACAAGTCTCAGCCCAAAAATCAAGCCAACTAGAGAATTCCAACCATCCAATTGGAGGGCTTTAGTTTCAACAACTAAAAGATACGAACAAGTGTTCAGTTTAGAATGCATTGATCGGATGGTTCAGATCCTCCGAGATTGAATTTCTGGGTTGAGTCACACTCAATTTGCTTTCCGTATGCCACTTAATTAAAATAATTGTTATTATTAATATTTCTTTATTGTATTGTGGCTGATAAAGATTTTTAAAAAAAAGTATTATTCAGCAAACAAAAATAAGGTGTTTCAAGGGCACTTGCTGTTGAGGCAGTTTTTGGTAGAGACGGAACTAATAGCGACAGTTTTTTATAGCAACTGAACTGATAGCAGCAATTTTTATTTTATTTTATTTTATTGTATTAAACTGCATTCTTAACTTGGTTTGGGTGCAAAACTTCTATGAAGTCTCTGCCTGTTCAATTAATTAAGAGAAATGTTACCCTCACACCTTTTTTATTACTGTCACATACTTAAACAAAGGAAAATTTGAAATAGTTGATGGAGATCATGGGCCTGCCACCTTGAGAATCGAAAATGATATGTATCATCTAATTCAAAGCAGTCGACAGCTTTTACTTTGCTTAGGATGTGGCGGTAACAAAAAGGGTGAGCCAGTAACACTACGCTTAATTAAATATATATATATATAGGTACACACCAACTTTTACTATCCTTGTCCCTTTGATTTCTGCTTTTTCCAAAATGCTGTCCGGGATGAAAAAACTGGTATGCTCATATCCACTCTCAAACAAAAAGACAAGATTACCATTCTGAAAATAAAAAAATAGACCAGATTACCATTAAATAAAAGGGTGCAATGATCAGGTTCAACTGATATTGTGTTGGGTACCTCTATTCGCGCCCACGTCCCAGGCACCTTGAAAAGCAATGATTGCTTTAGATCATATGATAAAAATTGTGTTTCGGGCCGTTCTTTCACCACCTATCAAATAATCAGTTTTTTATTCTATGTGCCGCAGATCCCAAAAAAATGACCTTTGAATTATTTGGCACACATCATGCTCAAACATGATTTTAGGACTTTTTTGGGGGTAGAATAAAAAACTGTCCGTCTAACAAGTGAATCATGATCTCAAAATCTATTCTGTAATATCGCGATGAAAAATGACACCCATCATCTAATCTGAGGCAATCAATGATTTTCAAGGGGTCTGAGGCGTGAGCGCGATCAGAGAATGTGTGGCTGCAAACAGAGGTACCTTATTGTGTTTAACCATTTTTACAACCATTGGATGGAAAGAAATTTTGACTAAAGTCAAGATTCTCTTATATCCAATGGTTGTAAAAGACTGATCACTGCCAAAGAAAAGAAAGCTCACTTAGAACAGTCAGTAGAGGGACTGATTTTGTATGGCGCATGTACACCGCATTTGCCAGGAAGCCCTGTTGCACGGTTGAGATCGAGGCCCTTGGCTTGGCTGGCCATAGTTTTCAAGCAGGTACAAGTTGCCTGGAGATCGGGTGTGGTCTTAGCAGCCGAGTTAACGGCTCTCACCCCATCACAGCAAGTGGTTGGCAACTCCGGACCCCCTTCAAGATAGCTTAAGCAGCTACTTAGAGACACGATCACACTTCCGCAGGTGATCGCCCCATCGGTGCGAGGCGGTGCACTGAGGACCATGCATGCGACCAGCACGCAAGCCAGGGCTGCAGAGCTACGAGCCATTAGAAATGGGGAGGAGTAGGGGAGTTAGTGGGGTGGGGTTTCAGTGGGTTGTTGGGTAGTGCGGTGGTTATATAGAGGTTGGGAGGAGTTGGTGATTAAATGCGCACGAGGAGTTTTCAACGAGTGGCTCGTAAGTTACTTACTGTTAGTCATTTGTAGACTTAAATTTGGTCCATCGAAACGTGTAGTTAAGATGGTGCATGGGTCATCGTTATTGTACACGTTACAAGCATTATCATGAATCTTAATTGGGTATATATATATATATATATATATATATATATATATATATATATATATATATATATATATATGGGTAATGGATGACCTGTGAGTCTAGCGGGTGATCGTCGGATCACATCGCGATCAACATTTGACCATGATCTGACAGTCACCCACTCAAGTCATTTGGTGACTGTAGTAGTCAGGTGATCATTACTCATATATATATAGGAGAAAGAGTCCCTGCGTCAACGGCTGAGTATTGACCCTTGTGCAAGGGTCCGGGATCACATGTCATGCGGTATGTGATCCCAAAAAAATACTCAGTTTTAGGTTCTTGGGCTACATGGCATGTGATCTAAAATTAAAAATTAAAAATCATATGGCATGTGATTTAAAAATAAAAATTTTTAAAACAAACTTTTTTGACCTTCAAAAATGTAGTCAAATATTAGGTTCCGCCTGGTATATTTGGTACGTTAATTTTTTGCCAACTTTGATCACATTTTTTAACGGCAGATAAGATTTTTTTTCAATTATATATATATATATATATATATATATATATATATATATATATATATATATATATATATATATAACCGACTTTCTTTACCGTAATTTAAACACCAAATGGTCTTTAAAAGATATTACACGATTTGATTGGCTTATGATCTTGGAAAACTATATCATCAATTGAAGGGATATGGGTCTAAAAATCACACTTTTTGACAGATTCGAACCATCCGATTTGTGCATTTTAATACCAACAGTTGTTCTTAAAATTGATGCATGACTGATATTAAAGTTCACCGATCAAATGATTTACATCCACTTACTGGCATGATTCTTTAGCTAAGACCTGTTCCAAAAATGGATTGCCACTAGGGCAATTTGATTGATCATATATGTGTGCCACATGACAAAATGACAAATCACACTTCAATGGTGTGAGATAAAAAGTGATGTTTTAATGGTGTAAGATCGTTTAACACACCGTTTAGTGTTTAAATGTCGGTCAGGAGCCGCTATCCCATATATATCTATATATATATATATATATATATATATATATATATATATATATATATATATAGGTACAGACCACTCGTGGCTCTCTTGACCGCAATTTAAACACCCAAATGGTGTTTAAATAATCTTACACCATCAAAGGTTTTAAGATGTGGGTGATCCGTCCGAACAATCAAAATTTTGAAGTACGACAGGCCCAAAAATGTTTATTAAAAACCTTAACTCGAACCTGCTGGCCCGGTTTGATTAGCAAATACTCGGATCTAGGGCTAGGATCCGAGTTTTATTTAAAACCTTAAACATAAGGTGAGAGCCCCGTCAGGTTCAAATCAAGAAACTAGGGCCCGCCCCATTTAATAAATTGGTCTACCCAATTTGACCTGGCAGGTCGAAAATCTGAATCCAAGATCGACCATTGTCGCCGAATTTACCTAATTTTTAAAAAAATTGTGAATAATTTGTATTTTTTATGTTCTACAAATTATCACGATTTTCTAAAAATTAGTGTGTTTTATATGTTTTTAAAAAATGCTTGAAATTCGAGATTAATTGAAGAATAATTCACCAGTTTTTCAATATATTGCAACTTTTCTGATCAAAAAATATATTGCAACTTCTCTAGTATTTAAATTTTTAAATATATTTTAATCTTATTTTTTCTATGATTTTTTGCCCGAACTTGCTGAATTTTTTTTTGAATTTTAAACTTTGCAGAAATATTACCAAACCCGGACTCGGTGACTTTGAACCCGACCCATGGCAAGTGGATGCAATCATGCCTTTTTCTTCACACATTGGAAGATAGGTGCTTCAATGGGCAGGGGTAGCCCAACCCGGCCTCAATGAGCTGTGTGCGGGCTAAGCTAGGTAAGCCTGATATATAAATGGGTTCGCTTGACCCGGCCTGATTAGTAATTTTAACAATTCTTGTGAAAGAGATTTTTTACATATCTCTTGATCTCCAGTGATAAAAATTATTGTAATGTATGAAAAATAACCAAATACACTTGCAAAGTGATAGCTTTGCATTAATAATGAAAAAAAAATTACAACAAACACTCTTAATTAGTAGTATATATAAGTAAATATATAATATTGTTGAACCAATAGAGTACAACCCGGTACCAGTGGCAGAGCTACGTTATCGATTTTCAAGAGGGATCCCCCAAAAATAATGAAAAATACTATTTTTCTCTCTTTATGAGTTCCCCTAACTTCTATCTTATCTTTATTTACTCTCGAAATTTTAAAAAATCAATTGAATCCTTTGACTCTAATGATATAATAGATCTTGAGATTATTGACCCGTTATCATACGGTAAGATATTGAGTGCATAGCGAGGAATTTTATTGGTGGGGCTATAACTGATAAGTACAATATTAGTAGTTATTTTACCATCGATTTAGAGCCTTATATACAAATGAAGGTTATATTAGATATATACTTCTTAGAAACTCTAAAATTAAATGGGAGCTTAGTATTTATTTTACCATCCATTTGAGGGATTATATACAAATGAAAGTTATATAGGATATATACTTCATAGAAACTCTAAAATTAAATGGGGGCTTGAGCCCCACACCCTTCTATGTGGCTACGGGATTGAGTATACTAACATACATCCTAAAAAGCAAACGTTAAACATATTTGATGGTTCAGTGCACGAGAAATAAACATCCAATGACAAAATTAATAATATTTAACGACTATCGTGGAACTCCATCAGAAAAATCCTAACTCCGCCACTGCCCGGTATGACCCATCCGATCAAACCAGTGCCTTAGCTGATTCGTCCCGTCAGATTTTTAAAATATTGGTACATATTATATCTCTATTGGCTGACCAAGTGGAACATATTATGGTTGGTGCAAATAAACTACCCTAAACCATATTTGGCAATCTTTCTATGCTTTTGGGAAGAGACTCTACCATAATCTCTTAGCTGTCAACAATAAAAAACCGCTCCATTTGGCATTTAAATCAATAATATCGTAATTACATTTTTTTTTTTTAAATTATTTGTTGATAACCAAATTAGAAACCCAACCTCTAAAATCCTTATAAATGGACACCATCTCTTCTCTAACAGTGCACTGACTACCATGGCTAAGCTCAACACTGCAAGCGTAGCTTTTCTCTTCTTCATCCTTGTAGCCCTTGTTTCTCTCCATGAATGTAAGTAGTCTTGAAACATATAATGGTCAAGGATCAAAATTTCGATTTTTGTTTTGATTTCGGCCTTGTCCGAATTCGAAAATTTGAAATTTCAGCCTTTTTTTTTTTCCTTCAAAGAAGCAAAATTTTGGTTTCGGTCAAAATTTTGGTTTCGGGTAAATTATCGGCCGATAATATACTACCGGTATACCGAAACCGAAATTTTGTATATTTTATTTCAGAGGCCACCGAAACCGATAAATTCCAACCAAAATCTTATGATTACAAGCTGAAATTTTGAACCATGATATTAACATCCAAAATCATTGGCTGTTTAGAATCAGACAATGTTGAGGATCATTTTTTCTTCGAATCTTCCACACAATGGATCTTGAGAATAAGATCTGGCTGTCAATTTTTTATTCCACGTGGCTCACTTCCTATAAAGTGACCATAAAATTATGTTTGAGCTCCATCTGTGTCGCATGGTTTTTGAATCCATTTTTTCAAATGTTGTCACGTGGAATCAAAAGATGACTGTTTGATGGTACGTCAGGATCTCAAGATCCATTGTGATGATTGTTTAATGGTACGTAAGGATCTCAAGATCCATTGTCTAACAGATTGGGAAGAAAAACAATCTTCACCATCTGAATCGTCCAATTCAAAGTAATCAATGATTTTTGACATGAGTCGATCTACCTATCTTTTCACGGTATGCAAATATAGGTTTCATTGATCTAGTGGTTTTAGATGCCCCAGATTTATGTTAAGGATGTCTTTGATAAATCCAAGAGATCCAACAAGAAGTAGAAAACGATCGAATCACACCTACTAGAGGATTGGAACCATCAGAGCGGTAGACTTTAATATGGATTGTTAAAAAATACGTATAACCATCTATATTAAAGCGTATAGATTAGATGGTTGAAATCATCTAACTCATAGTTGGTCCTTAAATGGGCTGGCCTGGCTCGATTAGTTCCAAAAGCCCATTAAAAATAAGCTTGTTTAAGCTTAGCCCAAATAGAACCCAACTCATTTAGTTGAAGCTATTTATATCAAAATTGTCATTAGATCATGACCTCAAATTAAACGATTTAGATATAACCTCACCCCATAACAATACAATTATTCACACATAACTGTAACCTCACTCCATTTTCTTCAGTTAACATGCATTGACAGCTTGGAATCAGACAATCTAAATCATTTTGTCTCAATCGCTTCTACATGATAGATTTTAAGATTATGGGTATGCCATCAAACGGTCAACTTTTATTCTATATGGCACTCACTCCAAAAAGTAACCCTCAAATTATATTAAAGCGTGATGTGTGCCACAAGATTTTAGGGTTACTTCTTAAGATGTGAGTCATGTGGAATCAAATGTTAACCATCCGATAGTATTCCCATGATCTCAAGAGTCAAGACCCATCTTGTAAATGATTAGGACCAAAACAATCTTCATCGGCTAATTCAAAGCGATCAAAGCATTATAAACGGAGCAGATAGCAGCATATACTTACAAATGGATATCATCTTCTTCTCTACACTGAACTGGCAACCATGGCTAAGCTCGGCACTGCAAGTGTACCTCTTTTGCTTCTCGTTGCTCTCGTTTCTGTCCATGAATGTAAGTAATCTTGACATATATATATATATAAAGGTATCCGTCCTCCAACCTTCCTCTAGAGTTTTAGGTGGAGGTCCACGTGGCATCCAAAACATTGTTTCAATGCCACATGGATACATCCGGTGCATTGCTTAGATTATTTTTATATATATAATCAATTTTTTCACCACGTGAAAAGGTAGGAGGTTGCTCTAACGTCCAAAAACATTAACTGTTTGTTTTGAGTCGGACCATGAAGGTGAGTTTTTGTCCCGATCTTCCATACAATGGATCTTGAGAACATCCGATTAATTTTTTACATTCCTTGTGGTCTACATCCTATAAAGTGACCTGGAAATCCAGTTATGTGTGTCACATGATTTTTTGAAATTTTTCATTCAGAATGAAACGCTAACCGTCTGATGGTTTAGCATGATCTCCTAATTCATTTTTTGGAAGATTGGGACGAAAAGTAATTTCCATCGTCTGACTGCACCTGCCTTTTCCTGGTGTGCAAATACAGGTACCCTAGACCTAGCGGTTTCTAACACCCCAGATTTATGCTACCTTGTGGATGTCTTTGATAAGAGATTGAAGAAAAAAACGAACTAAAACCAAACCGATTTATTAATCATTTCGGTCCGATTAACCGAATATGCATCCCTAACCTGAATCCAGCTGCCTGCCGGTGATTGATTAATTGATTCCATTTATATAAATATTTTGGTGTGCGTCATGGGCTGGATATGGACTAAGTTAAGTAGGCCCAATTAATAAATGAGCTTGCCCGGTCAGCCACGATTAGCAATTGTGTTAAATATAAACTAGCCTCAAGAAGCCCGATTATAATTGACACGAACCCACGCAGCCCGACCTGACCCGCTGAGACCCCTACTTTTTTTTTGTATGACCCCTACTTAGTCTTATGGGTCACTCACTTTTGTATCGTATGTAGGCAAGGAGAAGGCAATGAAGCCCATCAATGAAGAGGAGATATCAAAAATGAGATGGACGGTGGTGACGGCCAAGAGAGGCAGCAAAATATATATACCAAAGTGCAGGCACGATAGATGTACGGATGTATACGGTTTTCATATTGAATGTTGGTGTTGCCTGCTTTCCAGGGACAATTGTTGGGGAGACGAAGATCATTGCATCACCGCCTGCTCCACTTGATTTCATCTTCGCCGTCGGTACCCAATGTTGAATCTACCAGTGTTGATTTTCTTATATCTTTGACCTATATGTGTTCGGACTTATATATATATATATATATATATATATATATATATATATATAAGATACAATATTGTAACTTTCTCTCTCGTATACCGATACAATATACTATTTAGGCAAGTGTCTTTTTTCATAAGCCCAAGTGTCACTGTAGCCGATGCCATAATATAATAGCACTCCATATGAGAGTATATACTGTGTCAATCTACTGTTTTAAATGGCATGCAAAATTGATTTGCAAATAATTATTTACTTTGTAACAAATATCTCCATTTTACTTTTATGAAAAATCACAATTAAATAGAAACCTCTTTTGAGAATTTCTTACTAATTTAATCACAGATTCACAATCCGATATTTTTAACCCGATTTAGCTATTGCGAAATTATTCTCGCATTCAAACATATGATAATGGTTATATACCCGTACGCGCATAGTTGCAGAGATCTGAGCTGAGCTCTTCTGTCGATTGAGTTGGACCAACTAGTAAATAGGTATCATTATCTTCTATTTTATTTTTCATTCTATATTTTGTATGAATGCTTACTGCAAAGATGGAAAAAAGACTTATCATTTTAAGAAATATGTGTGAAATTATTAAATTATAAATAAAAGGCATGGGTGCTTAAAAACTATTTATATAATATGTGAGGTTAGAAAATTATCATAATATAGATTATGTTAAAATAAATTCATGACATACAATATGCATACTTTTCATCTTTTTATTCATAGATTTCCCCATTAGCGCTCTAAGATATCCTTCAATTTTTTATCATATATAATTAGAGTATTTATTAACTTATTTTTTAAGGCGGTGTCACCATATTGAAATTTTAAGAAAATTGTCATGCGAGATGCTTATAACACCTGGCACGCGCGCCATGTAATGAGGTAATACTGTATTGAACATGTATATGAAATGAAATATAATATAAGCACAAAATTCTCGTAACATAGATCTATTTGGGGTCGGCTACCACGTAACAATCTGAACTTCCTTTTTATATTTTTAAATTTTAAATATCACAAAATGTGGAAGGTTAGAATAATAAGAGTATGATGTGTTACAGATCTCCATAGCAAACAAAGGTAATTCTTAGAAGGACTCAAAACAAGATCAAATAAAATAAGATATTGGGGAAGAATAGCAGCTCATCTTTGTGATCTATTTCATTTATATTCAATAAAAAATCTACTAACAATCCAAATGTTTATTGCTTAAATATATCAACTAAACATGCAAAAAACCAATTCAAACACGTATCTTCTATTATTTTTCTTTTTCTCTTTTTCTTTTTTTATGAAAAACAATCGATCTTCGCCTATATTCATTCACAAAAGGAACCATCTTCGCCTATATTCATTCACAAATGGAACCATTTTAGACCTATGTGTCCAAAATATAATAAATAAAATATAGGAATCAACAAGCAAAACAAATTATAAACACTAGGGCTGTGCATTTTTTGGACTGAATCGACCAAACCGATCCAACCGAACCTCCAGGTTTGGTCCGGTTTGGACGGGTACCGGTTTGGGTTTGATTTGGAAAAAAGGAAAATCAAAAAGTTTGGTTTGGTTTCGGTTCCAAAGCTTCCCAAGCCGAAATCAAACCGAACCGAACTGATTGTAGTTAATTTGTATATATATATATATATATATATATATATATATATATGGGTTTTTGATTAATTTTAAAGGGCATTTAAGTAAAATGCATATTTTATATAAAGCACTACCCTTGTCTTTACCCTATTCCTAAATCCTAAAGCAATAAAGTAGAACTTATAGGAAATTCGGTTGAGAAGTTGAGAAATTTTTTATGTGCAAGTAGAACTTATAGGAAAACCGAAACCGACCTTACCAAATCAAACCGAAACAAATGGGGTTAGTTTGGTTTAAGAGTTGGACGGTTTGGTTTGGTTTGAAAATCTAGAAACCGATTAGGACCTGTTTGGTTTGTGGTTTTGGTCCAAAACCGACCAAACCGAGCCGAATATACCCTTAATAAACACAATAGAGAAAACATTAACAAATCAAAGGAGACAAAAAAAAAAAATCACAGTACCAAACCTTACTTAAACAAAAAAACGTTCATCCAAATTTGGATCGGAAAACTTCTATAAAGAGTAAAAATCGGTATTTTTTATTTTTAAAAAAATTAGTAAATATTAGTAATTTGAATATAAATTCACTACCAAACCCTAATCCAACTTTTCAAAAATAAAAAGTAACTAACACTGCAAAAAAATAGATTATTAGCGGCAGTTTTTTGTTAATAGCGGCAGTTTTTGGTTGTCGCTAATAGTCTTATTTTTTGTACTGTAAAAGATGAAAAGAATGATAGCATTAAACAGTAACCTCAACTCAATGCATCAAAAATTACGAACCAGAAAGAACAAAATCCAAAAAATAAATAAACATTTATCTAATCTCTGTACCTTACAAGTTCTCTATCTCCTTCTTCAGATCCGCTTCGAATTTCTCTTTTAGGTTTGCATTCTTCGTGTCGTAAACCTATAATAGAATATGAGCGCAAAGAAGCGGCATTTTTTAGGACTTTTAATAGACAAAGCTACAAATAAAGGGGCATTTTTTAGGGATTTGAAAGAGACGATTCAAAACCCAAAACCCAAAAACGAAAGGTCTTTTGGTCGTTTTGTCTTATAGTGATGGATGCCAAACACCAAAGGCCTTTTGGTCTCTTGTCGGTTTTGCCTTGTAGTGATAGAACTCAAAAACCACAAAAGAAAGGTCCAAAAACAAAAGGTCTCTAGCATTTTGTCTGTTTTGTCTTGTAGTGATTATCCGTTTTGTCTTATAGAGATAGAACTCAAAAATAAAAGGGAGAATTTGTCTTTTAGCTTTGCATTTTTTATAGGATATATATATATATATATACTAATGGACCCTACACATGTGATGCACGTAAGAGCTATTTGTTTATATGGAGAATAAATCGCCATGATGTAAATTTCAAAAACTTTTTTTGCATTTTGTTTTAAATTGGGCAAACTCCTATTTAAACTTCTATGCATTTAATTTATTAAAGTATCATTTTATCATATGTGCAATAGTTCACGCACTTGATACCAACTCATAGAAAAGAGAGTTGCAATTGGATTACACCGATATATATATATATATATATATATATATATATAGAAGGATGTTATACCTCATAGACAGCCCAGATGTAATGCATGTGCAAACTTGCACGCATAGAGAATCCACGATTGGCCTAGCATACTGGAGAGGGGACCTGCATAAAGGGAAAAAGCAGGCGTGGGGATTAGAATCTACAACCTGTGCTTCCACAAGGGAGGATTCCAGTTAAGCTATTGATCAACCGATGCATGGATATGTTTAAGTACCAAATAAGTATTGGGTGCTCACATACATTAATGAATTAATTAACACTTATTATGTTAAAAGAAAATAACCCTTGTGTTAGATATTCTGCTTCTTAAAAAATCTATTATGTCTATTTTGACACAAATGGACAAAATAGATATATTATGTCTCTATATTCCATCATGAAGAGACAAAAAAAATGAAACTCAAGCTCAAGCAAACTGCATACGATTGGAGCTTATAAGATGAAGACAATATGAATTAAAGCTATAAACCGTAAGCAAGATGCATATGCTTGAAGCTAGTTCACCTGGTTTAAATACCCTTGAATTGGATATAAGGTTGTTGTGACATTACTGACATAAAAAGGATCTACATTGTTGTGACAGCTCGAATTTCGGCATCTCGAAACCCGTGTCGTCAATACAACCTTTAAGGTCATACTCCATATCTCACTTAGTACACTTGGTATATCCACGCCTTAGAGGAAACAAGCACGTCAACTAATCCAATAGATTCATCATAAAGGAATTGAACACTTAATTCTATATAAGATAATTCTAACCATAAAAGACGGTTCAATTCTTATGCCAATCGCATGAACAAAAGAATCAAACCGAACCATCGGTGACACAACAAAAGTCACATAGGATGGTTCAATTCTATATAAGATAATTCTAACCACAAAAGACGGTTCAATTCTCATGCCAATCGCATGAACAAAAGAACCGAACCGAACCATCGGTGACACAACAAAAGTCACATAGGATGGTTCGCAAAAAAAATAAACTATCTCAAAGTAATTTACTTCTTACAAAGCGTAAATGGTCAGACATACCAAGCCTTACAATGATTTCACAAAAACTATCAAAGTGTCACAGCACACATCTACTAAAAGAAATCCTCTTGAGAGGGCTCCGACTCCTCTAAGTGCACGTAATCTGAGTCCTCCAAATCCGGGTTCTCGGTATCCTCAGATAACTCTGAACCTGTGACGTCTAGTCGAAGGGTGAGCTACATCATAGCTCAATAAGGAAAGAAAATAGCATATATATTATCTAACATCACACATATCTTTCATGACACATTTCTAAGCATATAAACGAAATTTGAGGCATTTATTATGACAAAAGGACTATCTGATACATAGTTTCAAAACATATTTTTACTCGTTAAACGGAACACACCCTTATACGCACGCACTTAAAAGAATTACTTAAATAATTACTCGAGCAATATAGCATCGAGCCCCCAATAAAAGTATCCACCATCGTCGTTCATATGAACCATTGCACAATGCCCAAGTCCCTTTACATGAGATGACTTGTACCGAACGAAGTATTTTCATTGTTATAAATCAAAGAACGGATTTCTTGCCGAATCGGTACACAATTATACGGATATCCCGCCTTACCGATCACGGATATCCCACCGTATCGGTCACGGATATCCCGCCGTATCGATTGGGTATTCACAATTAAACATTAAATCAAGGTGCAAGTTTACATATAGTTTATCACCGTGAGTTTGTAATAAATATAGTAATTCAAGGTTCCCACATGTCCACATGTACTTAAGTGCATCACTATTGATGTCACACACATGTCCTTCATATATCACACAAATAAGGACTTAAAACTCATACAAATTATACACGCACACACACATATTTTCCTTCTAATGCTCACATTGTCTAATTTAGTATAATTAAAACTATATAATGAATTCACGCGATTTAAAAGCAAAAGTCAGAAAATACACACATTTCTATTACATCACTACATGCATGCTAGTTGAAAGAGAATACACATGTCACAAAGTTTTCCTTACCTAAATGAAGTCACACGGAGATTATACCAATAGTATCAAGCATGCTCTCACGAAATCTCCACGTGTCGATCCTATAATCAAACGTGCCCAAATATCCTATAAGAATGCCTAGAAGAATAAAATGGTAACCACTACTGAAGAATTCAGAAGAAAAGAATAAGGTGAAGTACCATGCGCGACCAAACTGACATTTAGTTATCTGGAGAGTCGAGCGCGAGACCTTGCTCGAGCGAGCCCTAATACACTTAAGTTCTCGCGCGCGCGAGGTTCAGTAGTTTCACAGCATTAATTAGAATCCCACGAGGTTCCCTTGGTCCTTTCTCTGATGCTCGCGCAAGCAAGCTCTTATGCTCGTGCGCGCGAGGATCAGAGACATCTAGTTCTGAGTTTTTCTTTCAACTCGATCCTCATCAATTTTCAACTACATTCCACCCTAATCATAACACACAATAAATGCTAATCTTAAAAACATAAATAGCCATGATTTCTTACTTTTTTGGACCTTGATTCTTCTATAGATCAGATCTTTGTCCCATGGAAACCAACAAGGCTTCAAAAACCCAAGCTACTCTATCCTTCACATTAAACCCATCAATCCACACGAGATCATCGCGATCGTGCGGCCATAATCCTCTCACACCCTTTCTCAACCTCCCCTGCACTTTCTTGGATCAAATCCCACGAATCCAAATCCTCTCTCTCTCTCTCTCTCAAACAACTCAACAACCAAAACAAAAGAGTCTCTCTCTCTCTCTCAAACAACTCAACAACCAAAACAAACCCACGTGGGAGACCCCTTTATCTACACATTTGAGTTTGTTAACATGTTACACACTCACACCACACATAGGTGTTACTTAATCTCTAACACCTAATGTGTTAGGCGCATACTGTCACAACCCAAAATCTTTACCCTATCTCGAGGGCTTAATTATGTGTTATGACCCCGCACGCTTGTTAAGGTGATAAGCGGACATATACTTAACTCATCATTCGATTTAGCATATGAAATAAGGCATTAAAGATAATATTAAAAGATAAATGACTCATAATTAATAGCAAAAAACGTAGACTATAATAATAAAGTACTAAATCCTAACCATGCATCTAGGATAGGAAATAAACCAAGCTTTATGTATGGTAAAATGGTCCCAAACGTAAACTCACAAAAATGTCATAATAACTATAATATGTCTCTCAAAGAATAAAAGTCTAAAGCAAATGGACTCTCAAGGCTCATAGAAATCTGTCGGATCTATGCTCTCCGGATGATAGTCAACGTCTCCATCTACGTAAGCCGCCTCCGGAATAGCAGCTCCCGCGTCATCATAAACAGGATAAATAGAATCTTCACCTGAAACTATTAGATTTGGGAGGGGGATGAGTTTACTCAGTCGCGTAAACTCAGCGGGTTGCACAATCGATCCACCATAACTTACCCAGGTGACCGTGTGTGCAATCGCTTGAATTATGGTGCATTTTGAAAATATAACTAGCATCTTAAATAAGGAAACAAACTTAATCATAACTCATAGCCTATCAAAATCAAGACCAAAAAATATATTATATAACATGAAGAGTGCATGATGCTTCTATTTTCTTATTTTTTTTTCTATTTGTCTCATCAACTTATCATACGTGATAAATCATAGGTCTTATTAATTACTCTATACGCCTACACAACGTACTTCGTATCTTACTTATCTTGTTTAAACGACCTGTGCCAGGATCGCTGCTTGAGCCTATCACGCGAGGTCCACGTGTAGATAATCACCTAATCTCCATATCATAACATAAACCACCATCCAGCCAGATGAGGCTGTCGGCATAGTAACTACGATGTCCCCTTAATTCGAGATAAGGCTATAATGTCCTTAAGACCCGTCTTGGTTGCAGACTTTGGGCCCTTACGGTGGCTCGTAAGGTATGACATGTATAGAAACTTAATTCACATTTAGCTGGCCTTCACAGTGTATCTTAATATATCATATCATTATTCGGTTATGGGCTTAGGTCTCCGCCCCGATTTCATATTTGTGTGGGCTTAAGTCCCCACTTTCTTAATATCTCGTATTTTAGCATATTCCTATTTCATCTTTCTTAAACCTAATTAAAATAGGTCACGGTGCGATAGGCTTCACAAACCATGTTTTCCAAAAGACGGGTTCCGTAGTAACCTGGATGTACTTCGTGTGACATCCCATACTACCATAGAGGATTACATCCGTGCCTGGACGCCTACATTCCAAGTTTCACGTAACCGTGAAAGAAATCCCACCGTAACGAAGGTTTATGTCATTTGTTATATCTTACTCTTAAGTTGTATACGTATGTCTTATCGTGATTTTCTACATGATGAATGTCATATGATAATGGTGAATATATATATATAAATGAGTTATAATATAAACCCTAAATATTTTACATTTTTTAAGGAAATTAATATAGAGCATAACACATAAAGCATTAAAGTAAAACAGAGAATAAGAAATATTTAACTACATTTAGTTTATGATTGAGTTGAAAATATATTTTATTGGGGTTAATTATATTCATAGAAATTGATGGTCGATTGGTATAGCAATCGGGCATATTTCAGATTTTAAAGGGGCACACATGTCCATTCAAGGGTTGTAAAATATTTAAAAGTGGTAATAGAATAATAAGTATTGAAAAACGTTAATATTTGACCCCTTAAACTTATAAATTATTATTCGATGAAAGTTATTTAATATATTTTATGTAATTTTAGCGATTTATAAGTCTGAAGACAAGTTGAGCAATAAGTAGCCCAAGAGTTAAAAAAATAATGTCAAGCACGTGCAACCTTGGATCATCTAAAACGTATCCCAACTTGTAGCTCAATGTTAACTTTAAAAACATTAAATTCGTGAAATTGCTATTTCAGACAAAGTTGTAGATCTCGTTGTCTTCTTTCCAATGCTATAAGAATCACGTCAATCTGAGTTCAGAGTAAAAAGTTATGACTAAAATACAGAGGCTAGCTGTATTTATTGAAGAGTTTTGCCGAATTTCACGAAAATCTGGGAAAAATAATCCTATCATTTTTGGGCCGAATTTTTATGTTTTTAAGACCCGAAATTTATCAAATTTAGGAAAAAATTAGGGTTTTCTTGTTAAGAAATAGCTGAATAATTTAAAATAGATTTAGAGGCATCCACCTGTTGAAGCGTGATTCGAATCCTACGATGATTTAGGTTGATGGAGATCGGATTCAAGAGACGATATGCCCGAATATTTTTGTGAGAATTTCTTTCTTATGATAGATCGGTCGTGGCGATAAAAAACTTTGATGGTAGAAGATTCTCTGATAAGATCGAAAAATCGATAGAGATCCGACGAGGAGTTGTGAAAGATGGCACTGTCGGAGCTTCTGCAGAAAAGAGAGAATAGAGAGAGACAACTGAGAGAAGAAATAAATATATTTCTAGTTCTCATTCTAGGTTAACTCTAATTAAGACTTTCCGTACAATATTTAATAAAATAGTAGTTTTTTTCATGCAAGTAGAATTCATACGTGACTTGAATAGCTTGAGAAGAGGTTTTGTTCCAACGCTTTGTATAAGCACCAAAGTAAATGGTAATTCTCTCTTGAAATTATAGTTATGCCCTTTAACCTGTTTCACTCTTCAAATAGGCATAACTTTTTATATTCTTGTCGAAAATTGACAAATTATATATCGTTGGAATCGTATTGGCGAGTACTTTGTAATGAGTCTAATATTGATATAAAAAAATAAACTATTTCTAAAGTGAGTAGATTCCGGTGTAGAGCGTTAGCACCACGCACAGAGTGGTACATCATCTAATACCGTTAAATAAAGTTAAAAAATATGAGTTGTTACATATATACAATACCAAATTGTGCATATGTGCATGGGTTTCCTTGTGAACCACATACACACGTATACATTCTTACGCACACCTGACTTACACGGTTAACGGAAATCGGGGGTTATTACAATTATAGTTTTGAATAATTATTTATTTTTAGGGTATCGTTATTTGCACCCATTTTTCCTGTGAAGAGCACACTCTTTCACAAGAAAAAAAAACGTTAACTATCTTAAATCAGAGGATGGAGATCATTTTTCGTCCCAATCTTCCACAAAAGAGATCTTGAGATCATGGCACACTATCAAACGGTCACTTTTGGGGATGTGTGCCACGTGGAATAAATATCTAATAGTCTGATAGGTGTGGCATGATCTCAAGATCTATTATGCAAAATATTGGGATGAAAAATGATCTTTATCGTCTGATTCAAGGCAATCAACAATTTTTCTGTGTGAAAGAGCGTGTATTTTGGAAAGTCGAGTATGAATAACCATCCCTTATTTTTATTCTTAATTTTATTTAATATTGATGTTATTATATGTTAATATGATGCCATTTTTATCATAAATTGATGGGTACCTCTGTTTACACCTACTCATTCTTTGAAAGCGCCCACGTCCCAGACCCTTTGAAAACCATTGATTGCGTAGGATCAGATGATGGGTGTCATGTTTCACCCTGATATTCCAGAAAATACATCTTGAGATCGTGGCTCATCTTTCAGACGGTCATTGATTGATTCCATGTGTCACAAATCCCCAAACAATGACCCTAAATTCACGTTTGAGCGTAATGTGTCCCATATGATTCAAGGGTCATTTGTTTTGGGATCTATGACATATAGAGTAAAAAAATGACCATCTAATAGGTGAGCTATGATCGCAAGATCTATTTGTGGAATATCAGGCTGAAACACGATTTCCATCATCTTATCCAAAGCAATCAATGGTTTTCAGGGGGTGGGACGTGGGCACTTTCAGAGAAAGCGTGGGCGCAAATAGAGGTACTCCAACCAAAATGAAGTTTTTTTTGTTTGGGATTTTGATAACCATTGCATATTAACAAAGTTTGTATACTTTGGAATTTTGCTATAATAAGCATGAGTTTTCCTAACTTGCACCTAACTTTTATTGTCCCTATGTGATAGAATGAAAGAATATCCTTTCAATACGAAGGAATCAAATGGGTACCAAATTTTGAATTTCCTTCACTTTTATATGTAGGTGGGATATATATATATATAGGAAAAGGCCTCCGTCCTCCGTGGGAGGACCGTCACCGTCCTCCAACCTTCCACGTGGAGCTCCACGTGGCACCCAAAATATTGTTTCGATGCCACGTGGAGCTCGGGTGCATTGCTGCTCCACGTGGCACCCAAAATATTGTTTCGATGCCACGTGGAGCTTGGGTGCATTGCTTAGATCATCTTTGAAAAAAAAAAAATTTGAAAACTCATCTCCACCATCTGTTTTTTCAACCGTGAAATGTGAACCAATGAAACCCGTCAAATTTTGACTTGTGGGTTTAAAAAGTTTTTTTCGATTTTTTTTTTTTTAATATTGATCTATACCGTCCACTTGTGCTCCACGTGGCACCCAAACATTGTTTTGGGTGCCACGTGGAGCTCCACGTGGATCTTGGAGGATGGTGACCGTCCTCCAATGGAGGACCTAACCGGCTCCCATATATATATATATATATATATATATATATATATATATATATATATATATATATATATATGGCTTTGTAAATAGGGTCACGTTATTTACACCCACAATTTTCCATCATAAACAAATCGTTCACTGCCTTGAATTGACCGAGATCATGGGCGTACCATGAAAAAGGGCTCTCAAGTTTCTTTTGGGGATGTGTGCCACTTGTAATCAAGATCTGACCATGTGATAGGTGTGCCACAATCACAAGATCTATTTTGTGGAAGATTGGGATGAAAAACGATCTTCATCGTCTGATTCAAGGGAGTTAACAATTTTATATGCTTGAAAATCAAGAAAAAAGGTGTGAAAAATGCTTAACGACCATTGTTCTTAGTTTTTAATGACTGGTATTAAAGTTCATCAATCGGATGATTCACATCTACTTATAGGCATGTTTCTTTGTATGAGACATGTTCCAATGACGGATTGTCATATGGACAATTTAGATTGTTTATACATATACAACACATGACATAATAATAAATCACACTTTAATGATTTGAGATAGAAAATCTAACTTAATGATTTAAAGTCATTTTAGTGTTTAAATGTAGGTATGTGCAAAATTGCATATGAAGAGGCCACACTTTTGGCGCAGCACACTGGGAGGCAACTCGCACAAAGTTGAGAGCAGTCGTAGGGATTAGAATCATGACCTGTTCTTTTATAAGGGAAGAGAATACCAATTCAGCTATTACTAACAATATTGTAAACCTTCCTTTCCATTATGTTACAAGCCTAAACCCTTAGAACAAGAGTTAATCATTTAGATTTGTGCTCAGATATAAACGAATTAGAGACGGGTTCCCTCTCTCTCTCCTTCATATATGTACTTATTAGCTAGTGCACGGCTTACATGTCTTTGACTTTTAACAAATTAGCCTCATCATTTGAGATATACCCTAATCTATTTTGTCACTTACCTTCCGTTTTCCTTTATTTGGTATGTGTATAGTGTTAGAGATGTAATGTATAGAGAAGATGTGAGAAACACTCGTTACAATCGTAAAAGGAGTGCAATAGTGGCTTTAGTCGCATATTAGATAGAAGCGTAATAAGTCTCTCGTCTCTATGTAGCCCTTTATATAAAAGGCATCTCTCTTACAATACAAATCACCTTGAAAAGCTCAGATTCCTGATAAGTCATATTTCTGTGGAATCTTAGCTGCTCTGGATTCATAGCTTTTCTCAAGTGTATTCTTTTAGAGTCAAAAATGTTCTGATTTTTGTCTTTCCCTATAAATGTGGTTTTCCTTTTTTTTAATAATTAATCTCAGAAAAGCTCAAATTTGGTTAAGTGGATGGACATTGTATAATCATTAGAGCGATTGCAGTGAATCGGCTACATTCACATTCGTACTAGCAGCTGATATTTTTCCTATTTACAATCCACGGGGAGAATGAACACATTGAGCGGCTTGATTATTACGGTACGATTTTACTAAGAAAAAATTTTAAAGACCATATGAACATGATCATTGGCGTACATCAAACATGATTCTTTGATCACTTTTTAGGAGGTTTGCTACATGTAAAAAAAAAATCGGATCTTTTGATGGTCTGACCATAATCTCAAGATTGCTTGTGTCGAAGATTGAGACGAAAAATGATCTCCCTCATCTTATACGAAGCATGCAATGATTTAAGCACTTGATAAGATGAGTTGGGCTGGACGAAGTTTGGGTTATAATAAAGGTATTTTATTTCTTTCGTCTTTAAGAAAAAATAATAAAAGCAGGAGATAGAAGGCATATAACTACGGCAATGGCCAAGTCCTACTAGGTAGAATCGGAATGCCAGTCGTACTCCATTCGCTGCCCTCGGAAATAGGAGATTCTTGACTTTCTTGATTATCACTTCGATAGGACATGACCAAGTGACCATTGCCCCATATTATTACAGCTAATGCTTTGAAAAAACGTATAACTATTTAATTTGGATAGTGTTACTACCACGCCACATCATGGTTCACCCACCTCACTTAAACAAAGGAAAAATCCGTTGACTGCTTCAAATCAGATGATACAGATCGTTTTTTGTTTCAATCTTTCACACCATAGATCTAGAGATCATAGGCCTACCATCCAAGAGTCAGATGTTGGTTCCATGTGGCACACATCCTGCTAAGTGAACATGATCTCGTACCATCAAATATCATTCACATTCACTTTTTGACATGTGCGCTAACTAAAAATCATTAGTAGGCCCAAGATCCCAATATCTATTATGTGAAACTCTCGGAAAAAAAAAGATAGCCAACGCTTGATTTAAAGAAGACAATGATTTTTCCATTATTTAAGTGACATGGCCGTAGCAAACAATGGTGGTGTACCGGCCTTTTAATATCTTTTAATAAGGAGAGAAAAAGGGGTGTCATGTGGGTAAGAAATTCAGTGTGCGGTGGAGGAGGGCTCTACCCGTCAAACTCAGATTCATAGCATTTCTGGGCAATTATTCATAGCATTTCTGGGCAATTTGCTCGGAAATTGAATTTCATACGACACTCAATTTTCCGAGATATGGTGTGGGACCCACCCTACTTCTGGAACGGCATATTCACTCGAAAAGTACTTTCGGAGGCTAAGGTGACTATGGGCGCAAAGAATTACACAAAAGATTATCTTGTCTTTTCTCTCAGGCTAACTTCAAATTCACCCACCTAATCAGTGTTTTCTGACGTAAAAATTCATTGACTGCTTTGAATTAAATAATGGACATCATTTTTCGTCCCAATAGTTCACATGATAGATCTTGAGATCATTAGTGTATCTTGAGACAATCAATTTTTATTTCATGTTGCACACATCCCCTAACAATGACCTTAACATCATGTGAAACTCATCATATGCTCAAACCTAATTTTAAAGTTGTTTTTTGGAGATATGGTCATGTGAAATAAAAAAATCTGACCGTTTGATGGTATGCCCATGATCTTAAGATCTATTATGTTAAAGATTAGGATGAAAAATGGGTCAATAGGTTTCAACATGATTGAATTTATAGGTACTCTTTCTATTATTTTCGTGTTCCCAAGGTACTCTTTCCATGGTTCAAAATTTCGATTTTGGCCGAAATGTTTCGGTTTCGGTCCTCACCCAAACCGAAACGATAACTATAAATTTTGGTATATTTCGGCACAGTGGGAAGATGGCTGAAATTTCGATCCAAAATTTCGGTTTCTGTCTCCATTGAAACCAAAACCAAATCCAATATTTTGATCCTTGACTCTTTCTATTATTTTAGTGTTCCTAACAAATTAGTATAGAAAGTAAAACTCAAACATAAATAAATCATAACAAACTTTTCCTTATATTTTGACTGTTTTATTCTATGGCGAAAACTTTACACTTTCATGCCCATTATATAGAATGAGTTCCAGCCGTCGAATAAGAATACCAATTGACAAACATGGAAAATGACGCAGGCCTTCCAGTAAGGATGTATCTTTAAATACAACTACGGAAACTTGGAAAATGCCCACACCAAAAAAATTTCATTGCTTTGAATCCGACGATGATGAAGATTGTTTTTTGCTCCACTCTTCCACACAAGGGATCTTGAGGCCACGAGCGTACCATCTGACGGTCAGTTTCTGATTCCACATGACACAGATCCCAAAAAAATGGCCATAAAGTTACGGGGCACACATCATGCTCAAAAGTAACTTTAGGGACACTTTTTGGGATTTGTTCCATGTGAAATTTAAAACGGATCGTCTCATGGTACATTCATGGCCTCAAGATCCTATGTGTGGAAGATTGGAGAGAAACAAGATCTTCATCGTTTGATTTAAAGTAATCAATAATTTTTTGCATTGGCGCTTTTCAAGATTCTGTGGGCATATTTAAAGGTACCCATTTCATTATTATGGTGGGGGTTCATTTCAGTTAAATTTCATGAAAAATTTGCAAAAATTTTGGAGTATACAAAATAATATATAAAGAGATTGGGAAATGCATCCGAATCACATGCCAAATAGCATGATCAACTCCAAAATAACACCCATTTTGGGTTCATTAGTCATGTGGTATATAATTTTAAAAATAAAAATAAAAAAGAATTTATTTTTCTATCTCCATTTGGTGGGTCAAGATAAGGTGACACCCCCAAATTTGGTGCATTGATTTTACTAACCTTTGACTACATTTTTAACAAGGATATGCATCGACCAGAGCCCAAATTTTATGGGAATACCTATTAATGTTATCCCAGTTGCTGGGGCACCCTGATCCGCATGATCAGTGGCATGTGGTTCCCAAATGATTTGGGTGCAGCCCTCAGTACTTAGTCCCCGGCCTCATATATAAATATATATTATATTTTATAAATGCCATTTATTATTTAATAAAAATGGCAATAATAAATAAAATTTTGTTAATATCGCTTAAATTAATGAAATTTTGAAAGAGGAACCCAACGCGAGAAGGGCCTTCAAGTTTACTAGTAGATCCATTTTGCATCTCGGAAGAGGAATCAAACCAGCACATCTTTTTAGAACACCCTATTAATCACAGGGGCACGTGCGACCCCAAGTTAGCACATGTCTGATCAACACTGAATAAATCCCTAGGATGACTGCAATGGAAGCGACTTGAACTCTGGTCTCGCAAGGTGGGCAATCATATGAGATATATGGAACAAAGTAAATAATAGAATTTTTTAAGTGGTAGTTAATAAATTTGGGTATCCATCTCAAAAGCAATTGGCTATGAGTGGAGGGGCCCAGAATCTTATATGAGAAGAAACAAAGTTATAAATACCTGATATAGGACTAAACTTCAATACGCCCCCTCATGTGTTGATCGGATTAAGTTAAATCACGTGGACAATTGAAGTGGGTGACGTGGAGTGGAGAAAGGCCTTCTCTGTTACCATAATAAATTTGGATATCCATCTCAAAACTAATTAGCTATGACCGGAGTGGCCCAAGAACTTAAAAGAAGAGAGATAAGGCTATGAATACCCGATATGGGACTAAACTTCAACAATAGTGGTATCCCAATGTCAGGATTAACTTATCTAAGATTCCTTATGATTTATCCCACCCATTGTTGGCCACCCGCAGGGTTTCATCTCTATTAAACTGGTATATGTGATGTGCGAGTGTTGCACATACCTAGAGACTTACTCGGTTGCTCTAAGAGACCCAGATACCCCGTCATCATAAAAAAAGGATTCCTTATGATTCCCTAGATTAAGACTCATAAAGAAGAGGTCAAAACGATTCACTTTGTGGATTTGAAATTAATTGCGCCAAACAGAAAATGATATCAATTTCTTAATTGATTTCATGTTCATGATTTCTTATCATCACGCTGGATGGTTCTGTTTTGTTATTTGGGGTTGACTTCAACTGATTGTTTGATTGTTTTGAAGCTTTTATGTACTTCTTATGATATGAACCTTGTTCTGAGGAGCGCCCAAGCAAAAATAAAAGAGCTTACTAATGAAAGAAGGGCCTGTGATCGGGAGATTGCTAGTCTGAAGATGGAGCTGTCTGCTGCCGACCAGAACCCGCATCTTGCCAAGATGGGCTGGCAAGATATGCAAAATAGAGTCAAGTCTGCTTCGGATTATTTGATTAGGTTGTCTTGGAAATAATTTTCATGGAAAATTGATTTCTCCTGTTTGTTTTGCCTGTCTTAAAAGATACGAAAAAGAATTTTTAGTCCAAAAGGCAAAACAATAAACCTTATTATTTGGAATAAATATTATTTTACCAAAATAATGTTTATATGACGATTAAGTCATTCTCGTATTAGCGGGAAACTCGATATCAAGCACCTAAACGATTGAACGGAAACATATGAAAACTAAATTTCTTTTTCTACATATATTTGGCAATTCCAAGTCATCAAACAAGCCCCTCAAAAGAAAAGAAATTACTCACATCTTTGCTTGAGGGTTCTCCACAAAAGCTTGATCATTCATTCAAACGGAAAAAAGTACCCTTTTACTTCCTCTCTCTTTGGTCAAGCTAGCTATCACCTCCCACACCCTATCTATCTCTTCTCCATTGCAATTCAACAATATGGAGAAAGATTATTTTAACTACAATGAGGTCTTAAGTTCATACGGTGAATAAGGTGCTTAATCCATGAAATACTCATGGCACGGTAGGGGTGAGGCAATAGTCCAAGCGTAAGCTAGGGATACCCTAAGTTAGGAAAAAAAAAAATTCATACCCACTCCCTCCTAAAAGATGATAAAAACCATTCGATCGATGAGCATCAATATTAGCTCTTAAAAATAAGAAAAATGATAGATATCACAACATATGCCCGGGCCATCGTCTATATTAGATACAGCCGAAGCTGTATCAAAATAATGCATGGCAAATCAAAGTAGTGTCACATGTACAAAAGTGACGATCCATACACTTTGAACATAATATCCTATACAATCTCTTTAAAAAGGTAAATTTATCTCCCACATCTCGAAGCAAGATGTGGTATAATTACCATCTCGCTCACCCACCAGATGTGAGACTTATCAGACGATATGTCTCTTCTCGAACAATATTTCGAACCATGGTTCTCATGGTAAAACTTCCTGTAACCTTTGTTTCTTTCTTCCTTATCAATAGATAAACACTCAATTTTCATCAAGAAAAAAATGTAAAAAAATGATAATCAGATCCTGGGTGTTTCGGAAGGGTACAATGGGTTTGTATAACCTGAGTAGCTAATGAGTTGGTTTAGGGGTTACGCTTCATAAATCACGTGATTGAGATTTATTTTTTCATCCCAATAATTCACCCTATATAGGCTATAGGCAGTCAACGCCTTTCAAATCACATGATAGAGATATTTTTTTTGTCCTAAACATCCACCCTATATCTCTTTAGAACATCTCTTTAGAACATGGCCTTCAGATCGATAGCACTGATGATGAAACCGCATGACACGTCCCAGAGAGTGAAAGTGATGCGTACGAAGTCATTTGTCGCTCATGTCGGGTACGTAATACCTTTTCTTTTTAAGTTATTGGTTTCTAAATCAGCCTTGGAAGTCTTTCGTTTGTTTGGAATCAGAGCATTTCCCTCAGAAACGAGTGGGAATCTGACTTTTAGGGCGATTCCTCCATTGGGTAAACACAGTGAGGCCCACCAGAGAAAGAAAAGAGCCTACCCTGTCCCAATTTCCGGATCATATGATCCAATCCAAGCCCCTATAAATAGTTCATATGCATGGCATTCCAATTTCTGACAGAGAAAGCAAGAAGCTTGAAAAAAAATAAAAAATAAAAAAGGAAGCTTGAAAAAAATTGAAGCGGAGATAGCAAAATCAAAAAACTTCCGAAAACCTGTTGAATATTTAGCTCTTTTGTCGAATTATGCCGTTCTATAAATGGCGTTATTTCTGAAATCCATGGGGAACCTACAACAAAACCCGGGTCCATAACACATACCAGATACTCAGGAACAGGGAGAAATCAAATGGTTCTTCTGTAATGTGCCTGCTGCTTTGTAGTAATCAAATGACAGTCGCACCATTTCTGATTTTACCTCCTTATATTTAAGGCAAAAATTGGCTTTTTTAACTCACTTGTTCTTTCTACTATCTCCAATATAATCATTGACTAGTTTGTCAACATCCTTCCAGAACAGGCCCTCCACTAGAATCCCCTCGCTCGTGAACCTGTAAAAATCAGTTCATTGTGAGAGAGAGAGAGAGAGAGAGAGAGAGGGAGAGACATGGCCGCCTGATTGCAGCTAGGGATGCAAGTTTTGAACCGAAAACTGAAACTGACCAAAAGACTGGCCACCTAACCAGACCAAAAAGGACCCAAAATTGGGAAAACAGAAACCAATTCCCAATCAGTTTGGTTTCGGTTTTGGGTGGCCGAAACCGAAAACCAGTTAGGTGGGTTTACAAAACTGACCCAAAAAAGACAATTACTGGAAAAAAAAAATGAATAAAGAAATGAAGAAAACCAAAACTGAACCAATTTTTTCGGTTTTGGTTTGGAGTTTCTAAATTTAACCAAACTGATTTGTTTCGTTTCGGTTTCAGTCAAGGCTGAACCAAACCGAAAAGGAAAATTTCAGGTTTTGGTCGGTTCGGTTAACCAAATCTGCACCCCTAGTCGCAGCTCAACTGGAAGGTGCACGAAGGATAATGCAACCTTGACTTTTGGTTCAATCTCAACTTAACTCATGCGAGTGAGAAAGAGGTACTGACCATTTGGTGACACTTTTGGTGAACTGAACCGTGCGGTTGGCAGAAATGGATTTGGGATCTGCACTGGCTACAGAGAGCGTATACATGTCAGAGAATCTTGGTAGCTTTGAAGAGACGACCAACCCCGTGCTGTTGAATGATCCCTGTAAGAAGAAAAGTTGTGCCTCTTAAAACTTTAGATACACCAAAAATAGAGATGAGTTCCTTACAGAATTTGAGATATCAGATTTTTGTCTAAACAAATTACAAGTACATGCTTTGAGACATCATTTAAGGGTTTGACTAACATCTGCCACAGGGACTAGTTAGTTTAATTTACCAACCCTATTTTTGTTGGCCGCCAAGGGTGGTCTGTAGACAGCTGTGCAGCCCCAAAATCTATTCAAAGGTCTCAACCCTTCAAATAGCTGAGGGTTATAGCTTAACCATGGTGGCAAACACAATTAGGTAACCACTCAAATCAAAATCTAGGTACTAAATATACACATTTATCAGCCAATTCAGTGTACCAAGAAAGCAAGCCATGTAACAGAAAACAAACACGTGTTGATGCAAACATCACTGTCAGACCCTGTGAACCCGAAAATCTGACCCATCAAAACAATTATACGATCTTTACATAATAAAGTTAAAGGTATTGTTACGTAAAAATAGTTCATAAAGTATACTTAACACGAAAAGGGGGCTAAAAACTTGCACACGAGCTTTGAACAGGGGCACATGGGTTAAAAAGGACTTGATATTTTTGGGATCTACGCAACGTGGAACACCATCTAAGCCGTCTGATTTTAAGGCCATAATGTAAAGATCTTTGATGCCAAAGATTGGCACAAAACATGATATCTATCATCTGATTCAACAAAGTCAAAGTTGAGTGTGTTAAATCAAATGAATTGTCATAGTGCTGTTATAGGTCCTAGCCCGAGTAAAACTGTGAAGCCTGACTTTTAAAAGTACCTCCTGTATAACTGGAGCTGGTATTAGGTGTTCCAGATGACTTTGAGCATCCACTTCAACGTGGACAAAGAGACTAGAAGAAGACTTCCATACATGGGTTAAAATATCAGGTTACCGATACGTATCGTCCGAGATCCAAAACAATACGTATCGGACGATACGTATCGGTACCGGTCTGTATCAGACGATACATTGAATGTATCGTTTGATACATTCGATACATTTGAATGTATCGAACGATACATTCAATGTATCGTTCGAGTCCAATACCGATACGTATCGTCCGATACGTATCGGTATCGGACGATATTTTGATCCATGCTTCCATATATATCACTGATTTCTTCCACCCAAGCCAGCATCCTCCAAGGAGCATGAAAAAATAACAAGCTCGCAGAAATGCATTCGAGGAATTCCCCTCTACCACAAGAAGATAAATGAGGGACAATTGACGAGATTGGGTGGGAGAAATAACTCAAAGGGTGGCCCTCTCTAGTTATTTATATTAAGTAAATAATATTCTACATAACACACTCATAACTGGGGTTTACACACCATACACACTAACACACTGACCCATAGGCTAATAATATACACGCAAACACTCCCCTCAAGCTGGAGCATGAACATTGAACAAACCTAGCTTGACAATAACACCATGAAGCCGACAAGGTCCAATAGCTTTGATCAATGAGTCAGCGAGTTGTCGTGCAGAAGACACATCAATGAGCTCTAGGGACCCATCTCATACTTTTCCCCGAACAAAGTTAATATCCACTTCAATTTGTTTGGTTTGTTTGTGTAGTAATAAATCTGAAGCAATCTTTTCAGTAGCTTCATCATTGTCACAATGAAGCGATAGCCACTGATAGTTATTCCAAGCTCCGATAGAAGAGAGCACAATCACAATATCTCACATCCACCATGAGCAATAGCCCTATACTCAGCTTCAGCACTAGATTTGGAAACAACAGCTTGCTTTTTTTACTCTTCCATGCAATTAAGTTGCCTCCGAGAAGCATACAATAGCCAGATGTGGAATGGAAATTAGTGATCGAACGGGCCCAAGCTGCATCAATGTACCCAGAAATATACTCATATGTCCATGGGAACGATACATCGAGACATAACACAGACTAGACTTAATATACCCAAAAATAAAATGGATTATAGCAAGATGAGTGGTGCGAGGAGCATGCATAAACTGACTCACCAAATTGACTCCAAATGTGATGTATGATCCTGTAAGAGAGATAAACAAGTCATCCCATGAATCGTTGATACTCATGTGGATCTGAAAACAAATCACCGTCATTCTCACTCAAGGGGAGCTTCTGATCCATGGGAGAGGTAGTTGGATTGCATCCAAGCATTCTCATGTCAGTGAATTGATCAATAGCAGATTGAAATATTTTAGCCTCCCTAAATCTTTTACCTCAAAACTTGCATTTCACATGATTAATGAATTTCTGATCGTCTCCAGTGAGAATGATATCATCAACATATATAAGAAGGATCTTGTAGCCAGTAAAGGCGAATGAATAAAGTCTATGATCAGAGAGACACCTCTGAATCCCAAGCCTATAATCATACTACTAAAGCAGTGAAAATACAGTCTGGGTGAGTGCTTCAAGCCATAGATGAACTTCCGAAGTTGACACTTTTTCCATCCCCCTTGGAGTAGGAAACAAGACAGGGGTCCATGTATACTTCTTCAATAAAATACCATAGAGGAAGACATTCTTAACATCCAGCTGATGGAAGAGCAAATTCTGAATAGCTACCAGAGAAATAAGAACATGAACTATTATAACTTTGCAATCGGAGCAAATGTAACTTCATAATCAATGTCAGTGCTTTGGGTGAGCTGTGAAGCCCTTTGCAACCAAGCGAGGTTTTTATATCAAGACACATACCGACAGGATTATGTTTCACAAAAAATATTCATTTGCAACCACCAGTCTTCTACATTGATGAAAGGGTAACCAACTAACCATCTCCCACGTGTCATTGTTTTGTAGAGCATTCATCTTTTCAATCATAGTAGCTTTCCAGGATGGGTGGTCAAGGGCAACATAGATGGTACGGACTACGGAGGATAGTCACAGTATCAATGGCTAAAGGAAAAGCCATGTAACATGGAGCGATGCCCTGATAACCAACATATTTCGCAAGGGATTAAGAAGTGATACACTTACAAACACCCTTTCGAAGAGCAATAAGCGGATCACTATCAGTAGCATGAGTATGGAGCACTAGGAGAGACAGCGGGAATTAAAGGAGAAGAAATGGAAGGAACGGCAGAACTTGTAATACTGACAAGAGCCTTTGGTTGGAAAGATCGAGGAGTAGTTGTCATAGAGAGAGGACAATGCCCAAACATACGTAATCACACCTTTCTTTTGTTGTGGTGCTGGCGCAAGTCTTGAAGAACAAGTAATGGTAAAGAAGAGTAAAAGTAGGAGTTAAATGACCCTAAATGAAAGGAACATCCTCAAAGTGACATCCATATAAATACAAAAACGATGAGACTGAGGGTCATAAAATCTATACCCCTTAGATACCCAACAAACACACAGAATAGTTTTATCACCCAACAAACACACATCGAATAGCCTTATAATCCAACTTCTGTCAAGTACGACTAAGATTCTGAACAAAGCACGTGCATCCTAATACACGACACTCAATGAAAAACATAGGATCTTCTGGCCAAAGAGCTTTGATAAGGAGTATGCCCGATAAGTTCGGTGATGGGGTATGATTAATGAGAAAACATGTAGTGAGGACCATTGATCAATAGGTCTTTGGCACACACATATCTCGAAGCAAACATCGAGTTAATCCTAGAAGATGTCCATTCTTGCACTCTGCAATACTATTTAGTTGCGGAGTGTCAGGGCAGGAGTATTGGTGAATAATCACATGCTCTTGCAAATAGACATCGAAGGATGAGAAGAATTTTCACCTCCATTGTCAGATTAAGGGATTTTATATTAGCACAATACTCTCCATTGTCAGATTTCTTGAAATTTGGTACGCTTTGCTTTTTCCTTTCATCAGATATACCCACGTAGCCTGAGTGCAATCATCAATAAAGGCAACAAAGTAGTGAAAGCCATCAAGAAAAGTGACTGAGGAATGACCCACACAGTCCAGAACATCTAAAGGAGAGTTACATCTATGCATGCAAGGAAAATAAGTATTCCTTACACGCTTAGAGACTTCACAAACCCTTCACAGAAACTTACTAGATTGACACACAGATATAAATTCAGGAACAAAATTGCAGTCTGAAATTGGATATAGCTAAGTTTGACACGCCACAAAGACAGCATATTAATTAGCATTTATAGAAAATGAAAAAACAGAAAATTTTCTTATCAGATCTATCTGCTACAGAAACCGTAGGTGTAATGAAGTCTGCATCATCTTCTGACAACACCCTTACCAACAACTCTTCCTAGTAAGCTCCTGAAAGACAATAAAAAGGGGGAAATATAACACAACAATTCAATTTCTTTGTGATACTTCTAACAGAAAGAAGATTTGTAGAGAATTGAGGAATGTGTAAAATATATGAAGCATTTACAAGTCAAACCTGGACACACGGAGATGGAGGAAAATACAAAACATGGTTCAAAATTTCGGCCGAAATTTAATGGTTCAAAATTTTGGCTGAAATGTTTCGGTTTCAGTCCCCACCGAAACCGAAACAAAAACATAAAATTTTGTTTTGTATACTATGGGGAAGATTTCGGCCGAAATTTCGGTTTCGGTCCAAACCGAAACGAAATCCAAGTTTTTGATCCTTGATACAAAGAATAGCCCTGAGACTCACGCATCATGTGATCAGTCGCTCCTAAGTCAATGACCACCCAACATAGAGCAGAATATGAAGTGGTGACAACAAATGCAGATCAAACTGGAGTACCTGATGGCTCAGAAAATGTTGACGGCTCTATATGATTTATAAAAGGTGTGTGGGCAGTTCAACGCGGATCGACTCTGCCACCTGGTTTCAAAGGGAGCTCATAAGATCAAAAGTGATGCTCTCACATGTTGAATCGATCGCTGTAGTGTGGGCAGGTGAGGAAGCTCGGGGTTGATATCCCTTGGGATAAACTATAACCGATAATATTGATCACGGTCATGCCCCATAACATGACCACAATGTGAATAAGATTCGAGCTACCATAACCACCACGTTCAAGACCTCGGTGACCTGCTCTATCACTGCTCATGTCCCTACCTCCAAGAGGACGAGCATCAATAGAGAAAGTAGAATGCTTGGAAGGTGGAGAAGGTGAAGGGAAGAAGAAATCACAAACCTTCGCCGCACTTCAGCGAAAAGAAAAAGAATGCCATATAGGCTGCTAAGCGAAGGATGTGGTCGAGTAGTAAGAATTTGGGTCCAGTCTGCTCACAGTCGAATTGAAAGCCACGAAGAAACTTACACACCTGATCTCTCTCAAGTTGCTTCAACAATTTTGCTCAAACCTCTTCTCCAAATTCAGATAGGGGATTATAATGACTGAGCTCCTCCCACATACTTTGTTAAGTACTGTAGTACTCCCCCATGGATGAATCCCCTTGTTTAAGCAATCATTTGCTTGAGTTGATAGATGATGAATCATGGTCTGCAGAGTGAAAGTATCAGCCAACTTGATCTAAAGCTTCATTGCAGAGTTGTAAAACATAAATTTCCTATAAGTGGAGGGGTCCATAGAATGGAAGAGTTAAGGATAATAATGCTATTTGCATCCCATTTTTCAGCATCTCCCAATCCAACTTTAGGTTGTGTGGTGGTACTGATGCCCTTAAGAATAACCATCTTTATACAACCTTGGATGTATAAGGTGATGATGGCCTTTTTCCAGTCTAAATAATTCATAGAATTCAGCTTGATTGTGGTGATGTTGGAGGGAAGGTTATCAAAGTTGATGGGGGTATATCCACATATTGTAGCACAATAGAATTAAACAAACTCGTCAAGAGAAAGAGTCGGAAATAATCAATTGATAACCACAATAAGGAAAATAGGGCCAACCGCAGTAAACTAGAGGAACTGCTAATACAGATGGTACAAAACATGTTTATGAGGAATAGTAAGGACTAAGGAGCCATAAAGAGAACAATGAGGGAAAAAGATGGACAAGGTACCCTGAGACCCATCATGAAAGTATAGCAGATATTTAACAAATATTAATCAAGTATCACAGAATAAAGAGTTTATTAAGCGAAACCTGACTTTGTAGCTGAAATATGATACCCGGAAACATTAAAGACTATGCCTGTAAATAAGAGAGTAGCACCAAACTAGAGATCAAATGATAAATCAGGCTCGGTCAAAGTCCAAGGCAGTAAAAACCGATCAACCCCTTTGGGTTCCAAGAGAATCCAATGATCACCTACCAAATGGTTGTGGCAATGGTTCATGACTTGGGTATGCTCCCATGAACCTCAAGCGAATTATCGAAAAAAGAAAGACTTGTCTATGCTCCCCAAGGTCGTGAGTTTGAAACACCTTCTCTATTGCGATAAATAGGTGCCACATAAGGTGTGTAAATCGTGAAATACACGTGGCATGGTGGGGCTGATGGCACCCCATAGAGATTAGTCTAATCGTAAGCTTGGGACACCCTATGTTATTTTATTAAAAAAAAAAAATCTAATGGTCAAAAGTAGAAAAAGGCCCAGGAAACCGAGAAACTGAGGGTTCACAGCTATAACACAAAACCAAGAAAACTGCATGTAATAGCCCTCAAAATCTTACAAGTAAATCAGGGCATTTCTTCTAAAAGCCATGCCTCGCAGATGCCAATCATCTTTTGACAGATCGAGGTCCAGAAAGAAAAGTTGCATCACCGACAAGTCAAAGATGATGATGCAATTTCTGCTATAAGAACTCCATCATCAACTCTTCAAATCGATTTACTCCAAGAGAATAAAATGTACAACAGGAAATTCTGATCAAGCTGCAACATATTTGTCTCCATCTTGGATCAACATTTTTTTGTCGATAATCTGTAGTCAACATTGTTACTTGGCTGACATCAGCATGACATCAGCAGGAGAAAGGTATCATGATGTTATCAAATAGTCCTGGTTCCCTCTCTAATACCAACTTGACGAGATTGAGTGGAAGAAACTAGGATTAGGTTGAAGGATTTATTGGTTGGGTGTGAAGAAGAAGGTTAAGGGTTAGGAAGAAAAAGAAAAGAAAGAGATGAGAAATTGGGAAAGCTTAGTGAGAAGTGGGGCCCTCACTAGCTATTTTAATATTAAGTGAATAATATTCTACATACACAAACCAGAATTGGGGTTTACACACTACACCATAGACAATTATAGTATACACGCCAATGGGGGTGGGGACAAACTACACAATTTGAGACCTGAAAGGTGAAAGCAAAGAACAAATATCAGCTTCATTGGCAAACATTGAGCATACCATTACGAACCACGAACTACGCCAACACCGGCCATATTAGGGTATCCCAAAGAGCTGCAGCCATCAAAATTTAGCATCAAGGATCCACAATGCAGCCTTGCAGAACTCGGTTCGGATACCTCTTATGGTGGATAAGCTTCCAAAGGACTCATACTCATACCAACAGTAATCTCAAAACCTTAAAAATTGATACCACATCTAGCAAATGGTTTTCCGGAATCCCTGTTGACACACAAATCTCCCATTCCTTTGCCACTCCATGTTATATTTTTACCAAGCAACACCTGTTGTTCTTTGTTTTTGAAATCAGCACTGGTTGTTTTGTTAATAGAGACGGATCCAAGGAGGATAACAAATAAGATACAACAAAACATGGTCTCCAATAAGACGAGTAACTACTTAAAACTACGAGATTCATCTTAAAAAATATGCTTGTCACAATGGCCAAAGTACCAAAGCTTGAATCCTCTTAACTAACAATTAACTGATAAAAAGTATTCAAATCTAAAGAGTACTTTCTAAAATTTGGTAAAAAAGATACATGATTCCATCCCATTTTTCAGCATTCAAAAGTATGTAATAATCATTGTAAGAGTACCCATATAAAAATACTTTCCAAGTATTTGGGAACAAATATACATGTAGCATTCAAAAGTATGTACTAACAAGCAGACTACCATTACTATCATTTGTTTGCAAATTCAAAATATCTAAGAACAATGGTGGAAATAAAAAATATAGATACTTGAAAAGGCTTGGATATAGCAAACAAGATGATCTACAAAAAGAGTGCTGATATCACTCGCAACCAATGTTTAAAATATTGTTTTCATGTATCGCATTGGTGGTATTTACAAATTCGTTTACTAGTGATAGACACTACCAACAAGAACATTTTGTTCATAGCAATACTTTAATAAAAAAAATAATTAGAAAATTTTAAAAAAGGTTAACAATTACAATGAAGCAGTACTAAAAGCACAGTTACCAGGAAAATTATTTTAGCCGTCCGTACCAGTACCATGTACCGGTACAAAACATTTCGGGGACATTTGGAAAACATTTCCAGAACATCGCCGGAAGCACATACCAACATATAAACCTTTATGCTTTATATATATATATATATATATATATATATATATATATATATATATATATATATATATATATATATATATATATATATATTATCACATTGAAGCTATAATTCCATTCATGAAAATGGAGTTACAACGGATCAGGGGGCAGCGAGAAGCTTAGCCAAGTAAAAAGACAAACAAGAAGCAACAAAACATAACCGCTGAAAAGAGGAAATTATAAGATATAAACATGAATTATCAAAAATCTGAAACAACCAATTTGAAAACCAAACCATACTTCCCTCTAATTCCTAAAACCATTTTTTAAGTCCAAGTCTTAGCATTAGATTTATACCAGTATATATTTATATATGAGGCCCGGGACTATTCATTCGATTGTATCATAGGACGCTACACTTGAGTCAATGCCATGTGGCACCCATCGCGAGGATCAAGTGCCATGTGCACATGCCCAAGGTCTCGATCAATGATCATCGAAACAATAAAAAAGGCAATTTTCCATCATAAATTTCTGAGTCAAAAGACAAAATTTAATGGAGAATCGTTTGGGTGGCAAACCAAGATATTTGACCAGCAAAATGAAGGGCACGTTATCTGGCTGGCAGTCGAATGAACAGTGCACGTCGTGTGTTACATTGTATATTCCATTATTAACATTATACACGATCCCTTCAAAGTAGCATCCAGTGCTACCTTTGAGCCAGTTGGGTGGGCATGTGGAACCCCAACCCAAAGATCGAGTGCCACAACAACATGCCCAAGATCGATCAGCTACCATCTAAAATAAATAAATAAAGGGTGAAAAATGAACAGTGATTTATTTTTCAATTTACAATTCATTTTAAGGAATTGACCAAAGTTGTCTACACTCTACAGTCATTAAAAGGCACTGACCAAAGTTGTCTCCAAATTTTGGGTGCCACGTGGCACCCAACCCCAACTGATATTGTCCAGACAAGACACACATGGGTTTGGGTGCCACGTGGCGGACAACTGACATTGTCCCAGGCTCTCGATACACACACATGGCACACGGGTTTGAGTGCCACGTGGCGCACAACTGACATTGTCCCAGGCTCTCGATACACACACATGCACACACAGACACATTCATATCTATATATCTGTGTGCGTGTGTGTGTGTGTGATCCAATGGCTATCCACTTATTGGGCTACATGGCTTTGAGCAATCCAAGTCATGAACAACATGGTAGTTCATACATTGAACTAAAGTGGACGCAAACACTCATCAGAGGATTTGAACTATCCGATTTATGTATTCTAAAATGAATGGCTGTTCATACATTTTTAATGGTTGAAGTTAAAGTGCCAATCAGATTGTTAGAATCCCCTCATCGGCATAATTTTTCAGGTCGGACATGGATCAATTATGGGTTGCTAGTTGAACTACTTGGATTGATCAAACATGTGTGCCATGTGCCTTCCGAATGGGCGGTCATGGGTTAATCTGCACACACACACATGTATATATATATATGTGTGTGTGTGTGTGTGTGTGTGTTCTTAACAATACGTGTGACGTCATGTGACCACGCGAGATCCCTGTCAGGAACTCACCAACGAACAAGGGATACACTTCCTGTTCTATCAAAGAAAAGTCTCCCCCATGTGACCACTTATGTGACCAGATCGCATGATGAGAGACAACTTCAAATTAGTGGATTATTAGGAAGTATTAGGTTCTCTTTCTTCTTTTTCATGTATATAAATATCACCAGTCATGAGATAAGATTGTAGAGAACAATTTCACATAATAACCATGTTTTCCACTCATCCTCTTATCATTCCATATTCTATTATTAAGTGGGTTTGTAAAATTTATTGTGCTATCAAACAAACCCTAATCCTCTTTCTTTCTAAACCCTAACATAATTTCAAGGTTGATCCTTACACATCCCTAATCCTAATCTAAAGATCCTTTCGTCCCAAATCCTAATCTAAAGATCCTCACAAGCTCCACCTTAATCAAAACTATTGAGTTTTTTTAACTTTTAAGCATACAATTGTTGTCAACATTAATATGGCATGTATCATCCGACCAAGTGTCGCATCAGGAATAGTGCTCACTGAAAGGAGCATGATATCCCTATGACTCCCTTAGGTAGTTGAATGACTTGTCATCGAATTAGTTACGCACATGAACGGAGTAACAACATGGGTGTCTCGATGAGGTCCCTCGATAGTTTCTCGACTGGCCCACTGCCCTTAGACGCCCCTCAGTAGCCCCGTGATTGCCTCACAATTGGATTTTGGCTTGTAACTTTCAAAGTATTGTGGTTTCCTTGGTGACAATTTTAACATTGGACCCAGGGATGGTCCCGACAATAATCTACCGCGTAGTATGATCTTTGCCAATATCTCTTGATTCAGTTGCCCAATATTGATCCCAGACCCGGATGAGAAAGGAGAAGGGTAGGAGTCAAGTAACGACCTAGTTGTAGAAACCTCGTCAACAACTTTCTCGGCAAGTCATATTGCCAAACCTGTTAGCCGACCCTAAAATGATGGAAACTTGAAAAGGATATATGTATGTGTGTCCATATATATATTTTCATTAGAGTTTTTTAATCATACAATTGATGTCAACATTAATATGGCAAAAATGATCTGCTCAAAGTACGTCACATCACTAGAGATATGACATAGTGCCCCTTGATGGCCCACTGGTTGCATCACAATTGGATTTTGGCCCATAACCTTCCAAAGATTATGGTTGCCTTAGAGATAGTCCCTACAGTGGTCCTTTGGATGCCCCCAATGCTGGTCCCAATAAAGGTCCCAATGATTGTTTGATTGATACTTCCAATGTATACTGCGCAAGATGATCTTTTCTATTGTCCCTTGATTCACTTTGGCAATGTCAATCTTAGGCCTAAATGAGAAACTGCTATTGTCAATAACTTTCTTGGCAAATTACATTTCAAACCTATTAGCTGACCTAGTAATGATGGAATTATATGCAGTGAAAATGATAATGATGATGATGATGATGATGATATATATATATATATATATATATATATATATATATATATATATATATGACCACTTGTTTGCTCTAGAGGTTGGGGGTTCAAGTCTCCCCCACTCCTTTCTAATTGTCTACAATGCCTTGAGAGGTTAGGTGCTCAAGCTCTCTTCCTTACCCCCACACCCCTCCTCTCTCTCCTCTTTTTAGTCGATCAGTATATACATATATACGTGGACAAAGGTAAGGTTCTCCAATGGAGGACCTTCACTATCCTCCAAGCTCTCTAAAAACATGTATTGTATGGTAATATAAGAGGACATAAGAACAAATATTTTTGTACTAGCATGCATAAATAGAAAATTATAATATGTATTCTCTTCTCTACCTTTTTTATAATTCAACTGGAACTCAGATGGTATTTAGTTCTTCTCTACTTTTTTAATAATTTTATTATCTAGATCAGTCGTAACCTCAAATTCAATGTTTTGACATGTGTACTATTGTATAAGATGATTTCTAATTAAACTATCAAATTTTAATTATTATGAAAAAAAAACAACTTATTGAAATTAGCATATTATTTGACAATAATTATTATTAATATTTTAATAATTAATCCATAATTAATATATAATTGTTTAATTTTAATTTATAATTGAAATTATTTTATTTTTTACTGTATCCATGTATAGTGTGTGCAGTTTTATGCTAGTGATAGTTAATAAAAAAGAGTAATTCATAAATGTGGGTATCCATCTCAAAACCAATTGGCAATGAGTGGAGGGGCCTAGAATATTATAAGGGGAGAGACAAGGCTATGATTTACCTACTATGCGACTAAACTTCAACACGCCCCCGCACGTGTTGGCGGTACTGAGCCAAATCATGTGGACAATTGAACTGGGTGACGTGGAGCGGAGAAGGGCGTACTCTGATACCATGATAAATGTGGTTATCCATCTCAAAACCAATTGGCAATGAGTGGAGGGGCCCAGGATATTATAAGGGGAGACACAAGGCTATAATGTACCCAATGTGGAACTAAACTTCAACAGTAATATCTCAATCTAGTTTTGTAGCAAACTATACACTTATCGACTATAAAAAGGAGACCATACGAGGGAAAGAGATCTCTCCTTCGTATCGACAAAATTTCGACGTTTCGCATAATTTCTAAGGTTTCGATCGATAAAATCTATATTGCGAGGTCCTGTTAATGCAAAAACATCTCAGATCTTTGGGATTTTCGGATCAACTAATCTGTGAAAGACTATTGAAAATCTCCTTAATAAGTTTTCAACTTGTGTGGAATTTGCAATGTTTAATTCATTTATCATATTTATGTCTCAATTTTTTAAGGGGTTTAGGGTTCTTTTGCAATGGGATATTTATTTTACTTTTTATTTTTTTAAATCTCTCATTATCTTCGATTTTTCTTGTTAGTGTTGCATTTTTTCATTAACCCATTACAAAATAGTGAAGTGAAATAAGTTTTCCCTAGAATTTTTAAGATTTTGACGAAACATTGTTTTGTCGAGTGATTTCGGCTCTCTAAATTGAGTTTTCGTCATACTAAGTAGGGATTACAAGGGTTAATGAATTTGTCTACAATTAATCAATGGCTCCTTCAAAACAATGAGCTCGGTGTCGTCAATTGTGCAGTGAGTGGACCTTGAGAGAGCATAAGAATCCGTGGATGTCTCAAAGTCCAAATAAATTCACAGCTGACAAGAGGTTGTCTGATTGTCTAAGATGAGCCTGACATTTGAATGAGGTGGCCACATGTGTGTATTACACAGAACGTGAGATAGACGTATCTGAAGCACTCACTAGTCGTAGACGTTGAGCCCACCTTTTTAAGAAATTGAAATGCGACGATTAAAAAGAGAACTAAAGGAAGGAACAAAAGAAGAAGACATCATACAATTGAAGACAAATCCAAGACAAGTAAATGGCAAGCAACAATAACCCTACAAAAAAACCCTAAACGGACATCAAAGACCTTCACAACGAGTCCATATCGAAGGTAAGATAGAATAGTTTTGTCTAGAAATCCTACATCTACCATTCATCTAGTCATCTCCATTTCTATATCTCTCTTAAATTGCTAAGGTTTCAAGGGATTGTGTCTTCTTGTAGATTGCAACCAGCAAATGATATACAAAAGATGTGAGGATGAGAAACACTAGAAGTAATTCTAACCATGTGACTAATTACATGGCATGGCCTTCATCGGATCCTAGTCTAGCCTGTGGAACTTTTGTACATCCCCTATGAAGGATGGGCTCAGCGTCCACGACTAATGAGTTCTTCGGATATCACCTAATGCAAATGTCAAGCTCATCCTAGACAATGAGCCAATCTCTTGTCAGCAGTGAATTTATTTAGATTTTGAGACGTGCATGGATTTTTATGCTCTCTCAAGCTTCACTATCTTTTTATATAGGTAAGCTGGGTTCAAACTAACTAACGGCCTTGAGGTTGCAATATTATCAACCTTCCATTACAAGCTCAAACCCTCTCTCAAGGTCCACTCACTGCACAGCAGACGATAATACGCTTCTTGTCCACAATGAGCCATTGGCTCATTGTAGACAAATTTATAAAACCCTGTAATCACTACTCGATATAGCAAAAACTGAATTTAAAGAGCCGAAACCCGATTTCATACATTAGTTATTGTATTTGAGAGTAACACAAGCTCCTAAGTCCTAACCAATGTAGTCAACTTGCATATGCCACCCTATGCGATGGCATAGGGCCATTGCATATGCGGATCGTATATGTGATTATGCCATGGCATAAAAATAATAATAATAAATATTAATTAATTAAAACCCAAAAAAATCCCCAGAGTTCCCCATATTGATCAGTAATATGTTTTATGTTAATTTTGTACTCTATTAATTTTGTAGTGTCTAGAATGCGAAATATAAGTATATAACCCATAAGTTAGAGGGAAAAATATAAATTTCATTGAAGTTAAACAAAATAGGGCACTAAAAACTCAAAAAAGAGACAAAAAAGAAACAAATCATACCTTGGATGGATGTGATATGGATTAGGAAGAGGAACCCCCCATTTATAGACTTTGGGGAGCCTTAAAAAGCAAAAACAATAATAAAAAAAGCTTCAACGGTCATAAATATGACCTTGGAGATGTATGTGATCGCATACACATACCTTGGATGGATGTGATGTGGATTAATAAGAGGAACCCCCATTTATACACTTTAGGGAGCCTTAAAAAGCAAAAAAAACAATAAGAAAAGCTCCAACGGTCATAAATATGACCTTGGAGATGTATGTGACGCATTCAGTCAGGATCGCATATGCCATGTCTTTCAGGATCGCATATGTGATCGCATAATCGCATATACGATCGCATAGCATATGACAACAGTGCTTCTAACTAATTCCCGGACCCGCATCCAAATCCGACCTAGACCCTGCCATGACTTCACCCAGACACCACCCGACCCATTTGCACCCCTACCTCAATTCCTTCTTTTTTTTTTTAGAGGCCCCCTACCTCAATTCCTACTTCCAAATATAACATAAATTCCTACTTCCAAATATAACATATTTTTGGATAACTGATAAAAAACGTAGAAGTAAAGTAAAAACATAAAATTCTTCCAAGACAAGTGAAAAAAATAAAAAATCCAACTTACCGGTAAAGGATAAGTAAATAGGATCGCATTCTTCTCTTTGGTATAGATGATGAGCTGCAACAATCCATTTAGAACGATATACTTGCCATAGTCAAATGATCAAACAAAACTTTCCCCAAAATCGAATACCAATAATTTAAAAAATAATAATAATAATAAAGTCATAAAGGATATGATATGATGCATCCAATGAGAAAATCCCGATTATCAGGGAATTTCTTGGGGTAGAACTGAGCAAGGAGAGCGATGGCTATGATCACGAACCCCAAGAACAATCTAGCGTTGCTCATCCTCACATCTTCTGTGTACCCTTTGTTCTTTACGATCTACAACAAGAAACGATTTAAGAGAGAGATAGAGAGATGGAGATAGCGGATTAATGGTGAGATCTAGGGTTTGTAGTTAGGATTATGGGGTCTTACCTCTGATACGGACTCGTCCAACAGGTGTTTGATGGAATGCGGATCCATCAAATTCGCCTTTTTAGGGTTTTTCGTAGAGTTATCGTTGGTCGTCATTTCTTCTACTTTCTGATAGTCTTCAATCTGCTGAAACGTTGTGTTCTGAAATCTAAAAATAAAGGTTCCATGTCTGAAATGGGTGAGTCTACAACTAGGGCACGTTAAAGTCTAGGGCCGTCAACAGGTGGGGTCGACCGGATTTTCTCTATGTTGGGCACAAATACTTGACCCGTCGGATAGGATCCGGCCTATTCCTGTTTGATCGTCTGATTTGAAGATTATCACAAGATGTTTTTTATTTTTGATAAATTAAGTATCCAGGCCTTTAGAGCACAGTCAAATCTCAAGGGGCACATGTGTACGCCAAATTCAGCACATGTCAAGTCAACAAAAGATATAAATCCCTAAGGTGACCTCAATGTATCATTTGAGTTATCATCTCAAACGACCATCGAGATCGATCCTCTCTATGGCATGTTCCATACAAGACACGACATTCGGAGCTGGATCTAACTTAACATGATGTCTTCTTTTTTTATTTTAACCTATCATTTATTGCATTCCTAAATACATAATACGTTAAAATGAATGAATAATTTAATTTAGAATAATCGGCAGAAATTAAGTTTAGACACATTCTCTGATGATGCCGACAGTGATCATAGCACTCTTCAATTGCTAAGAAGACTTCCTGATGTCGCTCAATCTCAATTCTCTAACCAGTTATTGAAAAAATCTCTCTAGAACCCTTGCTATCTGGCAATTATATTGAACTTTCTTACTTCTCAAACTTCGAAATATTATTTAAAGGAGGTGCCAAAACGATTCCTCTTGTATTAACTGACCACGTGGCAGCCATCTATTGGTCGCGCCATAAACTCATTTTTCCTTTCATTTTGTTAAATTATGGACAACGAGTATCAGAACATAAAAGATATCACTGGCGGCCGGGTGCCGCATGATAAAAAGTGGTCCTAATCTATCGCGAAAAGGCGATCAAAAGACGGGTCTACAACATCAGAAAATATGAGTGTATGGTGATCGCAAAACTGTTCCGTGCCTTAAATCAAGCCCAAGGCAGCATCGAACCTTTGCATATTTAGGGAGCTAAAGTGCGAAAATTGCATTTTGATAAATATTTATTTTGTTGATATGTTTTCTTTAATTTGAACCTAAGCTTAACAATAAAGATAAATATATAAAACTTCCCTCAATCTATTTATCCCATGCTTTAGGGACTGTACAATTATTTGCGATTGGTTTATAACTAAATAGCGATGACAACAATTGACCATAGTTAAACTCACCTGGTTCAACATTACATTGTGTTCAATTAGATTTAAAGCTTTTGATGTAAGAGATCTTGACATAGAAAGTACTTTCATACGTTCTATGAAAGCTAAACTCATGAAAGTAAAGATTTCACTTGGATTAAGGGCTTTTATAATGTTCATCCTTACATGGGATTTAGTTAGTTGAACCTAACTATTGCCCATTATTATTATCATTTTTTAATTATACATAAAAGAAAAACACTAAAGCATAAGAGAAAATGAAACAGATTAAGTGATAGATATATTAATTAATTTCATCATTAACCTTACTTGGGACCTAAAGATAACAAGTAACCATTCTTTTTCCTTTTTTTTTTTTTTTCATACGGAACAAGTAACCATTCTATTTTTGAACAATTATGGAATCTATGTTGTCTGAAATATTTTGTCATTTTAATAAAAAATAAAGGATGTATAATGACCTAAACATATTCTCTTCTACTAAATAAAATCTCAACGGTCAAGATGACGTAATCCAAATACTTCACACTTTGCAACATAATCTCTTTCCTTCGGACAAGATTTTGCTTTCTTACTATATTTATATTGTTTGCATGTTACTTTTAACTTTAAACCTAAATTAATAGTGTATATAATTAAGGGCTTTGTACCAAAAAGAGGTCTGCACCTCTTTTTATCACCAAAAAATCGTGAGCCTTATTTTATAACTAAGGAGCGCCCCAACGTCCTATGAACTGGCCGCTTGTCGTAGATACCCACGCATGATACAGGGGTTGTTTACAGTTTTACCCCTCACCAGCTCCGACGACCAACTTACGGTTCCACAACTACCCCTCAAGATCTGACCATCTAAACTGCCGGTTCAATTTCACCAGTGCAAAAAAGCCCATTGCCGAAGCTTCTTCCTTAGACTTTGCCCATATATCTCCGGCAGCCAACTCACGGTTCCACAACCAACCCTCAAGATCTGACCGTCTGAACGAGGTTTGATAGGGTTTGATGTTCGTCAGAGAAGAAGCCCTAGGGTTTGTAGTGTTTGGTGTTGCCGGAGAAGAAGATTTAGGGTTTGATTTCGCCGGAGAAGAAGCGTTTTCCCTTTCCTCCTTCTACCTTTTATTTCTATATAATAAGTTAAAACCAAGCAAATTTGTAGCAAGATCTTTGTCTCCCAAGCGTTCTGATCAGGTATTCTTCATACCATGTTCTTCGTGGTCAACATTTCTTCAAATTGGTGCTTGAATCATTTTATTTCTAAGAAGTTTTTTTTGTAGATCTGAATCTATAACAGTGTTTTTGATTTGTTTGTTTTATTATTGTTTATGTTAATGTTGAATCAAATCTCATGTTGTTGGAATGAAATCCTTCATCGATTTGATAGGGTTTGGTGTTGCCAGAGAAGAAGAACTAGGGTTTGATTTCGCCGGAGAAGAAGAACTAGGGTCTGATTTCGTCGGAAAAGAAGCTTATTCTAGGGGCTAAAAGTTAAATTTCTAATTTCAAAAAGGATCTGAGCGCGTCAATGCCGCCTGTATTGAGGGTGCATGGGCACTATATGATAAAAATAATAATAATCTCACCGAAATGGTGATAAAAATATTTTTGGGGCCTTTTTAGGTACTTTTCTCTATAATTAATATATTTTTCCCTTAATCTATATCAGCTCTATGTCTTTCTTATACTTGAAGTCATGTGCACTTGTTTGTCTTCAATTCAAACCTCAAAATAATTCGATAAATAGAATTATTAAGTCTAATTGGTTGAACCCTCTATGAGATTCAGTTGATTTTAGAACCCTTGGATAAGAATTTTTTATGGAAAGTACTTCTTTACCATCCTAGGAAGTGTAACTCGTGAGAGTTAATATTTAATTAAATCAAAAGGTTTTTTATAATCATTTGAACCACATGTGAATTTGGTTGGATCTAGCCATTTTTCATTGTTCTCACCAGCTTTTGATTCTGAATTAAAGGCAAAATGCACAAGCCCTAAATCGTAGGAGATATAAGGAGGCGAATCGACTGATGAAAGATATATTAATTGTGTTTATTATAGATCTTGAGTTGGAAATTAAAGATAATATGTGACTGTATAATTTTACTATTTATAGTTAAATTATATATTTTACTATAAATTTAGAATCTTTGTCAACTAATGTATTTCACTATTTTAGTAATAGAAAGAGTATAATATATACATTTTTACATGATCATACTATTTTCAGACAATTGTGAAATCTTTGTCAGCTAAGAAGATCAAGTCTAAATACTTCATAATTTATAAGTCAATTCAAATTATCGTTAAATATTTTTAGATGTTTATTTAAAATTGAGATCGACTTTATTACAAGTTTTATCTTATAGTATAAAATGTAATAACCTTTAGGATGTTATTCATGATAACTAACATTTAAAGATATCAATGCTATTATTGATGTTGGTGTCATGTCTTTAACAAATATTACTTATTGAAGTAAGTGATAGCCCTTTGACTCTTTAAATTTTGATATTTTAAGTTTTCAGTTATGTGTTCAAGACAAATAACTGTAAGCACTTTAGAGCTTCTTCACTTGTTTGTCTTTAATTCATAACAAAAAATTATACCAACAAAGGACAATGGTCAAGTCCAACTAGTTGAACCTTATTCAATTGGTTCTTAGAATCCTTTGAAAAAATATTGATATACAAATACTTTCACATTGTTCTATGAAAGTGGAACTCTTAGAAGTTAAGATTCGATTTGATCAAAGGACTTTACAATCAGTCGAACCTCGTGTGGGATACGACAGTGTGACGAGGTCACGCCCCTGGTGCATTGAGATGCACATCGATCAACTAGTAGACAGGTGGCAAGACCTTTTAGCTAGGTTGTGCCGAAGGCAAGCGTGAGAAACAGAGTTTTGGAAGCATGACTGAGGTACTAAGATGTTTTGAAGGCAAAACTTGCTAGGCAAACTCTTGGGTGAAGAGACCTAGTGTCGAGGTACTAGAGCGAGCTGTGATCACTGATGCTCGGTACAGAGCATAGTGATAGAGAGAGTGGTGCTGAGTTGCGCAGATGAGACCAAATTGATCTAGCGAGGAGGTGTTAAACCTTGAGACTAGGTATTTGTGGAGATTCAGCATGGGGTGAAGACAAAAGTCGAGGTACTGATGCAGGTCTTGGTGTCAGCATGGGCGTTGACATTGTCAAATTGCTGGAATTGGCGTAGTCATTCCCCTAAACTATTACATCAACGAGGACGTTGACCTTATAGAGTAGGCGAGGATGTGACGGCGTCTTTACTTTGTATGTCAGCGAGAAGGCATGGGGACCTTAGAGTTGGATTTTTAGCTAGCAGGGAGGAGAGTGGACCTTGGAGCTAGCCGAGTGGCATGATCACTCCCTCGAGATATTGTGTCGACGAGGACGTTGACTTTATTGAGTCAGGGAGGATGTCACGGTGTTATTACTTTGGCACGTAAGTGCAGGGGCACGTAGCCTTGCGACGTGTGCATGCGTCCCTTATATACGATAGGATGGTAACTTGACATACGCGAGGATCTACTGTGGCGACTAGATGCACGTGGGATATGGAATGCGGTACTCCGCATAGGGTCACGCGATGTGGTGCCAAGAGGGCACGCAACATCCTAGTATCGTGAGGTACGCGATTTGGTGCCAAGAGGGCACACGACCTCCCGGTGTCGTGAGGTACGCGATATGGTGCCAAGAGGGCACGCAACATCCTGGTGTCGTGAGGCACGTGATGTGGTGCCAAGAAGGCACACGACATTCATGTGTCATGAGGCACGCGATGCGGTGCCATGAGGGCACGTGACATAGTGTCAGGTAGGCACAAGAAATAGTCGCGACACAGACGCGATATGGTGCATGCAGGGTTCGCAATACTATACCATGAAGGCACGTGACATGAGGGCCTCACGACGTGGTTCGCGATGCAGATGCGATACGGTCGCATGTGACGCTGATGCGTGACCTCACAAGACATGTTGGTGTGGAGGATGGCCTTGTGTGCCACGGGCAGCAGTCTACGTGTCATGATGGTATGTCAAACCAATACGTTTTCTATCGGTTGGCTCAAGTTGGTGTTTAGACTATACTTGGGGGAAGGGAGCTATGGAGCTATTCTCCTACACATGGGGCCCTATGTTGTTGGACGAGCGCATGGGTTTCCAAGGTCAGGGGTGGGCCTACGACGTCACTACTGCGATGACATGTGTCACCCGAGGTGAGGTTGTCATATGGCCCCGAGCTACGCATCGCGGTGCATATGGGTAGGCAACTTCACGAGGGCACTCGAGGGCTACGTGGGACATTGTAGTGCACAATAGCTGAGGGCTACGTGGGACATTGTAGTGCACAATAGCTGAGGGCCTAATGCAGACGTGTGCTGGTCACGTGGGCCACACACGGTGCGGGCTTGATTCAACATGAGGAGTTGCATGCTACTGTCACGGCCACCGAGTCACTCTTTTCGATGTGCACTCGCGTACGACACATAACTTCCTAAGTTAGGTCAACCTATCTCATCACGGCCACTGAGTCACTCTTTTCGATGTGCACTCGCATACGACACCTAACTTCCTAAGTTAGGTCAGCCTATCTCAGATACCAGTTGTCACGAGGTACAGCTTACCACTGGCTATCACACTCATATAGTGACTCACTGCCGCGCACAACGAGGTCAGCTTATCCCACCATTAATCTGATACTACCCGTTTAAAGGATGGGAACTCTCTCCATGGTTGCCTTCTCTCAAGACCAACCATGTCGAAGCATCGTGTCTCCTCGCGAACTCATGCAAGCACCTTAATGCCACTTGGCATGCCCAGCTTCACCCTGTGCACTACACTAGTTACGGTCACCAAGTCACTCTTTTCGATGTGCACTCGCGTACGGCACCTAACTTCTCAAGTTAGGTCAACCTATTTCAGATACCAGCTGTCATGAGGCACAGCCTGCCATTGGCTATCACACTCGTGCAACGCCTCACTTTCGTGAGCAGTGAGGTCAACTTATCCAACCATGACTCTGATACCACTCGTCTAAAGGACGAGAACTCTCTCCACGGTTGCCTTCTCTCGAGGCCAACTATGTTAACGCATCGTGTCTCCTCGCGACACTCATGTATGCACCCCAGTGCCACTTGGCCTGCCCAGCTTCACCATGTGCATTGCACTAGTTCCTCGCCTGTGACAGTAGCATGCAACTTCTGAACCAAGCCCGCATCGTGTGTAGCCCACGCGACCAACACACATCAGCATCAGGCCCTCAGCTATCATGCACCACAATGTCCCACGTAGCCCTCAAGTGCCCTTGTGAAGTAGCCTATCCATATGCACCACGACGCATAGTTCGGGGTCATATGGCAACCTCACCTCAGGTGACACATTGCATCGTCGCAACGACGTCGTAGGCCCACCCCTGACCTAGGAAACTCATGCACTCATCCAATAATGCAGGGCCACATGTGTAGGATAATAGCTCCACAACTCCCGTCCCCCAAGTATGGTCTAAATTCCAACTTGAGTCAACCGATAGGAGAACCTCAAACATATTGGTTTGACATATCACCATGACACACAAACTTCTGCCTGTGGCACACAAGGCCATCCACACCAACACTCCTTGTGAGGTCACGCATCAATGTCACATGCGACTGTGTCGCATCCACGTCGCGTCCGCATCGCGACCACGTCGCGAGGCCCTCATGGCCTCATGTCACTTGCCTTCATGACATAGTATTGCGAACCCCGCATGGCACCATGTCGTGTCTGTGTTGCGACTATGTCTCGTGCCTACCTACCACTATGTCGCGTGCCCTCATGGCACCGCATCGCATGCCTCATGGCACATGGATGTCGGGTGCCTTCTTGTCACCACATCGCGTGCCTCACGGCACCAGGATGTTGTGTGCCCTCTTGGCACCACATCGCGTGCCTCACGATATCAGTGCCTCACGGCACCAGGATGTCGCGTGCCCTCTTGGCATCACATCGCATACCCCTATGCGGAGCACTGCATTTCATGTCCCACGTGCGTCTAGTCGCCACACTAGATCCTCGCGTATGTCAAGTCACCATCTCATCGTATATAAGAGACACATGCACGCGTCGCAAGGCCACGTGCCCTTGCGCTCACCTGCCAAAGTAATAACACCGTGATGTGGTGTTATTACTTTGGCGCAATATCCTCAATAAGGTCAATATCCTCATTGACGCAATATCTCGAGGGAGTGATCACGCCACTTGACTAGCTCCAAGATCCGCCCGCCCCCCTGCTAGCTAAAAATCCATCTCTAAGGCCCCATGCCTTCTCACTGACATACAAAGTAAAGACGTCGTCACATCCTCTCCTACTTTGTAAGGTCAACACCCTCGTTGATGCAATATTTCACGAGAATGACTATGCCAATTCCAGCAATCTGACAGTGTCAACGCCCATGCTGACACCAAGACCTGCATTAGTACCTCGACTTTTGTCTTCACCCCATGTAGAATCACCACAAATATCTAGTCTCAAGGTTTAACACCTCCTCGCTAGATCAATTTGGTCTCATCCGTGCAACTCTACACCACGCTCTCTATCACTATGCTCTGCACCAAGCATTAGTGATTACCGCTCACTTTAGTACCTCGACACTAGGTGTCTTCACCCAAGAGTTCGCCTAGCAAGTTTTGCCTTCAAAACATCTTAGTACCTCGGTCATGCTTCAAAAACTCTGTTTCTCAAGCTTGCCTTTGGCTTAACCTAGCTACAAGGTCCTGCCACCTGCCTGCTAATTGATTGATGTGCATCTCAATGCACCAAGGGCGTGACCCCATCACATCCTCCCTCACTCAATGCGTCGACGTCCTCGTCAGCACTTGAGTTTCTACGTCAGTTCCTCGACACAAATTAGATCTTCACCAAGACATTCTCATACCAATCCAAGGACAAACAACGCTCATCAAATTGTATTTGTATCAGTACCTCGACTACTATCTTTCGTCTTTACCTAGGTACATTCATAACAGTTCATCTCGACGAGCTAAATGCCTCCTCTACGGCATAATAGGTCTTCGCCTCATGCCATGGCATAACGGCTTAACCATCTTTTTTTGTCTTCACCCCACATAGTATTCTAGCCAATTTGGTTCGGTCAATATTTCACCCAGGTATCTTTCTATACCACTTCCTCATATAACCAAAAGGAACCCAATCATTAGTATTACTCTGATTATCACCTGAATCGACTGCCAAAATCAAGCAACTCGTGCCTTTGATGCTTACATCACTGGCTCCAAGTCCACACAACTCTTTGCGCATCGCAACTCTATGATTTCTCACCATTTTGTCTGCCAATGAGCGACCAAGCTCATTCCAACAAAGCACCATGCTTCTCACTATTGTAGTCCCCAATGTTGCCTTATCTTTCGACTGTAGCAATTAATGGAACCCAGCTTTCCCGGACCTTAGGACTTGCTCAACCACTACAAGTCCTTAACTGTCCTGCAGCACTATAATACCTCAGCACCGCTGTGCCTTCACCCAAGAGTCTACTATGAGCATCTTAATTAATGAAGCTCCATGCTTCTCACACTATAGTACCTTGACGCACGTCTTCACTTGTAGTGTGACTCGAGTTGCCTCCTACAACCCGACTTACGGTCCAATTCGCTACTTTGGTGTAAGCTTCTAGTGTTCCAACGAGCGCAACTAATGCCTTCACTTACTAGCGGCTGTCATGCCTTGGTACCTCGGACATTGTCCTCTACACGACGAAATATTGCACCTTTACCTTAAATTTCTCCGCTTTAATATTCTGACCACACTGCCTCTGTCGTGCTTAGAAACCATCTTTGATCCCTTCTCGTAGATCAAAGATCTTAACGATCACCTGGGACTCGCTTCCTCTAAAGGTATCCATTTGGCTCAGGCATGTGCTTCTTCTGAAGCTGTGCTGAATCATACGTTTAGCCATATGTCTCTTACGGACATCATGCTTTGTCATCTCACAACAAAGTAATGAGCTTCTGACCCCTACTCTGGTCCAGCATAGCTCAATCCCGTTCTCACGATATCTCACTTAACTGTGCCATCGATCCTGGCCCATCGCAACATACTGATCCTTACACTTTCGCATACCAGCAGTCTAGACCCTCATGTCATATACTAGAGACTGATTCCAAAAGCTCAGCTTCCACATAAAGTGAGAATGGAGCATCCTACTTGCTCCATGCCATCCATGGCAACGGTGCTCTAAGCACCAATGTGACCCGATGTCTCATGTCGGAACGTCACTCGCATTCATCCATCTCAGACCAACCCGCTACATCAATGTGTGGCTCTCATGGCCAACAACCATTGAGCATCATTAGATTTTCACAACAATATAACCCAATAATAACTTTTCTCTACATGCGACCAAGCTCTGAAACTCAATGTAACAGAGTACATCCTAACCGCATTTCAACCACAGATGTGTAACTCAATTGCACATAAGTAACTCTGGTTGTAACGAAATCAGAGCACACCTCCTCGCTCTGGCTTGCCAACATAGTCCCATTTGAAACGATCTGACCCTGATACCAACGGTCACCGAGTCACTCTTTTCGACGTGCACTCGCGTACGGCTCTTAACTTTCCAAGTTAGGTCAACCTATCTCAGATATCAACTATCACGAGGCACAACCTACCACTGGCTATCACACTCGTGCAACGTCTCACTGCCACGCACAACGAGGTCAACTTATCCAACCATTACTCTGATACCACCAGTCTAAAGGACGAGAACTCTCTCCACGATTGCCTTCTCTTGAGGCCAACCATGTCGATGCATTGTGTCTTCTCGCGACACTCATACACGTACCTCAGTGTCGCATTGCTTGCCAAACTTTACCCTGTGCACTACACTAGTTCCTCGCCAGTGATAGTAGCATGCAACTCCTCATGCTGAACCAATCCCGTATCGTGTGTAGCCCACGCGACCAACACACATCTGCATCAGGCCCTCAGCTATCGTGCACCACAATGTCCCACATAGTACTTGAGTGCCCTCGTGAAATTGCCTACCCATATGCACCACGACGCGTAGCTTATATAGCAACCTCACCTCGGGTGACATATGGCATCACCGCAGCGACGTCCTAGGCCCACCCCTGACATAGAAAACTCATACGCTTGTCCAACAACGCAGGGCCCCACGTGTAGGAGAATAACTCCACAGGTCCCTTCCCCCAAGTATGGTATAAATACTAACTTGAGCCAACCGATAGGAGAATCTCAAACGTATTGGTTTGACATACCACCATGACACACATACTTCTGCCTGTGGCACACAGGGCTATCCTCCACACCAACACACCTTGTGAGGTCACACATTAGCGTCACATGCGACTGTGTCGCATCCGTGTCGCGTTCGCATCACGACCATGTTGGGAGGCCCTCATGGCCTCATGTCACGTGCCTTCATGGTATAATATTGCGAACCCCACATGACATCATGTCGGATCCGTGTTGCGACTATATCTCGTGCCTACCTGACACTATGTCGCGTGCCTTTATGGCACCGCATTGTGCCTCTTTAGCACTACATCGCGTGCCTCACGACACCAGGACGTCGCGTGCCCTCTTGGCTCCACATCGCGTGCCTCACGACACCAGGATATCGTGTGCCCTCTTGACACCACATCGCGTGCCCCTATGTGGAGCACCACATTCCATGTCTCACATGTGTCTAGTTGCACTAGATCTTCGCGTATGCCTAGTCACCATTACATCGTATATAAGGGACACATGCACGTGTCGCAAGGCCATGTGCCCTTGCGCTCACGCGCCAAAGTAATAAAACCGTGATATCCTCCCCGACTCAATAAGGTCAACGTCCTCGTTGACGCAATATCTTGAGGGAGTGATCATGCCACTCAACTAGCTCCAAGGTCCGCCCGCCCGCTGCTAGCTAAAAATCCAGCTCTAAGGCCCTCATGCCTTCTCGCTGACATACAAAGTAAAGACACCGTCACAACAGTCTTGTTCATTATCCTTTATTGTTAAAAATTTTAATTATAATTTTAAAACAAACAAGTGTATAAGCCCTAATGTGTAAAAGAGAAAAGGATACCAGTAGGCAAAGTGAAAGATGTATTAATGATCTTTCCATTAATTTTAAAACTTGAAAATTAAAAATAATATGCAACTATGTAAATATCAGACAATTATGGAATCTCTGCCAATTGACATTTCTTATTATTTTAGTTAAAAATCAAAATAGACATATTATTATATGACTATACTATTTTCAAGCAACTATGGAATCTCCACTAGCTCAGAATACCTAATCAAGATATTTCCCACTTTCTAATTCCTATTCCTTTGGATTTCTCTCCAAACTAAGATGTATCTACTTGTTAGCTTTATTAGACTAATATTTTATTCATAACTTCCAAATTAAAATTTGCAGAAAGATAATTGGTATGTCTTTCTCTTTGTGTATCTTATGCATTAAGGCATGTATATTTATAATAAAAAAATGGTAATAACAAAGAGTCATGTTGTAGGACTAATTAACCAAACATTATATGTAAATCAAGTGGTTTTAAAACTGTAGGATAAAAGAGATTTTTGACATATAAAGTATTTCCACATCATCCATTAAAAAGTCTAATATATGACAATCGAGATTTAATTGAATCCAAAGATTTTTATAACTAATTGAACTTTAAGTGGGATTCAACTAGATGGATTTGACTGATGCCCTCACTGTTATCATTTTCTTGTTGCGAATTAAAGACAAACAAGTGTCTAAAGCTTAAAATGTAAGATGGATAAAGAGATATATAGATTGAGTAATATTTTTATTGCTAATTACAAATTCAAAATTAAAGATAACAGGTGATCATATTCTTTTTAATTAATTATAAAATCCTCATCAACTGAAAAATCAAAATGAATGCGCTTTTACGTGACCATACTATTTTCGGACAGCTATGAATTCTCGACTAGCTAAGAAGACCTAGTCCAAATACTTCACACTTTTTTACTAAATTCAAATTATTATCCACTATTTTCAAAATATCATTCTGAACCGAGATGCATTTCATTGTTGGCTTTATATTATACTAGAAAAATGTAATAATCTTATGGAAAAAGGTTCTGTCCTCTAATGGAGGGCTGTAGACGGTGACTGTCCTCCAATATCTCTCATGGAGCTTTATGTGGCATCCAAAATATTATTTTGATCCCACATGGAGTATAGGTGCATTGCCTAAGATCATCTTTGAAATTATTATTTTTTAAAAATTAGTTTTCATCATATATTTTTTTAGCCATAAAATTTGAACCATTGAAACTAGTTAAATTTGAACTTGTGCTTTACAATTATTGTTATTAGTTTAAGATTGATCTAAACAACATACTCATGCTCCACTGGGCCCCAAAATGTATTTTGAGTGTCATGTGGAGCTCCACATATACCTTGGAGGATTGTCACTATCCTCCGTTGGAGGAAATAACCAACTCTCTAATATTTTAGAGGTTGTTATATGACAAAATAATATTTATAGATTTCCCCGCCTCCACTTCATTAGATATTATCTATTGAAGTAATAGCCCTTTAACCCTTTGAATTTTATATTTTCGATAATAAGAAACTTATATTTCTATGTCCTATTTTGTAATTTTTTCATCTTTCTTTTTTCTGGTTGTCCTATCTATTAAAATTAGAACATAGCCACTAAAAAAACTCCATACATAGTGTTAGTCCAGCCCATTCAAGGTGTTGGGTGGTGGCGTGGACGGGCTATCCAGTAACCTCGCTCTCACTCTTGAGACTTTTACTACCGCACTAAGCACTGACCCCTAAATGGTTGCCTTTTATTATCACACCAATCAATTAATATTAAAGTAACTGACAAGTAGCAATTTGACAACAAGTTTATTTTGAAAACATTTTAGAAAACATTAAATTCTTCTCTTATTCTAGAAAATATTTCATCTTTCTCGTACAATTGTATCACTACTAGATACAAATCTAGAATCATTAAATAAAAATATAAATTTCATAAAAAATATAAAAAGAGCCATTACTTGTACAAGAAACATTGGCCCTTCATACAATTTAAAAGAAAGACTTGCGCACCATCTAAGACATCTGATTTGAGGGCCTCAATCTATAAATCTTTGGTGCAAAAGTTTGCCCCGGAACACAATATTTGTCATATGAGTCAACTAAGTCAAAAGCCATCATTTGATTATATTGCTGACTTTATTAAATCATATGATACAAATCTTGCTTCATGTCATTCTTTTTTACCAAAGATCCTTCTTTTATGACCTTCAAATCAAATGACTTGGATGATGTTTTCAAATGGAGCAAATACCGAAAATACAAAGTATTTATTTTAAGTTGTTTGCATGATTAAATTTGTATGTGCAAGTAATGGATCCGGAGAAAAACAATGAACAAAGGAAGCCTGATGCTAAGGGCCAGATAACTTTCTTTGTCCTACATTAGTTTGTCGCCACATGACACCCAATCACATATAAAAGTGCAACTCACTGATCATAATTATTGTAAAATAATAATAAAATATATTAAATTATATGGCCAATGGTGTCGATTATAATGAAATTGATCGATGATACCAAATGCGACTTTACTATTCATCTTTTGTGCAATTGACTTTATTAACCATTCAATTTTATATTGTTTGTTTTGAGGGTTTTTTTATGAGTACCTCGCGCCTATTAGATTACCAGTGGGGTACCTTCACTGAATACCATCTTTCCTTGGCCCTAAAATTACATTAGAGTGTGATGGTTGCTGCCATGTGATTTAAGGGTAAGTTTTTCGAGACATGTGTCACTTGAAATTAGATATTGACTGTCTAATAGCATGTCCATAGTTGCAAGATTTCGTGTAAAAGATTCGTTTGAAAAATGATCACCATTATATTATTCAATGCAATCAATAGGTTTTCAATGTAAGCACCCTCAATAATGAGGTAGGTGCGAATAGAAATACCAATTTTTAATACCAGCCTACATTTACCCTAAAATACTATAAATGGCATAATACCATGAACCAAAATTTTAAAATAAAATAAATGATTTACTATTTATTAATTTTCTTAATTTTGTATTGAGAGTCATTACTTGCACACATTTTTCAAGTGATTGCATCGAATATAAGAAAGACTTGGTACTTTAGAGATATGTGATATATAAAAATATAATATGAGCCGTCTGATTTGAAGTTCATAATTAATAGATCTCTGATACATAAAATTGAAACAAAATATAATACCAGTCATATGATCTATTGTAGTTAATTATTGAATTATATAATAACTTTTGACTCCATTTAATTAAATGATGAAAATTATATTTTATTATAATCTTTTGCAATTGTTATTTTTAAATCATAGCTATCAAATCAAACGGCTTAGAGGATGTTTTCATATAGTAGAGGTTGCTAAACTTGTAAGTCTTTCTTTTAAATTCGATTCAATGCTGTGCAATCAGGTGAAAAGCGTGTGAAGTAAGGACTCCTTTTGGATTTATTTATTTAATTTCTATTAAGAGTTTGTCTCGTACATTACGAAACCTCGTCCACGTGCCAATTCCACGTGCGAAATCAGAGCCTTAAGTAGTTACAGAGTGCCCTTGTTTTCCTTCCCCGCTAAGCGTGTCCTCTCTGGACTCTGTCTTCTCTTTTCCTTCTCTCCAAAAAATCAAAAAAACCAAAAAAAACCAAAAAACCCTAAAAATCTAGATCAAAGTACTAGGTTTTACAGATTCAAAACCTAGGATCTCTTTTGAAATCTGTAATTCGGTCGTTTTTTATTCGAAAAATTTATTATTTATTTATAGAAAACCTAACACCTTCCGAAACCCTAATCTTTATATCGATCTCGATTTTGATCTGTTTTTGCAACTACAATGGCGAATATTGTTCAGCCTTCGCAACCGATCCAACAATCGCAGCCTCTGCCTCTGCAGCAACAGCTACCAGGAGTGTTCAGCAATGCTTCTTTGTACGTTGGTGATCTCGATTTTTCAGTTACCGAAGGCCAGCTCTATGATCTCTTCAGCCAAGTAGCTCCCGTCGTGTCGATTAGGGTTTGCAGGGACCAGATCAGACGTGTTTCTCTTGGATATGGATATGTTAATTACAACACCGCTCAAGATGGTAATAAAGGATCGATTAATCTGTTTCTATAGTGGTTGGATTTGAGTTTGGTGTGTCTCAGTGTTGCATGTTAGTGCTTTTAATTTTAGGATTTTTTTTATTATCTGAGATCATTTTGTAGTCGTGTTCTGTAATGATTTTATCTATATTAGATATTCTTTCATGACGTTGGTTTATTTAAGAACTTTGTTTGATTTTGCTATTTGTTAAGCAATTAATCAGAGCTTAATAATATTACCCCTGAATTATGTTTGTTTGCATGTGATTAGGAGTTCTGCGTAACCAAAATCTTATAAATTTGACTCCGTACCGGTCTTAACAAAGAACTAGGTCAGTGGTTGGGTCACAGAAAGGGAAACTGTGTTTGCACACTACTTGCGTCCTACTCAGGTCTGTTGTTATATGAAAGAAAATAAAAGCAATGAGAATATACAAATTGAATTGCAATGAAAATAAATGAAATAAGATAATTTTTTTCGTTGGTTAACATGCACGTGGTTGAATTGATATCCAGGCCACTATCAAGGCCATTAGTCACAATGCCATTTGGGAAAGTGACAATGATGATACAGGATGCTTGTATCAAAACTAAAATTAGGCAGTGTCTCCCCTTGCCAGAAGGCAGTGATCCATGAAACTAAGCCGCAAACTGAAGATTTCAGCAGAGTGGAGCCTTAGCAACTGGGCAATGTGAGATCCTTGCGCTTGTCCGACCACAGTCTCTACTTAGGCCAGTTCATTGGCTATACGAAAGAAAATAAAAGCAATGATATAAAAATGTGAAGGGAATGCAATGGAAATAAGTAAAATAAAGTAAAATTTAAAGGGTTCCACTCTTTCTAGTAGGTTAACTGTGCACATGCTTGAACTGATATCAAGACCACTATCAAGGCCGTTACAATGCTATATGAGTAAGGTAACGATAATGATAAAGGAAGTGCGTGTGCAAATATCAAAACTAAAATTGAGCAGAGTCTCCTCTTGCCTGAAGACCTCAAACTCGCTATGATTTCGGCAAAGTGGAGCCTTAGCAACTGGGTAAAGTGAGACTGTAAAAAGGAAAAATAGAATTGCAATAAGAAAGTAAAGAATAGAGAAGAAGTATATGAAGAGAGCTCTTGATCTTGACCACAACTTGAATCTAGAGACTACTTGAGGGTGAGAAGGGTATGATGGATCTAGGGGTTTGGCTAAGGTTAGGGATGAAAGATTAGGGTTTTGGAATGGAAAAGGAGATGAATGTGGAGGAACTAGGGCAAATATTCAGTAAGGTTCAAAAATTTTCAGCCATTTGAGAGGAGAAATGACCTTTATTTATAGGAAAATGAACCAATGGGGGCTTGACAAGTGTCAGACAAGTGTCTAGCCTCTATTGGCTCTCTTTAAGACAAATGAATTATAGTTTTTCTCAGAGCCACCCTTGGATGCGGAAAATGTCACAAATTCATGAGTTTTTTATAAAGGGCAAGGGATAAATTGCATTCTAAGTGAGGGTAGTCTAGTAATTTCCTATACTCTAGGGTTCCTGAGGTTTCTAAAGGCTTAGGGATACCTAGTTGGCTGAGTTTAGCTAGGCTAAAATGGGTTTAATTAAGGTTTAGAAATATGGTTAGCAAAGTCAACCCAAATAGATGGGATGATGATATGAAATTGACATAGTTATTTGGTTGTTTGAACTTTGAATGACGAGATTTTTTCATATTGTATCTTATGCATTTATTATGGTTCTTTTGAGTTTTTTTGAATGGAAAATTGTGGTCAGTTGATCATGGTCTGAATACTATAAACTAGGGAGTTTCTAATAAGCATTGTTCTGATTTATTTGTTATTTTTTTGGGCATGGACACCAACTATGATTCCTCCTAGTGTAGAAAACTGAATTTCTAATCTTGTGGAGATAGTAGTTTTTTTTACTACTGAGCCAATGTGATTGACTAGTTTATGCGCAGCCCATTATACTCTAAAATCGAGTAAAGTGGATGAGAACCCACGTAAAACCAGCTTAGATGTGCACAATTAAATAGTCCCTTGATTTTACAGTCCTGAGTTCAAATTTCAATTTCCATAAATTCTGCCCAAATATTTATTTTAATTTACTCTCCCAAATCTGTACCTAATTTTTTGTATTGCTGTATATAAATCTGAAAGGTCCTCTGCTGTTTAAATCAGTAACTGGAAATTACTTAAAGATAGAACACATGTTTGTAGTAGATGAAAGGACAACAGTAGCACTATAGCGTTATACCAGTGACGGGATAAGACGAGATAGCAAAAAAAACCGAACAACAAAATATTAAACAACTCTCGATTGGGCACCGAGTAAGTACTGATTTGAAATAAAGAGAACTGGACTGAGAAGTCTCAGTATTCAACCAACCATGACAGCCGAAAAAGATTTGGTTCATGGCAGTAGATCAAAGCTCAAGAGCTCCAGCAGAAAAATGGAGTGAAAACCCTTGACCTTCTCTATTGTTTCCCAAAAGAAAACTACAAAAAAAAACCCACGATAACAAACAATCTCTAATCATCTCCGTTCTGTGCAATATATGAAGAGAATTATAAGCAAGAAACTCCTAGCTAATTTCTAATTAAGACTCCTTTCCTACTTGGACTCTAACAGGTAAATAAATAAATTACTTTAACTTAGTCACTAAAACCTAGGTCTCTATGTTACCAAGTAAATTAATAAGGCCTTTACTTTTAAATCCCTATTTCTATGGGCCCTTTAAATTAAGATCTTAAATTGCTGGAGATTCGCGATAGTGATTAACTTAAAGTGATCACATGATCCATAATGCCCGAGATTATTATTCTCATTTTGTGGGTCACTTAAAGTGGTCACGTGAGGCCTCTTTTCAGGCCATTCTTAAATTTTCATTTAGGCCACCTTTTTAAGACCGAACGGGTCTGTATTTTAGGATCTGGTTTCTCTTTAGTTACACCTTATTGACCCACTTTCTAGGCAATTACCAGTACCTTTTCGCTTTCTTCCTTCTGCTGATAACTGCGAACCTGCCTGTAATCACTCTCTGCTTCAGTGATCCACTAGTTGATTTTTATATTTTATATGATTTATTCAACTAATATTCATTTTGTTACTATCCTACACAATTGACCATATGATTGCAAACATGATGAGTGGTGGTACTAGAATATAATGTACATTTTTGTTTATAGTTGATTAGAATGTCCATTATGAGTTTCTTGGAATATATCTAAATGCATGAATATATAAATTATTTCAGGGTCAATTGTTAACTTCTCTATGGCATATATTCATGCATAGAATTGTGCTAATAAGAGAATGGAAGTCACTATAAGTTTGTTGTGAATCTGGTCAAGGGGAAGGTGTTTATCAAGTAAAACTCGAGGACGAGTTCAACTAGATGGTAAAAAAGATAGTTGCAATAGAGACAAAATAAGCAAGAAAAGAGGGAGAAGAAAAGAAGAATGAGGAAGAGGATCAAGAAGAAGAGCTATGGACACTGAACAAAGACCTAAAAATCATAAAACATGACCAATTAATTACTTAAAGGTGGCACATAAATCCTCGTAGTGGATCATGTGACCACTTAAATAATTATATAAGTGGCCACATGATCACTTTATATTTTATATATATATATATATATCAACTTATAGCCATGGTTTTATTAATTAAAAAAAACATATGACAAATCAAGGGAAAAATGCAAATTTAAGCCCGAAGAGAGGAAAAAAGGGAAAAAAAGGAAACAAAGACAAAATAACTTGCAAAAATAAATCTATATAACAAATGTAGCAACAGTGCTAGCCAGTTTCAAATACAAGGGGATCAAGACGGTTGAATTTGCTCCAATTCCATCAAAATCTTAGAGGCCGATCCTACCACACAAGATGGAGATGCCTTGATTAAGAATGTGTTCCTTAATGTTGACCTCATTGAAGAAGTCTGCATCAATTTATGTCTGGCTTTCTGCTTTACGGGGAGGCAGGTCAGTTTGCTAACTTCAAAAGTCAATTTATGGTTTGAAGCAGTCACCCAAAGTGTGGTTCCAATGTTTCAGTGGTGCTGCCATGGACTCGGGGTTTCATTGGTGTCACTCTGATCATATAACCTTTATCCACTTTTTCTCCTCTGGTCTCCCCATTCTCATGGTTTACGTGGATGCTATTATTCTCATTGGAGATGATTAAACTTTTATTAGTCTGGTGAATTGGGAGTTGGGTCACATTTTTGAAGTGAAAGATAAAGGAAACCTCAAATATTTTCTTGGGTTAGAATTCCTCTCTTAGAGGAAGTATGTCATTGATTTACTTAGTGAAAACGAAATGCTTGGATGCAAGCCTGCTATTTCTGCAATGGACCAGGATGGTGATCTACTCCCAAATCCACATGAGTATCAAAGATTACTCGGACGATCGATCTTTCTCACGCTCGCCATACTGGACATCATATTCGCAGTTAGCCCTGTGAGCCAGTTTATGCGTACTCCACTCACTACCCATCTTGCTGCAGTCCATCTCATCCTTAAGCACATTAAGTCCAACCCGGGCTCTGGTTATTTGTACTATTCCAATCGGTATATGATTATCTCTGCATACAACGATGCAGATTGGACTGGATTTGTTACCGATGGGCACTCTACGTCCGACTACTTTGTCTTTCTCGGAGGCAATCTTGTTACCTGGAAAAGCAAAAAAAAATGTTCGAATTCAGAATCAATTGCATATCACAGACTCACAGTTGACAAGTCAAGAAAGTGGGAAAAATAAAAAATCAACAGATCTCACATTTGGCTTCACCACTTAATCAAATCTCTTTAGAGCACTTCAAAAGTAGCCGTTTCCCTCTATATGATTATCTCTGCATACAACGATGCGGATTGGACTGGATTTGTTACCGATCAGCACTCTACATCCGACTACTTTGTCTTTCTCGGAGGCAATCTTGTTACCTGGAAAAGCAAAAAAAAAAAATGATTGAATTCAGAATCAATTGCATATCACATACTCACAGTTGACAAGTCGAGAAAGTGGGAAAAATAAAAAATCAACTGATCTCACATTTGGCTTCCCACTTAATCAAATCTCTTTAGAGCGCTTCAAAAGTAGCCGTTTCCCTCGTTAATGTGGTAGCATTTGAATTGTGTATGTGTTGTGACATTATTTGAAAAGCCTCTTTTGTTTGCTCTTCTCCAACCATACTTCACACTTCAAACTTCATTATTTTATTGTTTTTTAATTTTACTATTATTTTTTTATTTGAAGAGTACTTTTAAGTTACATCAAGGAATAAAATAATAAGTAAATTTAGTTTGCCGTTTCAAAATTCACACGCCAAATTTTCCGTGCGAAAACCCACACGCCAAAGTCACGTGGCTTTGCTATGCCAGTTGGAGAGAAAGTAGCCTTCTGCATGCTTAAAAAATTACCGTTTTCAAGGTGACTGGGATTTGCTGTGTGTTGTTGGAGTTGCTCTTATAAGGTGATTCAGTACACAAAGTCGGGACAACCATCACAAGGTTAACTGGGTTTCTCAGTTCCATATTCCCCTTCCCTCAAAAAACCGTGAAAAGGAAACAAAACTAAAGAACCTTTTTGAAATTTCCAGATGATTGATAAAAAAACCAGCAAGTGCCTTCACAAGGGTTCCTAGAAATGCAAAATCAATCAGGATGGGTTGTTGTTTGCTCTTTTTATCATCTGAGGTCAATGAGTTGACACGACTGATGCCATCATGCTGGCATCAACAGAACAAGGGTGAAGTCCGCAGGGGTTTAAGTCTGGATATGTGGGTACGATATCAACTTTGATTTTGGTGTCCCTTTTTATTAGTACTCAATGACCAAAAAGCCCTTCCAACACCCCCGCAGCTCTACACAATCTCTTAAACATTTGCTTTCATTACCCCCTGGTTAGCAGGTTCCAAAAATGAACCGATCCCAATCAAAAAGAGGTAGAGGGATTGAAAGACCCCATTTAGCAGCTATAAACACATTGTTTCTGGCCTCCAAGGATGAATATCATCAATTATTTTTTTGTAGTTACGGGAGATCACTCCCTCAAAAAATTTCTGGTTCCGCTCCTTCCAAACGTGAAAAATAACAGCTGAAAGAGCCATACACCTAACAGCAGAAATTAATGCGTTATCACAACACTCTCCAGTCAGCTGATTGGTTTCCAACTGAATGCTTCAAATCCGCGATCTGCGACAACCCGGCCTACTCACAAGTCACGACAGAGAACCAGATCCATGGCACAAAAAGGATTGAAAGGCTTGATTGTAGATCAGCATGAGTCGTGAGTCGTGCGTGGTTATGTGAGTGGAGGATTGGATTTGCAGCCGTTGCCGCAACGTCAACTTCCGTCGCCGTGCGGTTTGTTATCGCTACGGTTGTGAATCCCCTAGGTCCCGAGGCACGGTTGTTAAGTCAGATGATGATAGAATTCCCAGGCCAAGAAGTTTGCATCAATCTACCCTCACCGAGTCACAACTTAGTGATGTGTAGCGGGGATGGTTGATGACCGGGAAGGCGTTCAGTCGGGTGGCTACGACCCATGGGTCGGGTTGGGCACTGTCATGCATCGTCATCTGATGGCATTGCGGGGTGTGGTCCGAGGAGAGTTGCATACGTGAGTGTTCAGTCGAAGACGAACTTTGGGGCTTTGACTTTTGACTCACCGCAACTACGGTCTCTGGCCATTAATCTTCGCCATATTTGGGTAGTGCTTTATGTTACGAGAGATTCGTTATCTCTTTTTTTGTTACATCAATGGATTAATCACAACTGGGATGCTTCTGATTGACCGGCAGTTTCTACCATCTCTAACCCTAAATGCCTATTGAGATTTGGGTCGGAGGATAGGGCTAAAGAGGTTTGTATTCACAAAAATTTTTACATTCATAACTGCCCGGTGGTGTGCCGGCATTGGGAGTCGAACGTGGGAGATATTCAGGTACATTGAGATGGAGAAGGGGTCTGGATTAGAGTTTTTGGTCTACCATTACATGCTTGGTCATCGGAGGTGTTCAACGGGATCGGTGACCGGTATGGCTGATTCATTCGGATTGATAGACGTGCTGCCGACCTCTGGGATACGGATCATGTCCGGATCCTCGTCGTTGTCGATTCCCTCGACAACATCCCCAGGAGTTGCGACATGTTGATCGACGGCCAAGTTCTTCAACTCCTCATAGAAGTGGCGTGGCTGAATCGGCTCGTCCTCCTGCATCAGGCGAACGAAAGATCCGATGGGACCTGGGGTAGAGGCGTCGATATGCTCCATATTTCCACATAAGTAGCTCACCCGACTCACAATCCAGTTGGTGGAGAGATGGTTGTTCTCGGCCGAATGCTGGCGAGATACTTGGAGAGGTGCTCTTCCTCGAACCCCGACGCTCTGTGTGGGGCCTTTACGGGGGTTGTCTGCATCGGTGGAGGGCTGCGTATCCTCTGGGACGTCGGGATGGACCCATGTTCTGGTATCGGAGAGTATTGTGGTTGCTTCTGGGGTCGGGATACCTTGTGTTGTGAACGGAGACGGTGCTACTGATGGTGTGCCGACGGTGCTTGCGCCGGTTACGGATCTATCGCCACCGAAGTGTTCTACGGTTGAGATTGCCTCGTATGCTGATGCTGATTCCGTACACCTGCACATACAGGGGGTAGGTGAGATGAGGGCGCTGTCGGATAGGACGGACGAGGTTGGATGTCGTACCTGGGATCCGATGGAGATCGAGGCGGTTGGCTACCTTTCGAGGGAAGTTTCTTCTGTCTCTAAAAAGGGCTTTAAGGTTTATCACAGAAGAAGAAGGTGTTGGGTGGTGCCTCGAGGAGCGAGAGGAGTTTCGGAGCTGCCATGTCGCCTACCTTTGGAACTCTCTGGAGTTTCTTTGGAGCAGATGAAGGATTTTGACTGTGGGGTAACATGGAGGGAGGACTTATATTCCGTTTTGGAGACAGGGGCACGTGACCTGATGACGTGTCTTGCTGTAAGACCTCATCGGGGTGGCACGTGTAGGGTAGATGGACTGGAACTCTGTAACAGAGGGATACGGGTTACAGGCTGGTACTGGGGTCAGCTGGGGGAGGGCTGGGTAGGGCTCGAGCGACTTTCGGGTCCGGACAATTGGGGCGGGTTGGCTCATGCCTCTTTGGGGTCTTGCTTGTTGGGCCTAACCCATTGCTTGTGGGCCGCCCCGGTGGCACAAAACTTATCTTTTTATGGGGGAGAGGGGACCCGTGGTTCTAATTCTAAGGGAGAGCTCAAAGTATTTGGGAAGTGAAGGGGCTTCGGGTTGGAGGATTTCCGGCGTTGCAGAGGCAATTCCCGGGACGCCGGTTCGGGACTTGTAGCCGGATTGTGTTCGGGTTGTGGTGTGCTTGGGATGGATGCACAGTTGGGGAGCATGCCGGTTCCAGCGCTTGATGAGGAGGGGACCCAGGTGGTTGGGCATCTGCGATTCTGAGACCTTCAGGATGCCTCGAGGTTGGGCTGCCGAAAATGGTGTCGGAGATCGGCCGTTGATCAAGTGGGAACCTGGGATGTCGTTTAAAGGATCTCAGGCTGAGTTGCGGGAGGTGTTTAGGTTCATCCTCACCAGTCGCCAGGATATCAAGAAGAAGCGGCGGGGTGGGTTGCGGGAGCTTGCGCGTTTACAATGGGGAATGTCGGATGGGAGAGGGGGGTTGTAATTGTTCCTCCGGTTGGGCGGGCTGTTGATCTATTTCGTCTATGAAGATGTTATCTTGGAATGTGAGAGGCATAAGTGATCGTATGAAGCGGGCGGGGGTTAAGCAGGTGATTGCAGCGTTTAAACCGGTCATTGTTATTCTACAAGAAACAAAGTGGGGAAGTTGTGATAGAAGGAAGGTCGAGTCGGTCTTGGGGGGCGGAAGTTGGGACTGGGTTGGCGTTGATTCCATCAGAGCTTCCGGAGGGATTCTTGTGGCTTGGTCTTCGGTTCTCTTTGATAAATTGGAGGAGGAATTGGGCTGTTTTTCCGCCTCCGTGGTGCTTCGGGATAATGTGTCTGGGAAGCAGTGGAGTTTTGCGGGCATTTATGGCCCGACGTTTGACCGGGAGAGGGGGGATTTTTGGTTTGAGTTGACCGCTCTCGCTGCTCTGTGGGATTATCCCCTCTGCATGGGAGGAAATTTCAATGCTATCCAGTGGGATTTCGAAAAGCAGGGTGGACCACCAAATTTCGGAGTCATGCAGGATTTCAATTCTTTCATTTCGAATTGGGGGTTATTAGATGTCCCCCTAATTGGGGCACGGTTCACGTGGTCTAGTCTTCAGGATACTCCTCTTAGCAGGCTGGACCGATTCCTTTGCTCTCTCAATTGGTTTGATATTTTTCCCGGGGCCCGGTTGGAAGCTTTTGCCCGTGCCATTTCTGATCATTGCCCCCTCGCTCTGATGTGCGAGTCTCGTGGAAAGGGGCCTTCTCCTTTTCGATTTGAAAATATGTGGTTGTTGGATGAGTCCTTTCGGGTGAAGGTCCGGGGATGGTGGTTGGAACCGGTGACGACTGGGACTGCTACTCACCGATTCCTCTCTAGACTTCGCTAGCTAAAAGATAGAATTAAAATCTGGAACAGGGATGAGTATGGTCAGGTTCACGTTAGAAAGGAGGCCTTGCTCTCGAAATTGAAGATGCTGGATAATTTGGAGGAGATCAGAAACCTTTCGGCGGATGAGAGGGAGGTTAGATTGCAAACGAAGGTGGAGTTCAGCAGCACCTGTAGGGCTGAAGAAGTGTTATGGATGCAGAAAGCGAAGGCTCGTTGGTTTAAAGAGGGGGATGCTAACACTAAGTATTTCCATGCGGTTGCTAATGCACGTAACAAATCGAAGTATTTGGGAAGCATTGTTGTGGATGGGGTGTCGTATTCGGGTCACGATCAGGTTCAGGATAATATTTTTGATTTCTACAAACGGATGTATACAGATGAGAGACTTTCGAGGCTGAAGCTAGATGAGTTCCATTTTAATTATCTTTCAGAGGAGATTAGTAAGGGGCTGGAGAGCAGTTTTACTGAAGACGAAGTGTGGAGAGCGATCAGGTTTGGAGGTAGAAACAAAGTGTCGGGGCCGTATGGGTTCACCATGGAATTTTACTGTGCTTTTTGGGAGACCATTAAGGTGGACCTGATGGAGTTTTTCAACGAGTTTCACTCGACTGGTTTTATCGGGAGGTCCTTAAATTCCACCTTTATTACCCCCATACCCAAGATTCATGGGGTTGAGAATATCTCCGATTACCGTCTGATCAGTCTTATCAATTGCCTCTACAAGATTTTATCGAGGGTACTGGCTAACAGGCTCAAGTGGGTGATGAATACTATTATTTCCAGCAATCAGAGGGCTTTCGTCCGTGGTAGACAGCTAACGGATCTTGTGGCAGTGGCTAATGAGACAATACACTCGGCCTATGTGCAGCGTCGACCGGCCGTGGTTTGGAAGGTGGATATCGAGAAAGCATATGACCGGGTCAGCTGAGAGAATCTCAACTACATGTTAGGGAGGTTGGGGTTCAGCGATATTTAGAGGAAATGGATGCGCGGATGTTATTCCTCTCTGTAGTTTTCGATTATGATAAACGACACGCCGACTGGGTATTTTAAGAGGTCCAGAGGCATTAGGCAGGGAGACCCTTTATCCCCGTTTCTTTTTAATATGGTAGGGGAGTCTTTATCTGGGCTGATCGGGCGAGTCGGGGAATTAAATATAATTACTGGCATTCTGGTGGGAGAGCAGGGCAAATTCATCTCGCATTTGCAATATGCAGACGATACGATTTTATTTGGGAAGGCTGATGTGGTGGAATGATGCGCTTTGGCGGATGTTCTTTCGGTTTATGAGGCGGTGTCGGGGCAGCGGATTAATCCCCTCAAGTCTGCGGTCTCTGGCATTGGTGTGGAGGATGTCCTGTTGACCAACCTAGTTGGTTCGGTTGGATGTGGAATTGAGGAGTTGCCTATTAGGTACCTCGGTTTGCCACTTGGTCTCAGACAACACACGATCCGTGATTGACTCTCGGTTGTGTAGAGGTTTGAGCAGCGGCTGTCGTCTTGGAAAGGTAAATTGCTGAGTAGTGGGGGGAGGCTGATTTTGGTTAAAGCGGTGCTTTCCTCGATCCCCATCTTCTTTATGTCCATGTTTAAGTGGTCCGTCAAAATTCTCGATTGGTTGGAATACATCCAACGATAGTTTCTTTGGGAGGGGTCGGGTATGAACAGGCGGTATCATCTTGTTAACTGGGACACGTGTCAGATGCCTATTGCCTGTGGTGCGTTGGGGATTCAGAGCTTAAAAAATACTAACTTGGCTATGCTTGGAAAGTGGTTATGGAGAGCGGGAAGGGTGGAGGAGAGGGGAAGTCTCTGGTGGATGGTGCTGTTTGAAAAATATGGCCTATCCTGGGGGAGCTGAGGGATATGTCTTTCGTCCCATAGGAGTACCTCGGCGTGGTGGAGAGGTATTTCCTGTTTGTGGGAGTTTCTTGCTAAAGGGGTGCGATATAGCTGGGGGTGTGGAACCCGTATACGGTTATGGGAGGATGTTTGGTTGAATGTGGTCCGCTTAAGGCTGCTTACCCAGACATCTTTGCTATTTCTTCGAATTCGGGTGGTAGGATTGATGAGTTTGTCTCGATGATAAGTGGGAGGAAGGTTTGAGAAGTCGCTACTAGAAGGCTTCTCAGGGACAACGAGGTGGGGAGCTATTTGGACCTGTTGAGAAGGCTATATGAGACGCAGCAGAACACCTTACGGGTTGATCAGAGGGTTTGGGTCCTGAATCATGAAGGGCAATTCAATGTCAAATCGTTGTACCGCTGGTTGTCGCGTCGCCCGCTCATCAGATTCGAAGGCAAATGGTTGTGAAGTGAATCTATTCATTCCTCTGAAGATCCGTTTATTTGTTTGGGCGCTCTGTAAGGATAGAATCCTAACTAGGGATCAGTTGATTCAGAGGGGTAAAGACGTATCGATTTCGTGTGTGATGTGTTTCGACGGGGAGGAGTCCTCTGCTCATCTTTTCCTTCATTGCAGAGTGGCTTGCGAGGTTTGGGGTGCTATTATCAAATCCTTTGGGATATCCTGGGCAATGCCTGAAATGCCTTATATGCAATTGCTTAGCTGGGCTACTGTGAAGGTGGAGGGGGAGAGAAGGGTTTTTTGGAGGGCTATTTTGTTCGCCGTTCTGTGGTGCTTATGGTGCTAGAGGAATTGCAGAATTTTCGAAAAGAAAAATAAACCTGTGGGTTTGGTTATTAGATCGGTTTCGGAGTTGGTGAGACAATGGGTCGCGAGAGGTGGGGTTGGTGATAATCATTTTTCTTTCCTTTGGGATCCGGGTTAAGTGGGCCGTGTTCTTTTTGGTGCCCACGTGTTGTTGTCTTTTCTTTTCTCCTTTGCTTGCCTCTGTTTTGGTTAGTGTGTGTCGAGGTTGTATTGTTTTTTCAGCGCCTTGCTCTTTATATATATAATCTCTATTACTGATGCAAAAAAAAGGCATGATTGTTTTCTCCTGACCTGCTCAACAGAGAATGCGGCGAGACAGAATCATCAAACCATGCTTTTGCAGTTTTCCTATTGTTTTCAATTTATTATTCTTTTCCAACCATTCACAATGCATGCTATTTGTATGAAACTTATGCCACAGAATTTTTCCGCCAATCAACCTCTGGATTATGGCTGCGAATAGGGTTCCATGCATCATTTAGGTTGAACTTCCTCGATAAAGAAGGAACCCAGACCAGCTTATCGCACCGATCAGGAGAGGGCACTTGATGTGCGATTATAGAATAATGAATATGAACCATATGAGAGGTGAAGGGGGCTTGCAATGGCTAGCTACTACAATCAAACGGATACGGGCCTCAAGAGCGCTCTCAAACTGATGGACCACCCTGTATCCATTTTTTTCTATAATCGATCCAAAATCTAGCCGAGACCTTCCAAAGGTAGGAAGAGCTATCATCCCCAATATCAACTTGGACGTACGTTTTTGCCTCATAACAAAACCTAAGAATGCCAAGCCAAGCCCACTAATAATCTGGATTATGCAAGGTTTTCCAAAGGTCCCTGTTACCAATACATTTGGCCAAATTTCCCTTTCAGATTAAATATGATATGACAAAATATCTAGATGGATACCTCCAAATCTTGCCTCACTAGTTCCACGACAAGTTGGAAACTCCACAACCACAATAGTAAAGTAGAGCATCCTGGTGTATTGAGGCAGCCGATCCATGCCCATATCTAATCTTAACCTTTTCATTTTACTCTGTAGTCATAATTTATCTGTAATCTATAAGATTGTCATTTTGTCTACCACATGAACTTTATATGCAATTTTTGAAGTCAATCTACTTTTCATGCAAGAATTTATTGAATTGATATCGAAGTGCAGTTTGCAGCAATTTTTAAGTTTTTATCAAGATTATTCCATGTTAACTTGCTGCCTTTTTATCAAGAAACAGCTATCTGCCGCATGTTATATAAATAATTATAGTTATTATGACATCTACTGTGGAATTTTCTTCATTACTACTGTCATGAAAAAAATATGAATATATTATATTAGTTCGCTGTTGTTAATGCAAAATGATGTACTTCATGTAATATTTATTATGCATTTGAGAATGTTAATCGTTACAGTTCTTTTGGATCAAAGTTACCAAAATTGGCATTTTTACGAAAAAAACTAGTTTTAAACGCATTTTTTCCCCTTAAAACGCTGGGAACATGTTTAAAACATGATTTTTTTCAATATTTTTTTTTGAAAAAATCATGATTTTTGCGTTTTAACTAAACACCTTTTTTACAAATGTTTCCGAATATTTTTCTAATATTTTTCAAAAAATATTGATCTTTTAATATTTTCATTACTTGCTCCAAATGTTTTCTGTTTTTTTCCCAAAATTTACCGATTCCCTCCCTTTTTTTTTGTTTTTTTGCCTTGCCAATTTTTCTCCAATTTCTGACTTGGTAACTATGCTTCAGATTATGACACTGTGTATGACTGGTCTTGTATGATGAATAACTTTGTGCCTGATATTTTGAATTACTGAATTGCAGCTAATCATGCCTTGGAGCTTTTGAATTTTACTCCGATCAATGGCAAACCAATCAGGATCATGTTCTCACATCGAGACCCTAGTATTCGTAAAAGTGGATTTGCTAATGTATTTATAAAGAATCTGGACACCACAATAGATAATAAGGCATTGTACGACACTTTTGCCGTCTTTGGTACCGTCCTTTCTTGCAAGGTGGCCACTGATAACACTGGCCAGTCGAAAGGATACGGATTTGTGCAGTTTGAACAAGAAGAAGCAGCTCAGAGTGCTATTAAGAGTCTTAATGGGATGTTGCTTAATGATAAGCAAGTTTATGTTGGCCTTTTTGTTCGTCGTCAAGAAAGAGATCGATCTATCGGATCTCCAAAGTTCACTAATGTATATGTAAAAAATATGTCTGAAACAACTACTGATGATGACCTTAAGAGAGTTTTTGGTACTTATGGTCCAATCACTAGTGCAGTTGTTATGAGAGATGGAAATGGCAACTCTAGGGGTTTCGGTTTTGTCAATTTTTCGAATCCCGATGAGGCCGCTGCTGCTGTTGAGAACCTGAATGGAAGTACTTTCAAAGATGACAAGGTTTGGTACGTTGGGAAAGCTCTGAGAAAAGCTGAACGAGAGGCTGAATTAAAGGCTAAATTTGAACAGGAAAGAAATGGTAGATTGGAAAAACTACAAGGGGCAAATTTATATTTGAAAAATCTTGATGACACGGTAGATGATGAAAAACTAAAAGAGTTATTTTCTGAATTTGGCGTTATAACGTCCTGTAAGGTATATCTATCACACTAACTGAAATGCCCCTAAGCTCTGGGTAGTTTTCTTTCCGGAAATTGACAATATGTTTTTTATTTTGTTTGCTCCAGGTCATGCTTGATCCACATGGGCAGAGTAGAGGTTCTGGTTTTGTGGCATTTTCTACCCCGGAGGAAGCTAACAAAGCTGTAAATTCGCTATTTTCCTTCACACTATCTTCTTTTAATAATTTGGGAGTTTTTATGGATGGAATTTGCTAAATCATGAAACGCTGTCTAGGTCAATGAAATGAATGGAAAAATGGTTGGAAGAAAGCCTCTATATGTTGCTGTGGCTCAGCGCAAAGAGGAAAGAAGGGCAAGGCTGCAGGTGGGTATTATCTCAAGCACTATACTTTCATGGAAACTCCAAAATTAGTTTTGCGAATATATCTTCTATCATTATCTATATGTTTGCTATATTGATATGTTTATGTTAATGAGTAACTAGTATTTTTAAATAGGGGGATAATGGCTCTTGGCCGACATTTAAACTCCAGAATGGTGTTTAAATGATCTTATATCATTAAAGTTGGACTTTTAATCTCACACCATTGAAATGTGATTATCATTATGCCATGTGGTGAACATCTTTGATCAATCTAAATTGTCCAAGTAGCAATCTATGATTAGAACATGTCTCATCCCAAAGAAACGTGCCTATAAGTGGATGTGAACCATCTGATTGATAAACTTTAATCTCAGCCATTAAAACTGAAAACAACGGTTGCTATTAAAGTCCACAGATCGGATGGTTTAAATCTCACCAAATCACCATTGTTGGACCTGTTGCACTTCTATCTATTGTCTATCACTTTGACGGTATGGATGACCCACATCTTAAATCATTGATCGTGTAAGATCAATTAAACACCAGTGTGGTGTTTAAATGACGGTCAAGAGAATTGGGGCCTTTTAAATAAGCTGATTGATTAAAGAGGGACTAACTATCCAATGGATAGCTTGGGAAGGCTCACGTTTTGGGTATTGTATATTACTTAGCTGTACACAAAAGCTAGAACATTATTTAGGATCCCCAAATGATCCCCCACTTCATTTGGTGTATTGAAATGCTCAGTGAATGAATGTGTGGTCAGCTGGGCTATACTAGTGGCTACTTTTGCTTCTTTGAGTAGATGTCGAGAAATGATTTTGGTGGAGGTGCTGAGGATGGGCTAATTCTTGTGGCCTATCCGCTATACGCAGTCTGTATTGTCTTCTTTTGATCTCGAATGGTTTCCTGCTGTTTGCAGGTGTTTTAAGCACCTTCGTAGAATCACCTTTTCACCCATTTCCTCTATTTTATATTAATAAATATTACTAAATTGATAGAAGAAAAATCTTGGCCATTGCTCTCAAAGTCATTCATCCTTGCTTTCAATTTGACATCTTATTTTTTTGCGTCATTTTCTCTTTGCACAGCCACTCCGGCCTATCTGTCTAGAGTATATGCTCTTCTCCATGATTCTTTTACAGCAACTCTAAAACTGTGCAATAACATACAATAACCTTCTAGGGATGTAGAGCCTTCTTAACCTTTCAAATCACGTAGGACCTTCTAGTATCTTCTACTGCTGACTAATGTTTTCTTTGCAATGGACCATGATCAGGCTACATTTTTTGTGATCTCCCATTAGGCCCTGCCCGGTCCCGGCCCGTTAACAATACTGCATCTCGAGGAGGAAACCACAGAATTCTAGGTTAACGAAAAGGTTGAAATTCGTTGAAGCATTTGGGATGGTTACTTTTAAAGCATCTCCATTACTTTTCAAAGACCTATCCTGCATGTCTTATATGAAAATGAAAGATATGCATTGACTGTTCATTTAGTCCATGAGCTCTTTGACCCAGAACTTTAACTCAAATAGCTACTTCTTGACTGATCGTTGAACATTTGAAGCATCTTCTTTTATTTCTAAAAGTGCTTGTTTTTTCGAAAAAGATATGTACCGACTGTTCATTTAGGGCATGAGCTCTTTGATCCATAGTCACAAAAGCTCCGATTTCATAAAATCCGAAAAAGTCGGCAACTTGCAGTCACTACGTCACCGATTAATCGGCCGAGTTGGCGGTTTGGCCGATTAATCGGCGATTTTTGTGATGTTGTCCGATTTTCTTCTTTTTTTTCACTTAATACAAAGTTTTTTTTATAAAAAAAAACCTTTAAGGCTGCCGCCCTCTCCTGCCTGCCCATCTCAGAGCTCACTGCTCTTCTTCTGCTTGCCTATTTTTGTTCATTAAAATCATTATTTTTACTTATAATATATTATGATATGTTTTTATTTTTTATTTTTTATTTTTTGGACTTGGACTGATTTTTGCTGACTTAGACCCTTGCCAATTTATTGCCGAGTCCAAAAACTATAAAATCAATTAGTTACTTCTCGAATGATCCTTACCATCCAATCCATTTTTTTGGGTGTTACCATTGCCCTACACTGTTGAATAAGTTAAGAATTGATCAGATTGGTAAATAGATTTTTTGGGTTGATGGGCATGTTCATAGATACAATTCACGGATATCATCATGAAATTGTAGGACCTATGAAATATTCTTAATATACATAACACCATTTTCTAGTATCTTTTCTTAAACTTTCAAAAAAAGATGAATTTTACATCCTTCCACTAATTTGTTTTCTGCCAACATTTTCAGAACTAAGCTATTGTAGTGGTTGTCTTCCACAGGCTCAGTTCGCTCAACGATCTCCAGGGGCAATGTCACCTGCATTGCCCTCTAGTTTGCCTGGATTCGTTCCTGGAGCACCTAGGCTTGCACCCCAACAGCTATATTTTGGTCACGGCACTCCTGGTCTTGTCCCACCTCAGCCTGCTGGCTATGGCTTCCAGCAGCCTCTCTTGTCTGGTATTCGTCCCGGTGTTGCCCCAAACTTTTTAATGCCATACCACCTCCAAAGGCAAGGACAGCCTGGCCAGAGGATGGGCATGAGAAGAGGTGGGGCGCCACAGCAGATGCAGCAGCAGCAGGTAGATTATTATTATTTCATTCCACAGTCTACTTATATCCCCTTTTCTGCACTGGGTATTATTTGTTATTATTAGTTACGAGGGGAGGGATTTATGCCCTCTCATAGACATCTCTCTATGGCAGCAATGTTTGTAATGGGCTTTGATTTTTCTTCTTCTTCTTTTTGCCTATTTTGTTCATAAAAACCATTATTTTTAACTTGAAATTTATTATGATATAGTTTTTTTAAAAAAAATTAAAATTTTATTTTTATTTTTCCGACTGTGGCTGCAAAAGCAGCTCAGTGCAACACGTAGTCACAAAGTTGGGAATCGCCAATAAATCGGCAAGGGTCGAAGTTGGGGAAAAATCGGTCACAGTCGGAAAAATAAAAATAAAATTTTAATTAAAAAAACAAAATTATATCATAATAAATTTGAAGTTAAAAATAATGGTTTTTATGAACAAAATAGGCAAAAAGAAGAAGAAGAAAAATCAAAGCACATCACAAACATTGCTGATTAATCGGCCGATTAATCAGCGATGTAGTCGGAATGACTGCAAATCACCGAATGTTTTTGATTTTTTGAAAAAGTCGTCGATGTAGTCAGGATGACTGCAAGTCACCTTATGTGTCAGATTTTTAGAGATTAAATCACATTATTCTATTTTTGTCCTTCCAAATATTCTTTACCTCTTTGAAATTGCTTCCTTTCAGCGTGGCATAGTCAAAGCTATTGATGTGATTATGCAAATAACCACTTAGAGAATACTAGTTTATTGCACAAATCAATGGGATGGGCCGCAAAGGGGTTAGCCCTAGCCCGGCCCTAGGGGTGGGCCAACGAGTACTCAGCCCAAGACCGGCTCTAAGGCGGGCTGGGTCGGGTCGGGTTGCGGGCTATTTTTTCTCTTTGAAATTTTTTATACCTACTTATTTATTTATTCATAAACTCGTTTTTGTTAAATATTTAAAAAAAAAAAAGTTAATTCTAATTCTAATCAATTTTGATATAAGGCATGATGGGATTTTAGTAACCCTATCATTAAAAGTTCAATTTTTTTAAATTATATATATATATATATATATATATATATATATGAGGTAACTGGGCCAGGCTTAAGCGGGATTCACATCATCCGGCCCTGGTTTTTCCGGGCTTCCATTATCTAAGCCCAGCCATATGTACGGGCCGGGTCTAGTCACTACAAAAGCCCAGTTTTTCCCGGTTGGGCCCAGGCCGGATTGTGGGCCGACTGGGCAATTGACAGCCCACACAAAACTAGCAAAACTTGCAAGAAGATTAAAAATAGTTCTCGAAACGTGGTTGGGTCAAGAGGTTTTCACTGAATCTCTCCTCTAGTGCGCCCCTGAGGGACACCAAAAACTCATCGCAATTAGTACCGTCTTCAAAAGCTACAAAACAAATTGTATGCAATCAACTGTAATAAATTTACAGTAGTTGTTGCCTTTTGATATGTGTTTACAGTGTACATATTAGTAATTGTGGTCTAACTATAATTTCTAATTATCAAACAAATTCTTTTTTAACCAGCCTTTTCAGAAATTATACAAATACTAACCCAACTATACTTTCAAAAATAAATAAACAACCAACTTTAATAACTTTCAGTAGTCTAAATCTTAATTTTCCTACGAAATAAGAGTGAAAAAAAAGACAATTCTTTGGCTCGAATTGGGGTTAAACAAGTGGTCATCAAGATCTTGTTGCAGTGAATTAAACAAGTGTTAATTGAAGCTCATTATTGGTTTAATATAGGAGTGCTGCTATTGCAACACCAATATTTTATTTATTGGCACAACAAGTTAATTATGCTAGCAGCCTAAGTAAATTTTTTTTTTCTTTAGTTTTGTTTGTTCATGGTAAAACTTAGTCTGGAAATAGCTTTACTATCAGTTAATTTTTACTATCACATTGTGATTGTGCAAGTCACTTACAAATTTTTTTAATAACCCTTGCCATCCAACATATTATATTACCTGCTAAAAAATATGGCTATCAAAGGATTCAAACTATTAAACCAGAGCAGTTTAATATGAGCCATTCATTCACATGAAACATAGGGTCCATATTGAGGTGCTTGGATCTGATGGTATAGATCCTCGGATGGGCGTATTTGAGGTTGCATAAATTCACATATTCTTCAACACAGTTGGATGATTTGGATTGGTAAAAAATGTGCCCATGTGGTAGGACGTGACATAAAACGGTTACAGCAAGGGTCTTATCTGCACCTAAACGCGATTCAATCAAATTCGATCTCTTCAGAAAATTGCAGCCATTGAACAAAGTTGGCCTAACCCGAAAATAAACTGTTTTATTTTTTCATTTTACCTCTCTCTCTGCATTGCAGTGTATTAGTTTTGATAGAGGGCATTGATTTATAATTCCTTTTTCAATCATTATTAATCATTCTCTGGTTCAGGGGCATTGATAAATGTGTAAATCTCTTTCGAAGCATTAGTCATTCTCTGGTTTGGTATCTATTTTGGTGGGCTTTGATGTTTCACACTAGGCCTGGATTCTTTTGGATTTGTAATGTAAGGGATCAAGACTACTCACATTTTAAAGGCTTTTCGTTTAATATAATTTTTTTTCCTTAAATTTTCAATTGAGTGTGAGTGGTCAGTTCAAAGTGTGGTTCAAAAGTCCGGACGAATCGGTATGTATCGTCCAATACGTATCGGTTTCGGAGGTCACCCGGTCGATACATTGAATGTATTGTTTGGAACCAATACGTATCGACAATACTATCGGTCTTGGACCTTGGACGATACCCTCCGGAAAACTGGGATTTTGACCCATGGTTCAAAGTCCCTCTAGTTTAGTGCCCCGAGAAGAAGCTAGTATTTGGCCCATGGTTCACAAATGTGGAATCGGGTTTAGATTCATAATGATCTGGCTACTGAAGGTGAATTGATCATTTCCATCATATTCGTATTGGCCTAATTAATTAATGTTGCATTTGGATGCACATCCTAACCCACAAGAAAAAAGAGTATACTCCAATGGAGTACACTACCTAGGTACCCCAAGTAGATGAGATGCAGGTTTTTTTTTTTAGAAGATAATCTAACTAACCACCTTTCTCCATTTGGCACCCAAAACATGTTTTAGGTGCCACGTGGAGATCCATGTCTACCTTGGTGTACAGTGAAGGTATTCCATTGGGGTACATTCTCTGCTTCATATATATATATATATATATATATATATATGTGGCAAATGATTTTATGACTCGAATCATGGGACATAAGCCCATGACTTGAGCTCCTATTGATGGTACGTCATATCAGGTGACTTAAAAAGTCACTTGATGTGAAATGCAGCCAATGGTAGCTCGAGTCATGGGACATAATCCCATGACTTGAGTGAGAGGACCATTACCCTATATATATATACAAAAGTGGGTGGCACGATGAACCTGAATGACTTGAACCAGTCAATAGGTGCATCGTCTTGATACTTGAAAAAGTACTTCTTGTCATTTTGCATTAGGTGTGGCTCAATATTTTTGCGATGGTTGGATTAATACATGCCATTAATTTTTCATTGTTCTCATGTGTGTTTTTTCCTGGGTTTCTTGTAAATTTCAGTTGATGCAGCGCAATGCAAACCAAGGGTTCAGATACATGCAAAATGCTGGTAATGGCATGGATCCTTCTATGGTGCCACAAGGACTTGTGAGTCCAATGATGCCTGTTCCACTTCACGCCTCTGGAATGCCAGTGTCTCACATGGATGCTCCTCGACCTCAGCCCGTGCCCATTACTACCCTCGCTTCTGCTTTGGCTTCTGCAAGTCCCGAGCATCAACGACTGGTAAGTGACATTTTTTTTTTGTGAACCAAGAACTGATTGATGGACTACTTAGATTTAAGAGTATTTTTTGTAGAAAACTTCTTTTTCATGACCAATCCAGTGTAGTATTCCAGTACTTTGTTTGTTGATCACATCTTGATTCTAGCACATTTCATTATTCATCATGTTCATGTCCAAAATTATATATGGAGCTAATCCTTTTCAGTGCCATATGCACTTGTCTCAATTTTTATTCAGTGGGCCACCTTTTTAATGGGCCTGGGGATGCAGATTCCGTTTACTAAACCGAAACCGAAAATTTTGGTTTTCTGTTCAGTTCATCCTGAACCGAAACCGAAACAAATTGGTTCTGCTTCGGTTTGCTGTTCCTTTCAATTTACCGAACCGAAACCGGGAAAAACCGGTTCGGATCGGTTTTGGTCCGGTTTTCATTAAAAAAAAACTTTTTTTTTTTTTTGGCTTTTTCCAATTTTTTCGGTTTTCTAATCCTACCTAATCGTTTTTTCGGTTTCTGCCACCTGAAAACGGAACCGGAATTGGTTTGGTTTTTCGCATCAGTTTTGGACCGGTTCAGTTTAGCCGGTTTTTTTTTATCGGGTTTCAGATTAGAACTTACTTCCCAGGGCATAATACAATGCTAATAAACCACCTGATAAGTGGACTTTTTATTGATTCTCTGCCCATAACAGTGCTCTTGATCCGTAAACAGGTAACTTCTGGATGTTGTTGAAGCATAAGAGCATATTGAAATTGTTGATTCCTGAAATTGATAAATTTTAAATTGCCCAACTCCCCTTCCTGAATGTTATCATCGGAGGAAGTTGCCATGATCTTTTTCTTCGCAGATTCTTCCATTTCTTGATTTTATTATTATTGTCATTGCATTTATTTCTGACCACATTGTTCCAAATCCAGATGCTTGGCGAACAGCTATACCCGCTTGTGGAGCGCCTTGAGCAAGAACATGCTGGAAAAGTCACTGGCATGCTTTTGGAGATGGACCAGACCGAGGTTCTTCATTTAATTGAATCTCCTGACGCTCTGAAGAAGAAAGTCGGCGAAGCCATGGATGTTCTTCGGATGGCCTCCAACGGCTCTGACCCAACTGACCAGCTCGGATCTTTGTCGTTGACCGACTAAATCAGTTTCTATTCAATCAGTAAATTCGTGGGGGCCCAATTTTTCCCATTAGAGGGCTCAGTGAGGAACTAAAATTATTTTTCCAGTTTTCTCCCAACTATTTTCTATGGACCTGTTTTGGTGGTTGATTTTTCCGGCTTCGACATGGCATCGGAGCTTTGATAGTTTGAGATTTATGGGTGTGCTGTTTTAGTTAGAGTTTTAAGATTATGAATGCTTTTATAAATTTATTAGTGATTTCGACATTTGACATTTTTTTTTTCTGGTTTTAGGTGAGTTTTGGAGATTGAAGTGTGCTGTTTTTCTTATTTTTTATGCTTATATTTTTCTGCTTGATTTGTTCTTGTTTATTGCTTGTTGGTGAATTATCAGGTGTATTGGTCAACTCAATGGTTGATTTTAAATATAACTATTATGTAAAAAAATTATAAAAACCATACATAGGGAGAGATGTTATGTATATTAGTGTAGTAATGTATATTTTATTGTTTTAAAAAAATTCTATAATTAATATTGGGATAGAGAGATGGATTGGAAGAAGAAAAAGTGGGAGGCTGCTCTTGAATCGTGAAAAACATCCAGTCTTTAAAAGAGCAGGAAAAATGATGCTCCTTAAGGAGGATTATTTTTCCTGTTTCAAAGAGAAGCCTCTCTTTTATCTTCTTCCAATCTTTCTCTCCCCACATTTCTTTGCAATAACAAAGAGCAGCTGCTGCTCTTTTCTACTCTCTCAAAGAGCAGCTCTTTGCTCTGATGCAGATCACTTTAAAAGAGCAATATAAACCTACTCTTTTAAGTGGCCGCCCAAGAGCAATCCCAAACACATCCTAAGTTGCTTTGGGGTTTGTTCCTTTGTTTATTTCCTTCCCCTTAAAGAAACCTTTTTCAGTCCATGCGATCCATTTCGTCAAGATCAAATCTTTGTTTGTTTAATTCTTGAAAAGGTTTTCTAATGTTCTCAAGATGTCTTAAATGATGTGCAAAATTATTTGTGTGGTTGTATCATGTATGAATCATGTATTCATGTTCACGAATGATCAATTGATGATTTGATAATTTGATATACTATGGTGATGAGCTGAAACAATTCACTCAATTGATGATTAATATATTGCATATTATATGCCTAATTACCTATATTTAGAGGCCCGAAATGCTATACTCAAGCTAATTGGGTGGCACGTGGCTCCCCTAGGACTGGGGGACCGAATGGCACATGCCTAACGTCGATTAATGACCATTGAAAAATATAAATAAGAAAGGAGATTTTCCATCGTTGATTTTTTAGTCGAAGGCCAAACTTTTCAATGGGAAAATTTCTTGTTGGAAACCATATCTTTGACCTGTGAATGAAGGGAAAAAAAGGTTTTTTTTCTTCTAAAACCATAAGGGATGTAGTGGACCCTTACTGTTAGATCATGTGCCACTTGATCTAACAGTAGAACGTTTTCACGTTACACTTAGTGTATTCTTCCATCCCGTCAATCGATCAACATTTTAAGAGCATTTTTTTTCAGATTTCACAAAATTGAGTTAAGTCCAATTCTCATTTCTTCTTCTCTCTCTCCCTTCTCTTTAGCTAAGTTCCCACATTTTGAACTCAATTCTCTTTCGAGGTTGGGAATTCTATCCCAGCCATTCCTTAAAATCATGAATGATCTTTGAAAGGAACCGATGTGCATTGTTGGTGTGACTAGTGACGCACTATAACGATGTAAAGGCGTTTGAATTGTGATGAGAAAGAATTGAGTAGATTGGTTGGCTAAATTATTATTTAGAAAAATATTATGTTCTTGAAAGAATAAAGAACACATCCAAACTGTGCCTACCTTTTTAAGGCATTAAACTTTTCAACTAATAACAGGGATGTCATCAACAAGGATCTAAAGTTTAGGCCATACAAGATGTATCGGGGAAAGAAGAAGTAGCAAAAGGGCCGAGGAGCGTCACGATCCATCGAAGAAAGGCCCTAGAGATCAGCCCCAAAAGGAGAGCCTCTGCCCAAGCTCGCTCGAGCGAGATTGCTTTAGATTTAAGGCCAAAAGTTTCTGTTTGAGTTTGTTTGAGCGAATTCCTATAGCGTTTGAAATCGCTCGAGCGAATTCCTGTAGCCGAAGTTTCTATCTAAACTCGCTCGAGTGAATTCCTGTAATCGCTCGAACGAATTCCTATAGTCACTCAAGCGACCCCTTTAAGATTCTCGCTCGAGCAAGAACCAAAAGTCGCTCGAGCGAGTTTCGTGACATAATTTGTCATTTTTGTCCATTTTCTTAGTTTCTTTTTGTTTTAAATGTAAGTTATCCTTTTAGGGTAACATGATACTTTTCTATTTTAGAGTTATTTTTACTTGTAAACACTAAAAAGCTTAGTTTGTAAGCCATTTTTGGCGGTTGTTGAAATTAATGAAAGTGCATTGCATTTTGAACTTGATATGAGTTTTGAAGAGTGAGTCTTCTTCCCCATGTGGGTTTGGTGTGAGGCCAAGGGTGAGATGCTTTTCTGTGCTTCTTATTTTTGTTGGATCTTTCTATTTTTCTCTTAATCTCTTGCATCCAAAATTTTTCATTTTAGTTGATTGTTTCAATTCTCAAACTCTAGATTTAGAGCAACATTGATGTCCATTCTTATGAATCGAATCCATCCCACGTCCATCGATTTATGACCGTTGCTGGGCTGGTGCTTGTTTGATTTGTGCCTTAAACGCTTCAATTCAAAAGCCTTAGCGATGAACTATCAATTTCACCGCAAGCTACGATCTAACGCCCCGACCTAGACGAAGCGAGAGTTTTATCTCTCGGATCACCTATTCTGCATTTCTTAACGGATCTCGCGCGTCGGCTTGGATCCTATGTGAATCAAGCATGATCACTTCGGCGGAATCCTACGAAACCTTAAGGTATCGCTTTAATTTGTGATTAATTATTCAATTAATTAATTTAATTTCGACAAATTAATATATCATGGGCATTTACGAATTTTAGGGTCGTTATCCTGCGTCAACTAGACTATGAAACTCTAGGAGTGAACAGTAGAACAACGACAAAGAACCGATTTGAACCAATTGAAACCATCTTCTTGTTGAAGCAACTTATGGAGAAGTTTAAAGAATAGGAAAAACTTGAATATGATATTGATTGATTTGGAAAAACCTTATGATAGAGAGTCAAGACAAGCAATTTGGTGGACAATCAGAAAGAAATGCCGAACTTATAAATTGAGATTATTATGAAGACACATGAAAGGGTAGCAACTAGTGGAAGAATGAGGTGTGGAGAAACAAGTTCCTTGTTCGAGTTAGGCTATATCAAGGATATGCTTTGAGCACATATTTGTCACCCCGTTGTGACTAAGTGTAGGTATGAGAATAAAACGGCCTTGGAAATATACGAAAAAATGGTAAATTTTGATAATTTTAAAAAAAATTGCGGTAATTAAAAATATATTAATAATTATAAAAATAAAAAATATATATGTTGTGATCAAACATGGATTTTAAAAGGAAAAAAGCGATTTAAAACACGTTTCTTCTAAAAAAAAAAAACTCTTGGTAGGTCACCATGCGCCCTCATCATAGTTACATAAACCAGACTTGCAAGAAGAGATTCTGTGATAGTGGCCAACTTCATATTTGGTGGTGATGGCATTGTACTATTAGCCATGGATCAAAATTTTGGCCAAAATCTGAAAATTTTGGTCTTTACTGAAACTGAAATCGAGATCATAAATTTCGATTATTAAATGTACTAAGGGGAAAATTTCGAGTGAAATTTTGGTTTTGACCATTACTGAAACCGAAATGAAATCGGATATTTTGATCCTTGCTACTTGCTCCTACAGTCCTACCACAGGATGAAGTTGCATTGCATTGACAAATGACTTTCCTCAACGGCATTGCTAAGTACAATCTAACTACTCATTGCAGGTTTCTGAAGGCCCTTGATCAGATGGCATGGATTGTTCAAAGATGCAATTATCAGGGCGCCACAGTTACAGAATTGTTGCCTGCAGCCGCACAAGTGGCCTCCACCTACCACTAATTCAAATCCTTATGCCGGTTAAATGAATCGCCAAAAGTCAAACTATTTAAAGCCTTCAATACCGGTTAAATTAATAGCCAAAAGTCACATTATTTAAAGCCTTCAATACTGATTAAATGAATAGCAAAAAAGTCAAACTATTTTTGAAATTTACACGGTAAACCGTTAATTTTAAAAAGAGTTTGACTGCTTTGAATAATGTGATGGAGATTTTTTTTTCACTCAATCTTTTACACCGAAGATCTTTCGATTATACTCTTCAAATCAAACAGAAAGCATGATAAGAAAAGAAATGACGTGAAAAGAAGTGTTAAAGTTGGTGAGAGAAAAGGAATAAGCTTGAAAGGGTAGAAGCCTAATCAAAAGAGAAGAACAAGGTTATTGAAATATTTTTCTCGGTACAACTACCAACTCTGGAAAAGAGTGGTTGAGATGCTCGCAGATGTGGTTGTGTTAAAAGATGAAGGTGGTTTCAGACATGTGGGGTATGAATCGCTTCCTGATCCCGTGACCGAGATGCCTAGCACATCTGGGCATGGATCTAAACGATGCAGAAGGTTATACGTTACCTTAGAGAAGATGAATTCGGAATCATTGGTATGGGGTATCGGAAGAAGACGTGATTTTGATGTGGTGATTTGGGTTGTTGCATCGAAAGAACCAACTTTGGTAAATATGCGAAAGGATATTGGAAAGAAGTTGGGCGTCAGTGGAGATTTGGTGGAACATCTTCAAAGCCCTAAAGGAGAAAAAGTTTTTGATAATGTTGGATGATATTTGGGCAAGGCTGAATCTTGAGGACTTGGGAATTCCTCTTCCTAATAGCCAAAGGTTAAAGTAGAGTGTTTGGCACATAAGGAAGGATGGTATCTATTAGAATATACCTTATTTGATAACTACCACATATCTCAATCAATTGTAGTTATCTAAATCAATTGTAATAGTGAGCGATTCTATTTGTCATCTTATTTATATAATTTTTGTATCAGAATAATATAACAAGCGGTAAATAATGTAATCGTGGCAATATTTCTTCTTCTTTTTATCGTTATCTTCTTCTTTTCTTCTTTATTTTATAATTTTAACATGGTATCAAAACATAAACTTTTCATTTTTCTTTCATCTCTTCTATATGAAATTGACTCATGTAATTTTCTCTGTACTTATATTTTCTACGTGGATGTCTTTTCTCGCATTTTTTCTTGCCTACATTTTCTCTGGCCTTCTGTATCTATGTGGATGTCTTGACTTGTCACATGATTCATAGTTGGGAGAGATCATGACAGACTTGATCTAGCCACCGGATCCGACAGACTCTAAGATGAGCGGCGGTTACCACCAACAAGCAACATTGTAACTGTTTATCTGTTTATCTTTCAAGTTGGATGTTCTCAGGTTCACATTTCAACTTGAAGGGGAGTATTAGAATATACCTTATTTGATAACTACCACACATCAGTTATCTCAACCAATTGTAGTTATCTAAATCAATTGTAACCGTGAGCGATTCTATTTGTAATCTTATTTATATACTTTTTGTATCAGAATAATGTAACAAGCCGTAAACAATGTAATCGATTGTGGCAATATTTCTTCTTCTTTCTATCGTTCATCTTCTTCTTTTCTTCTTTATTTTATAATTTTAACAGGATCTGTTTAGACACAAGGCAGGTGAAGAGGCTCTGAATTCTCATCCGGATATGCCAAAGCTTGCCTAGGATGCTGCTGATAAGTGTGATGGTCTACCGCTTGCAATCATCATCATTGGCCGAGCCATGGCAAGCAAGGAGACACTGCCCGGTGGAAGCACGCAATAAAAGTTTGGGCAGCTCACCATCGCAACTTCCAGGTATGGAAGATCAAGTGCTATCTCGTTTGAAATTTAGCTACGACAATCTAAGCGATGATATAATGAGAGAGTGTTTCTTGTATTGTTCTCTATTCCCTGAAGATTATAATATCAAAAAAGCTAAACTCATAGATTATTGGATGGGGGAAGGGTTCTTAGATAACGATGAGAGTGATGACCTTGATGAAGCTCGAAACAGGGGCATTATCTCATCGGGAGACTAAAGGATACTTGGTTATTAGAAGATGGCCGTGATGAAGTGACACAAGTGAAGATGCACGATGTTATTCGCGAGTTGGCACTCTGGATAGCTTCTGAATATGGGGGATGAAGGATAGGTTTATTCTGAGAGCTGATGTCCATTTGACTAAGCCACCGATGCTTGAGAAATGGGAAGAGACGAAGAGGATATCGCTGATGGAAAATGAATTGGAAGAACCACTGGAAACACCTACTTGTCCCAATCTTTTAACCTTGATTCTCCAAGGCAATACAAAATTGAGAATGATCTCCAATAATTTTTTCAAATCCATGCATCTTCTGAAGGTCTTAGATCTTTCAGATACTTGTCTAGAAGAACTTCCTATAGGGATCAGTGAATTGGTAGAATTGCGACATCTAAATTTATCGGGTACAAACATTGTAGCACTGCCGGGAGAGCTACTTAATCTGGTAAAATTGAAGTGCTTGGATTTGAGCAGTACACGTCGTCTTGAAACAATTCCCCCTGAGATGATCGCAAGGCTCTCAAGGTTGCAAGTCTTGAACATAATTGAAAGTAAGTATAGCCAATGGAAAGTGGAAGGTAGAAATGATGCTGAAGGAGGGGTTAATTTGTTGGCGGAATTGGAAGGCTTGAAACATCTAAATGAACTTGGAATTACCATTACAAATGTCAATTCTCTCATACTTCTTCATTGTCTACCAGAATTAAAGAATATATGTAGGCATGCAATAGCCTTCCCTTCCTTACAGTTGGTAGATGTGAGGTTCTGTCCGAACTTGAAGGGCTCCCATTTGACCGCAGTAGTAATGCCAACAACACTTTTCAGAGAAATTCGTGGGGAAAAAGAATGGTGGGAGGAATTAGAGTGGGAAGATGAAAATATCAACTCCACTTTCCGTCCTTATTTCGTTCCATATGACTAATCAAGCGGCTTTGGAAAAGCAAAAGCTCATCTCAGGTTAATACTTCACCCTTATCCTTTTTTTCTTTTCTATAGCATGTTATAATGTACACAGGTGTTTCACATTTGAGTCACTCCTCATCATTTCATTTCTCACCAAGTTAGCCCTAAATGATCTTACACAATCAATGGTTTAAGATGTCCGTAGTCCGTATCGTACGCAAAATTGATAGATGGTAAATTGAAGTACAACAGGCCCAAACATAGTGTTTTTGGGAGATTTAAGCTATCTGATTTGAGGACTATAATATCAACTATTATTTTTAGTTTTAATGGCTAATGTTAAAGTTCATCAATCAGATGGTTCATATCTACTTATATGCATTTTTGATCGTTGAGACATGTTCCAAAGATAGATAGCCATATGGAAAAATTAGAATCGTCATAAAGTGTGCCACATGGCATAATGATAGATCACACTTCAATGGTGCGATATTAAAAAAAAGTTTAATTTTAATGGTGTAAGATCATTTAGCCCCAATTTTGTGTTTAGAAGCCGGTCAGGAGCCATTATTTATCCCTAACATAAAGTAAGTATCGAATGATCACATTACTTCACAAGGCTAGGCTACCCACATGGCTAGAGCTTTGAATCATAGTCACAAAAATTGTCGAACTTTTAAAAAATTTATGAATAATTCGTGAATTTAAGGTTCTGCAAATTAATCACGAATTATTCACGAAAATTTCCAAATTCGGCTATTCACAAAAAATCACGATTAATTAGCAAATTGTTTTTTTTTTTTTTTAAGTGCTTTTTAAATATTTTAATAGTTTTAAATCTTATTTTATTTATTTTGTATTTTTCTCCCAGATTTTTCCAAATTTTAACCTTGCTAAATTATTGATGAACCCCGGCTTGGTGACTAGGGCTGTGCATTTGTTGGACCGAACCGACCAAACCAACGAAACCGAACCGAACCGCGGGGTTTGGTCCGGTTTGGATGGGTACCGATTTGAGTTTGCTTTGGGAAAAAGGAAAATCGAAGAATTTGGTTTGGTTTCGGTTCCAAGCCTCCCCAAGCTGAAACCAAACCGAACCGAACCGAATGTAGTTTGTAAGTATATATATATATATATATATATATATATATATATATATATATATATATATAGGCGGAGATTTTGATGAATTTTCAAGGACATTTAAGTAAAATGCATATTTTTATATAAATCTCTACCCTTGTCTTTAGCCTATTCCTAAATCCTAAAGCGGTAAAATAGAACTTACAGGAAAATTGATTGAGAAGTTGAGAAAATTTTTATGTATAAGTAGAACTTATAGGAAAACCGAAACCGATCGAACCAAACCGAACCGAATTGAATCGGGTTGGTTTGGTTTAAGAGTTGGACGGTTTGGTTTGGTTTGAAAATCTAAAAACCGATTAATACCGATTTGGTTTGTGATTTTGGTCCAAAACCGACCAAACCGAACCGAATACACCCCTATTGGTGACTATGCTTTTTGAATCATCTATTACATAAAACTTATAAAATTATTTTATTGTGGTTAAAATGTTTGAGAATTATATCAAAACAATTTTTTATACTGATAAGAGAAATAATAATAAATCCCACTTTCTCAAAAATCATCTCATAAATAATTGAGGATAGCTAATTATCAATAAAATAAAATTGGATACCTCTATTTACATCCACCAAAACCCTAAAATTACTTCCTTGCCCTAAGTTGGTTGTTTTAGAATTTTAGTTGGTGAAAATAGAAGTAATCATGTTTTTATGGTAAATTTTTTTCCACACAGTTAAAAAAGAAAATTTATTTATATAAATAGAATATTAAAATTTGAGCAACTGTATAATTTTTCCTGCGCATAGGTTTTTTGCTATTTCTTGGTGATTAGGGGTTTCTATGGGCTCGGGCTTGATCCTAGCTTGGTCCAACCCAACTTACAATGTGATGCAGGAGGATCTGAGTCAGATAATGTTGAGTCCGATAGCACGTTGTTGGCGCTGAGATAACTTGAGTTGGCAGATCAGCGCAAAGATGACATGAAATCGTGATCTTTTCCTAATTGGGGCAGTTTTAGGCATGTGTCGGTATTTTAATCATAACTTTGGTTACGAGTATCGGAATCGCACAAATGACCCAAATTCACAAAGCTCTTTGCGGCGCGCACGTATTAGTTATATTTGGTGAGATTTTTTTCGAGGTCAAAATCCATTGTTTTCCCTTCCAGATCCTCATTTTTAGTTATTTCTTTCATTTTATAGTAATATTTCCTTTAGCGTTTAGGAGGTGATTTTGAACTTGATTTGGGTCAAATTTTTGACAGATTACTTCTTTTATTACGTATTTTTATTTTGACATGTTTATTGGAATTGCTAATTTTGGTAAATTTATGATAATGAGGATTTTCAGCTATATAGCCCGACTTGTGGGCTGATTTGAGTCATTCTTGGATTGCATAGTTTTGAATTGAAAATCAGAGGTGTTTCTCTGTGTTTTTTGGGCGATTATCTTGTGTTCTTCCCTATGAATTATCGGTTGAAACCAACCTACAGAATAATCACTATTCTGTCCGACGTGGCAATCGGTTTGATCTTAGAGTTCACCCATGCTAAAATCCACCCACTGAATCTTTGAGTTCACCCATGCTAAAATCCATCGACTGCTTTGAATTTGTTAATGGAGATCGTTTTTCATCCCAATCTTTCACATGATGGATGTTGAGATCATGGATGTACCATACTATCATCAGACGATAATTTTTTTATTTCACGTGGTACGCATCCCAAAAAATGACCTTATTTGAGTGTGATTGGTAATGGATACCATGTGAAATCAAAAATCGATGGTGGATGGTAAAGAATGATCTCAAAATTCATCATTGGAAAGATTGTGATGAAAAAAATCAGCGTGGGTGAACTCAAATATTCGATGGCTAGATTTAGAGATACTCTTTTTTTTTTATCCTGAAAAAATATTTTTATTTTTTTATTCTCTTCGTCCCAGTGTTGCCCTGAACTTTTTAATGCCATACCACCTCCGAAGGCAAGGACAACCTGGACAGAGGGCGGGCATGAGAAGAGGCGGGTTAATCGACAGAATTGCCGACTGGGCTGATTAATCAGCGATGTAGTCGGGATGACCTAAGTCCCTGAATGTTTTTGATTTTTTGATTTAGTCGTCGATGTAGCCATTCCAAATATTATTTTATTTTATTATTTCTATTTTTGTCCATCCAAATATTTTTTACCTCTTTGAAATTGCTTCCTTTCAGCCAAGCATGGTCAAAGCTATTTATGTGATTATGCATATAGCCACTTAGACAACACTAGTTTATTGCACAAATCAATGGGCCGGGCTGCCAAGGGGTCAGACCTAGCCCGGCCCTAGGGGCGGGCCAACGAGTACTCAACCCAAGACCAGCTCTAATGCTGGCTGGGTCGGGCAGGGTTGCGAGCTATTTGTTCTCTTTTAATTTATTCGTGAACTCTTTTTTATTAAATATTTTTTATTATAAAAAGTTAATTATAAATCTAATCAATTTGATATAAGGCATGATGGTATTTTAGTAACCCTATCATTAAAAGTTAATTTTTAAAAAAAATTATATATATATATATATATATATATATATATATATATATATATATATATATATATACCCGGGCCGGGCTTAAGCGTGATTCACATCGTCCGGCCCGATTTTTCCGGGCTTCCATTGTCTAAGGCCAGCCATATATACCGGCCATTTAGTCACTACAAAAGCCCAATTTTTCCTAGTTGGGCCTGGGTCAGATTACGGGCCGACCGTACCAATTGACATCCCTACACAAAACTAGCAGAACCTATAGGAAGATTAAATTTAGTTCTCGAATTAAACGTGGTTGGATCAAGAGGTTTTCACGGAGTCTCTTCTCTAGCGAGCCCCTGAGGGACACCAAAAACTGATCGCTATTAGTAAGGTCTTCAAAAGCTACAAAACAAATTGTATTCAATCAACTCTAATAAATTTAGAGCAGTAGTTGCCTTTCGATAAGTATTTAGTAGTTGTGGTCTAACTATAATTTCTAATTATAAAACAAATTCTTTTTTGACCAGACTTTTAAAAAATTATACAAATACTTATCCAACTATACTTTCAAAAATAAATAAACAACCAACTTTAATAACTTTCAGTAGTCTAAATCTTAATTTTCCTAGGAAATAAGAGTAAAAAAAGACATTCTTTGGCTCCTATTGGAGTTAAACAAGTGGTGATCACACGACCTTGTCACAGTGAATTGAACAAGTGTTAATTGAAGCTCATTATTGGTAATATTCTTAAATTCCGTGTGTTCATGGTAAAACTTAGTCTGGCAATAAGTGAGTGTTTACTATAACATATTGTAAGTCACTTACAATTTTTTTTAATAACCCGTGCCATCCAACATATTATATTAGCTGCTAAAAAATATGGCTAGCAACGGATTCAAACTATTAAACTAGAGCAGTTTAATACGAGCCATTGATTCACAGGAAACATAGGGTCCATATTGAGGTGCTTAGATTTTATGGTATATATCCTCAGATGGGTGTATTTGAGGTTGCATAAATTCACATATTCTTCAACACAGTTGGATGACCTTTTGTCTGGGCCTGGTGATGCAAATTCCATTTACTAAACCCGAAACCGAAAATTTTGGTTTTCTGTTCGGTTCATCCTCAACCGAAACAGAAACGAATTGGTTCTGCTTCGGTTTGCTGTTCCTTTCAATTTCCCAAACCGAAACCAGAAAAAACTGGTTCGGATCGGTTTTGGTTCGATTTTCACCTATTTTTTTTCCTCTATTTTCCATTTTTTCGGTTTTCTAATCCTATCTAATTGTTTTTTCTGTTTCCGCCACCAAAAACCGAAACCAAATGGAACCGGAATTGGTTTGGTTTCGGATCAGTTTTGGACCGGTTCAGTTTGGCCGATTTTTTTCTCAGGCTTCAGATTAGAACTTGCATCCCAGGGCATACTACAATGCTAATAAATCACCTGGCAAGTACACTTTTTGTTGATTCTCTGCCTATAACAGTGCTCTTGATCTGTAAACAGGTAACTTATGGATGTTGTTGAAGCATAAGAGTGTTGCGCGGAAGCTCACAAATTAACCAACGATCTCACGATGAACGATCAAATCAGAAAACAAAAAGAAGAAAATCAATTACAAACACATAAGAGACAATATTTACGTGGTTCGGCAATATGCATATGTCCACGGGCAATGATAATCCACTATATTGATGATCACACAAGAATACAAGGACACTCAAGCCTCACCAAAGCTCTCCACAAAACTCTAGATAAGTTTACCGAAGCTTTACAATGATATCTTAATTCTATAATTCGACCAAGAGCTTTCCCTTTATATAGAAGACATAAATCCTATTTTTAATCTAAGAGAAACTAGCCTTATATAGAAGATCTAAATCCTACTTCTAATATAAGAGAAATTAGTTCTATATAAAGTCTGAACGTAACTGGGCCATCGCAAATCCTCCAAATTAGATTCAAATAAAAATTCAACCTCTAAGTTAGAGCCAAACAACAAAGTACATATTGAAATTGTTGATTCCTGAAATTAATAAATTTTAAATTGCTCAATAGGCACAGGAACGACTTTTAAGCCAAAGAGGCACTACCCAATGGCTAATTAATATTAAATGGTACACCAACGGCTAAAAGATCTTAAACGGTCTTTTTGTATAGGATTCTTTTCAGATATCTCTCCAAAAGAGGCGTCTCTTCAGATTTTTTCAGATTTGGGTTCATCTCTTAACCATCTGAGATAATAATCTCTCTCCTTCTCTCATATGTTATTATTTTTTTATTTAAAATTTTTTTTGTGTATCAAAAAATTTGTATAATATATTCTTTTTCTACAAAGTGTAATATAGAAGATAACATCCTGTATCTTTTTGTGTATTAGAAATTTGTGTGACACATTTTTTTCCTGGAAGGAGCAATCTAGAAAAAAATGTGTTGTTCTTGTCAAAATCGAGTTTTGTTGTATACTGAAAGCAAATTTTTTGGGACCCCGATAACGTGGTAAACTGTGTCTCGGAGCCATTTTCAATACCATTTATTTCAACAAGAAAGGGTGTCATTTTATTACTTTTTAAAAAATTAAATGTGTTTAAAATATTGTTTAAAAATATTTATATAATGACATAGTTTAGATTTATTGTAATATCCCGAAAATTGAGCGTTAAACAGTGACCTCGGGATTCGTGTCCGACTGGTCGTAGGTTTGACCAAGTGATGGTCAAACAGTGGACTCATAAAGTTATGTACTAATGTGAGATTAATGTGACCTAAGTGTAGAGTATGGTATTAGTTTAGAGTCACATACAACTATCCCTGGTGTATGCGCTTAATACTGAAACAGGAGAGAAGATATAAGGGTTTAATAACCCTAGAATCCTTTTGTTTGGTTGTTGGAGAGAGTTAAGAAGAGAGAGAGAGAGGGAGTAAAGAGGAGTTATTGAGCCAAGAGTTAATGCAAATCAAGGGGGGGTCAAGCATTGATTGCCGGATTCAACGCGATTGGGATTGTTGGAACAAAGCTGGAACCCTAGCCATTCCAACCTAGATATTTGATCAATTTGAGATGGATTAGAGGTGAGTTTCTAATTGAAGTAAATGCATAGATTGTAGATAATTAAAATTAGTCAAATGTAGTTAAAAGATAGATTAAAAAGCATAGAAAAAGGGAAAGAATTGATAAGGAAAAGATTTGAAAGAACAACCCGAAAAAGGGCTAAGTCTGGCCAAATCGATTAATCGAATTGGATAATCGATTAATCGATTTTGGTCAAGAAGTTGAAAATGCAAGGATGCCCGATTTCGATTAATCGATCTGGAAATCGATTAATCGATTTTGAAGTTTGATTAATCGATTTGGAAATCAACTAATCGACTGGGTACCTCTAGTGGCTGGAGAAAGAAGACTTGGGGAAATTGACTAATCGATTTCGGACTTTCGACTACTTGATTTGAGAATCGATTTTACCATTTTGGGGATTTTGATTAATCGATTTCGGGAATCGATTAATCGATTTAGGATTCGATTAATCGATTTTGGAAATCGATTAATCGATTTTGGTAGTTTCACTTGACTTTCTAATTTGACCTTGAGGTTTATGGAGGGTCTAGGACCTTTTCTATTACATCTTTAGTGATGCGTTGCATGTGTTATGATGTACCATAGGTGGTATGTGTGAAAGCAAGCATAATGAGCGGCACGAAATCTTGATGCTTGGACCATCAGAGACTTGAGGTAGGGAATACCTTGAACATGTATTTTAATTTTAAGAGTATGTATGTAGTGATATAGAGATCATATTGAAAATATTTTAATTATGTAAATCTTTGTAAAAATGGGTGTGTGTGTGACACCAAGAAAGTGATAAAGGCATCAGTGTGATGTGAATAACTAAGACCAAGTAAGTTAATGAAAATGAGGCATCCCCAGGAGATGAGAAAGTGATAAAGGCATCAGTGTGATGCGAGTAATTTAGACATCCCAGGGATGTAAGTAAGATTGAATAACTACTTTTAAGGCCTAACTGATATAAGATAGCACATTTACACGATGAACAACTATATGTAAAGCACATGCTATTTTTGTTATTTGAGGTTTGATTAGAATACCTCACCGATGTGGCGAGATATCCACGACTGACTAGGCAGGATATCCGTGACCGGTACGGCGGCCAATCCGTATATCAGTGCGGAGGTCTATCCATATACAGTAAGCACATTCCAGGGATGTTGAGATGAGATTTAACCCCGCCGCCTATTAAGAAAGGGGCTTGGTCGTATTCCCAGGGAATACATTTTTTTTAAACAACTGTCTATTTAGACGACGATGGAGGGTATTCCATCGGGGCTCGATGCTATATTGCTCGGGGATTACTTAAGTTGAAGATTTAAGTTTTGCTTTAAGCCTGTTCAGTGTCATTCATAATAAATTAACAGTAAAGTGAAACATGCAAACTACCAGTAAATTTGAATGCAAATTGCCATTCTTTTAAATTATTTTTCCAGCAAATACATAGACACGTTATGCTTAGAATATCATGAAATATATGTGAGATTTTGACTTATATGTTTATTGTTCCTTATTGAGCTAGGATGTAACTCACCCTTTAGACTATACATCGCAAGTCCATTATTAGCAGTGGCCGAGACTTCGGGAGACGTGAATCCGGGTGACTCGAATTACGTGCCTGGGGACGAGTTGGAGCCCCCTCCTGAAGACTTCTTGTAGAAGACTCCGCTGAGTACTTTGAGAGAGTAGTTTTGAGAGCATATTAGTACAGCTTAGCATGCCAAGCCTTTATTTTGATAACAATGTAATTATACTTCGATATTCTCTTTTGGCGAACCATCTGAGGTGACATGATTTTATCACCGATAGTTCGGGCCTGTTCTTTTGTCCATACATTGGCATGAAATGAGAACTACTTTGAGCTCTTTCATTATAAAAAAATATATTATTAATGCATATTTCTTTCAGTTCATACACTTTGCTTAATTGGTTTTGCTTATTATACCAATGTTCCGTACATAGCCTTGAGGTACGGTTTGGAGGATCATATTGATGACACGGGTTTCGGAATGTCGAAATCCGTGCTGTCACAATTGGTATCAAAGGAAGAGAATCACGTGCAAGAATTAAGAAAGAAACAGATCTGCAGGTAGAAGAAAGACATCAAGTTCTCCTGCAGCTTCCTATAAAAAGATCTCCAGGTTCATTCTTTTTCTGAAAACCTCTTCTTTAATGGAGAAAAAGAATTCAAAAAATGTTCTCTGAATTATTCTAAACCCTAGAATTCGCCAAATTGAAGAGGATGAAGCATCAATCATCAGGGAATGAAAAGAGTAAAGAGCAGGATGGAGAAAAAGAAATCAAAAAATGTTCTCTGAATTATTCTAAACCCTAGAATTCGCCAAATTGAAGAGGATGAAGCATCAATCATCAGGGAATGAAAAGAGTAAAGAGCAGGATGGAGTCTCTGCTTTTACAAAATAATAATAATAATATATAAATAAATTATTAGGAGATGCGTCTATCTACACGGAATTGCAAGCTCCGTACACAATTAAACAACTTGATTTGTTTCTTAAGACCACTGGTTCTATAATATGGCAGTTACAACACAAATAGAAACACCTGAATGTCATATTTTCTCCATCAGAAAGGATTAAAACTTCTAAGCTTTGAATGTTTGAAGTACTCCACCTTCTTCTTCAAGAATGGGATCCTGCTCTATATGTAACTCCAGAAAACTAGAATAACTTCCCTCTTTCAAAAACACACTTCCTTTTGTTCTTTTGCATAACTAGCAGATCTTCCAGCATCAAGAAAAAAAATATTTTGACCATCAACTGTTTCTTTGAGAGCTTTCAAAAGTTGTTCATCCCCAGACAATAAGCGGCTGCATAGAAATTAAAACCAAAAGAGGGCAATAATATTAAGAACAACATAATTAATATCAATAATATTGTAAATCATTGTCAGTTGTCTTCTAAGCATAGAATCATAAGAAATATGTGCATCAGGGTCAGTGATAGAGAATATCAAATAGATCAAGCAGCCATTATACATTGAAAAAACTGATTGAAAAAAGAAGCTTACTTTGAAGACAAGATAGGCATCTTTTTTTCTCTTGGACATGCAAATGATCAACTGCTAGGTATAGGGGGACGCTTGGTTTGATCAGAGATGTGTGCCACATGGTGTATAACTGGGAAGTCACGGCCCTCTCCACTTAATTTTGATCAGCTTTTCAGTCTCTAATAGTAAGCCAGAAGCAAACAGAGGTTTAATCCACCCCATTTTTTTTGCTCCTCAACTTAGACCCAAAGCCTTGATCAGAGATGTGTGCCACATGGTGTATAAGTGGGAAGTCACGGCCCTCTCCACTTAATTTTGATCAGCTTTTCAGTCTCTCATAGCAAGCCAGAACCAAACAGAGGTTTAATCCACCCCATTTATTTTGCTCCTCAACTTAGACCCAAAGCCTTGATAATTAGCACATGTAAGTGATGAACAGGTTTGCAGGGCAGGTGATCTCAATTTTCACTCCACAAATCTTGGTCTAATGGAGCTAGACAACCAAAACCCGCCATCTATTGCCCAAGGAAAAGGTTCAAAAGTCATGGATCGTATCCACTACTAAAAAAAGACTATTGGCGGCAGTTTTTGACTGTAAAAAACTGCCGCTATTAACAAGAAAGCTATTAAGACTATTGGCGGCAGTTTTTGGCTGCCGTAGTCTTATTTTTTGTAGTGATCCTAAGTTCTAAAGGTAGCACCTTCAAGGCACATATGGCTATGGCATCTTCCTCCTCAAGCTTTTGATGAGAATTTTGTTCAGAACAGTGGATTTGATTTGGCCAGATGGTGCATTCTGTGGTTAGAGAAGAATGAATTGTTGAAGTATTTGACAGGGCACTGTGATGACCAAAGGCGCAAGTGAAGTTGCTACAGGAGGCACTTCAGTGCATAAATCATTCTCCAGAAGCCAGACCAAACATGAATCAAGTTGCTGAGATGGTCAACATCGTAAAGGAGGATGAGGAGAGCTCGATAGTCTCAGAAACATAATGGTAATCAGATGTCATTTGAGTATAAAACTAAGAAAAGTAAAACAAGCAACATTGCTTGGGACACCATTTTTCGATTCTTGTGTTTTGAATATAAAACTAAGAAAACTAAATCAGATGTCAACATTGCTTGACATTTGCATGTCCCAGAGAAAATACCCATCATGTTACTTGTATGCTGTCATTAAAGACAACATGACTCTTTCTATATTTCTTGAGTAACTCAAAGGCATTGTGGTTTGCAAAATCTTCAAACTACAACGTGATCAGATGGATAGGAAATAAACTCATGGGTGATTACGACAAAAGCAGTGCTTATCAAGTATGATGACTAGCCTGTATGAGGACTCTCTCCCCATAACTTTGCTTAATGGCACACATGAATTCATGAAGAAGCTCAGCATATTCCTGAAGTAGGAAAATACAAAACCACGTTAGCAATCAGAAAATCAAATCTGGCCGAACACGTAATCAGGTTCAAACACGTGGACCTGACCGTTGCCCCTTCATCAGAACACCTACAACCTGAGACTACCCAGCAAGTTATAGAATTTATGCATTAATGTATATATCGTGAAAATGGCAAAAAACTGCTTTGGCAAAGAACTTCAGCGGGCTCTATAATCTCAATCATCTGGAGCCAATATCAAAATAATGGAAGAATAACTAAGCATTGGATACAAATTTGCGTCTAAGAAGTGAGCATACAGTTGAACGGCTGTGGCTCTTTCGGGAAGTTCATCAGTGAGGAAATCAAATGGCACTGGCTTGCTCGTGTCAACTACCAGGTTCCATCAGCAGCCCGGGCGTTCTGGCAACGTGATCGTGACAGGCATATGGCTTGTGTTGAAGGCAACATAAATTTCTCTCTTCACTGAGTTGATCTACAATTCAAAAAGTAGGGATGAGAAAAAATAGAAGTAGATTTTTTTTTGAAGGAAGAAGTAGATTTAGTTAAGCTTATGAGTTAGTAGACTGTATATATAAAAAAAGCGTATGAGTTAGTAGAGGGCGACCGAACCAGCCACTAATGTTGGTGAACGGCTAATCATTTTTGTATATGTGGCACCATTTGGGTGCCATCATGGGGCCATAATTTTGATTGGATATATAGCTAGAATTGCATTAAAAACATAACAGAGAAAAAAAAATAGATCTCAATGATTTAGAAGCTACAACGGCCAGCAAATGAATAGCCAAAACTTTTTTGGCAAAATTGCATGGTAGGCACTCATTTTCTCTCTAAATCACAGGTAAGAGATTTTTTTAAACCCAATTTGAATGCATATTTCAAAAGACATTAAACGTAGATTAAGGGTTACCATTGAAAAAGGCAACAAATCAACTTGTTTCCGACCAGTCCGGGATCCCCGATAGATGACCATGCCACTATAGTCGTTTTACTGTCGGAAAGTCATGCAGACCAATGGATTCACTTTCCCAGCAGACCAACCCCCAAGGGCATAGATATCAAATTTAACAGAGGCACACATATGTATGCAATTAAACACTTTATGGTGAGACATTTACTTGCAGAACTTTGTCATGAGGCAGCAAAACCTGAAGAAGTTAGATTAGGATTCTTCCCTCCGATCCCACTGGAAATAGTTGATCTGCAGTAAAGCGTATAGATAAAAACTTTAAAAAATGACAATTAGAACCAAGTTTAGGACCAGTAGGAGTGATTAGAGGATCACATAGTTATCATGGCAGTAAGCGTTGTTGTTGCCTCCTTTCGTGTGGCCATATTCGCCGCCCATATGAATCATGGGGACACCCTAATCAGACAATAGATCATAATTAAATAACAGAATAAAAATTTGTACCATGAAACTCAAATCACCCATTAACATCTAGGGACACGATGTGCCACCGACGAGGATACTGAAATCCAAAGCATTAACAAATCCACAAAGTTAGTATTTATTCCTAGTAACAAGTATGAACCATATATAAGAGTATGGTCTTTTGGTTTAATACCTCCAGATTTTTACCCCTAAAGCCAAAGTGAATAATATATAAAGAAATCGAAAATATTATCTACTAAAAAGAGAGAATAGAACAATAATATGAACACACTTCTCGTTTAAACTAATGTAAAGACCTTGTGGACGCCTAAAAATGCTCCCATATTTCTGGCAAGCCTCACCAACTGTTGGGGTGGATACAACCGGAAGCAACTCCTCAACATGATCAATGAGAATCTTGTCCTTAGAATTAACCTTAGCAAGTAATCATGAAAGTTCAGCTATATAAATTCACCTCAATTAAGCTCTTACAATATAATATCATCTCAGTTTATATAATACTATATTAGCTCATGCAAGTTCAGATCCGTTTAGTCCAAGTTTAAACTAGTGTATACAGGTTAAGTTTAGTACAAAAAATCAGAACTCCGGTATATATTTAATATGTTAAATTTCTATTATCTCAAATTAGTGGGTTTCTATACATCAAATTAGTGGATGTCCAGATATCAAATTCAATATAGTTGAAATTTATACTAAATTTCTATTGCTTTAAGAAACTGAATATCATTGCTTTGATCAGTAATGAATATTAGTTGCTATAGAGAAATTGAATTTATCTACAAAAGCAATCTATACAGAAATTCATCATTTCTTTAGTCCAAACAAAATTCAATAATTACCCATAAATCAATTACCTTTGAGATCTTTGTGAAGCGAGGAACATTCTCTTCAATTCTTCTATTCGTTCATCGTGTTTGAGTAGCGCCTCTTCCATCTTTCTATCTCTTTTTGCATCTCTCTCATGCATTTCTCTAATTCTTTCTTTCTCTCTTTCTTCCAATTTTGCTATCTTGCTCCTGAAACAAGCCATCTCCCCTTGTTTTGACATTTGACTGTTGGATTTGCCCCCCAATTCCCGTGATGGAGTTGTGCAAGTTCAGATCAATTTAGTCCAAGTTTAAACTAGTGTATACAGGTTAAGTTTAGTACAAAAAATCAGAACTCCGGAATATATTTAATATGCTAAATTTCTATTATCTCAAATTAGTGGATGTCCAGATATCAAATTCAATATAGTTGAAATTTATACTAAATTTATATTGCTTTAAGAAACTGAATATCATTGCTCTGATCAGTAATGAATATTGGTTGCTATAAAGAAATTGAATTTATCTATAAAAGCAATCTATACAGAAATTTATCATTGTGAAGCAAGGATAAATTCTTTAGTCCAAACAAAATTCAACAATTACCCATAAATCAATTACCTTTGAGATCTTTGTGAAGTGAGGAACATTCTCTTCAATTCTTCTATTCGTTCATCGTGCTTGAATAGCGCCTCTTCCATCTTTCTATCTCTTTTTGCATCTCTGTCATGCATTTCTCTAATTCTTTCTTTCTCTCTTTTTTCCACTTTTGCTATCTTGCTCCTCAAACAAGTCATCTCCCCTTGTTTTAACATTTGACTGTTGGATTTGCCCCCCAATTCCCGTGATGGAGTCGGTCCCACTTCAAGGATACGACATTGACCAGATCGATCCTCTCCAAAAACCTGAGAGATGACATCTTCACGACCAGGAGGGTCTCTGGATCCTTCTAGTTGTTTCTCTTGTTGTCTATTCATTTTTTCCTGTAATAATTAATATACATTTTATTTTGAGAAATCAAACATGACTTGTAATTAAAAATAATTATAAAATTTACCAATGCATCCGTGACCACACTATTTGATGGTGTACCATCCTTGTGCGTATAAGCAATTTTGAATATATTGGCGTGACTAGGTTCTACACCATCCTCTGAAGTATATAAAATTAAAAAATAAATACAGATATTAATATGATTTCATATAATAAGATGAAGCATAAAGTATATAATTATAAAATATACAAAGTATGATTAATAAGAAAATAATATAAATTCATTTGATATGTCATAGTCTAACGATAAAAGATAATTTTGTATGTTTACACCCCGTGTAGAGGGCCAACTCTGCATCAATGACCAATTTAAAGAATCTAGCTGCATTGCCATCCAACGTACCCTCTGTGCCTCGTCTCAGGCCATCATGAATTTCTTCTCCACTCCAAACCCCACACAAATCATGTAACATGCCCCTCATATCATCAGTTGTATCATCATCTTCTTCAACTACATCATCCAACGTTTGATCTTGTGTAAAACTCGATGACGTGTTATTTTCCCCATGGAAAAACCACGTAGTGTAGCTCTTCCCAATTCCATGCCATATGATATGATCATATGTTGTCTTAACGTCTTGATAGTAAACATTGCAACATTTGATGCATGGGCATTTTAACCTTCTTATCATAAACTGCTCCACGAGAGCCAGCAAATTTAATGAATGCTCTTGCCCCATTGTAGTATGCTTCAGTATTTCTATTATAGCAACATATTCCAAAAAGTCATTACTTTCACCACTTCATCAAAATACTAACTATTTAGGAATATTAATTAGTAGTAATAAAAAATGTTTACCGAGGCTTCTGCATCCAACTTTTATCCATAATGTCTATATAAGAAGCTTTGAAAATAGAGATTGCTTATTTGAGCTGTGCTCGTGAGAGTGAGAGAAAGTGAGAAAGACTAGTGATACTACTACGATCAAACACTATGATTCAACTTTACCAATCACAAGGAGGATCAATAAAATAAGTAATAGATATACTTATGATATAGATATGATTCTGATATAGATATGAGAAGCAGATGCCGGAAAAATTTAATTTCAGTTACATACAAGTGCAAAAAAAGAGGAGAAATGCAATGAATCTCATGTTAACAAACATGTAAGTGCAAAATAGCAATAGACATACTTATGATATAACTCCTACAATATCAGTTATCAATGGTAAATCAACAAATTGATCTTTGCTGAAGGGAAAACGTGCTTTTAAATAATACTGCATTAAGAAGCAATAATTAAAACTTGCACTAGCAAGCACTGTGTCGATAACCGATGACACATTAAGAGCATAAAATGAATGAAAAAGTTGTCAATAACAGTTTGGTTACATGTGCAATGTGTTTGATAGATTAAATCAAATCCATAGAGGGCTTTTTTTTCATAGGAAAACTAATACAATTCATGCCTAAAACTGTAATGTTAGGAATCAATGAAGATCATTTCAAGACGTCATGAATCATGCGATGCTTGGAGTGGTTTTTAAAGCTTAGTTAGAATTTGTTATATATAACTTTTTTCAGGGGGGTCTGCAGCCTCGGCCCCACCTAGAGCTGTTAACAACTATGTCTCATAGAATTCCCATATTCAAAGTTAATTATAAAAATACCATGGGGTTATTTTGACTGAAGTGTTGGTATTAAGTACCCGACCTGAGCACCGGTGACGGTCTCGTGTCGATTAGTGAAAGGTCAAAAACATAGTTTCATTAATTTGCATGCTCAATGGATCTGTCCAATGTAGAACCTACCTTGATCAAACACCAATTGATAAGGGGGCAATGAGCTGTTGCTTCTGTGGAGTCAGAGGATTTATTTGTACTGCCTTAGTGATGGGAGAACATTCTCCATGCAAAATATTGAAGCCCACACAAGACATTAATAATGCATTTCATCTGCCGAATAGCATGAATATGTGAAGACAAACATTGAATGAGACTAGGGTTAACCTTTGATTCTTGAGGCTCCTTGCAAATTGATTTATGCAAAAATATGTATATATACGTCTGTAACAATGAATATAAAATTGCCTTCTTTTGCATATGAAACATAAATGAAAATTAAACAAAATATAGAGGTTAAAAACAATTGGAGGGTAATAGCTTGTCAAACACCACCTTGATCATTGTATTTCACTACAAAGGTAAATAGATTTGGAGTTGTAGGACAAAGATTTTGTACTCAATGATGATATTTTCATGGAATGTGAGTGAGCTAGGTACCTAAAAAGAATAGTGGAAAAATATCTGATAAAAAAAAATTCCTTCCCAGCTAAGCACGCCATTGTAGTTGCAAGGACTCAGAGTCGGTTTTGGAGAATGCCATCCGGTTAGCAGAGCACTCGAATTGATGGAATAAAAAAGATGTTGAAAATACCAAAAGGTATATAGCATTAGCGTTGGCTCCTTTCTAACGTATATAGCTAAATTTTCTCTTCCTATTAAATAAGAGGATTGGATGTCAAAGAAGGAAATTGTTGCCTTTTAGAATAGAAGAAAAGCTAATAGGGTGGAGGCTAAGAACGATTTCAGAGAAAAAATAAGATTGTAGAGAATTTATTAATGGAAAAAACCTAGGATATAGTGGTCAAAAGATGGGGATAAGAATTCAAGATTCATTTGAGCCACAACCAATGCAAGGAGGAGATGTAAAGAGATTTGGCCCTTCGCGGTAGATGGAAATCAGGTGCAATCTATTAACAAAATTTGTAGTCCTATTATTGATCTTTTTCATGTACTTTATTCATGAAGGGCAAAACCAAGGATAGAGGAAAAATAGTCTTTAGAAGGACCATTTAGTGATGAAGAAATAAATATGCCTGCCAACTAGAGGCAATAAGGCTTATGGTTCAGATGGGTATTTGATATTCTTTACAAGCATTTTTGTGCAACTATAAAAGAGGATTTTATGGAGTTCTTTCAAGAGTTCCATGAGAGAGAAAACCATAGTCGAAAAATTAAAACTACATTCTTAATGCTCATGCCTAAAAAGAAAGGATATTCTAGTTGAAAGATCTAAAGATCTCCAACCTATTAGTGTAGTTGGGAGTCATGGAGAGATGCCTACCAAATACTATAAAAAGTCCTTCAAAGCCGATTAAAAGAAGTTTAATAGGCATTGGTTTTGTTTCTTCAGTCCAACGTTCGTTTATGGAAGGTCGTCAAATCCTTGATGGTGCCCTTATTGTGCATGGTCATTGACTCGAGATATTGAAAAGGGAATTTGGCCTTAGTTTCCAAAATTGTTATTGAGAACCTTCGAACATATTACACATAGTCCCTGTTTCATTTATTGAAGGTCATCCAATCCTTAATAGTGCCCTTACTGCAAATTTGTCATCATCTCAAACGCCAAAAGGGGACTATTGTAGTTTTCAAAATTGATATTGAGAAAAGCTTATGATTGTGTAGAGTGGGTCTTCGTAGACACAAGTCTTCACAAAATGGATTTTGGAGTGAGAGAGAGAAAGGAAAGTGTGTTATGACTAGGCTTGCTTTTCATTCTTGTCATTATGTCTCCTCTCGAAGAATTGATAAGGTGGACCACTCACCCATCCTTTTGAGTTGGTGATGGAGGCCTTAAGTTGGTTATTTGGTTTCTTTCGGCTACACATTAGAGATTTAATTGAAGGCTTTGTAGATCCCCTACCTTCAATTTGCAGATGATATTTGGCTGTTTTCTGACACTTGATGGAGTAGTGGTTGATTGAAGATGAATCTGACATGCTTCAACGAAAATTCTGGTCTTAAGGTCAATGTAAGGAAATCAAGAAGTGTTAGGGATTGAAGGTGAATATTTGAGTCTTCAAGTGATTGCTCAGACTCTTAGCTGTTCTATCGGAAAATTTTCAAAATGATTAGACCTTGTGATGTGCATTGGTTGTCCACCTACAGTGCTATAGGATCTGGTAAAGTCGAACGAAAGCTCGCCTTGTGAATGGGTGAGTTGCTGTATTTTATCAGCTGATTAATTTTTGTACAATCAGTTTTCACTCACAGGCTACTGCATGTCTTTATTTCGCTTCCCGTCTTCGTTCTATAAGCATATCAAAAAGCTAGAAAAGATCTTTTTATGGTGTGTGTTGAAGATCAAAATAAGTAACACCTCGAGGACTGGGATTTGGTGTGTTGTCCAAAACTGATTGGTAGTTTCAGCATTTGATAACTAAGAGGTCAATACAACACTACTATGTGAATGGTTGTGTCGAAATGAGGAAGAGATTGATCCTTCTTGGTGAGTCTTCGCCAGTATTTTCAAGGGGGAAGGGAAATCCATTCGGCTTATAGATTGAGAGGACCCAAAATTTGGAAAGATTTGTGCAACCTCGTGGATTCCTTCAATTAAGAAGTATGATTCAAAATAAGTGATGAAAACTGTGTGAGATTTTGGGAAGATGTGTGGGAGTAGCGAATCCTCGTGTCAACTCCGATATGGTTGATTTTGTGGGCTGGTAATTTTGAAGTAACTATACGGTAACAAATGTTACATAAGGAGTTAAAAATTGAGAGCAGATTGTTCACATGGTATAAATAGTTAAAAAGTCTGGCACAGAGACACCGAACCAGCACCAAAATTTGCAATAAATCTTGGATTTATATTAGTTAACAACAGCCATAAATAAGTTTAAATAGACTACAAATACATCAACAATAATATCACCTAGTCTAAATTTGTTATAAATCATGAAGTATGAACACTAGAGAGTAGAGATCTATTGAAAGGAGGCTCCTATTTACTTTCAAAATCAAACATTTAAAACGTGTTGACTCAGAACATCGATCGACGAGCTTTCAATATACAACAAATTTCATTCAGAGCATCTGAAAGTGAAATCAAGCAAAAGTAGAGCGAAATATCGAAATGCCCCGCCTTTCTCCACTTTCATAACCAAAAAAACATCAGAAAACAAACCAAGTCGAAGCATTCAGTAAGCTACCAAATTTAAATAAAAGAGGCATCGCCGAAAGGTATGCGATGATTTCTGAGCCGGTTTTTGCTTGCGAAAGCAGCATCCAAAGCAAAACGCATTAAATACTCAATTGAAAAAGCAAACAAGTAAAACAAAAACAAAAACAAAAAGAAAAAAAAATCGATCAACTTCCTGTATAAATTGCAGCTTAAAGAGAGAGACGAAACCATAAAAGTACCTGACTAATAGGGCTCTTTGATCACTTGTTTGACCAGATGAAGTTGTAGATGCCTTGATCGAATGGAGTCTCTTGATGATCGCCTTAGATGAAGATGTAGATGAAGACCTCTTGATGAAGTTGTAGATGCGCAGACCCAATCGAATGAAGGATCTTGAAGTTGCCGCAGACTTGATCGAATGGAGTCTACTGATGAAAATGCAAGTCAAATTGAAAATGAAGATGAATCGCCTCACAAATCTAGAGTTACCGCGAGATCGAAGATGAATCGCATCAGATCTGATGCATTTAGAGCAGCTAGGGTTTTGAGGGAGAGAAATTTAGGGTTTGAGGGAGAGGAATTTAGGATTGGGCGTGAAAAAATTAGGGTTAGGCGAGAGGGTGGGTTGAGCGAGAGGAGTTTAGGGTTGGGCGAGAAGGGAGGAGGAAGGCAAGAGGGATTCAGGGCAGTCCGTGAGAAGCGAGGCGATCTAAGTTGAGGTAAAAAAAAAGGTTTATATGGACTCATCCAGCGCCGACGGCTTCGAAAAAATACCCGTTTGCTAGGGTCTTTTCTACTCTCCCAAAAAGCACTCTACAGCTCTCTCCTCCGACGCACAGCACTTTAAAATGAGATTATGTTTGGTTGTAAATGTTTATAGCTCTGTGATATGAAAAAGATGCATTTGGGACTCTTTAAAAGGGCAATCTCAAACACAACCTAACTTGCTTTTAAGCGGCTGTCAAAGGGCAATCTCAAAGATAACCTAAGTTGCTTTGAGGTCTGTTCCGAGGGTCAAAATTTCGCATTTCCGATATCTATCATCCGAGCTCCAAACTAATACGTATCGGAATAGTAGCTTATCGGACGATATATTAAATGTATCGCTCGGGACTTTCCATACAAATTGGACGATACGGTACATTGAATATACTGTATCGTCCTAGTCCAATACCGATACGTATCATCCGATACATATCGGTATCAGACGATATTTTGATCCATGATTCGTTTCTTTATTTATATCCTCCCCCTTAAAGAAAACTTTTTTAATCCATTCCATCCATTCATCAAGATCAAATCTTGGTTTTAGTAATTAAAATTATTTGTGTGGTCGTATCATGTATGAATCATGTATTCATGTTCACAATTGATAAATTGATAATTTGATATATTATAATGGTGAACTGAATCAATTCACTCAATTGATGATTAATATGTTGCATATTATATGCCTAATTACCTATATTTAGAGGCTCGAGATGCTACACTCAAGCTAACTGGGTGGCATGTGGCTCTCCCAGGATAGTAGGACTGGGTGGCAAGTGCACATACCCAAGGTCCATCATCGACCTTTGAAAAATATAAATAAGAAAGGGAGATTTTCCACCGTTGATTTTTTGTCAAAGGCCAAACTTTTCAATGGGAAAATTTCTTGTTGGAAAACTATATCTTTGACTTGTGAATGAAGGGTAAAAAAGTCTTTCTTTCTAAAACCATAAGGGATGCGGTGGACTCTTAGCGGATGTGGTGCTGCTCACGAACATGTGGCACTTGATCTAACAGTAGAGTAGAACGTTTTCGTGTTACACTTGAGCGTATTCTTCCATGAGTCAATGTTGTTCCAATGCATTGCATGGATGAAGACTGTCTATTCTGAGCTAGACTATGTAACTCTAGGAGCGAATGGTAACAACGACGACAAAGAACCGATTTGAAGCAACTTATGGAGAAGTTCAAAGAAAAGGAAAAAACCTGCATATGATATTTATTGATTTGAAAAAAACCTATGATAGAAAGTCGAGACAGATAATATGGTAGACACTTAGGAAGAAATGCATGGCGAACTTATAAATTGAGATTATCAAGACACACATAGGAAAGGGTAGTAACTAGTGTAAGAATGAAGTGTGAAGAAACATGTTGTGTGTTAGCGTTAGGCTATATCAAGGATCTGTTTTGAACCCATATTTGCCACCCTGTCGTGACCCAGTAGAGGTACGGAAATAAAACGCCCCAGAAATATACGAAAAAATGATAAATTTCGGTAATTTGTAGAAAAATGCCCATTAGGTCACTATCCGTGTTAGGACACGGATAGTTGCATAAACCAGACTTGCAAGAAGAGATTTTGTGTGGTCAATTTCATATATGGTGGTGATGCCATTGTACTACTTCCCTACCGAAACCGAGATCATAAATTTTGGTTATTAAATGTGGTCAAAACGAAGTCAGATATTTTGATCCTTGCTACTTGCTCCTATAGGATGAAGTTGCATTGCATTGACAAATGACTCTCCTCATCGGCATCACAAAGGGTTAGCTTTCTATACACCATCTAACTAACTATTCACTGCAGGTTTCTGAAGGCCCTTGATCAGATCGCATAGATTGTTCAAAGATGCAATTATTGGGGCGAATCAGAGTTTGCCACAGTTACAGAATTGTTGCCTGCGGGTACACAAGTTGCCCACTAGCCTTCCACTAATTCAAAGCCTTCAATGCCGGTCAAGTGAATAGCCAAAAGTCGAAGTGTTTTTGAAATTTACACAGTAAACCGTTTAACTTTAAAAGAGTTTGGCTGCTTTGAATCACTCAATTCTTCAAATCAGACGGCTCGCTTGATGTGGAATACCAACAAAACATGCAAAAAAAGGGGGAAAAAAGTCAATTGTAATCAGTGGGGGCGTTCTTTGCTTGAGTATAATCTTTTTGACTTTACACAGAAAAATAAGAAACAAAGAAATGTCTCTCGACCACTCACTACCCCCAATCCATTACCCTCTCTCTCTCAATCTCTGTCCTGCAACCTCACTTGGTTTTCTTCTCTTGCTCCCTCTCCCTCTCTCTGAGTTCATCGCGTGATCTCACTATCTCTATATTTTCTTCATTCGGTCACCATGAATTTCATGACTCCTGTCTTCGACATTGTCTCTCGGTTAATTGAACCCATTACACGGCGCGTAAGAATTATCACTAAACTCGAAGAAAATGTTGGCTCACTTAGAAACTCTATGGCAGAATTGATAGCAGCAAAGAACGATGTGAAACTAAGGGTCAATGCTGCTGAAAGACAGTTATGGCAGCGCACAAATCAAGTGAACTGGTGGATTCAAAGAGTAGAAGCTGCTTAGGGCGAAGTAACCCAAATAGAAGATGCTTTCAATCAAAGGAGAAGATGTCTTGGAGACTGCCATCCGAATTTTTGGACGAGCTACAAACTCGGCAAAAGAGTGGCTAAGAAGATTGCAGATGTGGATGAGTTGAAGAACAAATGTGTTTTCAGTGAAGTCGCGGAGAGACCTCCTCCTGATCCAGTGACTGAGATGCCTAGCAAACCTCATGGATCTAACGATGCAGAAGGTCCTACACTACCTTAGAGAAGATGAAGTCGGAATCATCGGCGTATTTGGTATGGGGTGTCGGTAAGACGACCTTTCTAACAAAAATCAACAACCAATTTCTCCATAGAAGCCATGCTTTCGATGTGGTGATTTGGGTTGTTGCAACGAAAGAACCAAATTTGGTAAATATGCGAAAGGATATTGGAAAGAAGTTGGGCTTCACTGAAGATCAAGATTTGGTAGCGAAAACATATTCAAAGCCCAAAAGGAGAAAAAGTTTTTGATAACGTTGGATGATATTTGGCAAGGATGTATGTGGAGGAGTTGGGAATTCCTCTTCCTAATAGCCAAAACAGGTCCAAGTTACTATTCACAACCAGATCTGAGGAAGTATGCGGACAAATGGAAGCTCGCCGGAAGGTTAAAGTAGAATGTTTTGCACGTAAAGAAGCATGGATCTATTTAGAGATAAGGTAGGTGAAGAGGCACTGAATTCTCATCCGGATATACCAAAGCTTGCCGAGGTTGTTGCTGATAAGTGTGACAGTCTACCGCTTGCACTCATCGTTATTGGCCTAGCCATGGCAAGCAAGAAGACACCGCCTGAGTGGAAGCACGCAATAAAAGTTTTGGGCAGCTCACCATCGCAACTTCCAGGTATGGAAGATCAAGTGTTATCTCGTTTAAAATTTAGCTACGACAATCTAAGCGATGATATAATGAGAGAGTGTTTCTTGTATTGTTCTCTATTTCCTGAAGATTTTAATATCGCTAAAGCTAAACTCAGATTATTGGATAGGGGAAGGGTTCTTAGATAACAATGAGAGTGATGACCTTGATGAAGCTCGAAACAGGGGGCATTATCTCATCGGAAGACTAAAGGATGCATGCTTATTGGAAGATGGCCGTGATGAAGAGACACAAGTGAAGATGCACGATGTTATTCGCGAGTTGGCACTCTGGATAGCTTCTGAATATGAGGCGAGGAAGGATAAGTTTATTGTGAGAGCTGGTGTCCATTTAACTAAGCCACCGATGCTTGAAAACTGGGAAGAGACAGAGGATATCGTTGATGGAAAATGAATTGGAAGAACTACGGGAAACACCTAGTTGCCCCAATCTCTTAACCTTGATGCTCCAAGGCAATAAAAAATTGGAAAAGATCTCCAATAATTTTTTCAAATCTATGCTTCTTCTTACGGTCTTAGATCTTTCAGGTACTCATCTAAAAGAACTTCCTATAGGGATCAGTGAATTGGTAGAATTGCAATATCTAGATTTATCGCGTACAAAAATTGTAGCACTACCGGGAGAGCTACTTAATCTGGTAAAATTGAAGTGCTTGAATTTGAGCTATACAAGTCGTCTTGAAACAATTCCCCCTGAGGTGATCGCAAGGCTCTCAAGGTTGCAAGTCTTGAACCTATTTGATAGTAACTATAGCCAATGGAAAGTGAAAGGTAGAAATGATGTTGAAGGAGGGGTTAATTTGTTGGCGGAATTGGAAGGCTTGAAACATCTAAATGAACTTGGAATTAACATTAGAAATGTCAATTCTCTCAACAGATTTCTTGGTTCTCAGATATTTACCAAATGTTTACCAACTCTAGAAATAGATACTTGCCATGGATCGACTTGTTTCCACTTGTCATCAACTTTTGGAAATATGAAGAGACTAAATCATGTTTACATTGGTCATTGTCGTGAGTTGGAGGAGTTGATAATTGATGATGAGTTGGAAGGAGCGAATCGATTACTTCCCCAATTAGAGGTTCTCTACCTCTCTGAAAATTATAAATTGAAGACTATTTTCGTAAGCCGGGGATGCCTACAAAACCTTCTTAGTTTACAGATTTACAATTGTAATGAGTTGAAGAACGTGACGTGGGTTCTACATCTTCATAACCTTGAGAGAATTGATTTGCGAAGGAATAGAAGAAATAATAGAGTGGGAAGATGAAAATATCAAGTCCACTTTCCTTCCCTATTACGTGGCAGACGACTAATGGGAAAAGCAAAAGCTCATCTCAAGTTAATACTACACCTTTATCCTTTTTAATTTTCCATAGCATGTTATAATGTACACAAGTGTTTCACAGCCACTTGGGAAAGTCCAATTTTAATGGCATGAGATAAAAAAAAAGCCCAGTTTTAATGGTGTAAGATCAATTACACCAATTTTGTGTTTAAATGCTAGTTAAGAGTGAGTATAAATGGACAGGCACTACCTGGCCCAAAATTGGTTGGGTATGGGGTAAGATAGGTAGACCTAAAATATAAACGGACAAACCCTATCCGACCTGGCCAATTATACTACAAAAAATAAAACTATTAGCAGCAGTTTTTTTAATAAAAAATTGAAAAAACTGCTGCTATTAGTCCTATCGCTACCAAAAACTGTCGCTACTAGTCCTGTTGCTATAAAAAACTGTCTTAAGAGCAAGTGTCGCTGAAACACCTTATTATTTTTTTATTCCACAATCTACTTATATTACCTTTTCTGCACCGGTATTATTTGTTATTGTTAGTTACTAGGGGAGGGATTTATGTCCTCCCATAGTCATCTGTGTATGGCTGCAAAGGCAGTTCATAGTCACAATGTGACAGCCAGGATTTCGGCACCCCAAAACCCGTGCCATCAGCACGATCATCTTGACCGTGCCCTTTAGCTAAGCACGGAACATTGGTATATCAAGCATGCAAAAAGTACTATAAATGCAATGGCGGAATTTTAGATCTATCTTAATTACTTCCCAAAAGACAGTTCTACCCTCATGCCTCTGCATGAATGGAGAACCGATCCGAACCATCGATGATAGCAATCATCACGGATGGTTCGTCCCAAAAGAATAATCCAGGCTCCTTATATACATGGTTTCAACAAAATAAAGGCTTGACATACCAAGCCGTACAAAACTCTCTCTCGTTAAAATCCTCAAAGTGGCACAACGAGTCCTCTAGAAGAAGTCCTCCGAGGTGGCTCCAACTCTTCGCCCGGAAGGTCCGATTCACGATCGGCGTCTCCCGCCATAGCTAGTAGTGGACCTGCGACGTATAGTCTATAGGGTGAGTTACATCCTAGCTCAATAGGGAACGAACACAGTTTGAACATATAAATTATAACTCACATGTATTCCATGATATGCCATGCATGATGTATCTATGCAATTATTGATGAAGCAGAATTAAAAGCATTTCGTTTTACTGTTAATTACTTATGTTTTCATTTACTCATGAATAATGCTGAAAAGGCCTAAAGCAAAACTTAAACTTTCAACTTAAGTAATCCCCGAGCAATATAGCATCGAGCCCCGATGAGATACCCTTCATCGTCATCTATATAGACAGTTTTAATGTATTCCCTGGGAATACCATATAGTACCCAAGCCCCTTTCCCCTGGGGATTGGTGGCGGGGTTTCACTTGTCTCAATCAACACCCCTGGGGTGTGCTTACTATGTACGGATAAGCCTCACTTGGCGACCGCCTACGGTTTTCGCGCCGATATCGTGTCCGGATATCCCGTGGGGTAACCTATCAAACCTCAAATAACAAAAATATCGGTGCCTTACATATAGTTATTCACCGTGTAAGTGTGCTATCTTATATCAGTTAGGCCCTATCAAACATGATTCAATCTTTGGATACATCCCTGGGATGTATCCATTTACTTGCATCACACCTGATGCTCTTATCTCTTTACTTCTTCATCCCCTGGGGATGACTCATTAGTTTACTCTTATGAATATCACACACACACACTTTTCACAATTCTTTAAGCAGTAAAAATATTTGAATGAAAATTTATATCACTACATACATGCTCTTATAAAATAAGGTACATGTTCAAGGTGTTCCCTACCTCAAGTCTTCATTTGTTCAATGCATCAAGGTCCCACGTGGCTCCTTGTGCACTAGTCCACACGTACCACCTATGGTACCACATCACAGGTGAAACACATCACAAAGGATACAATAAAGAAGGTATAAGATCCCCCAAGAATCTTAAAGTCAAACCTAAAAGTCAACATAGTTTATCTCAGTCGATTAATCGAATTTCAAAATCGATTAATCGAAGGTCAATATCGATTAATCGAAGCAATTTCGATTAATCGAAATTCTCCTTTTCGCAAAGTCCATTCTCAGTTCGAAGAGTCGAGTTTTTATTCGATTAATCGAATCCAATTTCGATTAATCGAAATTCTTCTTTTCGCAAAGCAAATTCACTGTTCGAACAGTCGAGTTTTCATTCGATTAATCGAAATCTTTCTTTTCGCAAAGTAGACCCTCAGTTCGAACAGTCGAGTTTCACAAGTTGATTAATCGATTCCAAATCGATTAATCGAAAACTAAAATCGATTAATCGAAATCCCATTTCGATTAGTCGATTTTTCCTCAAGTCATTTCCTTCAACCCCTGGGGTCCACTGGAGGTTCTCGACGATTAATCGATCCCCAGATCGATCAATCAAAATCCAAAGTCGATTAATCGAAATCAAATTCGATTAATCGAAATCGGGGTCCTCTGACCTTTCAACTTCTTGGCCAATTTCGATTAATCGTAACCCAATTTCGATTAATCGAATTGTCGATTCAAATTTCTTTCGATCTTTTCCATACTTTTTCTTCTATTTTTCTAAGCCATTATCCTGATTTAACCCACATTTAACTGCAACTTAACCCCTATAATCTATGCATCTTATTTACAAAAATTTTACCTTGAATAGATCTCAAGTTGATTTCAAATCTAGGGTTGGAAGGCTAGGGTTCCAGCTTTGGTTTCTAACGGATTCTCATTTTGAATCAAATTTCTTTAACTTGAATCCTTCTTCCAATCACCCACAATAACTCTTGCTTGATCACCCTCTTTACTCCTCTCTCTCTCTTCTTTACTCCTCTCTCAACAACTCAAAATCTCTATTTTAGGTTTATTAAACCCTTTTATATCTCTCCTAGTTTGTGTGTTAAGCACATGCACCTCCATAGGTGTATGTGACTTTAGATTTTCAACACACACCACATTGCTACACAACCCATCACATCACATTCACTCATCACACTCTACGCTAACTATCGAACTCCCAATTGGTCAAACTTGTGACCGATCGGGCACGGATCCCGAGGTCATAGTTCAACGTGATTTTTCGGGCCATTACACACAAAGTCGGGAATCGCCAATAAATCTGAAATTGGGGAAAAATCGATTAAATTTGGAAAAATTTTAAAAAAAAAAATAATAAAATAAACAAAAATTTAAAACTATATAATAATAAATTTCAAGTTAAAAATAACGATTTTTATAAACAAAATAGGCAAAGAGAAGAAGAAAAATAAAACAACATCACAAACATTACTGATTAATCGGCCGAATTGCCAACTCAGCCGATTAATCGAGGATGCAGTCGGGATGACTGCAAGTCACCGAATATTTTTGATTTAGTCATCGATGTAATCGGGATGACTGCAAGTCACCTTATGTGTCAGATTTTTAGAGATTAAATCACAGTATTCTATTTTTGTCCTTCCAAATATTTTTTACAGTCTTTGAAATTGCTTCCTTTCTGCCACGCATAGTCAAAGCTATTGATGTGATTATGCAAATAGCCACTTAGAGAATACTAGTTTATTGCACAAATCAATGGGCCGAGCTGCCAAGGGTACTCAGCCCTATCCCGGCCCTAGGGGCGGGCCAACGAGTACTCAGCCCAAGATCGGCTCTAATGCTGGCTGGGTCGGGCCAGGTTGCGGGCTTTTTTTTCTCTTTTGAAATTTTTTATACCTACTTATTTATTTTATTAGTAAACTCTTTTTTGTTACAGATTTTTTATTATAAAAAGTTAATTAGGCATGATGGTATTTTAGTAACCCTATCATTAAAAGTTAATTTTTTTAAAATTATATATATATATATAGGTACCTGGGCCAGGCTTAAGCAGGATTCACATCGTCCGGCCTGGTTTTTCCGGGCTTCCATTATCGAAGCCCAGCCATACATACGGACCAATTGACAGCCCTACACAAAACTAGAAAAACCTGCTAGAAGATTAACTATAGTTCTCGAATTAAACGTGGTTGGATCAAGAGGTTTTCACTGAATCTCTCCTCTAGAGCGCCCCTCAGAGACACCAAAAACTGATCGCACTTAGTACCGTCTTCGAAAGCTACCAAACAAATAGTATTCAATCAACTCTAATAAATTTACTGCAGTAGTTGCTTTTCGACAAGTGTTTATAGTTTACATATTAGTAGTGGGGCCCGTGGTGGAATCTGAGTTTTCATCCAGGCGGGGCGCAAGATAAATTAAATTTAATTTCGATTCATTTCGAAATAATTTTTGAAAAAATTGTTGGGATTAAAAAAAAATATAAATATATATGTTTATAATTTTAAAAGATATTAAAATATATATTATCATAAAAATCTTATTTTGTGCCAATTTTTTTAATATAGGATATTTTGATCATGGCTTTCAAATATAACGGCTTAGATGGTATTTCCTACATATAATCTTTTGATCATTGCGTTTAATCTTTTTCATACGATCTTTTGATCATCAACAATTGATTGATTTGACTTAGACGATGGAGTCCATTTTTCACTTCAATCTTCCACATAAAGGATCTTGAGACTATGAGCATACCATCCAGTCAATTTTTTTTATTTTAAGTGACCAAATCTCAATAAAGTGACTAAAAAGAAACGTAACACATCACACTAAATTAGGGCTACGTTTTGGGATGTGTGCCACATACAGAAAACTAGCATTTGATGGAAGTCTATGGTCTCAAGCTCTTTTGTATGAAAAATTAGGCTTAAAACCTATCTTCATCGTCAAATTTTAAACAGTCAAATGATTGTGAAATGCAAAACTTGAATTGAGAAGAAAGAATCTCGAATTTTAGGGATTACAAATAAATTAGTCCCTTAGCTAAATTTTAGGTGAAGATTTTATTCAATTTTATCTCAAGAAAAGATTGAGAAAGTGGACCCCACGTTATTGCAAAATAGAAATCTTTTATTCTATAATAAAAGCAAAAGGAGTACCATTGTTTGCACCAATGTCTTAGACCCCTTGATAATCATTGATTAAGCAGGATCAGATGATGGAGGTCATGTTTCATCCCGATATTCCACACAAGAGATCTTGAGATCATCGCGCACCTATCAGACTGTCAGTTTTAATTTCAGGTGTCATGGATCCCCCCAAAAATGGTCTTTGAATCATATGTCAGTCATCATGCCCAAACGTCAATTTAGGACCATGTTTTGGAGATCAGTGACACATGGAATAAAAAATTTACCATCTGATGGGTGCGCCATGATCTCAAGATCTATTCTGTGGAATGTTGGCTTGAAACACTATCTCTATCATTGATTTGAAGCAATCAATGGTCTTCAAGGAGTCTAGGACGTGGGCACTTTCAAAGATGACATGGGTGCAAACAGAAGTAACCCAAAGCAAAATTCAGGAGATTTTTTTACCCACTCTTCTCACAGAAACCATGCAATTATTAATTTTTTTTTTTTTTTTAAAGTCAATGTGGGCATCCGCCCGCAGTCACCCATACATGCGTCCGTCACTGGTTGTGGCATAATTATAATTTCGAATTGTAAAATAATTTTTTTTTTTAACCAGTCTTTTGAAAAATTAAATAAATACAAACCCAACTATACTTTCAAAAATAAATAAACAACCAACTTTAATAACTTTCAGTAGTCTAAATCTTAATTTTCCTAAGAAAAGACATTCTTTGGCTCCATTTGGGGTTAAACAAGTGGTCATCACGATCTTGTCACAGTGAATTAAACACGTGCTAATTGAAGCTCGTTATTGGTAATATAGGAGTTCTGCTATTGCAAAACCAATATTTTATTTATTGGCCGAACAAGTTAATTATGGTAGCGCAGCCTAGGCATTCTTAAGTTCTGCGTGTTCATGGTAAAACTTAGTCTGGCAATAGCTTTACTATAAGTTAGTTTTTACTATCACATTGTGTAAGTCACAGAGTTTTTTTTTTTTAATAGCCCGTGCCATCCAACATATTATATTAGCTGGTAAAGAATATGGCTATCAAAGGATTCAAACTATTAAATCAGAGCAGTTTAATATGAGCCTTTGATTCACATAAAACATAGGGTCCATATTAAGGTGCTTGGATTTTATGGTATTGATCCTCGTATGGGTGTATTTGAGGTTGCACAAATTCAAATATTCTTCAACACAGTTGGATAACCTTTTGAATGGGCCTGGTGATGCAGATTTCGTTTACTAAACCGAAAATTTTGGTTTTCTGTTTCGGTTCATCCTGAACCGAAACAGAAACGAATTGGTTCTGCTTCGGTTTGCTGTTCCTTTCAATTTTCCGAACCAAAACCGGAAAAAAACTGGTTTGGATCGATTTCGGTCCGGTTTTCACCTTTTTTTTTTTTTTTCTCTATATTTTCCATTTTTCGGTTTTCTAATCCTATATAATTGTTTTTTCTGTTTCCGCCACCAGAAATTGAAACCAAATGGAACCGGAATTGGGTTGGTTTCGCATCAGTTTTGGACCGGTTCAGTTTAGCTGATTTTTTTTTCGGGTTTCAGATTAGAACTTGCATCCCAGGGCATAATACAACGCTAATAAACCACCTGGTAAGTGTACTTTTTGTTGATTCTCTGCCCATAATAGTGCTCTTGATCCGTAAAAGACACAAATTCTACTTCTAATCTAAGAGAAACTAGCCTTAAATAGAAGATCTAAATCCTACTTCTAATCTAAGGCTGCGTTTGGGTTAGATCTTTTAGGGCAAAGAGCAGCTCTTTCACTTTTTGGCTCTTGTGGAGAACTACTTTTATATTTGGTAACACGGCTCCTCACCTCATTTGTTCTGGCGAGGAGCTGTTTTAAGTGATAAAATTGCTCTATGCCTGCTCTATTCCAGAGCAGATAAAATTTGCTCTGACAAAAAGCAAATAAAGAGCTGCTTCTGCTCTTATAAGAGCTAACCCAAACACAGGCAGTGGCGGAACCATGTGTGGGCGATTGCGGGCTAGCGCCCGCACTCAAAATCCTAAAAAAAAAATTGTTTTTGTTTTTAAAACCCCTAAACTCAACCCTTATATCTCTCCCTACTTGACGCCCTCTCTGACGCTCTTAGGTCTATTCCAACCAAAACATCCTCGATAATACCCCTAAGTCTTCTTTTTGACCTATCAGCCAGTTGGAGTGTGACCATCGTGGGTTTCAATTCACCTAATCCGAGTTTCTCATACATTGAGTATGAGATTAGATTAACACTTGCTCCCAAATCCAATAACGTTTTTCCAATTTGTTGCCCACCAATGACACATGGAATAGTTGGGACTCCAGGGTCTTTCAGTTTCTGTGGGGTTTCCAATTGCAATATCGAACTGACTTGATTAGTCAGGAATACTTTCTTTGAAACATGAGTACGTGTCTTTTTCTTACGAGTGCACAAATCTTTGAAAAACTTGGCATACTCAGGAACTTCTTTGATTGTCTCGAGTAATGGAAGGTTTATCTTTACTTGCTTGAATGTTTCAAAGATTTCTTCCATTTTTGCCGGTCCCTTACCCATTCTGGATGGAGGAGTTAGGTATTCAGGGAATGGTGCCTTTGGGATATAGGGTGCAGATTCAAATTCCGATTCTTTTTTACGTTCTTGTTGGACATTTGAGGGAGACTCTTCCTCTATTACTTTTTCTTTTCTCTTCTCTCTTCCTTGCTCTTTCTCTTTCTCTTTTCCTTTTTCTTTATCTTTCCTTATCTCTGATTCTTTCTCTTTCTCTGCTTCTCTTTCTTCATCAGCTTCCTCAGTCAATTCCACTTGATTATCAGCCTCTCGTCCACTTCTCAGCACTGTAACAGCTTTCAACTGTTGACTATTTGATGGTCCTTCATCAAATGATGCTTGGCCTCGAGGATTGTTGATGGGTTGGCTAGGGAGCTTACCTTCCTCTCGTTAACTCAACTGATTTGTCAGATGACTAAATTGGTCTATTATCATCTGCTGAAAGGATTGCATGCTTCGCATCACCTTTTCCTCCAAATCAGAATCTTTTGAAACGGTGGCCTGAGATTGATTAAAATTCTGATTTTTTCGGTAATCAGAATTCGGATGATAATAAGGAGAATTCTGTTGGAAATTGGAATTCTGATGGAACTTAGAATTCTGTTGTGGACGAAAATTCTGCTGAAAATTTTGTTGTCCACGTATTGGATTGGATATGAACTGTTGATTCACCTGTCCAGTTTGGTTTGATCCTCCCCATCCTAAGTTGGGGTAATTTTTCCATTCCAGATTATGTGTTTGAGTACATGTTCCTACCTTGTCGCTGATATGATTGAGTCAGATTCACCTGCTCTTGAGGAGTAGGTTCATAAGGAAGAAATGACAAGGTGGTAGGGCACTCGTTAGCTATGTGACCTGGGTGGTCACAAATTGAACAAGCAACGGGATTGATGGGACTCTTAGCTTGCTTAGTTGCGGCTAACAATATGTTCATTTGCTTGGACAACATATCAACCTTTGTTGACAGATCTAAAGTATTGTTATTGACATCAAATAATCCATTTCTGATCAACACATGTGATCTTGTTGCCACATCCAAATTAGTTCGCTCCATTGTCGCATTTTGGATTGAAGTTTGATATAACTTCTCAAACAATGCCCACAGCTCATCAGCCTCTTTCGTGGCACATGATCCTCCGCAAGATGCATCAACCATGTGTCTCTCTTCTGAAATCAGTCCATTGTAAAAACTTTGGACTTGTTGCCACCTTGAAACTTGATGATTTGGACAACTCTTAATCAATTCCTTAAAACGTTCTCAACATTCATGAAATGTTTCTGTAGGTTGTTGGGAAAAGAACTGGATCTTCTGACGCAACTCAATGGCTTTGGTCATGGGAAAATATTTTTTAAGAAACTGACGGTGTAGCTCTGCCCAACTCTGAATAGATTGCGGTTCTAAGGAATAGAACCACGTTTTTGCCTTATCCTTTAAAGATAAGGGAAAGAGTCGGAGCTTAGCTATCTCATCAGTGACATTGTGGACTCTGAACATTTTGCATACCTCAGTGAATTTATTTAGATGAACGTGCGGATTTTCATTTGCTAATCCATGGAAAATTGGTAGCATTTGGATCATTGCTGATTTGATTTCATAGTGGTTTCCCTGAATGGGAGCATGCATGATACATTCCTGATCCTCTTAAAAACCAGGATCATTATAATACTCCAATGTTCTAAGGCTCTCATCAAAATTATTGTTCCTATTATTTCCATTATTTCCATTATTGACGTTCTCATTGTTGTTATTCTCATTTCTCTCTTGCCTTTGATCTGCCATGACTTCAGTATGATGCTACTGATTCCTCTGAATTCTACGATTCTCTCTACAAGATCTTTTGATCTCAAGATTAAATGGTTGCAGACGTGGGTGATGAGATCGAGTAAAACTCATACACCAACACTCACAACAGGGATTGAAGAATCCACAACAAACCCTCAAAATTCAGCTTCAATCAATTGAAGCAAAGATTTTCAATCGATTGACACAAGCGCATAGAAATATTCAAACAAATGACTTTATTAGTAAATCGATTGAAGAACTGTTCTCAATCGATTGAGGTTCAAAGAGTCAAAGCAAGTCAGCACAGATTTTGCAGCCGAGATGGCAAACAACAGAGCTTTGTCAATCGATTGACAGAGAAGTGTCAATCGATTGAAATAAACCTAGAAATTTACAGAGAATGATATCCCAGTCTCAATCGATTGACAGAGAATGTTCAATCGATTGAGTCTATGATAAACAGTAGCCAATATCAGAAGAAATGAAAAAAAATTTTAAAAAAAAAAATTTTATTTTTATTTTTATTTTTTATTTTTTTAAAAATTAAATTAAAATTTGATTTTTTTTATTTAAATTCGAATTTTAAAAATAAAAATTAAATTCAAAAATTAAAATTTAATATTTAAATTTTAAAATTCGAAATCCACAATTAAAAAAATTCAAATTTTAAAGCCTAAAGAAAATCCTACAGAATCCTATAAAATCTTACCTAAAAGAAAAAAAGAAGGAAGAGAATAGAAAGATTCCTACAAAGCCTAAAGCAAGTAGTCTCACAAAAATTAATAACTAGATTTTAGAAAATCCTAAAAGATATTTTCTAAAAGAGGAAGATGAGGAAAAAGAAACTCCTACAAAATCTAAATTAAGAAGTCCTAAAAATCTCTACTTCCTAAAAGAACTCCACAAAATCTTATCTAAAAGAGAAAAATAAGGGAAAGAATTTCAAAATTTTATTTTTATTTTTATTATTTTTTTTTTACTCACCACAGTCAATCGATTGACTCTTTCGTGTCAATCGAATGACAAGGCAACTTATAAAAACACAAAACACAACACACAGTCAATCGATTGAAGCCAAGGTCTCAATCGATTGACTGTCAAGCAGTTTCAACAAATCCCTTTTCGAATTAAGCAAAATTTCGTCAATTTCAACGACAACGGCGCCAAAAACTTGATCGATTTTAAATATAACCCTTGCAAGTGCACAAGATCTATTGTAGTATGGCAAGAACAAGGGTGTCGAACCCACAGGGAAACGTGAATTTTAATTAATTCTTTCAGGGACAAATTCAATTTGCCAAAAAGTTATCACACTTTTCCTAGATACAAGAAAAATAAATTAATCTAAACAACTAATTACTGATAAATCTAAGAACAATATTTAAATGTGATCAAGGAATATGCTATCCCAGATTTATACCCCTTTTCTATCATTAAAATCCACAGTTTCATCAAAGCATCATTCACACCATCATTCGTCTAGAAAAATGATTCGTAATAAAATGCGATCATCAATCCGGCATACCCTATCTAAAAATGATGACTCAGCCTATCATTGCGGTATGAGTCATGTAAGAAGCATAGCATATCTCATGATGTTTAGATCATAACAAGAAGTATATAATCGCTCTGCAGCCTAGATCAGCCTGCAGGTCCAAATCTAGCGATTATGGTCGTTGATACGCGGTATTAAGTGAAATAACACATACTTTAAGCAAAACGATTCCATGATTACACATACTTTAAGTATAAAAAATTAACTTCAATAACACATACTTTAAGCAAAACGATTCCATGATGACATAAATTAACTGCGGTATTAATCATAAAAAATTGCTACTTATCTGGGGATCACATCTTCCCCGATCAACTGATTTAGCCGCTCATCTTTGGTGTATGATCTCCTTGTTCATTCAAAGTCATTCCACTTTTTATTTCTTCTAAAAATCTTTGGTTACAATGCCTTTTCCTAAATATAATCTATGAATGTAAAAGAAAGACAGTGCAAATCCTAAGTACAATCTACCCAGATCAATCCCTAGAAGAAGGAGGAAAGAAGAAGCCCTTGAAGAATGAAAAGAGAAGTCCCAAAATTGAACTCTAAAAAGTAAAATAAAATAAAATGAGTAATGAATCGTAAAAAAATAATCCTCTCTTACAAAGCCTTAACTTCCCTTTTTATAGTGGCCGAACAAACCCTATACCTAATACCTCAATCAATTGACTTTTAATTCGAGCTGACTGAGGGCAACTTTGGTCTTCATGTGTCAATCGATTTACACTTAGTCCTCAATCGATTGACATCTAAGGGTACAGTCGTCTTTCCATGTGTCAATCGATTGACACTTATACCTCAATCGATTGATATCTTAGGGTGAAATCTTCTCTCTTTTGATAGATGTTGATTTTCTTCACGGATTTTGATACTTCATTTGACCTTTTTGTCCATAGCTCTTGTGTAGCTTTTAATTACCTTCTTATATGCTTTTTAACGATTCAACGGTCGGAAATACCTGTGAACATCAAAACCTCACAACAACCATCAGATGCTTTCATCGAACAGCTAAATGTAGGGATTAAGGTGCGAAATATAGTCACATTTCGGCACCGATCAACCACTCACCCATCCTTTTGAGTTGGTGATGGAGGCCTTAAGTTGGTTACTTGGTTTCTTTCGGCTACACATTAGAGATTTAATTGAAGGCTTTGTAGATCCCCTACCTTCAATTTGCAGATGATATTTAGCTGTTTTCTGACACCTTGATGGAGTAATGGTTAATTGAAGATGAATCTGACATGCTTCAAGGAAAATTCTGGTCTCAAGGTCAATGTAAGGAAATCAATAAGTGTTAGGGATTGAAGGTGAATATTTGAGTCTTCAAGTGATTGCTCAGACTCTTAGCTGTTCTATCGGAAATTTTTTAAAATGATTAGACCTTGTGATGTGCATTGGTTGTCCACCTAAAGTGCTATAGGATCTGGTAAAGTCAAACGAAAGCTCGCCTTGTGAATGGGTGAGTTGCTGTATTTTATCAACTGATTAATTTTTGTACAATGCCACTCACAAAGCATCGTGATGTCTTTATTTCGCTTCTCGTCTTCGTTCTATAAGCATATCAAAAAGCTAGAAAAGATCTTTTTATGGTGTGTGTTGAAGATCAAAATAAGTAACACCTCGAGGACTGGAATTTGGTGTGTCGTTCAAAGCCGATTAGTAGTTTCAGCATTTGATAACTAAGAGGTCAATACAACACTACTATGTGAATGGTTGTGTTGAAATGAGGAAGAGATTGATCCTTCTTGGTGAGTCTTCGCCAGTATTTTCAAGGGGGAAGGGAAATCCATCCGGCTTATAGATTGAGAGGACCCAAAATTTGGAAAGATTTGTGCAACCTCGTGGATTCCTTCAATTAAGAGGTATGATTCAAAATAAGTGATGAAAACTGTGTGAGATTTTGGGAAGATGCGTGGGAGTGGCGAATCCTCGTGTCAACTCCGATATGATTGACTTTGTGGGCTGATAATTTTGAAGTAGCTGTACGGTAACAGATGTTACATAAGGAGTTAAAATGGAGAGCAGATTGTTCACATGGTATAAATAGTTAAAAAGTCTGGCACAAAGACACCAAACCAGCACCAAAATTTTCTATAAATCTTGGATTTATATTAGTTAATAACAACCATAAATAAGTCGAAATTGACTACAAATACATCAACAATAATATCACCTAGTCTAAATTTGTTATAAATCATGAAGTATGAACACTAGAGAGTAGAGATCTATTGAAAGGAGGCTTCTACTTACTTTTAAAATCAAACATTTAAAACGTGTTGACTCAGAACATCGATCGAGCTTTCAGTATACAACAAATCTCATTCAGAGCATCTGAAAGTGAAATCAAGCAAACGTAGATCCAAAGCAAAACACATTAAATACTCAATTGAAAAAGCAAACAAGTAAAACAAAACAAAAACAAAAAAAATTCGATCAACTTCCTGTATAAATTGGAGCTTAAAGACAGAGATAAAACCATATAAGTACCTGACTAATAGGGCTTTTTGATCACTTGTTTGACCGGATGAAGTTGTAGATGCCTTGATCGAATGGAGTCTCTTGATGATTGGCTTAGATGAAGATGTAGATGAAGACCTCTTGATGAAGTTGTAGATGCGCATACCCAATCGAATGAAGGCTCTTGAAGTTGCCGCAGACTTGATCGAATGGAGTCTACTGATGAAAATGCAAGTCAAATTGAAAATGAAGATCAATCCTTAATAGTGCCCTTACTGTAAATTTGTCATCATCTCAAATGCCAAAAGGGGACTATTGTAGTTTTCAAAATTGATATTGAGAAAAGCTTATGATTGTGTAGAGTGGGTCTTTGAAGACGCAAGTCTTCACAAAATGGATTTTGGAGTGAGAGAGAGAAAGGAAAGTGTGTTATGACTAGGCTTGCTTTTCATTCTTGTCATTATGTCTCCTCTCAAAGAATTGATAAGGTGGACCACTCACCCATCCTTTTGAGTTGGTGATGGAGGCCTTAAGTTGGTTACTTGGTTTCTTTCGGCTACACATTAGAGATTTAATTGAAGGCTTTGTAGATCCCCTACCTTCAATTTGCAGATGATATTTGGCTGTTTTCTGACACCTTGATGGATTAATGGTTGATTTAAGATGAATCTGACATGCTTCAAGGAAAATTCTGGTCTCAAGGTCAATGAAAGGAAATCAAGAGGTTTTAGGGATTGAAGGTGAATATTTGAGTCTTCAAGTGATTGCTCGGACTCTTAGCTGTTCTATCGGAAAATTTTCAAAATAATTAGACCTTGTGATGTGCATTGGTTGTCCACCTAAAGTGCTATAGGATCTGGTAAAGTCGAGCGAAAGCTCGCCTTGTGAATGGGTGAGTTGCTGTATTTTATCAGCTGATTAATTTTTGTACAATTAGTTTTCACTCACAGCCTACTACATGTCTTTATTTTGCTTCCCGTCTTGGTTCTATAAGCATATCAAAAAGCTAGAAAAGATCTTCTTATGGTGTGTGTTGAAGATCAAAATAAGTAACACCTTGAGGACTGGGATTTGGTGTGTCGTTCAAAGCTGATTGGTAGTTTCAGCATTTGATAACTAAGAGGTCAATACGGCACTACTATGTGAATGATTGTGTCGAAATGAGGAAGAGATTGACCCTTCTTGGCGAATCTTCGCTAGTATTTTCAAGGGGGGAGGGAAATCCATCCGGCTTATAGATTGAGAGGACCCAAAATGTGGAAAGATTTGTGCAACCTCGTGGATTCCTTCAATTAAGAGGTATAATTCAAAATAAGTGATGAAAACTGTGTGAGATTTTGGGAAGTTGCGTGGGAGTGGCGAATCCTCGTGTCAACTCCGATATGGTTGACTTTGTGGGCTGGTAATTTTGAAGTAACTGTATGGTAACAGATGTTACATAAGGAGTTAAAATGGAGAGTAGATTGTTCACATGGTATAAATAGTTAAAAAGTCTGGCACAAAGACACCAAACCAGCACCAAAATTTGCTATAAATCTTTGATTTACATTAGTTAACAACAGTCATAAATAAGTCTAAATTGACTACAAATACATCAACAATAATATCACCTAGTCTAAATTTGTTATAAATCATGAAGTATGAACACTAGAGAGTAGAGATCTATTGAAAGGAGGCTTCTACTTACTTTTAAAATCAAACATTTAAAACGTGTTGACTCAGAACATCGATCGAGCTTTCAGTATACAACAAATCTCATTCAGAGCATCTGAAAGTGAAATCAAGCAAACGTAGATCCAAAGCAAAACACATTAAATACTCAATTGAAAAAGCAAACAAGTAAAACAAAAACAAAAACAAAAAAAATCGATCAACTTCCTGTATAAATTGGAGCTTAAAGACAGAGATAAAACCATATAAGTACCTGACTAATAGGGCTTTTTGATCACTTGTTTGACCGGATGAAGTTGTAGATGCCTTGATCGAATGGAGTCTCTTGATGATCGCCTTAGATGAAGATGTAGATGAAGACCTCTTGATGAAGTTGTAGATGCGTATACCCAATCGAATGAAGGCTCTTGAAGTTGCCGCAGACTTGATCGAATGGAGTCTACTGATGAAAATGCAAGTCAAATTGAAAATGAAGATCAATCCTTAATAGTGCTCTTGATCCAATGTACCGTATCATTCTTTTATATGGTGTTTACGGGACGATATATTCAATGTATCGTCTGGCATTTTGATCCATAAATCTCTCCCAAAGAGTAGCCGTCTGCATAGGACATTTTTTTGTAGCGTCTTCTCTACTCTCCAAAAGAGAAGCTCTATGCTCTTATGCATGCGTTATTAACTCTTTTGGAGAGTGAAAAAGATGAATTTGAGTCTCTTTAAAAGAGTAATATAAACCTACTGCTTTAACTGGCCGCCAAACAGCAATCTCAAATACAACCTAAGTTGCTTTGAGGTTCGCTCCTTTGTTTATATCCTCTCCCGTAAAAGAAAACTTATTTAGTCCATTCCATGCATTCGTTTTTGTAATTCTTGAAAAGACTTTCCAACGTTCTCAAGATATATCTTAAATGATGTATAAAATTCTTTGTGTGGTCGTATCATGTATGAATAAGTATTCATGTCCACAACTGATAAATTGATAATTTGATATATTATGATGGTGAACTGAATCAATTCACTCAATTGATGATTAATATATTGCATATTATATGCCTAATTACCTATATTTAGAGGCCCGAGATGCTACCCTCAAGCTAACTTGGTGGCATGTGGCTCTCCCAGGACAGTGGGACTGGGTGACAAGTCCACATACCCAAGGTCCATCATTGACCTTTGAAAAATATAAATAAGAAAGGGAGATTTTCAACCGTTGATTTTTTGTCATAAGGCCAAACTTTTCAATGGGGAAATTTCTTGTTGGAAAACAATATCTTTGACTTGTGAATGAAGGGTAAAAAAGTCTTTCTTTCTAAAACCATAAGTAATGCGGTGGACTCTTAGCGGATGTGGTGTTGCTCCCGATCATGTGGCACTTGATCTAACAGTAGAGTAGAACGTTTTCACGTTACACTTGAGTGTATTCTTCCATGAGTCAATATTATTCCAATGCCATGCATGGATGAAGACTGTCTATTTTGAGCTAGACTATGTAACTCTAGGAGCGAATGGTAGAACAACGATGACAAAGAACCGATTTGAAGCAACTTATGGAGAAGTTCAAAGAAAAAGAAAAAACTTGTGTATGATATTTATTGATTTGAAATAAACTTATATGATAGAGAGTCTGAGACAGATAATCTGGTGGACACTTAGAAAGAAATGCATACCGAACTTATAAATTGAGATTATCAAGACACATATATGAAAGAGTAGTAACTAGTGTAAGAATGAAGTGTGAAGAAACATGTTCTGTGTTAGAGTTAGGCTATATCAAGGATCTGTTTTGAACCCATATTTGCCGCCCTGTTGTGACCCAGTGGAGGTACGGAAATAAAACGCCCCAGAAATATATGAAAAAATGATATATTTCGGTAATTTTGTAGAAATATGCGCATTAGGTCACTAATCCCTGTTAGGAGGCCCTGATCATAGTTGCATAAACCAGACTTGCAAGAAGAGATTTTGTGTGGTCAACTTCATATATGGTGGTGATGCCATTGTACTACTTCCCTACCGAAACTGAGATCATAAATTTTTGTTATTAAATGTACTGAGAGAAAAATTTCGGTTTTGATCATGACTGAAACCGAAATGAAGTCGGATATTTTGATCCTTGCTACTTGCTCCTACAGGATGAAGTTGCATTGCATTGACAAATGACTCTCCTCATCGGCATCACAAAGGGTTAGCTTTCTATACACCATCTAACTATTCACTGCAGGTTTCTGGAGGCCCTTGATCAGATGGCATAGATTGTTCAAAGATGCAATTATTTGGGCGAATTAGAGGTTGCCACAGTTACAAAATTGTTGCCTGCGGCCACACAAGTAGCCCGCTCTACCTACCACTAATTCAAAGCCTTCAATGCCGGCCAAATGAACAGCCAAAAGACGAATTATCTGTTAAATTTACACGGTAAACCGTTGACGTTAAAAGAGTTTGGCTGCTTTGAATCACTCAATCTTTTAAGCGGAAGATTTTTCGATCATACTCTTCAAATCAGACGGCACGCATAATGTTGAGTGCCATACAAAATAAAGTGGGGTTAAAAAGTCAATTGTAATCCCCAACTCTTTATTTATTTATTTATTGTTCTTTGCTTATGATAATCTTCTTGACTTTACACAGAAAAATAACTCGACCACTCACTACCCCTATCCATTACCCTCTCTCTCTCTAGGTCTCTATCTTTGTCCTGCGACCTCACTTGGTTTTCTTCTCTCTGTGTCTCACCCTCTCTGAGTTCATCGCGCGAGCTCACTGTCTATATTTTTTTCATTCGGTCACCATGAATTTCGAGATTTCCGTCAGCGACTTTGTCTTTCGGTTAATCGAACCCATTGCACGGCCCATAAGAATTATCACTATAACTCGAAGAAAATGTTGGCTCACTTAGAAACTCCATGGCAAAATTGATAGCAGCAAAGAACGATGTGAACCTAAGGGTCGATGCTGCTGAAAGACAGCTATGGAAGCGCACAAATCAAGTGAACGGGTGGCTTCAAAGAGTAGAATCTACTCAGGGCGAAGTCACCCAAATAGAAGGTGCTTTCAACCAAAGGAGAAGATGTCTTGTAGGCTGCCATCCGAATTTTTGGTCGAGCTACAGACTCGGCAAAAGAGTGGCTAAGAAGATTGCATATGTGGATGAGTTGAAGAATGAAGGTGATTTCAGCGAAGTCGCGGTGAGACCTCCTCCTGATCCAGTGACTGAGATGCCTAGCAAACCTACTGTGGGCATGGATCTAACGATGCAGAAGGTCCTACGTTACCTTAATGAAGATGAAGTCGGAATCATCGGCATATTTGGTATGGGGGTGTCGGTAAGACGACCCTTCTAACAAAAATCAACAACCAATTTCTCCAAAGAAGCCATGATTTCGATGTGGTGATTTGGGTTGTTGCATCCAAAGAACCAAATTTGGTAAATATGCGAAAGGATATTGGAAAGAAGTTGGGTTTCCCTGAGGATCAAGATCCGCAAGCTGAAAACATCTTCAAAGCTCTAAAGGAGAAAAAGTTTTTGATAATGTTGGATGATATTTGGGCAAGGCTGAATGTTGAGGACATGGGAATTCCCCTACCTAATAGCCAAAACAAGTCCAAGTTAGTATTCACGACCAGATCTGAGGAAGTATGCGGGCAAATGGAAGCTCGCCGGAAGGTTAAAGTAGAATGTTTGGCACGTAAGGAAGCATGGGATCTGTTTAGAGACAAGGTAGGTGAAGAGGCACTGAATTCTCATCTGGATATACCAAAGCTTGCCGAGGATGTTGCTGATAAGTGTGGCGGTCTACCCCTTGCACTCATCATCATTGGCCGAGCCATGGCAAGCAAGAAGACTCCGCCGGAGTGGAAGCACGCAATAAAAGTTTTGGGCAACTCACCATCACAACTTCCAGGTATGGAAGATCAAGTGTTATCTCGTTTGAAGTTTAGCTACGACAATCTAAGCGATGATATAATGAGAGGGTGTTTCTTGTATTGTTCTCTATTTCCTGAAGATTATAATATCGAAAAAGCTAAACTCATATATTATTGGATTGGGGAAGGGTTCTTAGATAATGATGAGAATGATGACCTTGATGAAGCTTGCAACAAGGGACATTATCTCATCGGAAGACTAAAGGATGCCTGCTTGTTGGAAGAAGGTTTTAATGAAGAGACACACGTGAAGATGCACGATGTTATTCGCGAGTTGGCACTCTGGATAGCTTCTGAATATGGGGTGAGGAAGGATAAGTTTATTGTGAGAGCTGGTGTCCATTTGACTAAGCCACCGATGGTTGAGAAGTGGGCAGAGACGAAGAGGATATCGCTAATGGAAAATGAATTGGAAGAACTACCGGAAACACCTACTTGCCCCAATCTCTTAACCTTAATGCTCCAAGGTAATAGAAAATTGGAAAAGATCTCCAATTATTTTTTCAAATCCATGCATCTTCTTAAGGTCTTAGATCTTTCAAATACTAGTCTAGAAGAACTTCCTATAGGGATCTGTGAATTGGTAGAATTGCGACATCTAGCTTTATCATTTACAAAAATTGTAGCACTACCGGGAGAGCTAGTTAATTTGGTAAAATTGAAGTTCTTGGATTTGCGCTATACACGTCTTCTTGAAACAATCCCCCCTGAGATGATCTCAAGGCTCTATAGGTTGCAAGTCTTGAACCTATATTACAGTAACTACAGCAAATGGAAAGTGGAAGGTAGAAATAATGCTGAAGGAGGGGTTAATTTGTTGGCAGAATTGGAAGGCTTGAAACATCTAAATGAACTTGGAATTACCATTAGAAATGTTAATTCTCTCAACAGATTTCTTGGCTCTCAGATAGTTACCAAATGTATACGAACTCTTAAAATAGAAAAGTGTCGTGGATTGACTTGTTTCCACTTGTCATCAACTTTTGGGAATATGAAGAGACTAAATGAACTTTTCATTGGTAACTGTCGAAAGTTGGAGGAGTTGATAATTGATGATGAGTTGGAAGGAGCGAATCGATTACTTCCCCAACTAGAGTTTCTCTTCCTCTATCATAATTACAAATTGAAGACTATTTTCGTAAGCCGTGGATGCCTACAAAACCTTCGTGATTTACACATTGAACATTGTTATGAGTTGAAGAAGGTGGCGTGGGTTCTACATCTTCATAACCTTGAGAGAATTCAGTTGTGGTATTGCAAAGGAATAGAAGAAATAATAGGTGATGAGGTTCAAGCACATGACTCAATTACCTTCCCAAGAGTAAAGGATATAACTCTTTGTGGTCTACCAGAATTAAAGAGTATATGTAGGCATGTGATAGCCTTCCCTTCCTTACAGTCTTTAGATGTGAGGGGCTGTCCGAACTTGAAGATGCTCCCATTCGACGACAGTAGTGTCAGCAACACTTTGAGAGAAATTCGTGGGGAAAAAGACTGGTGGGAGGAATTAGAGTGGGTAGATGAAAATATCAACTCCACTTTCCTTCCCTATTTCATGCCTGTCTAGTGGGAAAAGCAAAAGCTCATCTCAGGTTAATACTTCACCTTTATCATTTTTTCTTTTCCATAGCATGTTATAATGTACACAAGTGTTTCACAAGATAGATAACCCCTTGCGAAATCTAGATCCGTCATAAAGTGTGCCACATGATATAATGATAAATCACATTTTAACGGTGTCGGATAAAAAAAATCCAATTTTAATGGTGTAAAATCATTCAACACCAATTTTGTTTTTAAATGCAAGTCTGGAGTGAGTATAAACGGACAGGCACTACTCGGCCCAATATTGGTTGGGTATGGGGTAAGGTAGGTAGACCCGAAATATAAACGGACAGGCCCTACCCGACTTGGCCAATTAGTATGTTGCACTAGGTAGGGGCTTGTTTCAAAATCTCGATAAAAAATCAGCCCATTTAAGCTGGGCCATACCCTGACCTGGCCCGATCATTTGAGGTCATCTCTATATACACTATATAGAGATTGTCTAGCGGCCGAAGCCCAACCCTTTCCGAAATGGGCAAGGTACGAGCTTAGGTAGGTTAGCCTGATTAAAAAGTGGTCCGGACTTTCCCCATCTAATTAGTAATCAGGCTGTGATGTGCTAGATCTGAAAGACTCGATTATAAACAGCCCGTTAAAAGCCTGATCCGAACCCAGCCCATTGAATTGTATGAGTGTATTTACCTGTTGGGTCTATTATCTTACTCTATGAAAATAGACACAGTTATGGGAATATAATGAAAACATAATATTTTTCTTTTACCTCTGTGGCAAAACTTTCACTGCCAAAGTTCCGCAAAAAGTTAAACTTGACCAATAAAAAAATTACTAATGTTTTGGGATATATATGAGTCACTTAGCCTTTAAATCAGACGGCTTAGTTGGCATTTACACATGGCCCAAGCCCTCACAGTACATTATATTTTAAATTATGTGGAAAAGCTAATTTAGTGTGTGCAAAAGCTAATTTGGTGTGTGCAAGCATATCAGCTGATATATTGGGATAAATATTGCGGTCATATTAGCAAAAATAACCTATATGACCTGAAGTTGACCGACATTACCCGAAATGAAATCGGAGGTGCATATTGTATAACTGATATTTGAAAGTAGGCTTCCACAGACAAAGTTAGTCTAAGGACACAATTTAATATAAATAGCTCTTTGCCTGTTCTCATTCAGAGCAGATAAAATCTGGTCTGAGATAGAGCAGGTATAGAACAGTTTTATCACTTAAAACAGCTCCCTGCCAAAACAGATGAGGCAAGGGCCTATGTTACCAAATGTAAAAGTAATTTTTTATCGGAGCCAAAAAGTGAAAGAGTTGCTCTTTGCCCCAAAAGAGCTAACCCAAACACAGCCGATATTTTTTTCGAGGCTTCCAACTCTCTTAGTCGACATTTAAACACCAAAATAATGCTAAATGATTTTATACCATTAAAGTTAGACTTCTTATCTCACACCATTGAAGTGTACTGATATATCATTGTGTCGTGTGCTGCACATCTTGATCAATCTAAATTGTTCGAGTGATAATTTGTTGTTGGAATATGTCTCAGCCTACCTATAAGTGGATGTGAACCATTCGACTGATTAACTTTAATATTGGCCATTATAGTTAAAAACAGTAGTTGATATTGTAATCCATAAATCGGATGGTTTAAATCTCCCTAAAATACATTTTTTGGACCTTTTGAGAATTGTGTCATATGGAAACAACATTAAGTTGTCAGATTATAACGATAATCATCTTGGTATCATCTATTGCATAAAACTTTTAAAAACTATTTTATTGTGGTTTAAATGTTTCAGAATTATATCAAAGCAATTTTTTATATTACTAAAAGAAATTATAATAAATCTTGTTTTCTTCAAGAATCATCTCATAAATAATTGAGGCTAGCTAATTATTAAATAAAAAAATTTCGGATACCCCTATTCACACCCACCAAAACTCTAAAATTACTCGCCTGCCCTAGGTAAGTGGTTTTATAATTTTGGTTGGCGCAAATAGAAGTAACTATTTATGCAAATAGAAGCAATTCAAAACTTTTTATGCAAAATTAAAAAAGCATACTTATTTATTTAAAAGATTTGAATATTAAAATTTGAGCAATTGTATAATTTTTCCCGTGCATCGCATGGGTTCTTTGCTAGTTCTTGATTATTCAGGTCTCAATGGGCCGGGCTTGATCCCAGCTCGGGTCAGCTCAACCCACAATGGGTTGGGTATGCGCTAAGTTAGGTAAGCCTGATATATAAATTGGTTGGTCCGGCCTAACTCGATTAGTTTGCCGGCCTGGATATGGGCTAGTTCCCAAAGCTTGCGGAACAATTGGCCCATCTAAGCCCAACCAAAAACGAGCCAACATCAATCAAATCATCATTTGGTGTATTGAAATGCTCACTGAAAGAATGTGTAATCAAAGCGACTATACTAGTGGCTACTTCTGCTTCTTTGAATAGATGTCGAGAAATGATTTGGTGGAGGTGCTAAGGATGGCCTAATTCTTGTGGCCTATCCACTATATGTTGTCTGTATTGTCTTCTTTTGATCTCGGGTGGTTTCCCACAGTTTGCAAGTGTTTTCGGCTGCGTATGGAATAGCTCTCTGTTAGTCCCTGTCACAGCAAAGTTTACCTGTTTTAGTTGATTCCCATTTTCTTTTCTAACTCCTTGCAAAGGAGGATTTAAGTGCTTTCTACTAACTTCCTACCAAAGCAAATAAAGTCCACTTAGTATGGAGTAAGTAGAGAGGAGGGTAGAATTGCTGAATAGATAAATCTTGCTAGGCAAGGAGTTATCAAGGAGAGGGGGTAGCAGAATGCTAGCAAAGAGGATGGAAACCTGTTAAAGTAGGTGAACTCTGCTATGGCAAGGGCTAGCAGAGAGCTATGCTAGACGCAGCCTTAAGTACGTTCGTAGAATCGCCTTTTCACCCTTTGTTCATTTCCTCTATTTTATATTAATAAATTTTACTAAATTGATAGAAGAAAAACCATGGCCATTACTCTCAAAATCATTCATCCTTGCTTTCAATTTGACATCTTATTGTTTTTTTGTTTCATTTTCTCTTTGCACAGCCACTCCGGTCTATGTGTCTAGAGTATATGCTCTTCTCCATGAATCTTTTGCAGCAACTCTAAAAATGTGCAATAACATACAATAACCTTTTAGGGATCTAGAGCCTTCTTAACCTTCCAAATCGTTTCACTACTGACTAATGTTTTCTTTGCAATGGGCCATGATCAGGTACAATTTTTGTGATATCCCATTAGGCCCGACCCATTTATAAGATATTTCTACAACCTGAGCCCAGTCCGTTAACAATACTGCATCTCGAGGAGGAAACCACAAAATTCTAGGTTAACGAAAAGGTTGAAATTCGTTGAAGCATTTGGGATGGATACATTTAGGGTCTGTTTGGCAAGTATCTGCAAAACATAGGAAATGGATTTGTAGATCCAATGGATTCCAATTCTTTGGGAATTCATAAGAATTTTTTATTTTCCGGTGTTTGGATTGAGTAATTACACCTAGAAATAGAAAATGAGCACCATCAATGGCATAAATCTTGCACACCCAATAAATCCAACTTTCTATTGTGAGGGAGATTCCGTGAGAGAGAGAGAGAGAAATTAGGAGAAAGAAAGAGAGAGATGAGGAGAGAGGGAGAGAGAGTGGTGAGAGATAGAGAGAGAACGGTTAGAGAGAGAGAGATTGGTGAGAGGGAGAGAGATCGGTGAGAGATAGAGAGATCGGTTAGAGAGAGAGAGAGAGAGAACGGTTAGAAAGAGAGATTCGGTGATAGAGATAGAGAGAGTGTGTGTTTGTCACGAAATAAAAAGAGGGGAGGGAGGGGCAAAAGATTTTTTTATGAAATCCTCTTATGTTAGAGGAATTTGTAATTTTTCAATGGAAAAGAAAATTTTAAATTTTTTATTATTTCCTGTGGCACAACTTTGTTGCCAAACATAGGAAATTAGCATATTTCATTTCCCATAATTTTTTTCCTTTTCCCCCTATCCAAACATACCCTTAAAGCATCTCCATTACTTTTCAAAGACCTTGGATCATGCACTTCTTATATGAACAAGAAAGATATGAATCGACTGTTCATTTAGTCCATGAGCTCTTTGACCCACAACTTTAACTCAAATAGCTATTATTTCCAGTGGTATAACTTTATTGCCAAACATAGAAAATTATCATATTTCCTTTAATTTTCCATGATTTCTTTTCCTTTCCCCCTATCCACACAGATAGGGCTCTCAATGGGCCGGGTTAGGGTTCAGCCCGGCCCTAACCTATCCGGGCCGGGTTCCCAAAATTTTCAGGATGACCCCAACCCGCGCTGCGATGTTCTCAGCCCAAGCCCGGCCCCTAGCGGGCCGAGTTGGGCTTGGACGTTTTTTCCAGTTTTTTTCGGCTATTTTTTTCTTATAAAATTTGGTTGAGCTATTTTTTGGGGTCTATTTTTTCGACTATTTTTTCTAATAAATTTTGGTTGGGCTTGAGCTTCTTTTTTTTTTAATAAAAGTTTGAAGGTTAAAATTTTAATTAAATAATTATATTAACATTATAGAGGTTCAGGTACAAGCTTTTATTCAAAAATTTCATTTTAGTTTGTCGTACTGGTTATAACGGACAAGAGTTGCTTGAAAAGACAACAGTTGCATAACGATTTTAACTGACAACGGTTGCACAATGGTTATAACGGACAATAGTTATAACAGACCGATTAATCTCAGGGCATTTAAGTAAATTATATTTAATTAAAAAGATTATTTTTTTAACTTTAAAAGGATATATATATATATATATATATATATATATATATATATATATATATATATATAACTGGGTCGGGTGTTGGAACACTCAACCCAAGCTCGGCCTGGATTGATCCGAGTTGCAACATGTTTAGCCCGACCCGGATACCGAGCCGGGTTTACTTGATAGAAAGTATCAGTTTTTTCGGGGCCGGGTGTGAGCTAAAATCCAGGTCGGGCCAGCCCATTGAGAGCCCTACATACAGACCCTAATAGTTGAATTTATGAATATACCCTTCCACCAAATATCATATAACACAAATGATATCGTATATTTAATTAGAAAGAAAGGTGATTCGATAGTTTCTACTATAAATACTTATGAAACTCTGAATGAATGTGAGAGTTGCTTTCAATGACAATCCCCTTTTGGAAACCCCAAAAATCATGACAATCCCATTTTTTTAAATCTTTAAAGCAATATGATATGTTGATCCTTTTTTAAAAATAGTCCTGATTTTCTAAAAAACTCTTAGTTAATGAGTTATAAGGAATAACTTTCAATAGGTGCTCCTAATTAATGCCAGAGTTACTTTCAATGGAGGCGCCTACCTTTACAAGTGGTGCATGCAAGTAGTAACTTAGTGTTTTGAAGATTCAATGGGTGCGAATAGAGGTTCTTTTGTGTTGTTTACTTTATTATACTAGTTGGAAAATGTATATATTTGTTTGAAATTAGTAATAATTATATTATGATTATTATTACATACCATGACTGTTAATAGCATCGGTCGGGTCAAAATCTAGGTCAACCCTGATCGTTTGGGCACCCGCCACCTTGCCTGGCCTTTGGGTTGATCCAATCTGATTCGAAGCGATCTGACAATATGGATCCAATTTTATGCCCAATCCAGTTGTTAAATAAACATAAAAATATTGTAAAAATAAATGGGACAAAGTTTTCACTTTGTTATTCCTCAATGCTTTACAAAATGAATACTTTACAAATGCACAACCATGCTATATTTATAATACAATATAGAGGGTAGTTTGTAGGAAGTGGGATAGTGGGGTTGTGGGTAGTTTGGATAGTTTGTAGAAGGTGGGGGGTTTGGATAGTTTGTAGGAAGTAGGGTAGTAGTAGTTTGTAGAAGGTGGGGGGTTTTGGGTAGTTTGTAGAAAGTGGGGTAGTGGTAGTTCTAATACTCTCCCTCAAGTTGGAGCGTGGAGATTCGAAACGCCTAACTTGCGAAGTAAAAATTGAAATTGATCACGGCCTAGTGCTTTGGTAAAGATGTCTGCTAGTTGATTGCGCGTGTGTACGTAGGAGGTGACTAAGGTGCCTAAAGTAATCTTTTCGCGAACTGAATGACAATCAATCTCGATGTGCTTTGTACGTTCGTGAAAGACTGGATTTGTCGCAATGTGAAGTGCTGCTTGATTGTCACCAAATAGTTGCATAGGTTTTGGATGATAAACTCGGAGATCTTGAAGAAGTGCCTTTAACCAGACAAGTTCACAAGTAGCATTGGCCATAGCTTTATATTCGGCCTCAGCTGAAGAGCGAGAAACAATAGATTGTTTCTTAGATTTCCATGAAATTGGACTGGAACCGAGCTTGATGAAGTATCCTGTGGTAGAGCGCCGTGTCATGGGACAACTAGCCCAATCAGAATCAGCGTATGCAGAGAGATTAAAGGAATTATCGGATGGTAACATGATGCCTTGGCCTGGAGAAGATTTGAAATATCGGAGTACTCTAGTAGCTGCAACATAATGTGGTTGACGAGGCTGATGCATGAATTGGCTAAGAATATTCACAGAGTAAACTATGTCAGGCCTTGTAATAGTAAGGTAAATGAGTCGACCAACTAGGCGACGATAAACTGTTGGATCATGAAGAAGTTCGCCATGTTCGTTGGTTAAACGGAGATTTTGTTCCATCGGAAATGTAGTAGGTTGAGTTCCAAGACGACCACTGTCAGCGAGTATGTCAAGAGTATATTTTCGCTGGCTCAAAAAAATGCCTTTTGGAGATCGTGCAACTTCAATTCCTAAAAAATATTTTAGGAGGCCCAAATATTTGATATGAAAACGGTTATTGAGAAAGATCTTCAAATTATTAATAGAAATGTTGCAGTTGCCTGTCACGATGATATCATCGACATATACCAAGACGGCTGTGAATGTAGAACCCTTGTACCGTGTAAACAGAGAATAATCTGCAATTGATTGAGAGTAACCGGCATCTTTGAGGGCAGTAGAAAATTTTGCAAACCAGTTACGTGATGCTTGTTTGAGGCCATAGAGGGACTTGTGCAGGTGACAAACGAGATGCTCTCCCTGTCGAGAGAAATCAGGAGGAATTTGCATATAAACTTCTTCGTGCGGGTCCCCATGAAGGAAGGCATTGTTAACATCTAGTTGGTGAAGAGGCCAGTTTCTAATGGACGCCACGGCTAAGAGGCAACGCACAGTGACGAGTTTAGCAACAGGAGCAAAGGTTTCATGATAATCTAACCCTTCTTTTTTAGTGTAACCTTTAGCAACTAAACGAGCCTTAAATCGTTCTACGGTTCCATCGGCTCGATATTTGACTTTGTATATCCATTTACAGCCAATAGGTTTCTTGCCTGGTGGCAATGATTGTAAAGTTCATGTCTTATTTTGTTGTAATGCATCTATCTCCGCAGACATTGCATCACACCAATAATTATATTTAACTGCTTGTGAAAAAGTTTGGGGTTCTTCATAGGAATGAATAGCAGATAAGAAAGCAATATGGTTAGGAGAAAAACGTGCATATAAGAGAGACTTAGAAATATGGTAGGTAGTACCTGTAGATAGTTGTGCAGTTGGTGAAGTATGAGAAGTCTTGCGAGGTAAAATAGGACAAATAAAATCTTTAAGGTGAGTTGGATGTGTAATATTTCACTGAGATCGACGTGGTTCAAGGTGTTGTAGAGTTGGTGTAATACCTAAATTAGGTTCATGGGGTTGGATTGTAGGTGGAGTAATATTATGAGCTATGTCGGGAATGGGAAATGTAAAAGGTTGATCTTCCAAACCAGTAGTAATATTTCCTTGATCATTAACTGGTAAAGGAAGTACAGTGGGGAGGGATTCGGAAATGGACTTTGTTTGTGATTGGAAAGGGAATGTAGATTCAATGAATACAACGTCACGAGAAGTGAAAAGACGTCTAGTATTAATATCATAAACTCGATAACCACGTTGACCAAAAGGGTATCCGACAAATATGCACTGTGAGGCACGAGGGGAAAATTTATGGCGATGTGTACTTAATGTGCGAGCGTAACAAAGACACCCAAATGTCCGAAGGTGATCATAGGTAGGTGTAAAATTGAAGAGCATTTCATAAGGGTCTTACCATTAAGGTTTGGTGTAGGAATTCGATTGATAAGGTAAGTAGCAGTGAGTACGCATTCGCCCCAAAAATATAATGGTAAGTTGGCTTGAAAACGTAAGGCTCGGGCTACTTCAAGAAGATGTCGGTGTTTTCACTCTGCCACCCCATTTTGTTGTGGGGTTTCAACACAAGTTCGTTGATGAAGAATTCCATGTTCGTGAAAAAAATTTTGCATAGCAGTAAAAACAAATTCCATGCCATTGTCGGTCCTTATTTGACAAATCGAATTTTGAAATTGAATTTTAATCATTGTACAAAACTTTGTGAGAAATGAATATGTTTCAGATTTAAAGCGCATAAGATAAACCCATGTACAACGTGAAAAATCATCTACAATAGTAAGAAAGTAGTGTGCACCAGTGAGAGATGCAATAGGATATCCACCCCAAATATCACAATATATTATATCAAAAGGACGACTGCTACGATTATCACTTAAAGAAAAAGGACTGCGCGTTTGTTTAGAAATTTGACAAACATCACAATGAGAGTTAAAATGAAAAATATTTTTAGAAAGAGAAGACAAATTAGATAGACGAGCAGTAGAAGGGTGCCCAAGTCGCATGTGCCAGAGGTTGGAGTTTGGTCTTGTAACAGGCATGGCTGATGGTGTTAATGTTGGTGGTGGTTGGATGAAATGATAAAGACCATCTCTTACTTCACCCACTCCAATCAGCTTCCTCGATGACAGGTCCTGAAAAATACAAAATGTTGGAAAAAATATAACAGCACAGTTCAATTGTTGGGTTAGTTTTCTGACAGATAATAGATTGAATTGAAATTGGGGTACACAAAGAACATCATGTAAAATAATATTATTAGAAAGATTGACTGAACCAACATGTGTGATAGTTGTCATATCACCAGTATGTAGCTTAACAGGTTTGGCTTCAGGAGTTTGAATCAAACTCGTGAAAGAAGATGCATAAGGGGTCATGTGATTAGACGCACCACTATCGATGATCCATGTGGTGGAAGGAAATGAAATAGCAGAATTGCAAGAAAATAATGACATGTTACCAGCAAGATTGGCGGATTTTTCATTTGTATTGAGTAATGATAGGAGTTGTTGGTATTGTTCTGCCGAGAGATTGGTGAGAGCATGATCGGCGGTTGGATTCATCCAATCTCGAGGATTGCTAGGTGTTCCAAGTAATGAAGCGTTGTGAGCAGTAATAACATTTGATGAAGTGCGATTGTTATAAGGTTTGTTCCATTTTCCTTTTCCAAAATTTTGTGGGTAACCAACTATCTTGTAACATTTTGCCTTTATGTGACCCATCATACCACAATGAGCACAACGAGGACGTCCTCGGTCTTGTCCACTAATTCGATTGTGTTGGTTATCTCCACCAACATTAAGATTCCTAGTATTAGCAATAAGTGCCACTGAATCATTGATGTGTGGAGTGGACAAGTGGAGGAGTCTTTGCTTCTCTTCTTGGTTGATAATGGCATATGTTTTACTAACCGTGGGGAGAGGATCCATGACTAGGATTTGGCTACGAATGGAAGAATACGTCTCATTGAGTCCCATTAAGAATTGATAGAAGTTTCTTGGCTGTTGAAGCTCTTTGAATGCTCCACAAGTGCATTCGGATGTCAATACATGAGTTCCTAATTCATCCCAATAGGATTTTATGGTATTATAGTAGGTTATCAATGATTGTTGATCTTGTTGCAACGTGCATATTGCACGTTTAAGTTAAAAGACTCGAGGATTATTGCTTTGTGAGAATCGTTCTTCGAGATCCAACCATACGTCACGCGGTGTATCACCATAGATGATGCTACTGGTGAGACTTTTGTTAATGGCATTGAGTATCCATGACAAAACCATGTCATTGCAACGATCCCACGCTTGAAGGTCTGCCGAGTTCATAGTTGGTTTCTTGAGGGTGCCATCAACAAATCCAAGTTTGTTTTTAGCATTCAATGCGATTTTCATCGATCTTTTCCAAGTGGAATAATTTTCACCGATAAGAGAAGTTGAAACGAGGGTAGCACCCGGATGATCGAATGGATGAAGATAATAGGGAGACGCCACATCATTAATCAAATTTGACGCAATAGATGAACGACCGTCCGCCATTTGATGAACCAAAAATTCAACGAGAAAAAAAAAGTTCAGGAGCCAAGTGGCTCTGATACCATGTTAAATAAACATAAAAATATTATAAAAATAAATGGGACAAAGTTTTCACTTTGTTATTCCTCAATGCTTTACAAAATGAATACTTTACAAATGCACAACCATGCTATATTTATAATACAATATAGAGGGTAGTTTGTAGGAAGTGGGATAGTGGAGTTGTGGGTAGTTTGGATAGTTTGTAGAAGGTGGGGGGTTTGGGTAGTTTGTAGGAAGTGGGGTAGTAGTACTTTGTAGAAGGTGGGGGGTTTTGGGTAATTTGTAGAAAGTGGGGTAGTGGTAATTCTAATACCAGTTCGTGAATTGGCCCAGACATGTCTGCAACCAGCCAAGCCAACAGGTTTACAGCCCTAGCACTATTTCTCCAAAAGTACATAAGTTCCGGGCTTTGATGCTTCAGATTGCAGATGATTATTTGTATAAATCATTACTTTATACAATTTTTTTTTGGTGTTTTGCACTTACCTCTTAGATATATGTTGTATTTAGTTTTCCCTTATATATATATATATATATATATATATATATATATATATATATATATATATATATATATATATGATTGACCAACATTGGTCCCTAATTAAATTAACGTCAGGTAGACAGTCAACTGTAAAAACCTCTTGCCAATAACTTTATTATTATTTTTTTTTTACGGCAAGTCATATCTCTAAATCCAAATAAGCCTACACAGTAATGATGTAATTTTAGGCAAAGGAAATATTATGGATTGCAACAAATATGTTCGTATTGCCGGTATAAAATTCATATACTTACTGGACAATATCTTAATTCTTGAGTGTGAAAAAATCGAAGGAAATTGATGAAATTCTTCAGATTTTTCTGTTTTTGCGAGCCATAGCTTGGCATCCTCTAGTCGGCAGATGACTAATTTTATGGCAGTCAAGCATATGCCTTTGATAAGGTTAGCTCGTGATTTTTTGTTTACCTATTCTTTAGGTGAAGAAAATCAGGTTTTGTTGTTAAAGATGCATGGCTCAATTTCCTTCGAATGCTGTTTTATAGTGTTTCAAATGTCAGTACCATTAGAAGAAATTAATTTTCGTTACTTATGTATTTCTCTGCTTAAACCGTAGAGGTACATAAAAATAATAAAAAGTATCAAAGGCAAAGGAATAAATCGGCTATGGTGCATTTCTACTCACAGGCGTGGCCACATAGAAGGGTGTGGGGGCTCAAGCTCCCATTTAACTCTAGAGTTTCTATTAATCATGATTCTTATACAACCTTTGTTTGTATTTAAGCCCTCAATTATATGATGTAGAAGCCCCTAAATGGGCTCAAATCCTCATTTAACTTTAGAGTTTCTATTAAGTATGATTTTTTTTTATCATTTGTAGCCCCGATCGACAAAAATTTCTGGCTACGCCCCTGTTTCTACCTCCAGTCGTATAGAATCAATAGTTTAAGACTTAGTTTCACTAATGACCTTGGCAATTCTTGAATTATTTTTCACTAAAATAAAAATTCAAGTCTGTAAAACATTTTCATTTATGCATATATTTATGGCTTTACTCTGTTTTAAATCTTTAAAATAGTGGGGGATTGTTAGATATTTTAAAATTGTGAGGGATTGTTGAATGTTTTAAAATAAGTTTGATTTGAGAATTGTTTTGAGGTTTAATAGTCCCACATCGTGTACACCTATTTTTGGGCTTTAAGTTTTATGTTCAAGCATTGGCTCAAGGTTTGTAGCCTTCATTCAGGGGGCATCAAATGTTGTAGGTTTCACTAGCATGCATCCCATCAGTCACACACACACACGCAAGCGCCGAGCCGAGCCGGGTCAGGACGGGACGGGACGGGCTCGAGCACGAGCACTGACAAAATTGCAACCATGATTTTAGCGTTTAACCTTTACCCGTTCATTTGTGACCGTTGTGTGTACTTTCAATTATTTTTTAAACTTGTTGTGACCATTGTGTTTTGTCATGAAATGGTGCGTTCGCACCTGTTGATTTCTATATAAGGGACTCGAGACCCTCGTTTTCTTTACTGTATTTTTACATTTTTTTTATCATATTTTAACGATTATTTTAAAGTCACCTGTGCTGTTTGGTGCTCTGATTGCGTGTTAGATTCACCAAATCGATCACAAGAATTCACTGCCGGTTCGTGGTATCCTGGAACCGACTTTCCGATAACATGTTGGTGACCACTCGATTATAGTGATAGGGGCAAATATTAATTTAAAAATAACAATATTCAACGTGTCTAAAATCGGACCAGTATATTTTTTTGTTTCAATCCTAATCTTTTCGTGTAATCTGTACCAATATAATAATTGTCGGTGCCAAGCGACTAGAGATGGGTTGTAATCAGTAGCGGACCCAATGCTTGTTTTTTTATTCAAAAGAGCTCGTGACATGATTTAAGACACGAGATGTTATTTCCTCCCATGTTTAATAAAAGGGTACTTCTATTAGCGCCCATGAGATCTTTGAAAGCGCTCACGCATGCAACTCATTCAAAACATTGATTGCTTTAAATCAGGTGCTGGAGATCATTTTTCACCCTGAACTTCTACACACCAGATCTTGATATTTTGTTGCACTTATCAAACGGTCAGTTTTTTATTTCACATGTCACTGATCTCCAAAAAATGCCCCTTGAATTCTATGATAGACATCACGGCCAAACATGATTTTAGGGCCATTGTTTGGGGATTTGTGACATGTGGAATCACACACTGACCGTATGATAGGTGAGACATGATCTCAAGATCCTTTGTGTGAAAGATTGGCGTGAAATACGATCTCCATAATCTGATCCAAAGCAATCAATGTTTTGAAGGGGTTTTTGATGTGGGTGCTTTTAGAGATTGAGTGGGCGCTAATAGAGGTACCTTTAATAAAAACTCATAGTCTCAAGTTGTGTTGTTCCGAAAAAAAATAAAAACTACGCCAACGACGACGGGCGATGGTCAACTGTAACGACCCGAAATTTTCAACCCGAAACATATGAAAATTTCAGATCGCTAGATCATAATTCATAAATAAATTGAATGCAGAAATATCCATAAATAAATTAATTTGCATTAATGTATATAATGAAAGTGTAAAAATTAAAAGTAAAACCATCGGTGACAACCGTTTGTCACACAAACAGTGACACACAACATCCAAAATTAATCTTAATTATCCCAAAAAAAATTCATCTAATCTATACTAAGTCCAAGTCTCCAAAAGAATCTAAGGATAAAACTCCTCAGGTGGAAGATCTGCTTCGTCTTCTGGTACAAAGCTGGGATATTCTTCTAATTCGGGATCTAGAATTACTTCTGTACCTGTGACACATAGTGTCGGGATGAGCTAACAGTCTAAGCTCCGTAGAGAAAGTTCAAGGTCATCTTACATCTTATCCAATCGATACATACTTCGATGACAGATTCAAATGTAATTAAATGACAAAAATAGAATTTGAAAAATATAATGAGTTCAAAAGCGCATATTCTGATTTTTAGTTTCATATGAGATTCGATAGCATCGTTTCTTAGGTTTCATGTGAGTATTCATTAAATCATTTTATTATCAAATTTCAGATGCAGTCTTTTTAATTCATGATGACTTAAAAATATAACTTAAATATCACTAGCGCAAATATAGCACTAGAGTCTCCAATAACCGATGGGAATCCTCTCCTAACCATCGTCGTTCAATGAATAATTTTCTAAGTGCTCAAGCCCCTACGTTGCGAGAGATACTTGTGCGGTTCAATGGGCCGTCAAAATGATTCAAAAATGTCGAAGCATAGGATTCGATTTAAATGAATCTCTTTAAATCACATGCAAAGTTCTAATACATAAGTACAATGTTCATGGTTCATAAAATAATTCTCATTCTAATCCAGATTTAAAATTCAAAGGGTTCAGTGTTCAAATATTCCATGATTTAAAGTTCAAAAGGTTTCAATTATTCATATGCATCAAGATTTAAGTAACTTTCAGAGTTTCCAAAGGTGCGACATTCAGAATATTCAATTAGTGTCATATGTTCAATGCCGCAAGATCCAATAAGTTCAAAATCAATTTCAATGTTCATAGATTCGGTTCAAATTTATCATTTAAGCCTATGATTCAAAGTTTAAAATATAATTATGCATTGAAAATCTCCTACCTCGGGTCCTAACGTCGCACGAAAAGTTGGTGATCGGTAACCGATGATTTGAGCTTTCTACTTCGGATGATAATGATGTCAACAACGCAAGATTCAACCTTTTAGGAGCTTTTGCATGGTAAGATTTAGACAAATCTTTATTTATTTGTACGACCTCGTTTGTATTTGACCATGCTCGAATTTGGTCGATTGCCATAGATCTCGCCAATAAATAAAGACGAGTAGTGTTAACGTTCAATAATAATAATTTTAAATGGTATAATATTATAACCCTAATTGATGAACCTGCGTTCATCGCATTCTAAAGTTTTAGATGAGAAAATTTGAAAAAGAGATAAGTAATTATATCTATAAAAATTTACCTTATACTATGCGGACTTTCTAGATAAGAGGCCAGAGGACACAGAAGATTGGTGTGTCAAACACAAGAGGGCTGTTATTATCGTGCACCATCTACATATTTTTTTTCATCTACCCACGCGAAAGTGAGAGGAGCAGCAACAGTGCGATAGTTTCCTTTGTAGTATGTAGAAGTGAACAATGACGGCTAGAGATGGATGTTTGTGTGGCTTTCTAAATCAACCAAACAAAGGCAGTGAGGCCATGCATTGATAAGAAGGCGCCTGCATAATATTGTGTGCGTTTGTTACATGGAGTTTAAGATTTTCGCAATAGAAGCTGGGTCTTATAATCGTATATGCAAGAATATCTCGATCAAGATCTTACGGCTCTAACTTATGCAATCTCTCAATATATATATATATATATATAAAGAACTTCATGTAAAGATGAGTCATTTGGGACGCTTAGTTGTGCATGAAAGAAACAAGGTAGGAAAGCTATACGTGTTGAGCTTTCTCTGATTGAGAGTAAAGTAAAATAGGAGGTGAGGTGGATAGCTTGGGCATTGCACACTCACACAATGCCTCATGGAACTGGTCGATTCCTTAAGTTTATGAATCGACAGAGAAGTCACCAAATTAATGTTGTTCTCGTGCATATATGCCAACTTAAAATTAGAGAGAAAAAGGATATGAATTTTACTAAGATTCTAGAGAGAGAAGACCCAATTGGACAATGATTTGAATTGAAGGGGAAAGAGTCCCCAAAGGACTCTAATTGGTTTCCTAAAAGGGGGAGGTGGCAACTAAGGCTATAATTGTGGCTTGGATTCGGTTATTGGATTGAGGCAATGAGGCCCTTAATTTGAGATAAAGTTGGAACATGCCTTATTACAAGGGTTGATGAGAGAGGAAGTGTGCATGGGAACGGTTTTAATGCAATTGGATCAAGAAGAATTCTTTCCATTTGGGTCTTTCTTTATAATTTTCACTAATTAAATCCTTTTATTTATAAAAGGGAGTGAGGCAAGGTTTGGTCTTTGTCATCATTACCAATCCACCATAGCACACAATCTATAGTCGTTCATATTTGTACTCATTCGTTTGAAGTTATTTATATAAATAATAATGTAAAGCGATGTAGCACGTAGTTATCGTGTTGAAAGAATGGACCGATCAGGCCCAATTGCATCTAGGCAAGGGTTTGATTGCGCTTGAGGTCTGATGTTGTGTAACGGGCTCAGAGTCTATTTTAAGTGCACCCACCCAATTAACATGAAAATCATCATCTATACCCAATACATGCCATTTCTACAAGAGGGACAGAGAGATGACCTGTGGTCATTGCACGCATGAGCTAAGTGTGTCGAATTGGGTGTTGTGTCTAGCTCGGGCTCGAGCTATGCATGGATGTACACAGTACACACTCTATAAAAATGCATCAAAGCCCACCTCACACGGGTCAAAGGTTTGACTAAAGCCAAACCAATCAAAATAGCCGTTTTGCTATCAAAGGTCAACGATTCAACGTTAGCGAAAATCTGGGTCGTTACATCGACGGTCAAAGCGCGATGGGTGATGACAGACACACGACTATTTCGGTTAACGTGAGAAAGCGTCCAAGATAATTGCCTTAAGAAGTGTCCACTCAAGGTATCAAAATCGATATTGGTCTCGTGTATCGGTTTGCCCAAGACCGATACGACTCGGCCGATACTGATACGTATTGGCCTATTTTTTTTCAAAAAAAAGAAACGTCTACGTCTCGACTGAAACCGAGACATATCGGCCATTACTCGATACGTATCCGCCGCACTACAAAAAATAAGACTATTAGTGGCGCCAAAAACTACCGCTATTAACAAAAAAACTTGTTTCAGTAGTGATGGGACTAGTAGTGATAGTTTTTTTGTTATTGGCAGCAGTTTATGGTGCCGCTAATAGTCTTATTTTTTGTAGTGCCAATATAGGCCTGTATCGGCCGATACGGTATCGGATACCCGAGTTGGGATACCGATACGTATCGGTATCGGCCAAATTTTGATACCTTGTGTCCATTAGATTTTTTTTTTGTAATTTGAAAGATATATCATTGTAAATTTCAATTTACTGAAAGTTACATTTTGTAACTGTATGATTTTTAGCTGCCAATGATGTTAAGCAGATTGGAAATATATTTTATATATTTATATTTTTTAATTTCAAATATTAATTAATAGTATCCCCATCATAGAGGAAAATTCTGAGTCTGCCACTGATTGTAATAGGCTTCTACTTTTATTTTACTTCGATAGAAAAAGACTTCATTAAGATTTGAAATAAAAAACAATAATGTCATGAATATGGGGAGGTGCATCTAGATTATATTGTTAAAGAAAATGAAGAATTTCCCATCCAAATCTTTTTACAACCATTAAAAAAAGCCAATCTTTGCTAAGAGATCAGTTGGTACATTAGTAGTCCGCTTAACATGAGAACACGAGGAGGCAATGAAGAGTTGAAGACCCTCCCTGATATCTTCAAACGAGAAGGATAGCTCGGAAAGGTCACCGCTATGTTTGGAAACACTATTAATCACCCGCAGTGAGTCACCCTCAAAAATGAGGTTTCGAAAACCATTTTGATATGCAAAATGGATGGCTGAGAGAAAGTATGAGCCTCACAGTGGTCCGAGTTCCATATCTTCTTACAGTTCTTAGTCAAAGAAGCCATTAGCTTATCAAAATTCACCTTGAAGGGGCCGTCGGGAGGAGGAGACCATTTATTTATCGAGCTGATCGTCGATTGATGAAAAGCATTCGAAGAAATAAAATTTGCCAAATTTTCCTGAATGTATTCGAGAAGGAAATTCTCAGCTCCTATGGAAATTGCTAGAGAATCTCGAGCCTCCTCACGATGAGTTGTTTGGTTCCTTGTTCCAAATAGCCCAAGCAATGATGAAAAATCTATCAAGGTTGGATTAGAATGGTTGCTCGGGTGGACGTGGAGGTGTGAAGGAGGTAGGGGGCATTTTGCGGGTTTTGTAGTTACTGATGGTGGTGGCAGCGTCCATAGGTGTTGATGATGAATTTTTGAGCGTGGTGGACAGCATGAGATGGAGTAGGTGATGGTGATATTCCATGAACGTGGAAAATGTGGCACTGATGGAGGGCCATAGAGAGGTTGTAGCTGACTAGTGTAGTGCGTGTCGATGTTGGTTGTGCACGAAGAGGAGAGAGGGAGGAGTTATTTGAAGATTATAACCTTATTAAACTTCAAGAGAAAATAAGAAGAAAGGGGCTATTTGAAGATTATATTATTTTAGAAAGTTTTAGGAAAAAAGAATTGACACATTTTCCAACATCTCCAAAAAATTCATTTGATTGACCTATGCCGGAAAGGGTGACTTGAAATTGTGAAAAAGCTCTCCAAATCATCAACCAATTTGTATGTGAGAAACATTTAAGAGTCTCTCGGGATAGGGGGAAAGGAATCATGAGAAATGAAAGGAAATATGATAATTTTTTATGTTTGACAACAAAGTTGTTCCATTGAAAATAATAGGAAAATTTAAAATTTTCTTTTCCAAATAAAAACAAACAAATCCATCTAAAATAAGAGGATTTCATTGGAAATCTTTTGCCATTCTCAGAAACCGAATATACCCAATTGAGTGTTTGTGTCTGACAAGGTGTACACTATACACCTTGGATTTTCAAACCTGCATTTTGGTGCTATGAATTATATAAATAAATGCATGAATAATTATACAAGGCATGTGATCACAATGGTTAGTAGTTTGATTTGTAAACAAGAGGTTTAAGGATCAAATTTTGTTGAGTGGAATTAAGACTTTATCTTGAACCTGCTAAAACTTTCATAATTCTATTTAAGAGAACAGAGCAGAGAGAGGAAGAGAACCTCATTTCTTCTCATTTCCTTTTTGGCCATTGAATCACCAGTACCTGATCTCTCTCAAATTATTCTTATTTCATGAAGATCTCTTATCTGATTCTTTCTCAAAAGACTTCGATTTTGACACGATTACGATCAGAGAGATGAAGAGATCGTAGCATCGGACGAATGCAAAGCTTAGGCACCGATATCTTGCGATACCGACCTTCATAGACTCCGCATGCACGGCTAAAAGGAGGTAATTGTCGTAGCTTAGTCGATTACGAATTTTGGTTTCGAAATTTAGACTTGATTAGTGTGTTTCAAGGATTAGTTTTAGAAATTTGGGAAAAAAATCGAGCGAATTTGGTTGCCGCTCAAGCGAGGCGATGAGTGCAACACGAAATTTTGACATTTTGCTCGAGCGAATTTGGAAGCCGCTCGAGCGAATTAGCCTATTTTGGCTATCTCAACTCTAATCTTTCAAAACTTGAAGAAGCTTTGAATTTAGGATGATCAGTTAGTCATTGACATGTCACTTATGAATGTAATAGGAGAACCAGAGGTCGCCAATAAAGACCACCTCTTTCCTTTCTCGCGACATCAGAACCCAGGTAGGAGGAATTCAATGCTTAGTTACATTTTTTACTTTGATCCATGGATTTTCATGATACAATCGAGTCAAATGGTGATCATTAGAAATGGAATTAGAACTTGTGAAATACGGTTGCATTTAAACATTTGAATTCTTGAAATATTAATTGCATTTGAATCTTTTGAAATGTCACGTCCTTTGAACTTTGAATTAATCCTATGAACTTTGAATCTGAAATTTGAATTTGAATTCTTTGAACTTTGGAATTTTTTATGAAATAGAAATTATTTATGAATGAATGACACTTACTATGTATTAAAACTGCATGTGATTTAGCGTTCATGTAAACGAATCCCCCACCCTTTTGGACAGTTTCGACGGGTTCTGAATCGTGCTTCGGCACTATTGGACCGTTTCGACAGGTATTTGAACCGAACAAACATCCCTCACAATGTAGGGGCTTGGACACTTTAAAAATTATTCATTAAACGACGATGGTTAGGTAGGGATTCTCATCGGTAATTCAGCTCACAACGCTATACTCGCGTTGGAGTTTCTTAAGTTATGAGTTTAAGTCATGTATTAAAATAAGAAGCTACATATAAAATGCGAAAATAAATAAGAAATCAGAAATCATGTGAAACTCCAGAATTGATACTAGTAAGTCTTATGTGAAACTCCATCTTAGAATAATTGATTTCAATTCAAAGATCTTTACAACTCTGTTTTGAATATGAAAATGCCTTAAAATTGTAATCATTGAATTTATGCTTGATTTGATAAATGTAAATTGGCCTTAAACTTTTCCTATTGAACTTAGACTGTTAGCTCACTCCGACACTATGTGCCATAAGTGCAGATCTTGATCAGGACCCTAGACTTGAAAATTCCTGATTACGTACCGGAAGAAGAAAATCTTCCGCCCAAGGAGTTCTATCCATAAACGAATTTTGAGTTAGATGTTGGACTTAGTACAATTTAGTCGCTTTTGTAGAATATCTGAATCAGTATTTCCTATCTACAATTGCAACTCATACCATTGTTTCGATGACGGTCGAGCGTCACCAGTGGTTCATTTTGGCTTTGCTTTCATGTTCAATATATAGATGAAATCTTTAATCTGCCATATATTTTATCTGTTTTGATTTTCTGCATTTGTGTGGATGTACCAAATATTCGACGATCAGGCGTTCCCAGAATTCCTTGTGAGTCGTCACATTATGTTTTTCGAATAATTGTCAAACATTACCCTAAATGTATCCATCCTAAATGCTTCAACTAATTTAAACCTTTTCGTTAACTAAGAATTTTGTGATTTCCTCCTCTAGATGCAATATTGTTAACAAACTAGGCTCTGGTTGCAAAAATATCTTATAAATGGGTCGGGCCTAATGGGAGATCACAAAAAATGCAGCCTAATCATGGCCAGCTACAAAGAAAACATTAATCAGGAGTAAAAGATGCTAGATGGTCCTATGTGATTTGGAAGGTCAAGAAGGCTCGAGATCTATGTTATTGCACATTTTATTTTTATAGTTGCTGTAAAAGAATCATAGAGAAGAGCATATACACTAGACACATAGGTCAGGGTAGCTCTGCAAAGAGAATCTGTGACGACCCGACTTTTCCAATCCCTAAGGTATAGGAAAGGCCGGTTCATCAACTTATTGATTTCTCAATAAGCCGTAACAAACAGAAGCCGGCAACATAAACAAAGGTCTAAAGACAGAGGCAACATTGTTAATCCAAAAACAAAAGCTTCATATAACAAAATTAGATATATCACTGTGAGGAACCAAGAAGAACCACCGGTGGTGGCCAATCCGATCACCTAAAATAGTGGTTCACAATAATGGTTCCTCGAGTGATACCAAAAGAACCAAAATAAAGGCCTAGGGCCCAATATTCCAAAATAATATCCAGACAAAATACCAAAAGAAAACACAGGATCTAAGATCACGGAAAGAACTCCTCAGCTGGTATGTCCAAATCCTCCTCGGGAATATAATCGGAGTCCTCCGGATCCTCTGACCCAAGGTCAGTCTCAGCACCTGTGACGTATAGTCGAGGGTGAGCTAACAGCCAAGCTCAATAGAGGAAACAAATCTATTTGCATTTCTTTATAAGTAAAGGTTTTCAAAAGACGGAATCGGATCATATATGGTTTTTTCAATGATGCTTTTCAAATTAAATCTCGATTCCTAATCTCGAGTAAAAGTGATAATATCATCTAAAGTGTTCAAAGTGTTCAGATTTAGCATGCTTCTTGTCTTAAATTTATAACTTAATTTTATCTCCCAAATTTCCTATAGCATGAGAGCTGACTACGTGACCGATGGGAAAACCCTACTGACCATCGTCGTTCATGAACCCATTTCGAAAATGTAACAAGCCCCTACGCTATGAGGGAAACTTGCGCCAAAGTTTTACCGTCAACACGGTTGGTAGAATCTAGGGCATCGTACGTATGAACCCTAAATCAAATGCAAATGCTAATACATATCAAAGCTTATTATTCATAACATATACTGATTTTTCAAGGTTCTGATTCGAAGTTCTGATTCAAAAATTAACTGAGGTTCTGAGGTTCAAATTTCAAGTTCTTAGTCATAACAAAGTTCCAAATTTTCAAATTTGTATCATATATTCTAAGTTTTATTTATACAGTGTATGACAGAATTTCCAAAAGTAATGCTTCTAAAAGAAAATGTCGAAAACAGTTCATGCTTATAAATTTATGCAAATAACAATTTGGGTTCCCCTACCTTAACCAAGAAGTTTCAAAGTCTAGCACAAACAGTCCTCTTCAAGGACTCCCCATAGTCAAAACCTACATATATTAACACTCTCAGTGTTAATATAGAACCCAAAAATCAACCCAAAAAGCTTACAGAATAAAAATTCAACAAGACTTTCAAAAGCCAGAAGCAGGACAGAATTCGACCATCGAATTCAAATTCGTTGGTCGAATTTCAGAACCCTGTTTTAGGCTTAAAATCTCATTTCGATTATCGATTTCCAATTTCGACAGTCGATTTTTCAAATCGACAGTCGAATTCTTCAGGCTCTGTGGCTGTTAACTCATCATGCCCAGATTTTTTTCTTCATTTCCAAACACAGCCCTTAGATCTCCTTTAAACATACTACATACTATTCTAAACCTAAATTGAATTCAAAAGACAAAAGGATGTTTAAAGGCCTACCTCTTGTAGTTTAAGCCGTTGCCTCCGTTGTACCAAAGCACGCACCGGAACCAATCTTCGAAGTTCAACGGCTTAAATCTCCAAAACAGTTCATCATTCAAAAGAGGTTATCATTGCCTCAGCCACAACAAAATTATAAGGAACTGCTCACTCTCCACATCTCTCTTCTCTTTCAATAGTTCAAACTGATCGGATTTTAAGCACAAGGCTAATTAATGGTTGAGATGGAAAGAGGAGTTCTTAAGCTCACTAGATCTAAGATCAACAAGGAGGCAAAGCCTTAGAGGTTTGATTTCCAACGAGAGGGAGAAGTTAACTTCTCTTGCACTCTCTCTCTTATAACTAAAAGCTAAACATAAAATATCTAGATTTTTATAAATGTAACTTATCCACTTAAGTTTAAACCTATCCGGTGTTAAACACAAATACCAACCTTATTGTGTAAGTCATCGCTTTCATGATTTACAGACATCTATTGACAATACCATTTTACCATCATTCTCATCAAGTACAAAGCTAACCAAAAGTCCAACAAAACCGTAAAATTTTCTGGACACGCTTATCAAGGTAAATGAAATTAGGTCAAAATATTAGGGATATTACATTCACCCCTCCTTAGGAATTTTCGGTCGCGAAAATTGAACGTAACACACACCAGACAACAAAAGAATAGAAAACATGGACCACCGTGTTTCGATCCCACATGGCACGCAAGCCAAGGGATGGGATCCGTAGTAACATGGATGTACTGCATGTGGCATTAAAAGGCCATAGTGGATTGCATCCGTACATGGATGCCCACACCCCAAGTGTCATGTGCCGGGAGACCGATGCACAGTGACGCATGGAAGCCATCAAGATAACAAAAATCCACCAAAGAAACAGAAAGTACAAAAGTGACATAGAGAGCAAACCCACACAAGTATCTAAATGAACCATATACAAAAATAACAACAAAAATCAAACTCACACGGAGATCCAAAACGCATATAGAGAAGATAACAACAAGTAGTGAACTGAATCGTATACAAACAAAAATAAACATAGTATCTGAAGCAAAGTAAAGACAGAAAGATAAAAGATAACAAAATAAGGACCACCAGGTCCTAAATAATCCAAGTCAGAAATAAATACGTACCTACAATAACCAAATAAACCAGATCCTCCCCAAGCATGCTAAAAATCCCCTAAGTAAAGAGATGGACCCTACCGATCCGGCACCATCGCCTCAAGAAGAAGATCATCACCCCAGATCCGCTCGCCGAGAGGCATGCTAGTACCAAATACCGATGTCGAAGGGCGATATATCAAGCACGGATATCGCCATATAATGTAGTGTAATCCTCGGAAACGCAGGCCGATCAAATAAGAGAGGGCGCCGCCATGGACATCCAACTCCCGACGATAGAGTCGGTGGTGGGTGAGCTTGAACCGTGGCTCATGGCGGTCATCCTGTCTGAACTCGAGAGTGTAAGGATGTCACCGTAATGGGGGGAGGAGGGTAGCAGTGTGTCGTGGATAATGAGTAGGGTCATCATCATCCTCGCTAGTCAGATGCCTCGCATCCTTTGAGTCTTTACCCCATCGTAGGTTTGACCCCAATTGACCAAGTTATAAATTTTTCACCACTGTGGATTTGGGTTCGAGGAGGGATATCATAAGGTGGCCCGCTCGGTAGTTCTCAATCATCACTGAAATTAAGCGAGCATAGGGCATAGTCTTCAGCGGTTTCTTCACATGTTTACCCATTTTCTCTCGGGCCTTGATAATCCCCTTGAAAAGGACTTCAGGTGCACTAAACCAGCGCTCCTTATAGGCCGCAAATAGAATTTGTTGTAGGGGACCGGTGCGCTCAGATTGATGACCAAAAGGGTAAAGGGTGGCCTTTAAAATTTTATCCAATATCCACATGGTCTCCGGCATATGGACCGTGACGATGGATTCCACCTTGCGTCATTTGCGTAATCACATCCTCAAAACGGACCGGTTTGGGGAGAGGAGGACCTAACCCCATGGTTTGGGAGTGATTTAAAGGGCAACGCAATGCCACAACCATGTCTTCTAGATCGAATGTATAATCTCGGCCATCAATTTCCGTATATATTCTCTTCCCGTCTTCGCGGCTCATGTGCTGATAAAATAGGTGCACGAGTCGGGGATAGAAATGGTCACTAAATGATGTGCACAGGGAGGTTAATTTAGCCTTTTCAAGGTATTCACCCGCCCATTGTGTGGTTGTTTGTTGGTCAAACAACTCCGGGTGAAACAAATATTCAGTGGTGAAGCCTTTGATGCTTCAAAAATCGTTTGGCTGCTCAGGCAAGGGAGAAACAGTGGGTGGTGGAACCGACTGTGGTGGTTCTGTGGGCTGTTTAGATCGGCTTGTAGACGCAGCACGAGAGGCTGGCCTCTTGGAGGTGGGATTTCGAATGAGGGTCTGCTTCTTAGGCCCCATGGAACAACAATATACACAAACAAAAACCAACAGAAAAACAGGATGTAAAAATCCCCAAATAATGAAGATGTGGTTGGGTTTACCTGTAAAAAGCCCCAAATCCGGTTTCCACAAGGTAAAATCGAAGCTCCTTTTGCAATGTGCAGTGGATCTCTCCCCGGAATTCGGCCGAAATGGATGATACACCCAAAAATCGCCAAAAACCCTCAAAACCCTAAGCTCAAAACCCCCAAATTTGGAACCCGAAATGCCAAAAGAATTTTAGACCCCACACTTAACTCGATAAATTCGACCCTCAATTTCAAATTCGATGGTCGATTTACCAAATCGATGGTCGATTTTGAAATCGACAGTCGATTTTCTCAGGACATCTCAGGCTTAAAAATTTTGGCTGAAACTGCCTGTGACCTTTTATAAAAAATTCGACCATCGAATTTCATTTTCGATAGTCGAATTTTGTCACACTGTGGTCTTTAAAATTTTTCAAAATTTTTTTGAATTCCAATCATACCATTGGGTCTAAATGGACCTTCTTTGCAGGCGCATTCGTCAATCCAAATGGCATCACTAGAAACTCATAGTGGCCATAACGCGTCTGAAACGCAGTCTTGGATATATCTTCCGCCTTGATCTTGAGCTGGTGATAGCCTGACCTCAGATCAATCTTCGAAAAGAACCTTGCACCCTGCAATTGATCAAACAAGTCGTCTATCCGCGGAAGAGGATAACGATTCTTAATCGTCATCTTGTTTAGCTACCTATAATCGATACACAGACGCATCGATCCATCCTTCTTTTTCACAAATAGAACCGGTGCACCCCAAGGAGAGACACTCGGTCGTATAAAGCCTTTGTCTAACAGCTCCTGAAGCTGTTCCTTGAGTTCCTTCAACTCAGCAGGCGCCATCCGATATGGAGCTTTAGATAACGGTTCTATACCCGGCGCTAGCTCAATCACGAACTCAATCTCTCCGTGGTAATCCGTAAGTCCTCCGAATGACATCGATAATCGCACCACCTTGATAAGAGCCAAGTCGTTTCTTCTTCTCAGAGAATCTTGCAACAGGGCCGATACCCACCGCAACCATTCTTCATCATGCGCCGCTTTAATGGCTGAAACCAACGGCGCAACCTTGGATTTAACTCCACAGAATCGGAAGGATTTTCGCTTTGGCGGCCGGAAGGTCACAATCTTCCGCAGACAGTCCACGCTCGCGTGATAAGCTGCCAACCAATCCATTCCGAGAATGACGTCGAACCCTTCCATGCTCAACGTAATCATGTCGGTCACTGTCTCATGCTCATCAATCATCACGATGACTGACTGACATGCTGTATCAGTACATACTAAACTTCTCGTAGTAATCTTCACATCCAGAATGAAAGCAAGGGGTTCGGGAGTAATACCTAACTTCTCTGAGAAGGAAGGAGTAATAAACGAGTGTGTAGACCTAGGGTAAGTACTCGCGCTTCAATTTTATCCATGTCGTCTCGACTACTCATCATAAGTGTACCTTTAGTTAAAAAGTTAGTTAATTATATGCAATGATTCCTATGTGGTTTAACATAATTTACTTGTATTTAACTTTAAACAATAATAATTGAATCAATACATAAATGACATCTCAACTTTAATGATACCTTGGATGACGTCATTCGACGTTTGGGCATCTCAGTGGCCACCGATAAGCCCGACCTTGAACTGTAGGTCGTGTCGACTTCTGCGTAGAGACTGTCGTAGTCCGTCCTTTCTCAATAACAGGACAATCCTTGATCATGTGACCAACCTGTCCACACCTGAAGCATCCTCCAGTGTTCCGTCTGTAATCCTCTGTCTTATGTGGTTTCCCACATCTTGCACACACTGGGGTAGAAACAAGAGTAACAGCTGATCCTCTCATCGAACCCTGAGCCACAGAAGCTCCACTCGCAGTAGTGCTCCCGGCTCTGAAAGGTCGTCCTGGTGATGAACTCTGAGGTCTCTGATAGGAAGACGTCACTGGTCCTGAAGCAACAACCGGTCTAGAATATGATGGCTGACTAGGGTAGGGAGGAGGTTTAGAGAACCTCGCTTTTGTTCACCGCTCAAGCACTCGCCCCTGGCCAAACCTAATTTTATTACCGCTCTCGCCTCAAGCATCGCTTCAATATCTTCCTCTCGTAATGAGGGCCTTGGACATCACGCCAAAGATCACGCCTCCATTTCCCACATCGACACCTCTCTCAATGTTCGGCCTCAAACCTCTCAAATTTCTCGAGCTCTCATCACTCGGTGGCCACATACATGGGGGTGCAAATCGGGAAAGTCTATCAAATTCTGCGCCAGATCAAGACCGACATCTCATTCTGCTTTCAATTCGATAAATTGGACCTCCACGACACGACGATTTATCTTGAAGTCGATCGTTGAACGCCTCCACGAACTCGCCCAAGTCCATGGAGTATTGGGGTAGTCCCGCTCTCTCATCCCGGAAACAGACTTCCACCACGGTGGCCTCGCCTAAAAGTTTGAAAGATGCCCAACGATTTCTCGACATCCATACATCGCAACACTTCAAATATTTTCTCTATCTCATCCCATGCCTCGGCTTCCATAGGATCCGTCGCCGAGAATGTAGGAGGTCTCATCCTCCTAAACTCGCGAATCCTCCCGTCGATGTTCTACCGCCAAAGATCTCGGCCTCTTGGCCAATGGCTGCAGCCATCGGGCCATGTTAGTAGCCAAGGCGCCAACACCTCGTCCCACATTCCTCTGCCTTGTCTAGCAGTTCCCAAAGGTTCGTGATTAGGGCGAAGCAACTCGCCTTCCTCGCCATATGAGGTGCCTACGCCTCATCAATCTCCTCAATGCGCAGCAAAGACGAGGTCCTCTATACCTCGGCCTCTGCCTCTAAACCGTGGAGGCATGCTGATCTGTCATTGTTAAACAAACAATAACAATTGATCAGTAATAAATTGTTAGAAATAATCTAACCCCTAGTCCTAAGACTCTGAACCTAGAGCCTTGCTCTGATACCAACTGTGACAACCCGACTTTTCCAATCCCTAAGGTATAGGAAAGGCCGGTTCATCAACTTATTGATTTCTCAATAAGCCGTAACAAACAGAAGCCGGCAACATAAACAAAGGTCTAAAGACAGAGGCAACATTGTTAATCCAAAAATAAAAGCTTCATATAACAAAATTAGATATATCACTGTGAGGAACCAAGAAGAACCATCGGTGGTGGCCAATCCGATCACCTAAAATAGTGGTTCACAATAATGGTTCCTCGAGTGATACCAAAAGAACCAAAATAAAGGCCTAGGGCCCAATATTCCAAAATAATATCCAGACAAAATACCAAAAGAAAACACAGGATCTAAGATCACGGAAAGAACTCCTCAGCTGGTATGTCAAATCCTCCTCGGGAATATAATCGGAGTCCTCCGAATCCTCTGACCCAAGGTCAGTCTCAGCACCTGTGACGTATAGTCGAGGGTGAGATAACAGCCAAGCTCAATAGAGGAAACAAATCTATTTGCATTTCTTTATAAGTAAAGGTTTTCAAAAGACGGAATCGGATCATATATGGTTTTTTCAATGATGCTTTTCCAATTAAATCTCCAGTTCTAATCCTGAGTCAAAACTGATAATATCATCTAAAGTGTTCAAAGTGTTCAGATTTAGCATGCTTCTTGTCTTAAATTTATAACTTAATTTTATCTCCCAAATTTCCTATAGCATGAGAGCTGACTACGTGACCGATGGGAAAACCCTACTGACCATCGTCGTTCATGAACCCATTTCGAAAATGCAACAAGCCCCTACGCTATGAGGGAAACTTGCGCCAAAGTTTTACCGTCAACACGGTTGGTAGAATCTAGGGCATCGTACGTATGAACCCTAAATCAAATGCAAATGCTAATACATATCAAAGCTTATTATTCATAACATATACTGATTTTTCAAGGTTCTGATTCGAAGTTCTGATTCAAAAATTAACTGAGGTTCTGAGGTTCAAATTTCAAGTTCTTAGTCATAACAAAGTTCCAAATTTTCAAATTTGTATCATATATTCTAAGTTTTATTTATACAATGTATGACAGAATTTCCAAAAGTAATGCTTCTAAAAGAAAATGCCGAAAACAGTTCATGCTTATAAATTTATGCAAATAACAATTTGGGTTCCCCTACCTTAACCAAGAAGTTTCAAAGTCTAGCACAAACAGTCCTCTTCAAGGACTCCCCATAGTCAAAACCTACATATATTAACACTCTCAGTGTTAATATAGAACCCAAAAATCAACCCAAAAAGCTTACGAATAAAATTCAACAAGACTTTCAAAAGCGATGAGAAATTGACCAATTCAAATTGCTTATCGAATTTCAGAACCCTGTTTTAGGCTTAAAATCTCATTTCGACTGTCGATTTCCAAATCGACAGTCGATTTCCAAATCGACAGTCGATTTCCAATTTCGACAGTTGATTTTTCAAATCGACAGTCGAATTCTTCAGGCTCTGTGGCTGTTAACTCATCATGCCCGGATTTTTTTCTTCATTTCCAAACACAGCCCTTAGATCTCCTTTAAACATACTACATACTATTCTAAACCTAAATTGAATTCAAAAGACAAAAGGATGTTTAAAGGCCTACCTCTTGTAGTTTAAGCCGTTGCCTCCGTTGTACCAAAGCACGCACCGGAACCAATCTTCGAAGTTCAACGGCTTAAATCTCCAAAACAGTTCATCATTCAAATGAGGTTGTCATTGCCTCAGCCACAACAAAATTATAAGGAACTGCTCACTCTCCACATCTCTCTTCTCTTTCAATAGTTCAAACTGATCGGATTTTAAGCACAAGGCTAATTAATGGTTGAGATGGAAAGAGGAGTTCTTAAGCTCACTAGATCTAAGATCAACAAGGAGGCAAAGCCTTAGAGGTTTGATTTCCAACGAGAGGGAGAAGTTAACTTCTCTTGCACTCTCTCTCTTATAACTAAAAGCTAAACATAAAATATCTAGATTTTTATAAATGTAACTTATCCACTTAAGTTTAAACCTATCCGGTGTTAAACACAAATACCAACCTTATTGTGTAAGTCATCGCTTTCATGACTTACACACATCTATTGACAATACCATTTTACCATCATTCTCATCAAGTACAAAGCTAACCAAAAGTCCAACAAAATCGTAAAATTTTCCGGACACGCTTATCGAGGTAAATGAAATTAGGACAAAATATCAGGGATATTACAGAATCATAAAGAAGAGCATATACTCTAGACACATAGGTCAGGGTAGCTATGCAAAGAGAAAATGACAAAAAAAAAAATAAGATGTCAAATTTAAAGCAAGGATGAATGACTTTGAGAGCTGAAATTTTGGCATCTTAAATTTGCCTAGCAATAATATAGAGAATAAATAATAATAATAAAACAATCACTACTGCACACGAGATTTTTACGTGAAAAATCCAAAAGGGAAAAATCATGAGATCTATGCCAGATCCAAGGCAACAAATACACTATGAGTTTAAAAGTTACAAAAAGTACCGAATGAATGCAGACACACTAGTCCTATCAAAACTTCCTAAATCACAAAGCTAGATTCCACTACGCGTCCTCATAGATCCCCGATTTATCGCCTTCAACCATCAAATCGCACCATGGTCCACTCGTGTTCAGACGAGCCATAACAACACCTCATAGATCCCCATAGATCCGAATGAATGCAGACACACTAGTCCTATCAAAACTTCCTAAATCACAACACTAGATTCCACTATGCGTCCTCATAGATCCCCGATTTATCGCCTTCAACCATCAAATTGCACCATAGTCCACTCGTGTTCAGACGAGCCATAACAACACCTCACATTCCACCAAGGTCACTCAATTCCATGAGCCAATACACTGGAAACCTCAAGTGCAATATCCTTCAAAGAGATAAAAGCATAACATAAAGAATTTGAATCACCAAGAACGATCAGATAAATAGTTTCAAAGGCTACATGATTTCTTTTCTCATAGAACGACTAAGCAAAGATGGTTAATCACGTTTCTTTTCGTGGTCAACCATCAAAGTTTTGGTGGTTAATCACGAAAGGAAACATGGTCAACCGTCAAACACATAGCTTTTTGAAAGTAGACTCCTTGTAAAATACAAACACATGTGAATCAGTGTTATCCAATCATACATTATAGATCACACGTAGTAGGTTAAACTTGGCACACTTAAGAGTGAACCACTAGGTTATCATAGATCGTGACAATCAGATCTAACAATATCCCTCTTTGTCACCATCTATGACAAAACCTTGTTTACAAGGGTATAAAAAATACATCAATCACAAACTAATCATATACAAATAATCTATATGTCATGTGAAAAATTACAACTCCAAAGACTCCCCCTCAACCTATGTCAAGTTAACCACAGGATGATGTTCAATATCTCCAACCTATAATTTGAAACACTTATAAAAAATAAGTTAGCTGAAATCTAAAATAAATAAGTAAAACGCATCATATCATTGCTTGGAGAAGAAACAAATCACATCATATCATTCCTAACAAACAAGGCACACACTTATCATACCCTCACAATTACTCCTCATTTTCATCATAAGGGGACAAAGGGAAATTTTTCAAGTTTGAGAAACATAAAAATAAATTAACAAGAAGCGCAAGACGAAAGAAGACTATCAAATTTTGTCATAAGTTCTTGAAACCCATTCTTCCAATTATTTCCTATCTAAGATAAAAAAATCATCATTCAAACCTTCAAGTCAATTTCAACATTTATAAAAATGAAATCAAATTAAGTATGTCATCATCACAACCATAAAATTTAAAGAATCATCAATCATGCACATCGAATCAGAAAGGATAATCCTACAATTCATTGAATCTCAAGTGACTAGTAAACAACATACACTGTACACATATGTCTTCAAAGCAGCATTCATCAATCTTGTTTATGCAAATTCACAATTTTCACATACATTTGACAAGATGAATGTGATGATGCAATGGCTAAGGATAACTGTCTGAAACATGAAGTGTGTAAAAAAAAAAGAATAAGGGATATAAGGTGAGAAATTTTTTAACCCAACTATATCTTTGAAACATGTAAATTGTCATTAAATAACAAAGGGAAGTTTATAAAATTGTGTAAACCCAAATACCACCCAAGTGGACTTTCCGATCATTCTACCCAAGAGGATGGTGACTTTCTCATCAAACTTGTGTAGGTAGCTATTTTCGTTTCTTCTTCATAACTTCTGAATTGAGGAGAATAAAACTTTAGAGCATTTTTTTTTCAATTGCAAAAAAAAAATTGACGATAAGTGAAATTTGAGGACGACGGCTTTCACTCTATAACTGACTTTGTAACCCTCTTACCGTCCACTTAGTGATGGTTTTCACACGAGTCGTCTGTGTAGCCATTTCCCATTGCAAAAAATAAGGGATATGTGACACTCAATATGAATAGACAATCATCCAAAGCTAGAACATCACCTTCAAACAATTTATCAACTATATGATGAAAAATTAAAAAGTCACATATGCAAGATTTTAAAGGTTATTTGACTAAAATATACATATGCACACAATGTGATAAAGAGCACTCATGCACTTAAAATTTAATAAATATAAGGAGAGGCCTAACATATACAAATGTGCATGCAAAATAATAAAATTGAGCATATGATTATAAATATGACACATTCAAACATTTTTTCAAAATCTTTTCAAAAAAAATATTTTTATTTTTATTTTTTTGTAAAATAATAAAAATTAAAGAGAAAGCAAAAACCTACTAATATACAAAAACAAAAAAACTTAAATCAAATCGCTCTTCCTGATCCACTTGAGTGTATCTAAAAATTACAATACCAGTACAAAAATCACTTCTCTCAATATTCCTTAAATTTGACATCAAATTATGATATTGAGAAACCTTTATGTATCTATTAGAGATAGGTCTATTGAAATGCATATTTCTCTTTCTATCATTATAAGCATTTTGGTACTTATTTGAAATATGTCGATCATCAGACCAATTACTCCCCCTATCTATGTGATTCCTTCCAATCATTGGAGATTGATACATGTCTCTTCTCCTAATAGCACAATTAGAAATAACGTGCCCTTGTCGACCACAATAAGAGCACCCAAGGGCTTTTCTACCAACAATTTTTGGAATATCAAGTATATTCACAATTGGTTTTGGGTTAGTCTTGAGCTTAAAGGAAGAAATACCAACGTATCCAAAACCACCCTTATTAGCTCCTGATATTTCAATGCCAAGCAATTTTTTAAGTTTTTCTTCACCCTTGCAAAAATCAGTGAACTTTGAGGTTAATGAGGCAAGCTCACTTTTCAACTTCTCATTTTCAAGGGTGAGGACCTTAAAATTCTCATGATGCTCTTGACATTCATTTTCAAGGAATCTAACTTTGTCTTGGAGAGATCTCATAATGCTTTCTTGTTTCTCCTTGACAAATTTAAGTTCTTCGACCTTAGATTTTAAAAAGGAGTTGACAGTTTTCAACTCGGATGCTTCTTTTAAGTACTTACCCTTCACTTTAATCAGTGTCATCCACTCAAAGTACAACTCGCCATAGGCTTCATTAATGTCACAAGATTTTTTTTCAAAATTGGATGATGAATCAATATCACTGAAAACAACGACATCTGACTCATTAACATTAGACACAAAGGCTCAAAACTTATTTTGCTCCTTCTTCCGATTTGGACAATTCAAAACAATGTGCTCAAAACCCTTGCACTTGTAACAATAGACATTTTCAAAAGATTTATTTTTATTTTTATTTTCAAAACCCTTTTATTTGTTTAAACCATTTTGTCTATCCCACTATGAAAATGATAAATCTAGGTTACCAAAAAAGTCATGGAAACACTCGGTTCGTGAGAACCCAAATCAAGTGCAATGGCTCTGATATCAATTGAATTCTAGTATCCTAGATTTGCCTAGCGATGATACAGAGAATAAATAATAACAATAAAACAATCACCATTGCACACGAGATTTTTACATGAAAAATCCAAAAAGGAAAAATCACGGGATCTATGTCAGATCTAAGGCAACAAATACAATATGAGTTCAAAAGTTATAGAAAGTACCGAATAAATGCAGACACACTAGTCTTATCAAACCTTCCCAAACCACGACGCTAGTTTCCAGTATGTGTCCTCATAGATCCCTAATTTGTCGCCTTAAGCCATCAAGTTGCACGATGGTCTACTCATGTTCAGACGAATCACAACAATACCTCAGATTCCACCAAGGTCACTCGATCCCACGAGCCAATACATGCTTGAAACCTCAAGCGCAATATCCTTTAGAAATATAAATGCAGAACAGAAAGTATTTGAATCGCCACGATTGATCAGATAAATAGTTTCAAAGGCTACAAGATTTACTTCTCTCATAGAACGGCTAACTAATAATGTATAGAGAGGTGAGTTGCAAGGAGTCCCAAAAGGCAAAATATATATCTCACGATAAAACCTTAAAAGAGAGATTAGAAGACTTTTTCTCGGAGGTAATTTCACGGTTGAGCCACATATAAGTGGTGGTCAACCACCAAACCAAAGGTGGTTAACTACATTTCCTTTCGTAGTCAACCATCAAAGTTTTGGTGGCTAACCATTAAAGTTTTGGTGGTCAACCGTCAAACACATAGCTTTTGGAAGTAGACTCCTTGTAAAATACAAACACATATGAATCAGTGTTATCCAATCATACATTATCGATCACACGTAATAGGTTAAACTTAACGGCACTTGAGAGTGAACCACTACGTTATCATAGATCGTAACAAGGGCAATGGCCATGTTTTTTCTTCTATCAATTTAGTAATATTTATTAATATAAAATAGAGGAAATGAACAAAGGGTGAAAAGGTGATTCTACTAAGGTGCTTAAAGCTGCGTATGGCATAACTCTTTGCTAGCCCTTGCCATAGCAGAGTTCACTTGTTTTAGCAAGTTCTCATCTTCTTTGTTAACATCCTGCTACCTGCTTTAGCAGGTACCCTTTCTCCTTGATAACGCCTTACATAGCAAGATTTTATGCAAGATTTACCTATTCAGCAGTTCTACCCTCCTCTCTACTTACTCATTGTCAGAGCAGACTTTATTTGCTATGATAGAAAGTTAGTAGAGAGCAAGGAGGTTGCTGTTAGAGCAGGTAAATTCTCCTTTGCAGGAAATTAGAAAAGAGAATGAAAATCAACTAAAGCAGGTAAACTTTTTTGTAACAAGGGCTAGCGGAGAGCTATTCCATACGCAGCAGAAAACACCTGCAAACTGCGAAAACCACCTAAGATCAAAAGAAGACAATACAGACAGCATATGGTGGATAGGCCACAACAATAAGGCCATCCTCACCACCTCCACCAAATCATTTCTCGACATCTATTCAAAAAGAAGTAGCCACTAGTATATCCCCTCTGATCACACATTCTTTCACTGAGCATTTCAACACACCAAATGATGATTTGATTGATGTCGACTAGCTTTGGGTCGGGCTTAAATGGGTCAATTGTTTCGTAAGCTTTGGGAACTAGCCATATCCAGCTCCGACTAACTAATCAGGCTACGCCGCACCAGCCAATTTATATATCAAGCTTACCTAACTTAACCCATACCCAACCCATTGTGAGTTCCGACTGACCCGAGCTAGAATCAAGCCTGACCCATTGAGACCCGAATAACCAAGAACTAGCAAAGAACCCATGCGATGCACGGGCAATATTATACAATTGCTCAAATTTTAATATTCAAATCTTTTAAATAAATAAATATACTTTTTTAACTGGGCAGAAAAAGTTTTACCATAAAAATATAGTTACCCCTATTTGTGCCAACCAAAATTTTAAAACCACCTACCTAAGGCAGGCGAGTAATTTTAGAGTTTTGGTGGGTGTGAATAGAGGTATTCAAAAAAAAAATTAATTAATAATTAGCTAGCGTCAATTATTTATGAGATGATTCATGAACAAAACAAGATTTATTATAATTTCTCTTATTAATATAAAAATTGCTTTGAAATAATTCTCAAACATTTAAACCACAATAAAATATTTTTTAAAAGTTTTATGTAATAGATGATACCAAGATAATTATCGTTGTAATCCTACAACTTAATGTTGTTTCCACATGACACATTTCTCAAAAGGCCGAAAAATTGTATTTTAGGGAGATTTAAACTATCCGATCTATGGATTACAATATCAACTATTATTTTTAACTTTCATAGCCAATATTAAAGTTAATCAGTCAAATGGTTCACATCTACTTATAGGTAGGCTGAGACATGTTTCAACGACAGGTTGCCACCTGGACAATTTAGATTGACCAAAATGTGCATCACATGACACAATGATAAATCAGTACACTTCATTGGTGTGAGATAAGAAGTCTAATTTTAATGATATAAGATCATTTAACATTATTTTGGTGTTTAAATGTCGACCGGGAGAGTCGGATACCTCCAAAAAAATATCAAGTCTTTATATTAAATTGTGTCCTTAGACTAACTTTGTCTGTGGAAACGTACATTTAAATATCAGTTATATTCAATCCATATCGGCCAATATGTCTCAGGTTAAGCCACTCCCTTATACAATAAACACCTCCGATTTGATTTCGGGTAATGTCAATCAACCTCGGGTCATATTGGTTATATCTGCCGATATCGCCAAAATGACCCCGACATAATGTAAACGATAGATAATGTACTGTGAGGACTTGGGCCATGTGTAAACCCCAACTAAGTCATCTGATTTGAAGGCTAATATGACCCCGATATATATCCCAAAACATTAGTATTTTTTTAATTGGTCAAGTTGAACTTTTTGCGGAACTTGACAATGAAAGTTTGGCAAAACAACAGGTAAAGATAATAGACCCAACTAGGGTTGTAATAGAGCCGAGCCAGCTCGACAACTCGGCTCGGCTCGGCCCGGCCCGAAAAATAAGAGTTTTTCTCTTTAGAGCTCAGCTTGAGAGTCGAGCTGAGCTAGGCAATTTATAGGTCGAATGAATAGGGCCAAGCTCGAGCTAAGGCCGGCTCGGCTCTATAGCTCAGTTTATTCTACCATTCAAAGTAACCGTTTAAGTTTATTCAACGATTACTTTGAAGGATAAAATAGAAACTTTTGACCCCCACTTACCCTAATTTTCATTTTATATATTATATAGTACCAACTGGTACTCCTACCCACGATTCTCAATATCAACGCCGTTTGAGAGCAAACTGAGATGACTAGTGAATTAGATCAAACTAGTGAAGTTATTTTTATTATTTTATATTTTTAAAAAATAATTAGTATTTTCATCTACCATGTTTTTCATTTTGACTTATATATTTTATTAAGGAAATACAATAGTTATCAAGCATATTTCAAGAGGTCAAATTATTATAGAAATATATTATTTTTCGTAAATTTTTTATAAAGTTATGCACTCAACTGACTTCACTCAATTGATTTAATTTCATCAATATTCATCATGCTACATGAGCCTGAAAAAAATTTCAAACCCATCGCTTGACTATCAAATTAACTAGCAAGGAGACACACATCAAATGATAAGTGTCATTCAAAATGATATCTACCAAAAAAGTACGCGATTTTTATTTTGAGTCATTTTTTATAATAGAACATACTTGGCTTGAAGCTCGGCTCGAGCTCGGAAAGCCGAGCTAGAGCTTAGAATTTTTGAGCTCGAAGTGCTTAGAGCCAACCCCAACTCGACTTGTATAAGGTAGAGCTGAACTAGAGCTGACCCAAGCTCAGGCTCGGCCGGACTCGGTTGCAGCCCTAGACCCATCAAGTAAATATAATGTCTTCATTATATTCCCAGAAGTGTCTATTTTCATAGTGAATAAGATAATAGACCCAACAGATAAATATACTTATACAACTGAAAGTATAATTATTAGGTGTCTCAATGGGCTGGGTTCGGGTCAGGCCTTTAACGGGCTGATTATAATCCAGTCTTTTGGAACTAGCACATCACAGCCTGATTACTAATCGGATGGGGGGAAGTCCAGCCCTTAGTATGGTATACGCTGCATATGCTTTGCAGCAGATACTGATCATGATTTTTTAAGTTTAAAAAATAGTTAATCATCGCCAGAGACAAGCTCAACACTTTGCTCTATTTTTAGGGGATGTGACATATGACTGAACTAAGAAGTGGAGCATTTAATGCATTGCCTAGGGAACGAATGGGACTAGTGATAAGTAGTAACTTTGTTTGCAACCATATATTTGCTTAAAGCGCCAACGTCCCAAATCCTTTAAACCGTTGATTGCATAGAATTAGATGATGGAGAACTCGTTTCACCCAGCTCTTCTACATAATAGATCTTGTGATCATGGTGCACCTATCAGACAGTTGGTTCTTGATTCCACAAATTACAGATCCCAAACAATGGCCTTAAGATCACGTCTGAACGTGATATGTGTCATATGATTCAAGAATTATTTTAATGGGAACTATGAAACATGTAATTAAACACTGGCCGTCTGATAGGTGGGCCATTATCGCAAGATCTATTTTGTGAAAGATCTAGGTGAAATAGAAACCTACATCATTTGATCCAACGAATTCAACTGGTTTCAAGAGATTTGAGACATGGGTGCTTTAAGAAACCCATGGGCGCAACCAGAGGTAAGCCCTCCTTTTCCGCCGGTGCAGAGCGCTTCAGATGTCGCTCTCAGTCAGTCAAATGCAGAAAGTCACTCAGGCACAATCAAATGAAGAAAAAGCTGTCAAAAGACTCTAATCGAAAGGAAAAAAAGCTAGAATACGGTGCCATAACTTATACGTATTGGTTTGGTCGAAAACCTATACATATCGCCGATACGTATCGGTATCGGCGGATTTTTGTGTTCACTGTTCACTGAAAAGGTAGCGTCCGTAGCCTATACACTGAAAAGGTAGCGTCCACCTCTAAATGCACCACAGTGTTTATTAAAAGCACCAACATCTCGTACCCTTAAAACCAATTGATAGCTTTGAATCTGAAGATGGAGATCATGTTTTGCCCCGATCTCTCATAACATGGATCTTTAGATCATGTATCCCCTATCAGATGGTCCTTATTTGATTACACATGTCATAGATTCCAAAAAAATGGATCTTAAATCCAATGACAAACGTCACACTGAAATGTGATTTTAAGGTCATATTTTGGCAATCTGTGAGTTGTGGAATCAAACATTTACCGTCAGATAGGTGCGAAATGCTGTCAAGATCTTTTTTGTAGAAGATAGGGGAGAAACATGATCTCCATCTTCTGATTCAGAGTGATCAACTGATTTTAAGAGATCTAATTAAGATGGTGTTTTAGTAAATGTGTTGGTGTGTTTAGAGATACCCAAAAGGCAAAAACAAAACAATCTGCCTTTTCAGTGGTGTAACAATCACAGTTGTGAGAAAGACATGTATCGAATGTAGGGATGCAAACCCTAAACCGAATGCTGAAACCGAACCGAAAATCGGCTCTCTCGAACCAGACTGAATCGCCTTGAAAACTGACCCGAATCAAACCAAACCGAAGTGAAATCGGTTCGGTTTTCAGCTTGGCTAGATGAAAATCGAAAACCGAAAGGGTAGGTTGAGTAAACCAGCTCCTTAATGGGTCGAAACCAGCTCGAATCAGATCCAAACCGACCCAAACCAACCCAAACCTGCCCAAACTGACCCGAACCGACTGTGTAAACCCACCTTGAACCGAACCGAACCTCTGGCTCCCACATCCTTTTAAGCTTTTTTTTGTTTTTTTTTGCTCTCACTCTCTCTCATCGGTCTCCTTCAGCCTCTAAGGCAAGCCCCACACACAGAGTGGCACGTGTCACACGCCACAGAGTAGCTTTGTTTTTCCGCTCTCGTTCTTCTCGGTCTCTTTAAGCCTTTTAAGGCACAGCCACACATCCCACACAAGTATTACACAGTAGCTTTTTTTTTTGTTTTTTTTTTTCTTTGTAGGTTGGTAGCACAACTATTAGTGGACAAGTATATATATTATATACACTAACTAAGTATATTATACTAATACAATATAAGAATATATATATATATATATATATATACATGTAACCCAAAAGGTTGCTTTCTCATCCATGTCCTCCAGCCGGCATGCATTGACCTGCTTTAAATCAGATGGTGCAGGTCATTTTCGTTTCCATCTTCTGTACAGTGGAACGAAGAACGATCTCCACCCTCTTTTAGAGGTCTCAATCGCTCCATCCAGTAGCGTATGCACGTTGAAGCTTGTGGGGGCTTCAGCCCCACAAGTTTGAAAAAAGCCTTTAACAGCTAACTAAAAGATTTTTTAGGCCCCTTAAATTATATGCACGGGACCCATAATAATCCTCTTTATATTTGTAACCAAAGCTTCGATTTTTGCAACCGAAGTTTTAAAGAGTGAAAAGCATGCATCGGTTGCAGAGTTAATCTTTAATTACAAATAAAAGAACTCTTTAAAGCAACTCTTGATCCGCCTTTCTCTCGCTCTGCGTTTTCTCTCTCCCAGTGCTTGCGTCTCTTTCTAATCTATGTCTCTTTCTTTAACATTTCTTTCTTTCTTTCTATATCTTATTAAATCCTAAATCTTTAGTTTCTTTAACTCTAAATCCTTTTCTTAAACTCCATATTCTAAATCCTTAATTTCTTAAACCCTAATTTATTTTTAAACTATAATTTCTAAATCACTAACTTAATACTAAACCTAAACTCCATCTCTTAAACCCTATTTTCTAAATCGAATTTTTTTTCTAAATCACAAACTCATTTTCCAATCCTTTGTAATAAATATTTTTCTTTGATTATATTTATTTATTTATTCAAAAATTTTATTTCTTAGGTAAAGATTAATTTTATTATTGATGTTGGAGTTTATTGTTTAGACGACTCTCCAAATATCACTTAAACACCAAAATGACATTTAAATGATCTTACATCATCAATAATTTAAGATGTAGGTGATCCCTACCTCAATGTGATTGATCATAGATTGAAGTTCAGCAAGTGGAAAAATGTTCTGTTAGGAAGATTTAAATCATCAGATTTGATGACCATAATATGAACCATTGTTTTTAATTTCCATGGTTGATATTAAGGTTCATCAATCGAATTATTTGATTTTCTTTATATTTTGTGATTTTTGGAAAAAAAATTCTACTTTAGAGAACGGAGGAAAGTTTTTTTCTAGGATATCGACTACAGGCTATCGGGTGCCCCCTGTTCAAGAAAATTTTGCGTTTGCCACTGCAGGTAAGTCTAAATCACATGTAAACCTTCTCTGTATTTTTGAGTACTAAGTTTTGTTGATCCAACGGTCATATTTTTTAAAAACTTTTAGTTATGGATTTTTCTCTGTTTTGGGTCAGGTAAGCCTATATCGCATGTAAACTTCTCTCTTTATTTTCGGTGTTACGAGTTTTGTTCATCCGATGGTCATATTTTTTGAAAAACTTCAGTTATTGATTTTTTCGATCTTTTTCTTCCTTCTCTGCGATTTATATACTTTTGTGAGGTGCTTGAATGTAGAGGGTTTTGCTCTTCTATCATCCAAACAAGCCATCAATTAAGACCCACATCAATTTCTAACCAAATGGAACTCTTATGATCAAAACCCATGTTCATGGAATGGGATTACATGCCAAAATGAACAAGTAGTTTCCATTAGCATGCCCAAAAAAGGATTAGAAGGTTCTCTTCCTTATGTTCTTGGATCGCTTCCATCCCTTAGACATATCAATCTAAGATTCCATATCATTTTATCAACCTCCTAAAGCCCAGAAGTCTCGAAAACCATCACAAAAATGGGACATTTACTCTTTTGGGGTGGTTTTACTGGAACTAATTTCCGGACGATCTCCAATGGATTTATTTAATGATTTGGAAATGGATTTGGTCAGATGGGTTCAATTCAGCATCGAGGGACACAAGCTTCTTTCAGATGTTTTAGACCCATTATTATCTTGGGAACCAGTGATGGAAGAAGAAATTGTCCTCGTGCTAAAAATTGCTTTGGCTTGTGTTCAGGCAAATGTCGAAAGAAGACCTTCAATGAGGCATATTTGCCACATATTGGACTTGATCATATGGTCATTGGGTGGCATTGATCGAGTGGGATGATCAAAATGAATGTCGATGATGGAGTAATCACAATCAAGTTGCTTCTAATAGAACATCAATTGGAGATGGTTTGAATGGTACAACTAAGTTCATATATGCTATGTGTTGTTATATTTATTTATTAGTTTAGAATATAATAAATATATTAAATATTTTTAAAAAAAATAAAACTTCCTTTTAATTTCTTTTTTAATTTTGTCAGTTAATTTTTTAAGCAATAGATGTTCTTATTTTTGTATGCAAATAAATAGTCTCACACTAGTAAAAGTAAAAAGTGTCTAGGCTATATATAGAACCTTTCACCTTCTATTATTGTTTGACAATAAGAAGATAAGAGTATGCCTAGCGGGGAACACAGGGAGTTTATGATTGGGAAATGAGTTTATGAGTTTATGATTTAGAAAATAGGGTTTAGGAGATGGAGTTTGGGTTTAGTATTAAGTCAGTGGTTTAAAAATTATAGTTTAAAAATAAATTTAGGGTTTAAGAAATTAAGAATTTAGAATAAAGAGTTTAAGAAAATGATTTAGAATTAAGCAAACTAAAGATTTAGAATTAAGCAAGTCAAGCCGTTTCCACATCAGCATGGACCTATTTTTTCATTATATATATATATATATATATATATATATATATATATATATATATATATATATATATATATGTTTATTTTTTATTATTTTTGTGCCGTCCTTTTTTCGGTTCCGACTACAATACGTCCGTTGTCTTACAATTGCGGGCTCTTTTTTACGATAACAGGCGATAATATATGATAATAGGCAATCTATTTTAATTGGGTATATAATACGAAATTACTGTAAAATTATTAGTTAGTGATCTACTAAACATAAGAACGCAAGACATTAACCAAAAAAAAATTCAAAAAACTCGCTAGCATCGCGCTATCTTAAGTTGGCGGTCGTTATTTTAAGATAGCGACCGTTATTTTAAGTTGGCGGTCGCTATCTAAAGACGGCATTAGATGATAATCTAGTTTAATTATATGCATAGTATAAAATCACTGTAAAAAAATAAATAAATAAATCGATAACATACCGCTATCTTAAAATGGCGGTCGCTATCTTAAGATAGCAGTATGTTAGTGATCGTTATCTTAAGATAACGGTAGCTATCTTAAGATAGCGGTATGTTAGTAATCACTATCTTAAGATAATGGTATGTTAGCAGATTTTTTTTTTTTTTTTGTTACTTATATCTTTCATTCTTATATTTTTTTACAGATCACTAACTAATAAAGGTTGCTATCTTAAGATAGCGACCGTTATTTTAAATTGGCGGTGGCTATCTAAAAACGGCATTAGATGGTAATATATTTTAATTGTGTACATGATATAAATTAGTAGTTCGCTCGACTGCTATCTTAAGATAGCGACTGCCAACTTAAGATAGCGGTCAAGATAGCGGTATGTTAGCGATAGCTATCTTAACGGTATGTTAGCGAATATTTTGAATTTTTTTTTTCTTTTTTTTTTTGTTACTTATATCTTTCGTTCTTATATTTTTTGCAAATCACTAATTAATAAAGGTCGCTATCTTAAAATAGCAACACGACATTAGATTATAATTTATTTTATTTGTGTACATGGTATGAAATCAGTGTAAAAAAAAAATAACGGTAAATTAGTGATCACTAAAATCTGTTTGAGTGTGATGTGGTGTGCATAGGATTTAAGATTCAATTTTGGGGATCTGTGACACCCTATGGACCAGCGCCTTAGACCAAGCTGTCAAAGAACAGAGAGGAGACGTTCTGAATCTGAATTCGCTGATTTCCCATGGTACGAATGGATCGATATTGTATCGGATTTATTTCAGAACTCGTTCTGTCAAACAAGGTATAAAGGTGGCATCCTGTCTGAAATTGAACAAGCTCCCATTTGACCGTAACAACGCCAACACCACACTACAAGAGATAGGTGGGGAAAAAAGATGGAGGAATAGGTTAGAATGGGAAGACAAAAGCCTCAAATTTGCTTTTCTTCCCTTCTTCAAGCGCATGCCAAGTTAGTACTTCCAACTTTCATCTTTTCTTTTCTTTTTTTTTTTGTTCTTTTCCACATCATATATATTAGATTGCTGACTAGTGGATCTTTTTCATTTATCATCTTATCATGTTAGCATCTAATACTTAGTTAAGCTCACGGCAACCTACAACACTGCAAGAGAAATATGGGACTAATAGGATGGTCATGTTCTTCTGACTCAGAACAATTTCTGTAATAGCCCGAAAAATCACGCAAAACTATGACCTCGGGATCCGTGCCCGATTGGTCACAAGTTTGACCAATCAGGAGATCAAGAGTTAGCATAGGATGTGATGAACGGACGAGATGTGATAGCTTGAGTGATTGCGTGGTGTGTATTGTAAATAGGAAGTCGTATACACCTACCGCGGTGTATGTGCTCAACACACAAGTGAAGAATAGGATAAAAGGGTTTAATAACCCTAGATAGGTATTTTGGGTTGTTGAAGGAGAGTAAAGAAGAGAGAGAGAGAGAGTAAAAAGAGTGATTAATGCAAGGAGTAAAGGCTAGTTGAGGAAGGAAGGATTCAAGTATTAAAGAGGCCGATTCAACGCAAGGGATCCGCTGAAAAGCTAAAGCTGGAACCCTAGCCTTCCAACCCTAGAATTGAAATCAACTTGAGATCTATTCAAGGTAAGATTTTTGTAAATAAAATGCATAGATTATAGGGGTTAAGTTGTAGTTGAATGTGGGTCAAAATCATAGGATAATGGCTTAGAAAAATAGAGGAAAAAGTATGAAAAAAGAACAAATGAAAGGTTGAATCGACAATTTCGACATCGAAATTGGATTTCGATTAATCGAAATTGGATTTCGATTAATCGAAATTGGCCAGGAAGTTGAAAGGTCAGAGGACCCCGATTTCGATTAATCGAATTTGATTTCGATTAATCGACTTTGGATTTCGATTGATCGATTTAGGGATCGATTAATCGTCGAGAACTCCAAAGTGGACCCCAGGGGTTGGAGGAAATGACTTGAGGAAAAATCGACTAATCGAAATGGGATTTCGATTAATCGATTTTAGTTTTCGATTAATCGATTTGGGATCGAGTAATCAACTTGTGAAACTCACGCTCGAATCGGAGTCTACTTTGTGAAAGAAGAATTTCGATTACAAATTGATTGATTAATCGAATGAAAACTTCATCGTTGAAAGGAAATTACTTATGAAAAGAAGAATTTCGATTAATCGAAATTGGATTCGATTAATCGAATGAAAACTCGACTGTTCGAACTGAGAATGGACTTTGCGAAAAGGAGAATTTCGATTAATCGAAATTGCTTCGATTAATCGATATTGACCTTCGATTAATCGATTTTAGAGTTCGATTAATCGACTGACATAAATTATGTTGACTTTTGGGTTTGACTTTAAGATTCTTGGGGGATCTTATACCTTCCTTATTGCATCCTTTGTGATGTGTTTTACCTGTTATATGGTACCATAGGTGGTACGTGTGGACTAGTGCACAAGGAGCCACGTGGGACCTTGATGCATTGATCAAAGGAAGACTTGAGGTAGGGAACACCTTGAACATGTACTTTATTTTACAAGAGCATGTATGTAGTGATATAGAACTCAATTCAAATGGTTATTTCTTAAGAATTTGTGAAAAGTGTGTGTGTGTGACACCCATAAGAGTAATCATAATGAGCCATCCCCAGGGGATGAAGAAGTAAAGAGATAAGAGCATCAGGTGTGATGCAAGTAAATGGATACATCTCAGGGATGTATCCAAAGATTGAATCATGTTTGATAGGGCCTAACTGATATAAGATAGCACAATTACACGGTGAACAACTATATGTAAGGCACCGATATTTTTGTTATTTGAGGTTTGATAGGGTACCCCACCGACGTGGCGGGATATCCACGACTGACACGGCAGGATATCCGTGACCGATACGGCGGCGAAACCGTAGGCCAGTGCGGAGGCTTATCCGTACATAGTAAGCACACCCCAGGGGTGTTGATTGAGACAAGTGAAACCCCGCCACCAATCCCCAGGGGAAAGGGGCTTGGGTACTATTTGTATTCCCAGGGAATACGGTTAAAACTGTCTATATAGATGACGATGATGGGTATCTCGTCGGGGCTCGATGCTATATTGCTCGGGGATTACTTAAGTTGAAAGTTTAAGTTTTGCTTTAGGCCTTCTCAGCATCATTCATGAGTAAATGAAAATATAAGTAATCAATAGTAAAACGAAATGCTTTTTAACTGTTCATTAACAACTGCATAGATACATCATGCATGGCATATCATGGAATATATGTGAGTCATAATTTATATGTTCAACCGTGTATGTTCCCTATTGAGCTAGGATGTAGCTCACCCTATAGACTATACGTCGCAGGTCCACTACTAGCAGCTGCCGAGGCTTCAGGAGACGCTGACCCCGGTCAGTCGGACCTTGCGGCCGGCGAAGAGTTGGAGCCACCTCCAGAGGACTTCTTCTAGAGGACTCCGTTGTGCCACTTTGAGAGATTCTTGGAGAGGTTTTGTACGGCTTGGTATGTCAAGCCTTTATTTTGTTTAAAATCATGTATATAAGGAGTTGAGATTTCTCTTTTGGGACGAACCATCCGTGATGATTTCTATCATCGATGGTTCGGATCGGTTCTCCATTCATGCAGAGGCATGAGGGTAGAACTATCTTTTGGAGAGTTGATTAATATAGATTTAAATTCCGCAATTTCATTTATAGTACCTTTTGATGCTTGATATACCAGTGTTCCGTGCTTAGCTAAAGGGCACGGTCAGGATGATCGTGCTGATGGCACGGGTTTCGGGGTGTCGAAATCCGGGCTGTCACAATTTCATAATTTAGGCATTGATCTATAAATATATATATATTTTTTCATGCATAATCGTACTTAATCGAAGGTAATAACACCAAAAAGTATATTGTTCTTTCTTTTCAGAGGGCACAGTTTTTAACATCAGTCTCAACGAATCAAGCATTAGTAGTAGGTTGTAATACAGAGGGTTTGGGCTTGTACCACAAGGTCACAGGATTGAGTCTGGCTTACCCATCAAAAGAACAAAAGGTTGGAATACAGTAGTCAAACGACCTGTTTTATCGTTCCTTAAACTCTGAAAAATGATTCAAAATGAAAAGTTTTAGAACATTATACTATTCTTAAAAGGATTTAGAAAAACCCGATTTTAAGGATTTTTTACGTTCTCAATTTTCTATGAAAATCCTATTATTTTCATAGAAAATGATGAATAATCTTATTTTTCTAAAACTTTTTTCAGAGTATAATGTTTTAAAACTTTTCTTCATAGTTTTATTTTTCTAAATAATTTTAAACTCTAAGAAGTACATCGGCTATTTTCCGATGAGCTAGTATTAGGATCTTGGGCAGAGCACCAACAGACAACAGTGGGGGTTTGCCAATTCCTGTTGTATATGTGCTGCCAAGTCATTGCGTTAAACTGATCTGATCCTCCACCAATTGATTGCCGAATCCGAACTTTGTTATTATGATAGAAAGCTGAAAGAAGAAAATTGTGCGTTTTTTTCTTTCAATTTGATTGAATATATGATCACTGTTATGTTATTGGTATTGGAAGTTTACTTTTTACCATCAAATGGTTTGCTTATCATTAGTATTTTTAATTTTCAGCTAGATGGAAAAGAAGAAATGGCACACTTTGAAGCGGTCGGTGGTATAGTTCTATGCCTGAACGGAGCTCGGGTTCTTGGAATTTTGCCACATGGCAGTGTGGGCGGATTGTTGGCTTAAAAACAAGCCAAAATCAAGATCATCAATCTCTGATATCATTGATGGCTTAAAAAACAAAAAAGCCGATATGAGGAAAGCATCTAACTAGCTTCCCCAACATGTACATAGCGGAAACATTGTAAAAGCGTATTAAATCGGAGATGCATGATCAAGGAGATCCATGCAGAGCTCCTAACATAAATACAAAAGATGACTCTCAAAACTATATGCTTTCTATATTATCAAATGCACTTACAAAAGACTTTGGTTCACAAACTTCTTGATTTGATGATGTATCTCTTTGACGTTGACAGAAGACCCATTTATAGACTACTAAGACTTAAATTTAGTACATCACAATTAATTCACTTTTTACACTTTTCAAGACACTCATTAACATCACACATAATTCAAAATGAATCTAACTTAATTGACACACTTAACTAGGAATGACATCTAGTAATTTATCCATCATTCTTCGGTTAACTCAAAACAATAAATTTTGATTTACAACTTCCAACAATTCTTCTTAAATCAAAATTACGCATTGCTTCGCGCTTCATCTTGAATGAGCTTCTTCATGTTCTTCACTTCTTCTTCAAGAGACTTGATCAACTTTTCAAGCTCATGTACTTTGACTTGTGCTCGAATCACATGCTCATAGTTTGCATCAATAAATTGTATATTGTATACTTCAGGAAGATAATGAAGTGCAGTGAACACGACATTCTCGATAGCGTCATTCTTGGATGATGCTTCATTTCCATCAAACTCATAATAAATATCATTTCTGTCAATAGTGACAAAAGCCTTGAATACTGGTCTGTGATCTGAACCAGTTTTCCACACTTTATAAATTGGGATTTTGAGCTTCAATTCATCAATCGCATCTTATAACATTTTTTTTTAATGAGGCTTTAACAACAATGGGGTCAGTCGTTATAGTACTGCACATGAAACAAATTATCAAACAAAACATTGACCTTGTATTTGTGAACACCAGGCGGACTCATTGTGGACTTCACTCGTCCAAAACATATGAGAATGGGAAGCTTTTTGTAAGTGCATTTGATCATATATAAAGCATATAGTTTTGAGAGTCGTCTTTTGTATTTATGTTAGGAGCTCTGCATGGATCTCCTTGATCATGCATATCCGATTTAATATGTTTTTACAATGTTTCCGCTATGTACATGTTGGGAAAACTAGTTAGATGTTTTTCTCAGATCGGCTTTTTTGTTTTTTAAGTCATCAATGGTATCAAAGATTGACTCTTGGTTTTGGCTTGTTTTTAAGCCAACAATAGTATCAGAGCTTGGATGATCTTAGATGTGGCTTGCTATGAGCCAACATCAGTATCAAACCGTCATTAGGAGAAATAAAAAAATGTGTTGTATGGGAGCATTTTTAAATGGGTGAAATTTTGTTAAGGGTTTAGTGGTTATATTGCAGAAAGTGTGGTGTATTAGAGTTTGACGATGAAAAGAGTCACTCTATAGTGAAGTCCATCATTATTTTTAAGGTCAATGTTTTGTTTGATGGTTTGTTTGTGCAATTATGATGACGACAGTTGTTAAAGTTTCATTCAAAAAATGTTATAGGTCGATTAATGAATTGAAGTTAAACTCATCATAAAGTAGCAAAATTTATTCAATATAAATGATTTTATCAGTTTGATGAAGCATCATCCAAAAAGAACGTTATCAAGAATATCGTGTTCGTTGCACTTCATTATCTTCCTGAAGTATACAATATACAATTTATTGATTCAAACTATGAGCATGTGATTCGAGCACAAGTTAAAGTTTGCATCAATAAATCATATATTGTATACTTCAGGAAGATAATGAAGTGTAGCGAACAAAACATTCTCAATAGTATCCTTCTTGGATGATGCTTAATTTCCATCAAACTCATGATAAAGATCATTTCTGCCAATAGTGACAGAAGCCTTGAATACTGCTCTGTGATCTGAACCAGTTTTCCACTCTTTATAAATTGGGATTTTGAGCTTCAATTCATTAATCGTATCTTGTAACATTTTTTTTTAATGAGGCTTTAACAACAATGGGCTCAATCGTCAATGTATTGCACAGGAAACAAACCATCATACAAAACATTGACCTTACTTGTGTTTGTGAACACCAGGCGGACTCACTGTGAACTTTACTCGTCCCAAAAAATAATGATGGACTTCACTCGCCCAAAAGACAACACATTTCTTTTAATCTCTCAATGATCAAACACGCTCAACCTTGACGGTTTGTTATTGATGTTGGCTCATAACAAGCCACATCTATGATCATCCAAGCTCTGATATCACTGTTGGCTTAAAAACAAGCCAAAATCAAGATCATCATTCTCTGATACCATTGATGGCTTAAAAAACAAAAAAGTCGATATGAGGAAAGCATCTAACTAGCTTCCCCAACATGTACATAGCGGAAACATTGTAAAAGCGTATTAAATCGGAGATGCATGATCAAGGAGATCCATGCAGAGCTCCTAACATAAACACAAAAGATGACTCTCAAAACTATATGCTTTATATATTACCAAATGCACTTACAAAAGACTTCGGTTCATAAACTTCTTAATTTGATGGTGTATCTCTTTGACATAGACAAAAAACCCTTTTATACACTACTATGACCTAAATTTAGTACATCACAATTAATGCACATTTTACACTTTTCAAGACACTCATTACCATCACACAAAATGAATCTAACTTAATTGACACACTTAACTAGGAACGACTCTTAGTAATCTACCCATCACACTTCGGTTAACTCAAAACAATAAATTTTGATTTACAACTTCCAACACGGATGATGTGGCAATCAATTTAGAGATCTAAAGCAATCAATTTTGGGTGCTTTTAGACAAAGGGATGAGGAGATATGAAAAGATATAAAGACGTAATTTTTTATTTTTTTTCCGGAACAAGACAACTTGAGATTGAGTTTTTATTAAAGGTACCTTTCTTAGCACCCACTCAATCTCTAAAAGCACCCACATTGGAAACCCCTTCAAAATATTGATTGCTCCAAATCAGATTATGGAGATCATGTTTCATGCCAATCTTCCACACAATGGATCTTGAGATCATGTCTCACCTATCATACGGTCAGTCTGTGATTCCACATGTGTCACAAATCTCCAAACAATGGTCCTAAAATCATGTTTGACCGTGATGTCTGCCATAAAATTCAAGGGGCATTTTTTGGGATTAGTGGCATGTGAAATCAAAAGCTGACCGTTTGATAGGTGCAATATGATAACAAGATCCAGTGTATAGAAAATCAAAGTGAAAAATGATCCTCCTCACCTAATCCGAAGCAATCAATGTTTCGGAGGGGTTGCACGCGTAGGCTCTTTCAAAGATCTCGTGGGCGCTAATCGAAGTACCCTTTTATTAAACACGTGAGGAGTTAGCATCTGGTGTCCTAAATAACGTCAGGTGTTTTTTTGAATAAAAAAACTAGTGTAAGGCTTTGTTCAAGAGACCAGAATCGAGAGGATTCTGAGTTTTCGAGAGACCAGATTCTGAGTTTTTACTCAGAAAGTGTTGTAAATCTGAGTCTTTGTGTAAATCTCCTGTTCGAGAGTTTGCATTGGGGTTGCCACTTTCCGAGTGATTCCAAGTGACAATGACAGGCAGGTGTTGGTGCAAATTGGCCGGAAAGGCTCAGAATCTGAGCTAGCTAATTATACTCCCCCTCTCATACTACACTGGATGAGAACTAACATATTATTTTGCAAAGCCTAGATAATTTAAATGCCCTCTGCTGCACAACTCCAAACATGGGATTTAAGTGAGGAAGAAGGTTGTTGTTATTTCTGGTTCTTAAGCAATTAGCAAAACTCAATAATTACAAAATAAATAAATAAATAGGATCATAATTGTGTGTTGAAGAAGTACCATGAAATTATTGTCTTTGTTTTCTATGAAAAAAATATAGAGAGAGAATCTTCTGTTCTAGTTTTTTTTTTAAAGCGAAATGGAGAATTATTAGATTATATAATTGGGGAGATGGTGAAAGATTCAAAAAAAAGAGAGATAGAGAGGTGAGAGCAATAGAGAGAGAGAGAGAGAGAATCCTCCATAAGGGAGAGTCCTCCGTTAGAGAGAGAGAGAGAGAAAGAGTCCCTCTGTTCGATTTTTTCCTCGAGGAAGAATGGAATGGATAAGATAAGTGTTTCTATCTGCTGATCTAATAACACGTGTCGCCCCCTCCTTCTATCTTTATCTTGATCTTGCATTTTTCCTTTTTCTTTTTCAAGTGAGTGGCTTTATTTGCAAGCTAAAAATCTTTCAGCCCAACCTCCTTTATAATTAGGTATGAAGTTCTATTGAGCTGCAAATGAAATAAACTTAGTGTTAATTTATTTTATTTGCAACCTCCATATCCTTCATGGAAGCTATACGGGTTTGTTGGGTTTGGCCGAGTTCCGATTGGGTCAAGTTTGTTGGGTCTGGCGGAGTTTGGATTGGGTCAGGTTTGTTGGGTCTGGCGGAGTTTGGATTGGGTCAGGTTTGTTAGGTCTGGCTGAGTTCGAATTGGGTTGGGAAGAACAAAAATTAGGTCCGGTCGAATCTAGTGGACCCAACCCAACCCGATAATTTATATATAAAATCAAGGAAAATAGGGGGATTTTAATCGAGTCAAGTCAACTTTTCAAGTCGAATCGGAAATATATCCTTAATCCGTTGGTCGAATCAGGTCAAGTCGGACATACACTTATGACCAATCCACGTGGAATCAAGATCGGGTCGGTTATTGTATCTAATGAGGTTTGCACCTAGAACCTAGGTGCCACTAAGCAATCACTCAACCACTACAATACTTACAAACTTGTGTGGACTATTAGTTTTTTTTAATACATATATAATTGTTGATAATCAAAATAAGGCATATCGGCTAGGTCCAAGGCCGATATATATGTGATATATCAGTTAAAGATCATGGCACACCTATTAAATGGCCAGATCTTGATTTCACATCGCACGCATCCCTCAAAGTGACACTTGAGAGCCCTTTCTCTTGGGATTTTGAGTGGTTTCCGACTGACAACGACAGGTAGTCGTTCGACCAAATTGCTTAGAAAAGCTCAGAATCTGAGCTTAGATTGCGACGCCATTGTATACACAAGAGAAATATATACATCAGATCCCAACTCATCATATGCTTACAAAAAACCAAAAGAAAAATTGCAGGAAAATCATTTGGAGAAGATGACGGTGAGATCAGATCCCAACTCATCATCGTCAGTACTCATTTTTTGGCTCACCGGACGGCCACTGGACCGAACGATGCTGGCATCGGGTGCTAATCGCCGGGTGACTGGGCCGCCACTTTTGTGATCGCTTACTCTGTTAAGATCCGCCAATATATCAGCATCCTCACGCTGATGCTCATGCTCAGAGTGGGCCCAAAGGAAGTGTCAGGCGCATAGATCAAAATCTCGGTTTCCGAACCATAAATTTCGGTCAAAGTATCAATAAATTTCGGTTTTTTTTTTAAATATGCTCCGAACTTTATTTTATTAGTTTTTTTTAACTCTTTAACATTATTAGAATATATATTTACACTAATGAGGCTAATCTTCGTCCGTTTAATACATACACTTTGTTAGTTGCGGGCAATGACGTTTTGAGAATAAACTTTTATAGTTAATAAATACAAGTAGATGTGATGCACAGGTCGGACGAAGCTTACGAGCTTTAACTTGATAAGCTCTTATAATGCCCAATGTTCAATGAGCTTTTGGTTTTGGGCCTAGTCTGATCTCTTAAGCCATTTTTAAGCCCCTAGCCTTAAGATTTTAGAACCTAGCCAAACGAACAAACAGGCTAGCCTGACCCAATTTACAGCCTTACTTGTATTATTTTAATATTTGAGCGTGCCAAGCCAGCGCATTTTCATACTACGGCAATCTTATCTCTTGCAAATCTATAAGCAAGAGGAAGATGAGATTCATCGAATTTTGACTCCATCTCTCTTAGATTTTTATCTCTCATTTTTTTTCACAAATAATTATACATAAACTTGATATCTCTTATATATATATTATAGAGGGAGTTGAAGGTATCAGATCTTTCCTATAAGTATAACTAAACATATACTCTAACTATACACAATATTATTAACTAAACTAGATGTAAGGGAAATACAAAGGTGGGCGGGATCAAAGATCTCGCTAAGGTGGGCCAGATTATGGGTAAAAAATATCGGCCAAAATTTTAAAACTTTGACTCAATTACGGCCTCAGCTGAAGGGAGAAAATAAACTAATAAACCTAGCAACCAGAGAAGCAGTAGCTCATTTGGGACCCTCCCTCCCATGTGAGAGAGGGTCAGACACTCGTCCTCCACACTCGTCCTCCACGCTATTTTTTAGCTTATGTTTGTGGGAGTGAGATTCACTTATGTAAATGCGTGTATTCTCGAGCTAGTCTCGACTAAATATCCGTATCAAAAATAAATAAATAAATAAATAATAAATCTAACAAAAGCACTTACAAAATACCGTACGCTTGGACGGACAAAAATGTCCTATTTTTAACTTTAATATAAAAGATGCTATTAAAGTGACGTCACAATTTTAAAAAGTCAAAAAAAGAAACGCATCTCTCTCCTTTTTCACTTTCCATCTTTCTAACTCTGGATGGACCCTAAAATAAAAGTTAGGAACCTAAACTCCCCCTCTCGGCTAGGGCTATTCTCGGAGTCTGAGAGGCGCCGACGGCGGCCGGACGAACACATCGACCCTCCTTCAATTCTCAGCAGTCTGAGACCTGCCGGCGGTGGCCCGGACCAACACATCGACCCTCCCTTCAGCTAGGTAGGGTTTCTCTCTCTCTCTCTCTCTCTCTCTCTCTCTCTCTCTCTCTCTCTCTTGGTTCTTTAGGGTTTCGTGAGGGAGAGGAGGGAGAGAAGAAATGGGGTTCAAAAAGCTGTTTTGATTTTGGCAAAGTCTGGAAGAGGGAGAGGAGAAGAGAAGAAAGGGTTTTTTTTTTTTTTGGCAAAAACTAGGTTTAAAACCCATTAAAAAAATTTCAAAACTCGAATGTGATTTCTCGGTTTAGAATTATTAGTTAGAGTTTGATAGTTTGAGATTTATGGGTGCTGTTTTAGTTAGAGTTTTAAGATCATGAATGCTTTTATAAATTTATTAGTGATTTCGACATTGACATTTTTTTTTGTCTAGTTTTAGCTGATTTTTGGAGATTGAAGTGTTTTGTTTTTCTTATTTTTTCTGCTTGATTTGTTCTTGGTTTAATATTGCTTGTTGGTGAATTATTAGGTGTATTGGTTATGCACAGCTGTTTGTTGTATAATCCATTAGACCCTGCTTGCTCAGATCTGATGTCAATATGTAACTTTTAGTGGCTCAAAGATGGATATTGCCACACTCCCGAATAGAGTTGGTACTATGCAACTCAATGGTTGATTTTAAATATAAATATTATTTAAAAAAATTATAAAAAACATACATAAAGAGAGAGAGATATGTTATGTACATTAATTTAGTAATATATATTTTATTGTTTCAAAAAAAATTCTATAATTATGATAATAATTAAATGGCAAACTTATAAAAATATAAAGATGTATAATATAATATATAGAAAGAAACAAAAGGAAGAGAGAAGCCCAATAGGCATAGGCCGGAAAGGGCTAACCTCTTAAGCCCAATGGTTGCTTCCAACGGCTAAAAGATGTTAAATGAACTTTTGTATAGATCTCTTTTCATATTTCTTTCCGAAGAGAGGTTTTGTCTTGCGCCAACGGCTAAAAGATCGGCTTTTCGTATATGTCACTTCGGATTTTTTTCAAATTTTTGTTTATCTCTTCACTGTCATAGAGATAATAATATCTCTCTCTTCTCTCTTGTATTATTATTTTCTTTTTTTAAGAATCTTTTTGTGTATCAGAAAATTTGTATGACATTTTCTTTTTGTAATCTAGAAAATAACATATTGTATCTTTTTATATATCAAAAATTTGTGTGACACTCTCTTTTTTTAAAGTACAATCTAGAAAAGAATATACTGTTCTTGTCAAAATTGGGTTCTGTTGTATCCTAAAGGCAAATTCGCTGGGACCCCGATAGCATAGTGAACTATGCGTCTCAGAGTCATTTTCAATATCATTTATTTCAACAAGAAAGGGCGCCATTTTATTACTTTTTAAAAAGTTAAATGTGTTTAAAATCTTGCCTCATGAAAACATTTATATATTGGCATAGTTTAGATTTATGATTAGATCCAATGTATCAAATATCGGCCGATACCGATACGTATCAGTATCCTACTCGATATCAGTATCGGCCGATACATATTGGTATCAGCAGATTCGTATCGGTCCTCCAAGGACCAATACCGATTTTGTTACCTTGGTTAGATCCTTCAAAACCTCAAACCTTATGTGGTTTTGTTTTATGTAATTTTTCCTCATTAATGTAATTGTTTTTGAGTTAATGTTTACTTATATGACCCATACACTAAGGATGGCACATAGGTCAATCCGTCAATGTCTGCAAATCAATGTGAGTACATTTTATTTATATATTTTTTATAATGGGGTATCCGGCCTCTAGAGAACCAGACTAAGTCTCCGGGTATGTGCAACACCTATCGTAAGGATAAATCTCTGCAAGTGGCCAACGAGGGGTGAGATTCAAACTCTGAACCTCCGCTTCCTGAGGCATGGTATTACGCCACACCCCTGTTGGTTCCTTTTTTGACATTCGACAAAAAATATCTGATTTGACATGTGGAACTCATTCTGAGCATCATTTTGATGTATGGATTTAAACCATTGATCAAAATAGTCTTCTATTAAATATGATTAACTTGCTTTTACTGGCTTTTAGGCTCTTTGTCAGGTATTAATAGGTGCATGGTTCGAACTGTGTGGATCATTCTCACCTCACCAAAATGTTCAAAAGTGGGTATTTGCAGCTGAAGGTTTGGTATGCAACTAATTGTTCCATCGTTGACTACATTGACCCAGACGATCAAGATAATTTTTCATCCCACTCTTTCATAGTAGATCTTGAGAGCATGACCCACTTATCAGACAGTCAGATGTTTATTCTATGTGGGACACATTCTAGGCCATACCTAGGCAATTTTATTGACTAGGCGAAGCCTCGATTTTGAACCATTGTGCCATAGTTGAAGCAACTTAGGCTGTGTTTGGCATTGGTCTTTGGAAGAGTAGAAAAGAGCAGTTACTACTCTTTGTTTATGCAAATGAATATGGCATAGAGAGAATGATTGGAGGAAGAAAAAATGGGAGGATGCTTTTTGAAACATGAAAAACATTCTTTAAAAAAACAAGAAAAATCATTCTCTTTTAAAGAGGACTATTTTTCCTATTTCAAAGAGAAGCGTCTCTTTTATCCTCTTCCAATCCTTCTCTCTCCCCACATTTCTTTGCAATAACAAAGAGCAGTTGCTACTCTTTTCTACTCTCCTAAAGAGCAGCCCTCTGCTGTAACGCAAAACACTTTGAAATGAGACTTTGTTTGGTTGCAAGCGGAGAGTGAAAAAGATGAATTTGTGTCTCTTTAAAAGAGCAATATAAGCCTCCTCTTTGAAGTGGCCGCCAAAGATGAATCCGAAATGCAGCCTAAGTTGCTTTGGGGTTCGTTTCTTTGTTTATTTCCTCTCCCTTAAAGAAACTTTTTTTAGTCCGTTCCATCCATTATTCAAAATCAAATCTTGATTTTTTAATTCTTGAAAAGATTTTCCAACGTTCTAAAGATATGTCTTAAATGATGTATAAAATTATTCTTGTGTGGTTGTATCTTGTATGAATCATGTATTACTGTTCACAAATGATAGATTGATAATTTGATATATTATGATGGTCAACTGAATCAATTCACTCAATTGATGATTAATATGTTACATATTATACGCCTAATTACATATATTTATAAGCCCAAGATGCTACACTCAAGCTAATTGGGTGGCACGTGGCTCTCCCAGGCCAGGGGGATCGGGTGAAACTCTAGGAGCAAACGGTGGAACAACGACAAAGAAAGGAAAACCCTGCAAATGATATTTATGGATTTTGAGAAAACTTATGATAGAGAGTTGAGACAAATAATTTGGTGGACGCTCAGAAATAAATGCATGTTGAACTTATAAATTGAGCCCATATTTGTGGCCCTGTCTTGACCAAGTACAGGTACGGGAATAAAACAGCCCTGGAAATATACAAAAAAAAACGGTAAATTTTGGAAAATTTGCGATGATTATAATTATATTAATAATTATAAAAATAAAAAATATATATGTTGTGACCAAACATGGATTTTAAACGGAAAAAGGGGTTTAAAACATATTTTTCGAAAAAAGAGGTTTAAAACGCGTTTTTCCCAAAAAAAGATAACGGAAATTTTTTAAATACATTTTTCAGAGGGTTTTTTCGTTTTTCCCAAAAAAAAAAAAAACATTGCTTGTTTGTTCACCATGCACCATGATCATAGTAGCATAAACCAGACTTGCAAGAAGAGATTCTGTGTACTACTTGTTCCTACCACAGGATGAAGTTGGCATAGATTGTTCATTGCAGGTTTCTGAAGGCCCTTGATCAAATGGCATAGATTGTTCAAAGATGCAATTATTGGGGCAAATCATAGTTTGCCAATTGTTGCCTACGGGCGCACACACAAGTGGCCCACTCGCACACACAAGTGGCCCACTCCACCCCCACTAATTCAAAGCCTTCAATACCGGTCAAATGAATAACCAAAAGTCAAACTAGTTTTGAGGTTTACACAGTAAACCGTTAATATTAAAAGAGTTTGACTGTTTTGAATTAGGTGATTGAGATGTTTTTTCCACTCAAATTTTTACACCTATGGTCTTTCGATCATGTGGAATTCCTACAAAACATGAAAAAAAAGAGGGGGGAAGTCAATTACCAACTCTATTTATTTATTGGCCGTTCAAAAGCGTATTCAGTCGAGGACCAACTCTATTTATTTAATATTGGCCGTTCAAAAGCTTATTCACTGGAGGTATTCTTTGCTTTATTATAATTCTTTTGACTTGAACACAGAAAAATAAGAAACAAATAAATGTCTATCCATTACCCACTCACTCTCTCTCTCTCTCTCTCTCTCTCTATAGATCTCTATCTATGTCCTGCGAGCTCACTGGTTTTCTAACTCCATTTTTTAGGCCTCATTCATGGAGGCTGTGAAGGGTGAAATCGTCTCTCGCTTATGGGATCCCATTACACAATATCTAACACATAACATTAAACTTGAAGAACAAGTTGGCTCGCTAAGGAAGGAGATTAAAAAATTGATGGAGAAAAGAAATGACGTGAAAAGAAGTGTTAAAGTTGCTGAGAGAAAGGGATTAACCCCCAAAGAGGAAGTCACAGGATGGCTTGAAAGGGTAGAAGCTACTAAAGTTGAAGCTTACCAAATCGAAGCTGCTTTTGATCAAAGGAGAAGAACGAGGTTTTTGAAATATTTTTCTTGGTCCAACTACCAACTTGGGAAAAGAGTGGTGGATATCCTCGCAGATGTGGTTGAGTTAAAAGATGAAGGTGGTTTCAGCCATGTGGCATATGAATCGCTTCCTGATCCCGTGACTGAGATGCCTAGCACATCTACTGTGGGCATGGATCTAACGGTGCAGAAGGTCCTACGTTACCTTAGCGAAGATAAAGTAGGAATCATCGGCGTATTTGGTATGGGGGGTGTCGGTAAGACGACCCTTCTAACAAAAATCAACAACCAATTTCTCCAAAGAGGCCATGATTTCGACGTGGTGATTTGGGTTGTTGCATCGAAAGAACCAAATTTGGAAAATATGCGAAAGGATATTGGAAAGAAGTTGGGCTTCACTCAAGATTTGGTGGCTGAAAACATATTCAAAGCCCTAAAGGAGAAAAAGTTTTTGATAATGTTGGATGATATTTGGGCAAGGCTGAATGTGGAGGAGTTGGGAATTCCTCTTCCTAATAGCCAAAACAAGTCCAAGTTACTATTCACAACAAGATCTGAGGAAGTATGCGGACAAATGGAAGCTCGCCGGAAGGTTAAAGTAGAATGTTTGGCACGTAAGGAAGCATGGGATCTGTTTAGAGACAAGGTAGGCGAAGAGGCACTGAATTCTCATCCGAATATACCAAAGCTTGCGGAGGATGTTGCTGATAAGTGTGACGGTCTACCGCTTGCACTCATCATCATTGGCCGAGCCATGGCATGCAAGAAGACCCCGCCCGAGTGGAAGCACGCAATAAAAGTTTTGGCCAGCTCACCATCGCAACTTCCAGGTATGGAAGATCAAGTGTTATCTCGTTTGAAATTTAGCTACGACAATCTAAGCGATGATATAATGAGAGAGTGTTTCTTGTATTGTTCTCTATTTCCTGAAGATTTTAGTATAGCTAAAGCTAAACTCATAGATTATTGGATTGGGGAAGGGTTCTTAGATAACGATGAGAGTGATGACCTTGATGAAGCTCGAAATAGGGGGCATTATCTCATCGGAAGACTAAAGGATGTTTGCTTATTGGAAGATGGCCTTGATGAAGAGACACAAGTGAAGATGCACGATGTTATTCGCGAGTTGGCGCTCTGGATAGCTTCTGAAAATGGGGCGAGGAAGGATAAGTTTATTGTGAGAGCTGGTGTCCATTTGACTAAGCCACCAATGCTTGAGAAGTGGGAAGAGACGAACAGGATATCACTGATGGCAAATGATTTGGAAGAACTACCGGAAACACCTACTTACCCCAATCTCTTAACCTTGATGCTCCAAGGCAATAAAAAATTGAAAAAGATCTCCAATAATTTTTTCAAATCTATGCATCTTCTTAAGGTCTTAGATCTTTCATATACTAGTCTAGAAGAACTTCCTATAGGGATCAGTGAATTGGTAGAATTGCGACATCTAGGTTTATCGGGTACAAACATTGTAGCACTACCAAGTGAGCTAGTTAATCTGGTAAAATTGAAGTGCTTGGATTTGAGCTCAACAAGACGTCTTGAAACAGTACCCCCTGAGATGATCGCAAGGCTCTCAAGGTTGCATGTCTTGAACATAATTGAAAGTAAGTATAGCCAATGGAAAGTGGAAGGTAGAAATGATGCTGAAGGAGGGGTTATACTGTTGACGGAATTGGCAGGCTTGAAACATCTAAATGAACTTGGAATTACCATTAGAGATATCAATTCTCTCAACAGATATCTTGGTTCTCAGATATTTACCAAATGTGTAGGATCTCTACAGATAGATACTTGCTGTAGATTGACTTGTTTACACTTGTCAACAACTTTTGGGAATATGAAGAGATTAAATTTACTTCGGATTGATGGATGCGATGAGTTGGAGGAGTTGTTAATTGATGATGAGTTGGAAGGAGCAAATCGATTACTTCCCCAACTAGAGTTTCTGCAGCTCTTATTTAATTACAAATTGAAGACTTTTTTCGTAAGCCGTGGATGCCTACAAAACCTTCGTTATTTATTCATTCACGAATGTTATGAGTTGAAGAACGTGTCCTGGATTCTACATCTTCATAACCTTGAGAAAATTCAGTTGTGGGGATGCCTAGGAATAGAAGAAATAATAGGTGATAAAGTTCAAGCAGCAGCAGATGACCCAATTACCTTCCCAAGAGTAAAGGATATAGCTCTTTGTGGTCTACCAAAATTACAGAGTATATGTAGGCATGTGATAGCCTTCCCTTCCTTACAGTCTATATATGTGAGGCGCTGTCGGAACTTGAAGAGGCTCCCATTCGATCGCAGTAGTGCCAACAACACTCTGAGGGAAATTCGTGGGGAAAAAGAATGGTGGGAGGAATTAGAGTGGGAAGATGAAAATATCAAGTCCACTTTCCAACCCTATTTCGTGCCACGATAATGGAGCGGCTTTGGAAAAGCAAAAGCTCATCTCAGGTTAATCCTTCACCTTTATCCTTTTTATCTTTTCCATAGCATGTTATAATGTACACAAGTGTTTTACAAGATAGATAGACACTTGGGAAATCTAGATTTGTCATAAAGTGTGCCACATGGCATAATGGTAAATCACATTTTAATGGTGTGAGATTAAAAAAAAGCTCAATTTTAATGGTGTAAGATCATTTAACACTAATTTTGTGTTTAAATGTAAGTCAGGAGTGAGTATTATCGGACATGCGCTACCAAAATTGGTCAGGTATGGGGTAAGGTAGGTAGACCCGAAATATAAACGGATAGGGCCTACCCTACCTGGCGAATTAGTATGTTGCGATGGGTATGGCCCTGTTTCGAAATCCTGATTAAAAATTGGCCCATTTAAGCCCGGCCAGACCCCGACCTGGCCCGATCATTTGAGATCATCTCTATATACACTATATAGAAATTGTCTGCCATTCCTTTCTGAAATGGGCAAGGAATGAGCTTAGGTAGGTTGGCCCAATTAAAAAGTGGTCCGGACTTCCCCCATCCGATTAGTAATCAGGCTGCGATGTGTTAGTTCCAAAAGACTCAATTATAATCAGCTCGTTAAAGGCCTGACCCGAACCCAACGCAACCCATTGAGACGCCTAATAATTATACATTCAGTTGTATAAGTGTATTTACCTGTTGGGTCTATTATCTTACACTCTGAAAATAGACACTCCTCGGAAAACATTATATTTACCCGTTGGGTCTATTATCTTCACCTGTTTGGCAAAACTTTCATTGTCGAAGTTCCACAAAAACTTTCACTATCATCTATTACATACAACTTTTATAAACTATTTTATTGTGGTTTAAATGTTTGAGAATTATATCAAAGCAATTTTTATATTAATAAGAGAAATTATAATAAATCTTGTTTTTTTCAAGAATCATCTCATAAATAATTGAGGATAACTAATTATCAATTTTTTTTTTTTGGATACCTCTATTCACACCCACCAAAACTCTAAAATTACTCGCCTGCCCTAGGTTGGTGGTTTTAGAATTTTGGTTGGTGCAAACAGAGGTAACTATATTTTTTTGGTAAAACTTTTTTTGCACAGTTAAAAGTCTATATTTATTTATTTAAAAGATTTAAATATTAAAATTTGAGCAACTATATAATTTTGCCCGTGCATCGCATGGGTTCTTTGATAGTTCTTGGTTATTGGGGTCCCAATGGGCTGGGCTTGATCCTAGCTCAGGTCAGCCCAACCCACAATGGGCTGGGTATAGGTTAAGTTAGGTTCACCTGATATATAAATTGGCTTGTGGAACAATTGGCCCAATTAAGCCCGACCAAAAGCCAGACGACACCAATCAAATGAGTTCTTTTATACAAAAATTTATGGTCACCATGGCCCATGGGCTGGGTAAGAGCTAAGGTAGGTGAGCGTGAAAAATAAATTGGCTAGACCGGCCTAGCCCAATTCGTTAATTAGCTTGGCAGATTAGTAATCGGACCAGTTATGGGCTAGCCCCAAGTGGCCCAGTTAAATCGGCCCATTTAATGCCCGAACTGAACCTGGCACGGTCATTCCGATTGAGACCCCTATTAACGGTTATTTTTATTAATCTTGATATCAATTTGATAAATGCTTTGTAGATTTGATTTTTGAATACCAAAGTTGTTGCAAAATATTTTTCTACAGATGGATTGGTAAGTGCAGAAGTTTTGAAAACTTAATTCTAAGTTAAAGGTTGTGTAGACACCTTATTTTTGACCTTTTGGGAGCACGAATAGAATTCACATTATAATGCCCTTGATTTTGTCGATAAATAACTCGATAACGGAGCCAAAATTCATCTTTTACAAATTTTGAGGTGCCTCAAAAAGCATGTTGCACTATGATTGTGTGCAACTCTCCGTGCACAAAGGGTCTCATTATGCAATCCTCTCTACAAAACAAAAAGTTGTGCAATGATGAGCGACTCTTTATCAATGTTTTATGGGGAGCTGCCAATAAAACGTCCATCTCCGACAACTTTTTTATTGACTGCTAGTAATCTTTAACTCAATATCACGCTCCTAATCCACTGGAAGCAGCACCACTGAATAACTATACTATCTCTCCACTATAACTATTAGCCTTGAGCTTAATTTCATATACCATAACATATTCAAATATAGGATTAGAATGAGGCTTATAAAGCTCCGAAAATTGAGGAAACTTATAATATTTCACACATTTCCTCTAACAATCCTAAGTTTATGTAATTCTGTTTCGATTCGTAGACATGTAAATTTCAAAATTATGTTCTTACCGACTTTCAAGATCAACTTTGTTTGAATATATGATCTGGGCATTTTTGAATTTGCATCCCATGATTCACACAATTTTTTTTACTATAACAATCAATGCATTTATCACTAGGGTGGCAGTTGATGAGGACTGGTGGCAAGTTCTCCAATCTCCAAATTCTGGGTCAGACTACCGGTAAAAGATAACAAAGTCGGCGACACTTCTTTTATACTTACTCATTAATATTGTTGTTAATAATCTCTCTCATTGTTCAAAGATCCGCTGAATTGCAAGCTTGAATTCGGAGGTAGAGTTATAACCTCTTCTAGGTCTTTTGAGTTCAAAAATGATCTTTTAACTACATGCCTTTTTTTTTTCATAAATGTGTGTTAATAAATGAAGAATATTTATGGGTGGTTTTTTTTTTGTATTTATTTTTAATTATAATTAATGACAAGTGTAGGAATTCTCTGGAATAATGGGAGGAACGGAAAGGATTTTGAAGTGCAAAGAAGAAGATGTGGATGTGGAGAGGACTTTGGCTCATTTGCTTTTCCAAAATCAAGGAATTTAAGCATCCAGCCGTTGAATTGGTGTCCAGTAAAAGAGTCTCATCACATAGTCAAGACAGACAAACGAGTGATCAAGACCATAATTGGAGATTTTATGAATCATGGAAAGTAGTACGTTGGCTCTTTTAATTGTTTGATAAAAATTTTACGTCATTTCATTAGTTAAGATGTTCTTATGTTTTAATATTTGATGATTTTGTTCATTAATCCTTCAAATGTGTTTTCATTTTTCCTATTGAAAAAGTTTTAAGTAATTCAATATAGAAGATGAAGAAAACACAGGAACAACACCCACCAAAACATAGCCAGACAGGAAAACTCCTCTTTTCTCTCCCAAAGATGACAAAATTCTAGCCAACCGTTTCCTCATATTGCTCACCCTCAGCTGCCATTATTAGATCATCTCCATGTGAATAAATTTCTCCGTTATCGCCCATTTGCAAGAAATGAGTGGATAGATTTCAGGATGGCTTCACTCGATGTAACTTACTCTATCAAAACCCGTATATTCCTCTCCTTCCATAGCCCCCACATCACCATGAAAGGAACAATTCGCCACAAATAGTTCCCTACATCCTAGAACGAACCAACGCCCCACACAAAACTAAAAAATCTCATAATTATCACCTAAACTCTACGACCAACAAGACAATGGATGAAGATGAGGTTAAATTGATGTCTCCATTTTCGTATTAAAGATAATATTTCCTCTTTTTATGAGTTGATTCACTACTAGCAATCTACTCTAAGCCGCACATCATCGTGGTGCATGGAAATTAATTATAGCAGTGGGCATCAGAAAAATTTCCGTTCTTGGCCCACACACTTTAGAACATCTCGCTTGTGAGACCGAACTCAAAGAGATCCTATTCAACAATAAAAGATTAGAGCGGTCTTGGCATTCGGAAGTCAAAAGATACTCATGATTTTATACTCATGATTTTGGTATGTTTAAGCATTCGGACTAAATTTTTGTCAAACAAATATCTAACTTTGGACTCTGCTTGGTAAGCGAAGTATAAAATTCGGATCAACCATGTTACTATGGTTGCAATCTACTATTTGTTCTTCCAGGGGGGCGGAGCCATATAGAGAAGTGTGGGGGCAGAAGCCCCCATTTATCTCTTGAAAATGTATAAGATACACTTCTTATACAGCCTTCCTTCATGTATAAGTCCCTAAATTTAGTGTGTGCAAGTCCCACAAATCTACAGTAAAATAATTATTTACATTTATCGACCATTTCTAGCCTTCCTGAGAAGAAAATCTTGGCTACACCAATGTGTTCTTCTCTTTGAAAAATCAACAACGATAACAGAACATTGTAGTTGAGAGTCATAACTAAATGGGAAATGGTCCTCCTGTTGATGATTTCCTAAGTCTTTAATGTAATATATTAATTTGGGATGCCCTATATAATAAAAGTTGGAATGAATCACTCATTGTTTCGTAATTTGGTCAGGAAGTCTTCAATGAAATTGCGCCTTTACAGCCTCTATTACATCATAATGATGTGATATTTGGAAGCATAGTAGCTCTGGTTTATTCACCTCATCTTCAACTTAGAGGTTGTTTGATTCGAGAAGCCGAAAATAAGGAAATTGAAAGTTCTATGGAAGACAAAAATTCCATTGAAAATGCATTCGCTTGGCAATAAGTTAATCCATGGTAAAATCTAGACGAATTCAGTTTGTTTCAAGGTGTCCTTTAGGTAATGGGGAAGAAGAATCTATTCATCTTTTCCTTACATCCTGTGTTGCTACAACTATTGTTAAAATACTTCCAAAATTTTAATCGACGATGTAATTTTTTGTCGGATTTTTGTTGTCATTGAATAACGAACTACCCGGGAAAGAAACCAGTTCACGTATCTCAATTTCCATGGTTCTTATTCCGAGAATTATGGAGGGAAATGAATGCTTTAAAACATGATTTTGGTCCAACTGCAATTGTTCAAACTATGAAAATAAAATTATTGGAAAAGAGGGATTTGGGGTTTTATAGAGTTTGGAGAAGAGAGATTTGAGTTTAATGGTAGATGATAGGGTGGTAACTTGAATGACAAAAGGATAATAACTTAAGTTAATATGGTCACTAGGGTCCTAAAGAAACACACTCTAGGCTATGGGATGGTTCACAAGTCAAACCCCCAAATCAATTTTGGCCATTTTTTAAAGGAAAACCAGGCTCAAATTGTTGGAAGTTGAAGACCTGCAGGGGCCCGGCCAGGTTTTGCAATTTCCTGCATAAATCTGCGATCTTCATTTTGTCATAACTTTTAATGTACAATTCCGAATTAGGCGATTCTTAGCTTGTTGAAAAGCTGGGAAACTCTACTTTCCAATGGTCTAGGCCTTAGGTTGGGCAACTATCTATGAAAACTTTGGCACTTCTCTTTTCATCAACTGTTTTGGTTAGTTCGAAACTGACTCTGGGTCCGATTTTGTAATTTCCTGCATAAATTCGTTATCTTTATTTCACCATAACTTTTAATGTATAACTCCAAATTAGGCGATTCTTAGCTCGTTAGAAAGCTGAAAAACTTTACTTTCTAATGATATAGGCCTTAAGTTAGACAACTATCTATAAAAACTTTGACACTCCTCTTTCTAACCGTTGTTCAGAAGGGTTCGAATCGAGCCTAAGAAGATGATTCTTAATGGTTTTGGGATGATTCCTTAGGATTTGGAAAATGCTTTAGGAAGCTCGAGAGTACGCCTTTCTCGAAGTATGTTTCAATCAGACCTTAGGCCAAATTTGAGTGTCTACAGATGCCCCTCTTTGGTATTCAATCACTAATGATCGCATGTCAAAGAAAGAGATATCCGAAGAGGCCCAAGGTGCCGCTATCGAGTCTACTTTACTCAAAAATGAACCTTAAACATCAAAATGAAAAGAAATATGAAGAGTGACGTATGCCCAACACATTGGAAAAATGTCCGTGACTCGAAAAGGAGAGTTCTTGAAGCCCATATCATTGAGAAAACGTTTGTTCCTCAAGACTATCCATCCCCAAGCACTTAACGACATTACTGGGCATAAGCGAGATGGTAAAATGATTGATGATGTTCAATGTTCAAGTTCTATTCTGAATAAAATAGTCCCGTGAGCGGGAAGGTGTTCTACCTATACTTAAATATTAGCGCGAAACAAAAACGCGAAGATCCACAGTTTGTGTCCAATCCTATAAGGCATTGACTGCCCCATTTGATCGGCCACGGGTGCCCCTACGCGAAGTAGGGTTCGAGATTTTTGGGCAAACCCATCGATCCCGAGATTAATTTAGCACAACTACCTGAGCGGAGTTAATATTGATGTCGCAACGCTTTTTGAGAGTGTGTCTTTTTTAATAATGTGCCTTGGATCAACATGTCCTAGAGTACCCAATTACAAATAATATTGAACATATCTGACTAAAATTAGGTGCCTACGGAAGGAGGCACTCAATTTTGACCTCCGTCAATGATGATCTCACAAACGAACATTTATGCAAAAACATGCATACATCAAGGGCGAATAAAAATAAAAGGGAATGGAAGTCCCGACCCAGAACCCGTCCGACTACTATTTACGGGAACAAACGACTATCCAACAGATACCCAGACACATAGCGTAAACTTTACAGGGATACCGTACAAATGCAGGTTTTAAGCTTGTACCCTAGAATGAGCTCTTTCGGAATGTATATTTGAACATAGTCGTTTGATAGGCAATTTCTTTTTTGACAGGTTAGTCTCAACCAATGATTGATCTTTTTCTGAGAAATTTGAAGGTTAAGACACTTAAGTTCACATGAATCTAATAATGGAGCGTTCAGCACAACGATTTAACAATGGAGTCAACTCGATTGAAACATTGACCGTTTGATCGGAATTGATACCGTTGCTCCTACTTTAAAGTAGGATCCAAAGATCCAAGGCGAACCTCAGACTTTATGACATTAATTTAGCACAGCTGTGTTGGTGATAAAATATTAACATTTTATCAGATTGAAACACGCATGTGTATAGCTGTGCATAAAAAAAAATACCATAAAAAGTCAGCTATCTTTTTCCTTTTTCAAATGATTGTTTTTTCCATTTTTTATTTTTTTTTATTTTTTATTTTTGAATAGACTGGACATCAGTGGTGGGATGCTTCATCTCATTTGTCCATCGCTGGGAGGTTGCCTGCTTCGAGGCTTTGGACTATTTGATGCTCCTGCACATTCTCAAAAAAACGTCAATCTTTTTTTTTTTTTTTATATCGGTACAATATACATCCTAATTAATAAAAGGAGAAGCAAACCTTTACCTACACATTTTCAATTTTCAAGATTTATATATTTTTTAGATTTTTATTTTCAGAGATTTTTTTTCTTTTTATTCATTTTTTAGATGGAAGTACGATGTTGTAAAAATGTGCATGAAAAGAGAATATATTTTTTGAATTTTTTTTGGATTTCTTATTTTTGTTATTTTTTCTTTTTTTTGTTTGATGCCTTAACAATAAGGTGAAGTAAAGGGTGCCATTTTGAGTATAGTCGAGCCCTTTCATATGGTCGAACCTGAGTGAAGTTCAGAAATTTTACCGAGGTCGGAACACCCATCCCTTTAGATCGAATCAATCTTTTATCTTTACCTTGGGTCATACGTTTGACGGTGGAGTCTAAAAATATACTTGATCAAGATGTGATTTGAGCTAACATGAGCTGCCCGATTGGCGGCCAAGATGGGTTTTCGCCGAGCCCATTATCGCCCTCTTTTTTACTCGAAGCGCCCTTTCGAGATTTTTACTACATCCATGGGTTTTTGCATTTTTACCCAGGCACCTTTCCAAATTTTCACCTAGTCCGCACAAGCTCGCTATTTTTATCCATGGCTCTTTTTCGAGTTTTCACCATGTCCTTTTTACTTTGAGCTTCTATTTTATTTTATTTTCTTTTTTTTCAAAGGCCGCGACATGATGTCACTCCGTCATAGCTGGTTGGATGAAATTCATTTATTTATCTCACAGCTTGGCTCGTGCTGATTCAACGGATATTGTGACTGCTCGTGGACCTTAAAGAGGGCTTTATTCAGGGATGTTTCTTGGCCATGGGTAAGGTTAGAAATTTTGAAAGTATTTTGGGTTTAAAAGGTTTCCTTGATTCGGTTCTAGATGCCATAATAGACTTCTTCCTTGGGGGATTTTGATTGTACATGCCCCACTTTTTCTTTTCTATTTTTTATTTGTTTTGTTATCTTCTCTTTTTTCAGACATCCTCTTTTTGGGATTTTGCTTTTCTGATTTTTTTAGAATTTAATGGTAACTCTCTCTTTTCTTTTTTTTTGGTTGGTATACACTTTTTTCGTCTTCTTTTATGGGAGGGGTTTAATAAAAGAAAGGTCAATGACTCAACGGGTATAGCAAAGGGTATGATCATTCATGGGCACTTTTTAACTACTTGGCTTTGAAATGATGGCCTCTTTTATGGGGTCCTTAAGCAATCACATATCCATCTTATCAATACTTACCTTGCCGCGGAGACTTAGGAATAAAATCGTCGGACGTAACTAATATTGATGGGCTCAGGAAAGTGATCTTCGTCCATGGTAGCATGCCGAAGCGCGTATCCAAGGAGTGCTTCTCGGATGACAAAGGGCCCTTCCCAGTTAGGTTTCAATTTTTCGCTTGGATTAGCGTGGAGAGATGAGAAGATTTTCTTGAGTATGGTGTCTCCCACTTTCACATCTCGACCGCAAACACGCTTGTTATAAGCACGTGCGATCCTTCTCTGATAGGCATGAGTGTGACACAAGGTTAGGAGCATTTTCTCATCTAGCAGGTTCAATTGCTCAAAGCAAGACCTTTCTCTTTCGGCTTTTGGTAGACTTGAGTCGATGAGGATACGGAGTGAGGGTACTTCAACTTTGACTGAGAGGACAGCTTCAGTTCCATACACAAGGGAAAATGGTATTGCTCCTGTAGCGGTACGGATTGACGTTCGGTAAGCCCATAAAGAAAGTGTTAATATTTTGCCCTAGTCAGGTATGTGACAACCATCTTCTCAAGAATACGAACGACTATTTTGCTAGCTGCTTCTACGGCCCCATTGGTTTACGGCCGAAACAGAGGCAGCTCGTGCTCGACCAAATCGCTATCTAAACCAGGCATGTCCTTACATGACCATGCAAAGACATCTTGGTATGATTGAAGGAAATCAATCATGCTTTTTCTTTCCTCAAGAGACAGTGACATTCCTATCTTAGTGATTCTAGGAATCTCCTCGGTACTCAGATTAACATCTTCAGTCTTTTCAACGATCGACGTAGGGTCATGCTCAAAATTGGCAAACCGGTCAAGGAGCTCATTGGGGAGCTCCTCAATAAGTATTTTCTCATCCAGACTCGTGACTCCTACCTCTTCTTATATTTCTATAGGAAATGGGTTGATTTCATGTGGGACGGATTTTTTTATTTAAGACATCATTTTTCTTGATTTTATCAAGAATTTTGAAAGACAATATTTTTGAAATATTTTATATTTCTTTTATTATTATTATTTTTTTATTTTTCTTTTTCTTCGAAGGTGGGCCCTTGGCAAGGCGGATCTCTATATACACAGGGTATTGCCTGCCAAGGGTTCTTCAAAATATCATATGACCTAACACATTTTGATCCAGGCAAAGTGCCTCCTGGATGATGAGTGAGATAAATTTCCCTAATATAACCATACCTTTGCTACCAACTCGTGAGAGATTTGGCGTCGCAAAGGCGTGGCCATTTATTTGGACAGGCAAGGCTCGACGAACTGAGTGGTGTTTGCGAGCATTGAACCCTCGCATAAGATTCCTGATATGACCTGTTGGTTTACCCAGAAAAGAATGATACGACATGGAGAGCTCGGTCCATGAGTTATTGAAAGAAAGGTTAAATGACCTTGACTTCAAAATAACCATTGATGATGGGAATGGCATCACGGGTCCCAAGTTCATAATGGTGAATGAGGATGATTTGCATGGCTTTGAGAGGATGGATGTGAACGATTTTAGGTTGCTGAGTGCAAATGATTTCATCCTTGGGGCGATGAATAACCTTGGGTTTATTGAGCTGACTGATTTTGGATTAGCAGAAATTATGGATTTTAGCTTATGGTGACTTTGGATGTTGGGAAGTGGATGGGTGAAGGAATGATCCCCAAGGATTACGGATAACACAATTAAGACATTTGGTGGCAAGTTCCTCATCCCGAACCAAAGGTGGGGTCCTAACTATTTCTTTAGAGCACAATTGCCTCCTTTGCAAAATAGAAGGCGGCACAGTGATTTTTAACTTTGGGGATCCAATCGTCAATTGGGCATTGTTGTCTTTGTTTTCCAGTACTTTCATACTCATAATTGAGGCCCACCATGCGATAAACCTAAATTTCGAGTTCAGATTGGTGCAAGAGATACAGGCCTTTTCATCATTTATCATTGTCATATCATACCATCCTAACCTTTGGGTCATCACTTGCTCCTTTTTATTGAGGGGAGAATTCTTCATCAACAAGGTATCCTTTCCCAATCTCGTCGAAGCCTTAACATTAAGTGTAATAGAAAGACTCTTGGCATGGTATGTCGATGCAATGCTCTGGGCATTGCGGGCCCATGGGTGGTCTGAATGCGGGTGAGCTTAACGACCATGATTGCCATGGGCTCGACATGAAGCTTGATATCGATATCACTCACTATCAGTCTCATTGGGCTTCTTGGTGCCCCAGTGCATGGTTCCATAGACAAGTTGAGACCGATAAAAGACAGCTGAAAGTTAATCCTGATCCTTCACTACCCTTTTTTCTGGTTTGGAGGGGTTCAAAACTGTTCGAGCCTTTATGTGAAACCATTTGGCCATTATGGGCAATGGGATTCTTCTGCCTTTTCGCCACGAGAGTTGAGTCTTTAGTTAGGAGATTTTCTTTGACCAGCATCATGGGTATTTTTAAAGGCATTATTGGCAGACTTTCAATGGCCACCTCGATCTGCAACGCTTTTGACTCTAGTGCCTCTTAGCTTTCGAGTAACCATTCTAAAGAGGTCATGAGGTGTTCATTGACTTACTCCTTTATTTTTCTATGAGGGTAGAGGTATGCCTCTCCTTGGGGATGACTTTGTCTTGGTCCTTCATCCTCATCTCGATCCAATGCCTCCCTGGGTTCATCCGACGATTGCGGATCATTGAAGAATTTGCCACTTTCATGGGGCTTTGGATTAGATGAAGGCAATGGGTCTTTGAATTGGCGTCTCTAAGTTTTCTTAGGTCGCACACTAGTTGGCATAGATGAGAAACATTTGAGTAGGTCCAGGGTTGGACCTTCATATTGCACCGATTTTGAGAAGTGAGGACTCGAATATGTTAGCTTATAATCTTCACTTTCAAATATCTCGTCCTCATCATCTTGGTCATCAAAGAATCACTTACCATCAACAATGTCTCCATCGTTCAACAGTTCGATAGCTTGACCTTTTGTGGGTGAGGGATTGAAACTAACAACCGCCCTCAGGTAGGCTTCGCTATTTTGGACCTCATCCTCCTTATACTGATGACTTGCATCGACAAATGGTTGGGGATTGAAATTGGCAAATGCCCTCATGTAGACCCCATTATTTATGGCTTCCTCCTCATCATTTGGTTATTCGTATCAACGAATGGGGGAGGGATGAGGTCATCTTGTTAATTCTGAGTGGGCTGCATGGGGGTCTGATGGGGCCATTGCAGATAGGGAAAGCTTTGACGAGTGGCTTGTCGGATAAGGGGGTGGATGAATGGCGGGTTTTGGGTGGATTGAGTGAGTGCTGGATGGGACTATTGTGCATTTTAGAAATTTTGGAGAATGAGTGAATGGGCAATAGGATGTGAAATTTGGGGATTTTGGATGGTTGTAGAGGGGTTCCGGTGTTGGGATGGGTATGATGGACATGGATGGATGGGGTTCATGTTCGTTTGAGGAATTGGGAATAATGAGTTTGTAATTTGAGGAGGAATGGGGACTTGTTGGGTGTAAGTAAATGTGGGATATTGGGGGAGTGATGGAGGGTTTACAAATGAGGCTCTCGGGTGTGAGCCTTGATGTTCTTGGGGGTAGGGCATGGAGCTTAGATGGGCTTGGGCCATTGGACTTTTGTGGGTCTGGGCTATTGGGCATTGTTGGGTTTGAGAAATTAGGCCATTGTGGGGCTGGGCCATTGGGCCTTATTGGGTTTGGGCCATTGGGCCTTGTTGGGTTTAGGCCATTGGGTCTTGCAAGTTTGGCCATTGGGCCTTGTTGGGTTTAGGCCATTGGGTATGGGTGGGTTTGGGCCTTGGTGCGCTTGGGTCATTGGGCCTTGTTGGACTTGGGCCATTGGGCCTTGATGAGCTTGGGTCATTGAGCCTTGATGGGCTTAGGTTATTGAGCCTTGGTAAGCTTGGGTATAGGGTATTGGGCCTTGAAGCCTGCTCAAAGAGCCCCATGATTGATGTGAGCCTAGGATAGTGTGGACAATGGAGGGTTAATTGGGGTCGGCATTTTGGGGGAATAAGGCAAGTTTTGGAGTGTATGGGATGAGTTTGGAGATGTTTGGGGTGGATGAGGGAGGCTTTGAGAGGCCTTCCACATGGTGTAAGCCCTAACCATGTCATCCATTATGGCTATGGGATTGGGTGTGGGGTGGATGTAGATGGTCCATCCGATGAAGAGAGAATATGGGGCATAGATTTAATGGGTTTATAGAAAAAATTAAGCATGACTTGGGTAAAATCGGGCATGACATGGGTAGATGGGGAAATATGTGGTGGATTGGGCATGACTTGGGTAAAATTGGGTGTTGGATTTTGGAAAGGTATGGGCAAATGGGGTATGATTTGAGAAAATGGGGGAAAGTTGGGCATGGGAGATGGGCGAATTGTAGTGTATGTTGGTTTAATGTGGAGGGAAGATTGGGTGTATTTGGAGGGGATTGGGGAAGATTGGGTATGGGGGATGTGGATGGAAAATGGGGTAAATTTTGGGTTGATGTAGAGAATTGGGATGTGTGTTGTGTGGATGGATGTGAAAAATTGGGTATGGTGGAAGTAGAGGGAAAATGGGGTATATTGGATGTGAATGAGAGAAAATTGTGCATGGTGGATGGGTTGGGTATGGGTGTACTTGGAGTGGATGTGGGGAAATAGGGTGTATGTGGGGTGGATGTGCATGGATTTTGGGTAGATGTGGATGGGAAAATGGGTGCACCTAATGGCTCGGTGACTTCGAATGGGGATCAGGTTGGGAAATCGACAACGGGGATTTCCTCCATGCGGGAATGTGATGGGGATGAATCAGGATCGGCATAGGCCGGATCAACCGCCCACGACATGGTTTGCTGGCGGGTTGGGTACAAGTTTCTCAGGTGAGGACCAAAAACCTGTCTTCTCCTTCACCTACGGGATGATGGAAGATAAGGCGATGCCGTTGTTCCGGCGCTACAAGCTCTCCTTTATTATATTTTTTTATTTTCTTGATTTTTTCTTTTGGCTTTTTTTTTTGGTAATTTTTGGATGATGATAGTGATAACCCCCTTTTCGGATGGCGTTCATACGCCCAATGCCTCTCACTGCAGGATCCGAATGCACCTTTGAAGAATCAGAGGAAATCCTTTAATCTATGTAAGGGCATGAAAATCCACGTGACAACCCGATCTCTCAAAAGAGTCAATAAGAGGACGACCTCTCTTGACTGACAAGGGCGTTTTGGGTGTCAAGGGTGTGAGATTTATCGGGAGCCTAAAAAAATTACTAAGCGGGGGGTCGAGGCAATACCCCTTGGGAATTTTTCCTCACTTTTTGAGTCCCTCCTTTTTGTGCCTAGAGGATACAAGGCTTTTTCGATTCCACTAGTGCTCTCCCCAAGGTTTTAAGGCTTGTAAGAAGTTCGGTCACCCACCCGATATACCTCCGGGGCAAGCGCCTTCTCAGATATTGGATGGATGGGGTGGTACTTTTCGGGATCATCACCATTAGGGGCTGCCGCCGTATTAAGAACCGGAACGTTTGTATCGTTGCCTATTTCCCACCCTTTTGTAAAATCTACCTCCGCAAAAAAAATTTAGTTAAGTCCCCCTCTTGGTTCAATTTTAGGGAATTTTCTTAAGTTCAAAAAGGGGCAATGAGAAACCCGTGCCACCTCTACGGGGCGGCGTCCACTGATGGGATATGATTAAATGTAAAACAATGAACAAACAAACCCGTCAATCTGCTAAGGCGTGTAAACGACGGAATTTAAATACGCAAGTAAGCCCGCCAATCGGCTAAGGTATGTAAATGACGGAATTTAAATACGCAAGTAAGCCCGGTAATCTACTAAGGCATGTAAATGACAAAAAATAAATGAAAGTAAAGGCAATGCTCAAGTAGGCCCGCCAATCGGCTAAGGCCTGTAAATGACGGGAAAATAAGGGTAAGTAAAAAATGACGAAATCGTAGGAGTGAGTACAAAAACGAAAGAGAAATAACAAAAGTTAATAAAAACAAAAAAGACACATGTAAAAAACAAAGGGTCAACGTCAAGTAGAAGTTCTAAAGTATCCCCAGCAGAGTCGTCATCTGTGCAACCGTAGATTTTTATCAATCTGTCGCAACGATGCGCTTGTATGAAAAATATAAAGTTGCCACCCGGAGCTTTTGGTCTCCCGGGAAACCCAAATCAATAATAAATGCATCGAAGTGCCAAATATAACTCTGATTCACCGGTCTACACCAAAGGCTCTTAGATAGGGGCTTCGGTTATCGATCGAGACGGTGTTAGGCACCCGATCAACTCTCTCGTAAGCGGTCTCTACTATGACTGTTTGGATCTGTATATAATATATATATATATATATATATAAGAAAAAAAAAATGACACTTTCCCTTGCCCGAAGGCACACCGATCCCATTGAGCCCTTCCCGCTTGCCAAAATTTGGGCAGCGTAACGGTTTAATTCTAGGATAGAGAAAAAACAACGAAGATAGAGGAATAGAGGGGGGAGTCGAAGCTCTCGGGCCATTGTAGCACCGATGTGGATCTTCACATGAGCGTCTTTGATGAACTTCCGAAAATAAACGAGTGTAAGAATGGGTTTGAATCTCTAAGGCTAGGGAGCTAAGACGTAGCTAGGAGAAGAAGCCTAGGGGTTAGATCTAGCTAAATCTCAAGGATGGATGGTGTAGAATGAGGTGTAAAGGATGAAACTCAATTATGGAATTATATGGGCTTTGTGGAGGCAAATGGGTGAGGAGCTCACTAGAATTTTCTCTCTTTAAAAATTTTCAAGCCCTTGTAAAGGGAGGGGTGTCTCTCTATTTATAGAGAAATGGAGGATTAGTGAGGGGTTAAAGTCTTAATTGGGTTAGCAATTAGGTAATGGGCAATCTAAGATTTTTGAGGTTTTCTAGAGCTTGGAGAAGAGGAATTTGGGTTTAATGGTAGATGATAGAGTGATAACTTGAATGGCAAAAGGGTAATAACTTAAGCTAATAGGGTCACTAGGGTCCTAAAGAAACACACTATAGACTTTGGGATGGTCTACAAGTCAAACCCTCAATGTCAATTTTGGCCATTTTTTGAAGGAAAACCAGGCCCAAACTGTTGGAAGTTGAAGACTCGTAGGGGCCCGGCCAGGTTTTGCAATTTCCTGCACAAATCCGCGATCATCATTTTGTCATAACTTTTTATGTACAACTTCGAATTAGGCGATTCTTAGCTCTTTGTAAAGCTGGAAAACTCGACTTTCCAATGGTCTAGGCTTTAGGCTGGGCAATTATCTATGAAAACTTTGATACTCATTTTTTCATCAGCTATTTTGATTAGTTTGAAACTGGCTCTACGGGTTCGATTTTATAATTCCCTGCACAAATTTGTGATCTTCATTTCACCATAACTTTTTATGTATAACTCTAAATTAGGCGATTATTAGCTTGTTGGAAAGCTGAAAAACTCTACTTTCTAATGGTATAGGCTTTAATTTGGGCAACTATCTATAAAAACTTTGACACTCCTCTTTCTAATCGTTGTTCAGGAGGGTTCGAATCGGGCCTGAGAAAGGTTCTAATGGGTCTGGGAAGGCTATGATTGATTTCTAAGGGTTCAAAATGATTCCTAAGGGTTTGATAAATACTTTAGGAAGCTCGAGGGTAGGCCTTTCTCGAAGTATATTTTGATTGAGCCTTTGGCCAAATTTGGGTGTCTACATTTTGATAGATTGACTTAATTGGAATAATATCATATTGATATTGTTTATTTCTAAATCTATATATGTGACAGTCCGCATTTTTCCCAACCTAAATTTTGAGATTTTTTTTTTCATCCTAAACCCAATGGGAAAACCCGGACCGCCAGATCGTAGACCATAATTTGATACAGAATACTTGACACATCCATAAATATACAGAAATCAAAGCAATTATTATATATGACATAATTAAAACCTCAAGATCTAAAATCCAACAAGAACAAAACTAAATAAACACTAGTGATGACCAACCATCACCTAACAATGGTGTACACTAGTACGAATGTACCAAAACTTAACTCACCAAATCCACCAAGTACAATTCTACGATCCCTGAACAGAATACAAATCCTTGTGCGAAAGCTCCCTTCTTTCAGTATGTACTCTGGGCCCTCCCAAACCTACACCTGTGACGTATAGTCAGAGTGAGCTAACAACTAAGCTCAGTAGAGGATAAACAACATAAATTCACATTTAACATTCGAAAGCATAGCTTCAATCAAGAGTCAAAACCATCATTTAATTTCTGCTTCCAAAACTTAATCATTCCCTTTCTTTTCAAACATATTTTTTCAAAGCATTCATCAATTTCTTCTATTTCAAAACTCAACCTTAAACATTTAACTTTACTATGATATTTCATCCAAAAGTACACATATAAAAAAAAAATCTTAAAACACTTAGACTTATCCAAGAATATCTGAGATTTCACACACATTCCAAATAACATCGAATTTACAAACACAAACTCAAACAGCACAAGGGTGTCCAAGGGTGTCCAAGGGTGTTCAATGTTTCCAAAGCTTCCAAGGGATGCAACGATGTCCAATGGTATCCAAAGGTGTCTAATGATTCTAAAGTGTCCAAGGGATGCAATGATGTCTAAGGGTGTCCAAAGGTGTCCAATGATTCCAAGGTGTCCAAGGGTGTTCAATGTTTCCAAAGTGTCCAAGGATGCAATAATGTCCAAAGGTGTCCAATGATTCCAAGGTGTCCAAGGGATGCATATGCAGCGTATGTATGAATGCGTGTACGGATAGGCCGTCGTACCGGCCCAAGGGATGCAGTCAAAAAATTCAAAAGATTCATAATAGAAATGCAAATGTCAAAAGTCCAAGTGTCGTTGAGTAAATCATAGTTCCAAGGGTGTCAAAATGATTCACGAGTGTCACCAACGATCTCAAGATCTTACTTTTAAGACACGAGTCAAGCTCAACAATATCAAAGGTTATCTAGAATCGAATATTATCACATGCATAATCACGATTTCACGAGTTCATATTCCAAATCATAAGACTCCAATTCTAACATATCCAACTCTGATCAACTCATCATATTCATGCAAACACATCTAATACTATGAATCAAGTCAAATATATAAATTTAGGTCGAGTTTCCCCTACCTTAATCTTGAGGTTGCGCGAAGCCAAGCAAGATCCTATCGATGACCTTCCACCTCAATCTATATCACAATCACGCAATGATGCATCAAAGATCAACTCTACTCACTAATAACTTATATACATTTAAGTATTTTCTCAAAACCAAGGTTGAAACGGGCAAATTCATGCTAATATAGAATTTGACGTAACATTCCCCCTAAATTTTGACCTTCAAAACTTTAGATTCATGAGTTAGTCAAAACACAAAAGTTGTAGAGTTCGTTGTCCTCTTTCTAACGCCGTAAGAATCGTGTCAATCAGAGTATGGAATAAAAAGTTACATCCAAAATGCTGAAGCAGTATCGGCGAGCTCAGTCAAAATCGTTCGAACGATTCAAAATCGATCGAACGGTTTCGAATTTTGTTCAAACAATTTTCAAAACCGATCGAACGGTTTCTAATTTTGTTCGAACAGTTTCGTCAGATTTCACCCAAAATCGGGTTCAAACATTTCTAACTCATTTTTCTTTAAATCTTAACCTATTTTCTTCAAATCTCCCACTCATAATCTAACTAAGGATTAATCTACATACAAATCACAACTTAAATAAAAAATTTTACCCTTAATCCAACAATTTTCTCCCCGATCGAATTGTCTTCTTCCTAGCAAGAAAATGGGTTTCCAAACCCCTTTTAATCTTTCCAAGCTCCACGATTTCCACAATTTCGACACGATCGTTAGGTGATCATCCACACACACTTCGTACAATCCTCACTATGATTTAGCATATCAAAACACACCATTCTCTTTGCAAGGAAAATGGGTTTTCAAAACTCACATCGATCTCCTATGAGCTCCACGCACACGATCAAGCCAACACAATTGTAGACAATCATTCACGAAATTATTCACTTCACATAAACACCACCATGATCAAGTGAATCAATCTTATGAATTCAAGAAAAATCCTTTCTCTTCTCTCAAACCCTTCTCTTTCCTTTCTCTCTCTCTCTAACTCACAAAAATCTACAAATCTTTGCAATCGGGTATGGCTTCTAAATGAAGTTTTGCTCTTTATTTAAAAAGGGTCTGGTTCCTTTGCAAAACGCACACACACCCTTTGGGTGTTAGTTCGCATTCACTTATCCCTTGTTTCGTTACGATGCGATAACTATATACATAAGCAAAATGTTTTATATCACACTAAAAGGTCCTTAATTCGGTGTGGAGTGCACACACATCAGTTGTGTGTTCTAAATCTTATCCAAAGACTTAGGCTTGGTGTTAAGCCAATACGTCGTACCTCGGTATATGTCATCACATCAACTGATCACTTATCATTCTTCAGATCTCTTCTTTCTTATCCACCACAAGTTAACTGAACTCACACTAATATTTTATTATTTTATCCTATTTGGCGTACGACCCATCGGCACTGTTCTGAAAATCGCCCGGGCGGTTTGGGCCCCGGCGCCTGATTTTTGGCCTCGGCCTCGAGGACCGGATTTGGGCGCCACCAGCGCCGCCGACCCGCCTGGTCGTACCAATCCCCAAATTTTTATTTTTATTTTATCTCCTCTGTTTTTTTTCTTCTTCCTCAGTTTTTTTCTTCTTCTTCCTCTGTTTTTCTTCTTCTTCTTTAGTTTTTTATAATCTTCCACAACACTTCTTTTTTTCGGTAACTGAGCAATGAGCACGACTCTTTCTTTGTTCTTCTTTTCTTTTTTTTCTTCATCCTTTTCGGGCAAGTGACACACACACACACACACACACACATATATATATACACACATATATACATAACGGCCACCCGAATCTTGGGGCGCCCGCCCAGCGATTTTCGTCCGAATATCCCCCCGACCGTCCGAGTCCGCCCAACGATTTTAAGAACACTGCCCGTCGGGCACGCACATCAAGACGTATTGTTCAAAGGGCCAAATTTTTGGGATGTTATAATATAATTAGAAATTTACCTTTCTACTAAAACTATAATGATATATATTATTGTTGCAAGCCTATATTATTATTTATTTAAAATTAATTAGGCCTTAAAATTAAACTATGTTCTTATTTTATTTAATAGAATAATAGATTGCACCATCTTAAAGTTTCAAGTCCGAATTCGCAATCACGAATCAAAATTCTCGGCCACAAACTTGAGCTCGCAATCATTGATGTATTAGTCTCGGTATTTTAGTCATAACTTTTTACTCCGACCTCCGATTGACATGATTCATGCAAAATTGGAAAGAAGATAGCGAGCTTTATAACTTTGTGTGAAATAATCATTTCATGAATCTGACGTTTTACAGGTCAAAATAGAGCAACAAGTTGGGTTCAATTTTGAATGACCCAAGGCTACACAAATTTAGTATTATTTTCTAATTTTCATGACTAAAATTTCTATGTATATTATATCTTACTTAAGGTCTTTCGATCAATGGTCATGATAAATCATAACTTAGTGATTATAAATATTTTTTAATTTAATTATCCAATTATAGTAATATATATATATATATATATCAATTTATCACTTCAACGCGACCTCTTCAATAACACGAAAGGTTAGAAATTCGATGCCTCATGAAAATCAAACTCTGACATTCACGCTATTGAAATCACATAAATAACTACCATATCCTATAAGTGTATTGGTGTAATGTATATATATATATATATATATATATATATATATATATACTTATAAATATAATAAAATCTAAATGTAAATCTATGATGTATGTATGATAGTACTATGTTTCCATCTTTATCATGATATATGAGTTATGAACACGTTAGATCATATGCATGTGAGTATATGAGATCATGCCTATGCTTGGGTGTGGTGATTCACCAAGATGATATCGAAGCGAGAAATACATCGTATTCACATGCCTTATAACTCATGGTGGTATGAGACATCATGACAAGTCGTATGAGTACGAATTCAGTGTAACCTTGTATGTGGTGGTATATGCGGTGGCCCTATCATCCCGAGTTTTAATATAAGAGAATAAAATATGAGTTATGATCTGAGATACGGGCCTTTGACCTTAGCTGTGGTGGGGTTATCCCACTATGACTTTTCCTAGAATTAAGTTGTAAGAGCATAATAAGATACGAGTATGAGATAAGATATGTTATGAGTACGATAATAAGATACCGCTGTGTAGGCTAATAAAAGATTAAGAACTTAAGTCTTTGTACGTGTCGTTCCTTGTGTAGCCACCGTAAGGGCAACAACATCTTACAGCCAAGACGGGTCTCTGAGAGATAGCATGAGTATGACCGAGAATATGAGTAGGAGTATGAGTAGATTGTGAGTATGTGTGACCATTTATGTCTCCCCATTGGGTTGGATGGAGGAGTATGATACGAGGGCGTTATAATATGGTGGCATGATACTATAATTACTCTCACATGGTAGCTCAAACCGTAACTCTGACACAGATCGTTTAGGATTTATGAGTATGTTAGTTATGCTCATACGATGTACAAACGTATATGCGAGAATAATAAGATATTTTATATTATGAGATATTGTGAGGTACGTTAGGATATGAATGCATAGATCATGGTTCTGTATTTCTATTATGATATGAGTTCTTCGATATGCACATAATTTTGTCTTTATCTTTCTAATTCCACTGAGTTTACGTGATTGAGTAAACTCATCCCACGAAAATCTAAACAGCTGCAGGTGATTACGTTGGTGGAGTAGAAGCCGGCCATTTAGATTTCATTGACGTTGACTTCGTTGATCCTACGGGTGTTGAATACCAGGAGCCTTAGGAGGGCAACGCCGCTGTGTACCAGGAGGACCTTGGTGCTGATTTTGATCTGAGCACTAGTTATTGATAGTTTTAGACTCAGTATCGCGTTTCATTTGATCTTTGGTGTTGACTTTAACTTTATTTTATCGGATTTGTCTCCGACTTTTATTTTTCTTTTATTGATGGTTTACTTGGATTTTATTGCATTTATTCAGTACTTATGATTGCTTTATATTCTACCTTTATGTGTTGGCTTTCACGAATTTCATGGAACCAGATTTGCGCGAGAACTCTGATTAAGTATATGTCCGTTTAGCATATCCGAGATATATGCGGGTCATAACTCGAAATTTTAGGCCCTTGGGATAGGGTAGAATTTTGGATCATGACCTTTTTTGTAGTGTAAGCTCGAGCCCAAAAGGACTCAGGCCCAAGCTGGGTCAGTCTGACCTTTTCTCTTAATCTGGTCAGGCTTGGTTGGGTCCAACTAGGTTTGAGACGGGTTTTGATGGCTCAATTATTTTTCGACTTAAAAGTTGGGCCAGAACCGGTAGGGGTCTTTTCGGGCTTCGACTTTTTATTTCAGACCAAATTCGACTCAAGTCAGGTCAAGCTCGAGCTAAACCTAATCCATTGACAAGCCTGTCTAAAGAGTTGAATTGTTTTCCGCCTAAAATGACTTTGGCGTATAAAAATTGAATTTCTACGTGGCGCACTTTTCAATCTCCTTATAGTGCTATCAAATAAAAATGAATAGAAAGTAGCTTGCATTTCCAAGATAATTGGCGTTTTCAAGTTAGCCATAGACCACTTTGTCGAAGAAGATCAAGAAATTTTTTTTTTTCTTTTTTACAAACACCATACATCTGTAGCTCATGGCCTTCAAATCGCATTAACACATGATAAAATCATGTGGCAATGTGACTAGGAAATCGACCCACAAACGATGTCACATGAGGAGCCGTATTGCTAGGTGATCCGACGAATGATATTTTATAGATGTTATGAGAATAAATGAGAACTTATCACCTAGCAAATGATATTTTATAAATGTTTTGAGAATATAAGGGAACTTTTATCTTTAAAAGCTAATAATCCATGGGCATATATAGAAAAAATGAATGATTTTTCGGGCACTTTAGAAAATAACGCCTCAAAAATAAACTTTTTAGCAAAAAAGACCCGACCTCGAATATTTTAGAAAAATAGCGTTGTCACGGATTTTAGAACTTCAGAAATCGTGAAAGCACAGTTCTTTAAAAAAACAATGCTTTCATGATTTTCAGTAGTTCCAAAATCTGTGAAAACACTGTTTTTCTAAAACGTTTGAGGTGAGACATTTTTTATTAAAAAGTTTGTTTTTGAGGCATGTTTCTCTAATTATCCATGATTTTCCTCCATTGTCCGATATTATATCCAAACAGACCCTAAATAAATCATGGAACTTGTTATTGGACGGTCCAGCGACAAGTGACTTTCTAAGAATTTTTCATCTTTAAATAAAGAGGGCTGCTAGGGGCACACAAAATATCTTGGCTTACATTATTTAATGAAGGATACCTTTGTTCGCACCTATGTGATTTCAGAGGCTGCCTATGTTCTAAACCCACTGAAACTCGTGAACTGCTTGGATTCAAATGATGGAGATCGTTTTCCACCCCAATCTTTCACTCGATGGATCTTGAGACCATAAGCATATCATTAGACCATCAATTTTTAATTCCACATGACACATATTTTTAAAAAATTGCCCTAAAATCACATGACACACATCATGCTCAAATGAGATTTTAGGGCCATTATTTTGAAATATATGCCACATGAAATAAAGAAACTGACCGTATGATTGAACGCTTATTGTCTTCAAATCCATCATGTGGAAGACTGGGGTGAAAATGATCTCCATCATCTGAATCCAAGCAGTGCATGAGTTTCAGTGGGTTTCGAACGTAGGCGCCATCAGAAATCATATAGGTGCGAACAGAGGTATCCTTTAATGAATGCCAAATCCTTTGAGCAGTGTGCATAAAAAAAAAATTGGTGTGCCCTTTTATGAATGTCAAATCCTTTGAGCAGTCTGTGCATGAAAAAAAAATTGATGTGCTTGTAGCATCCCTTTAACAGAAGAGACTATTTTTTTTTTCCTCAGTGTTCATAGAACAACCTCTCGGATCATGTTCCTCCGTCTGAAAAGTTCAATTGGAGCTCTTAAGGAAATTAATGCTGCCTTCCCTCATGACAGCTGTCTAAATATATTTCAATTAACTTGTCGCGTTACGGTCTCACAACAAGTTTCGGTCCCATAACAAGTGCACTTTTGAAGTTTTTTAATAAACTTCTCTGTACCGAACATCCAGGACAAGTTCACTTTTTGAGAATGTTTTTAAAGGGTTTGCTTATTCTCACCCGTTTTTGGAGTAAGTACCACCGTTTTTCAAACTTGAATTTGATGGAGATTTTTTTTGTTCTAATCTTCCCCACGATAGATTCTAAGATAATGTGGCGCTTATCAGATAGTTGGATGTTGATTCCACATAAAACACATTCCCAAAAGTGACCTAGATCATGGGCAAAGAAGTTGACCTTCGCTTTTAGGGACGTGTGTCATGTGAAATTAGCATATGATTGTTTGATAGGTGTGTCGTGGGGAAGATTGGAACAAAAAATAGACTCCTTCATCTAATTTAAATCAGGCAATGATTTTCATTTGTGAAAAATTGTGTTGTACTTACTCCAAAAGCGGGTGAGAATAGTTGTACCCTTTCAACAAACAAGAAATTGAGAAACTTCTCATTGGACGAATCATAGAGAAGCGACAAATCTTTAATAAAGGTCCAGTGTTTGATGAAGGGTTCAGACTTTCATGTGATGGCAAGTGTTGTTCACTCAAAGTGATATGTTGCAAGATTAGGAGTCAGCCTCTCGAAAATAAAGTTAAGGCCTACCATCTTTCTCAGTCCTCCTAAAATAAGAGCCATGTGCACTAAGTAAGACATTTTTTTTTAGCTGGTATGGTCACCGAGTCGAGGTTCGAGGATAATTCAAAATGGTTAAACTTTAGAAAACTTTGCAAAACTCCCAAGTTCTGAAAAAATCGGAGAAAACTAAGATTCAAGGTGTGCAACAAATTAAAAAATAAAAATTAAGTTGCAAATTGTGGAAAAAGTCATAATTTGTTGAAAAAGTTGCAAATTATTCACGGCGCGATTTTTGGTATTACGTACCTGACTAAAGATAAAGTGACTTGGTTAGCGGTTTACTTTATGGCTCATGTGGCACATGGTTCATTGTCTCTACTATGTGATTTGAATAGCATAATCTAAAAAGAATACTATGAAAAAAATCATCTCTATTCATATGGTATGAAGCAGTCAATAATTTTTTTAAAAACTTAGGCCTCGTTTGGCCTGGCTCAACTTTTTAAAAAAGTAATTTCAGCAAAGCAGTACTATTATCAAAAATAACTTTCTTCGAAAGTTTTATTGGTAGGAAAGTTATTTGTCTGAGACAACTTAATCAGAAGATTTCGATCATTTTTTTGTTCAAATCTTTCATACAATTGATCTTCAAATCACAGGCATATCATAAGATGGTCTGTATTTTATTTCACGTGACGCACATTCCAAAAAACTGATCCCAAAACATGTGGCACACATAATACTCCTAGACCACGTTTTGGGTTGTGTGCTACATGGAAATAAATCTGATCACCTAATGATAATCATATGATCTGGAGATCACTTTAGTGAACCAGTGGAAAGATAAACCATCTCCATTGCTCAATTCACAGTAGTCAACATTTTTAGGTGAACTTAAGCGGGATATTTAGTATTTGGTTAGGTGTCAGTAGCAAAAGGCTGTATGGCCTTTCCTCAAACAATGGTTTCCACCTTAATACTATTGACTACATTAAAGAAGATGATAGTGCTCGATTTTTGTCCTAATCTTTCACACGACAGATCTTGAGATCATGTCTCACCTATCAAATGATTAGATATTTATTACCCATTTCAAATTTTTTTGAAATTAATCTTTCACGCGGTACACCATGATCAATGACATTTGGAGAATTGTACCATGTGGAATCAACATATAACCATTTGATAGGTGATCATGATCTCCAGATCGATTATCATGAAAGATTAAGACGCAAAATAATTTTAACAATTTTTATCATCTCTTTCAAGGCAGTCAACGGCCTGTAGAGACTGAATCTTCAATTGCATATGAAGATACCCAAAAGAGATGCAATTTGAGAAAAATGGATAAGCAAAGAAGAGAGAGAGAGAGAGAGAGAGAGAGAGAGAGAGAGGCATATAGAAAGATGAGCGCTCAGAGAGAAGCTTAGTAAGAGATGGGAGAGAGATTAGAGATGGTAGAGAGAGGACGGTGGACAGAGAAAATGAGAGGATGGAGACAAAAATAAAATGATGTGAGAGCTTTGTTGAAGAGTGAGGGAGAGAAAAGGAGAGTCAAGAGAGACCCGTGAGAGATGAGTGGAGAGAGAGGGAGCGAGTATTGTCCGCCTCCTGTCTTCCGTCAAATTCCGGGAAAGCTAAACTCAAAAGCGGGTTTTCGTAGCTTAGTTATAATATGTTGAAGCACCAAACCAAGGATCAAAATCTCGTTTTTTCAATACGTATCGTTCAGCCCCAAAACCGATACGTATCGGATAATACGTATCGGTTCCGGACGATACTCTCCGATTTTTTCCCAAAAAAAAAATAAAAAATGAAAACTAATAATGTGAAATTATCGGACGATAATTTTAAATTATCGTCCGATACGAACGATAATTTCAAATTATCGTCTGATACGAACGATACGGACGATATAAACGATACATTGAACGATAATTTGACTGTTTTTTCAGGGGGGCGATAAAAACTCATTGTATCGTATCGGTGAGGTCCAAAACCGATACGTATCGTCCGATACATATCGGTATCGGACGATATTTTGATCCATGCACCAAACAACTTTAAAAGCTCAAAACCACTTTTGAAAGCCTAAAAGCCCCAAACATGACCTTAACAGCTACAACATAAAATCTCAACACCATATATATCTTTAAAAGATTTTAGCCCCTTAAATTATACGACAAAACTGTTTTTCATCTCAATCTTCAACACCATATACCTATAAATGATGGTCTTCAAACCAAAAAGTTACCTATGAATCAAGGTACTCGGTGATCGAATCAGCTGCCTAATACCAACCATAGCCACGAAGTTAGGTTTCCGCAATAATTCAACAAGGTTAAAATTCAAAAAAATTCGGTAAAATTTAGCAAGTTCTGGAAAATATTTAGAGAGAAAAAAATAATATAAAATAAATTAAAACTTTTTTTCCAGATTAATTTGCATGAACTCAAATTCACCTAACTTCGTGGCTATGGTTGGTATTAGTAAAAAAATCTGCAAATACTTCAAGATTAATTTGCATGAACTCAAATTCACGAATTAATCTCGAATCTTTTCAAAAATTTAGTGCCCCTGGAATGGATTACCAACTCTAACATGAGTTGCCAGTGGTACACGAACTATCCACCTAATAATTAGGGGCTTTTTACTAAAAGGTTGCCTATGCCGATTTTAATTACTATAAAATAGAAGGTATTTTCAGATGACCAACACGGGTTGAATACATATTACTTCGTGGTCAGCCTACCAAAACATGTTTAACTATGTCAATTCGTTCTCTCTGATTTAAATATGCTTTGGGGTCAACCCACTGAAGCGTGAGGACTACTTTAGTGGGACTTCGTGGATATTAAAATGCATGCTTTGGGGCCGCCCACCGAAGCTAGATTTTTCTTTACAATAAGGATAGAGTAAAGAGAAAAGTACCAGAAAACGCCCCTCTATAATTTTTATCACCATTTTCGTGATTTTTTTTTAGTACAAAAGGGCGCCTATGCAGCTTCAAAACGGGTCGGGCATGACACATGGTGCTTAAACTCTCCTCTTTCTCTTTCTTATTCTTCTTCTCACTCTTCTTTCTCTCTCATTAAAAAATGACACCGTTTTGGTTTCTCTCTCCTCTGTCTCTCATATAAAAAAATGGCACCATTCAACTTAAAGAGTTTAAGTTGATGGCATAAATGTAATTAACATGACTTTTAAGGGGACAAATGGAGAAGGGCAAAATCGTAAACTACATGAAAGATTTCAGCTTTCTGCATGGGTTAGCCCTCCCAAATCACCTTTCAAGTGTGCATGGGCGATCTTTCGGAATATACAACTACACATGATTTTTTTGGTAATAAAATAAGGCACAGGGCGCCATTTGGTACAAAGCCCTCTCAAAAATCTCAAATTACATTTTTAACCCCTGCAAAAAAAAGGAAAAAACCCCCACAAGCAAAGATGTTCGCCTATCTTCTATTCCGTCGGCGATCGTGATTTGTATATTTTCCGACGAATACCAAATAGAAGGTTTTACATGGTTCTTCTTCTCCGACGAATACCAAACCCTAGTGAGAGAGAGAGAGAAAGAAGAAAAAGGGTTTGCAGGATCTAAGAAGAGGGTTTTGAAGGATCTGAGTTTTGTATCGTTCTTCTTCTCTGGCGAACACCAAATCGAAAGTTTTAAGATGGGAAGCCGGTGTTCGAAATTCTGACGAAAGTGGCATCAGAAATTCTGACAAAAATGGCATCATAGGAGTGGCAGATGAGAAGTAGAAAAGGGTTGTGATTATTTATCTTTTTTTAAAAAATTAATAAAATAAAAAACAAAGATCCAAATCTCTGCAACATCTCTCTCAAGTGCCTTGTTGAACATCTCTCTCTCTATATTACATGTTAAAGTTTTTCTTTTTCCAGATTTGGAGTGAGGAGGAGACAATTGGAAGATTTTAAGTTGATGGCACAAACGTAATTAACATGGCTTTTAAGGGGGTTTAATAAAAGGAGAAAAATTGTATAAAATTAAAGGTTGGTGCATGAGTTTTTAGGGCAGGCGGGTGTTCAGCGAACGGATGGGCGCTGCATAGGTAAAAGTAATGGCATAGGCCGCGATTTGGTATAAAGCCCTTTTTGATATGTATAGATACGCCTCTATAAATATCACTTAAATGGTGATATAAATAGTTTTGGGGTTATAGGGCACTTTTCTCTTTTATTTATTTATTTAAAATCCGTGTACGCAATGCTTGGGTAAAAACCCCACTACAGTACGTAGCCTCCAGGAACACGATCCGTGCGCGGGGGGTGTTTGGCGGGGAAGGGTAGTTTCGTCATTTGAAAACAAAATGACCTAGATTCGTCGTCTTATTTTATAAACGACGATACGAAGAGCTCAACAGAGTAACAGAGTAGCAGACGAAGAAGAAGAAGAAAGTGGTTGTGTGCCCTAGAAACGATGAGGAAGAAGGTAGATGATCGCATAAGGACCCTAATCGAAAATGGCGTTAAAACCAGGCATCGATCGATGTTCGTCATCGTCGGAGATAAATCTCGAGACCAGGTTTTCTTCTTCTCCTTCTTCTTCTTATTTTTTTGTAATTTTTTATTCATATGGTTTTCTAGGTTAAAAAATGTTTCTTTTCTGTGTTTTTAGATCGTTAATCTTCACTACATGCTGAGCAAGACGGTCGTGAAATCTAGGCCGTCCGTTCTATGGTGCTACAAAGAGAAGCTCGAGCTTAGCAGGTTCTTTTTTTCTTCTTCTTCAAATTACAACTGGTATAGTTAAATGTGGAAATTAATTCGATTATGAGGTGATGATATGATTATTAAAATTTCAATTTCTCTATTTAAAAATATGAGTGTAAAACTGATGAGCACGAAACACATAATAGAAGGGAAGAAAGTAGAGAGTATTAGAGGATGATCTCTAGCTAAGAGTTATCTATCAAGTTTACAAAATAACCAAAAGCTTCCCTTTTTCTCTACTATAGTACTACCTACCCTTTTGTAGAGACCCAACTAAAGATAAAATTACTAACCTACCCCTAAAGAAAAGGAACCTGCAAATGAATCATAGTGTCACAGCCCGAAATCCTAACTCTGCACGAGGACATAGAATTCTGTGTTCTAACCCTGTACACATCCTAACGGGTTTAGCAGACTTAGGTATCTTACTTAGCTTAGGGTGATTGTGAGCCCATAAAAATGCGAGTCAGAATTTTCTTTTAAAACCTTAATCTTAAGTGTCAGGCTTATTTAGAATATCCATTGTTTACCATTAAATGATGACTCTCTTTTTAGTTCACACTTGAATATTATCCATTCACCATTATTACATGTTTAAGAATCGATCAGTATGTATGGAATTCCGTAGTACCCACCTACCAACATGTTCATTCTAAGGTACCTGTAATGCTATGAGCATACTATCTCTAAAGTAAAGATTGATATAATTAGTATAGAAATTCTTACCCATTATAGGTCAGGTACATCCCCCTTTCACATACTTGTGTTGTTGGTTGATTCTAACCTTAACACTCCAAATTAACCTGCATAGATTTTTAGAGGGGTGTAAGTTATTTAAATAACTTAGTGGATACACCAAGTATCCTCACTAATCTAATACATGTGGTGCGTATAATCATCGGGTGAGTGATTCTTAAATCTCTAGAACACATATAAGTGGCATGATAAACGCACATATGATTTAAACAAAGCAGCACGGTAACTGATAAAGATCCAAGTCATGACATAGCATAATAAAACTCGCATATAAATTGTGTCGTGCAATGCAGCGATGACTTAAGAATAATTCAATGAATTATTTATCATTTCTTAGGCTTAGTACTTGACTGTTTGTCTTGATCATATTTATCTTATTTGCTTCTACGTTTCTATACTCTACATGGTCGCTCCTAGTTGAATAACTTAATCGTTTATTACTTGTGTCTCAGAGTCGTTGCTCGAGTATAACACGATAAGTAACGTGTCAGAGTATCATCCATCATGAGACATGTACCAATTTAAGTAATCCCATCTCATGATCATATGATCGACGTCCTCGTATAGCGAAATGAGGATGGGTACCTAATGCTTGATTGTTTACATGGTCACTTGATCGTTGCTTGATCGCTTGATCGTTTACTTGTTTGCTTGATTGTTTACTGTTTGCTTGATCGGTGTTCCTTTATGTCAGAATCTGCCTTGACTGAAGGCATTGAGCCCTTACAGTCACTGATGTAGGACGAGACACTAAATCCTAGATGCAATAGTATGAAATTAAATTGAAATTATATTTGAACAATGCAAACATTAAATTTATACCGAAACACCTAAAATCATTAAGAAAATTCATTTAGACAATTAGGTTTAATTTGATTTAGCGTTCAATCCGCATCGTGGTCCCTTTCAAGTTCAGAATTCTGATGATAGAACTCGATCTTTCCTCTAGTTTAGGGCATCAAACGACAATTAAAAGTGATGTCTCTTGACTCCTCTCTAGAGTTTGAAGGATTTTTGGCTCAAAGGGGATAAAATTAATTAAAGGGAAAATAATTAGGCTTGATTGAAATAAAAGGGCTAGAAATATTATGAAGAATTTTAATGAAATTATAATACAATGACTAAAGATTTCAAGTAGGAAATTGAAAGGAAAAGAGGATTTTTTTTAAGGTTTTAACCAAATGAAATAAAGAAAATAAAATTGCCTTGCACCAATCGAAAAGACTAAGAGAAAGAATTAAGAAGATAAATTGGCCTCGCATCAAACCCATCGTGGAAAGACGAAGAAGAATCACTCTTGCTTCTAGAAATTTCAAATTTCGTTCAATAATCAGAGTTGTGTCTAGAGAATAAATTCTTTTTATAATATGTACTTAAGGAAAGAACTCCTAAACAAACTAACTTCCAATGGATTAAAATACCCTAATACTAAAAAGAATAAATACTTAAATCAACCACTAAAAGTCTCAACTTTCAGTCTTTATTTATTTATGACCATCTTTCAAGTATCAAATGATGTTAGATTGATGTGAAATTGGTCTTGTTTGAAAGCTTATTGAAGTAGCTTTCCAACGAGCCAAGAAATGCGTCATTCTGATGAGTATCGAAGAAGTTGTGACCATTTTCTTGTAAGCTGCCCTAAAAGTGACGAATTTAATATGTACCACATGTATGTACATGACTCTCATGATCTAAAATATAACAATAAAATAAAATAAATGTATCCTATAGAAACTAAAGGACCAAAACAAAAGTCCACCACATGAATCAATAATCTATATGCATCTACCAACTGTCCATCACGCGATCAATGATCCAACAATAGAAACGAAGTAAAATGATGATCAAATAATGGAATGATGAATGGTGAAGATCCAATGACTGAAATGAAGAGATGAAGATCCCACAGTGGAAGGTGGTAATCCAACGGTTCGAATCATCCCATGTACACTTCTTCCCAATATGGGGACTTCCAGGATGTCACACATGTGCATATGGGTCTTCGGTCGCCCATTCAAAGTGCTATGGGTTGTGCTTTAGATCTTTTCTTGCGCCTCCTATACACCTTGTATACCGACGATGTCCGCATCAGTGACTGGCGTAAGGTATGACATGTACAAATCTTACGAATATAATATTATTACATTTAGGTTTGGCTGGCCTACATAGCCTTCAATATTCATGATTGCTTTACTTATCCTGATTGTTTGTTAACCCATTGACCTTAATCTTACGCAAATTAGGTCCCCAGTGTGATGAGAAACTGTAAATCACATCTCAATCGAGACCATGCTAAATTCACACACCTTATTTGTTGTTGCGTCAATATTAACATGAATTGTGAGGCATGTGAATACAACATGAGGGTTGTTTCGATGTCATTTTGGTGATGTACCACACCAAGTCGAAGGCATAGGGTACTTGTTCGAATCTTGTTTTGGCCATTGTGAGTTTTCTACTTATCTTGTTCTATACTTCTATGTGACAGAGTGTAGAGCATGACCGTGAGATGCATAAAACAGTGTACTCATAAGAAGCGTGGGGGAGTATACATATCATAAGCATGCAGATAGCGACATAAACATGAATAGCATAATAAGTAGGCCTGGTACATAATATCAACGTGAACTAAAGTATAGGACATCATTGACGTCATAGTACTAACTAAAGCACATGACATCATGCCATAATAATATCAATGTAAATTAGAGCATCATAGTATATCAAAAGCTAAGGTTATAATGGAAAAGCATGTAATACAATCAAGTAGCACATCTCAGATATGTCATTTGATTGTATATGCTTACATGTATATAACGTACTCATATTATCAATCGCATGGTTATAGGTTCTATCTACTTGTAATTCAGCAAAGCATGAGGTTATACTAGTTTAACAACATACAATAAATATTACGTAACATAATTAGTCCAGATTATCTTAGAACTATGCAAATTGGAAGAGATCACAGGAGAATCCACTTGATCGTAGAAAGTTGAAGGTCAAAGAGTTGATCTTTGTCTACATCTTTGAAGTTCTTTCTTTCACAGTTCCTTGAGATCCCTTCGATTGTCCTTGATAGTGGATTAATCAACCTCCGCACATGTTAGTTAATATAATATTAATCGAGTATTATTTTATAACTACAGTTCAATATTAACTTGTGCTTCGACGCGGTCGAGTGAAATTTGATGCATCCAATAGAGTTTCAACTTAGAAAGGTTTCGGGAAGAGGTTCCCAATGACATGATACTCTTGAATTGAGGCTTAATTGAGTGATTACCCGTTTATCAAAATCGTGTCACAACGAGCAGATCAAAATTACTTTTCATTAACGATTACCGATTATGACAGAAGTTATATCGATGAAAAGTACTCCTCGATACCCATATGATATATGATTTGCACCATTCGTAAGTGGTTTGGTCTATGTACCAAGCTCTGGAATACTGTAGGTCGAACCGTTTACCTTTCACAATTGACCTCAGAATCTGATGATTCTAGTGTCAACACATAGATAATGTTGAACTGGTTGAAATTGACTACTCATACACTGGATGCCGTTGAGAAATGACTTTCTTATAGGTGATTGAAGTGCTACTACGCAAATCAAGGCTACACAAGTTTCCAGGGAAATCGGGTCAGATGGTGAGCGATCATATCAGATCTATGTTTTTGAAGTAGAAAACAAACATGGCTCTCAGTTTTGGCCGAACCTGGAACTTCGGTCAGCTCTCCTATCCAAAATTGATGTTATAAAGGGCCTTTGGTTTCTGCACATTCAACCAGCGACCAACTTTAACATATGCGTAGAGAACTCAATGGATAGGGGTTCACATTCAGCACTTTGTCCAAAGGTCCCTCGGTAAACGTGTATTTGGGGTCAAAGGTTGGACTAAAGAACTTATCATGATGTGACATGGATTACATCGTGAAATCAGCCCGTATTTGTTGTGGAAGCATCGTGGTTTAGAATCTTGCCCGACTGATATGTATCGGTTTTTGGCCTAGAGAATACTGATACACATGTATTGATATCCCCAATGTTTCAATCAATACCTACTGGCATGATTTTTAAAAAAAATTATTTATTTATTTTTATTTGTATCTTTTAAAAAATGCTTTGCCTTGATTTCCTCCCAAGGAAAGGCCAATAAGACCTTTGATCCTGAGTACTAAAATATTTTCAACCCTAATAAGTGGTCACAATTAAATGCATGATTTAAAATTTTCCCCTAAATTTTGAGTTAAAAAAGGCCCGAAATGAAATGTCTTGGATGAGACATTTTGTAATTCAGGCATGGAGGAAATGAGACAAAACTTATATATTTCGTGTGAGACAAGCTTATTTGTGCATAAATCATCCCCATGTCACCCAAAATGGGTTTTTCTTGCTTGAGACGTCTCATCTTGGTTTCTAATCTCACCTGAAGTGGCTGTGATCAAATGGTCATTGTCAAAGGACCATGGCCATGTAGCCACAATCAGTTGACCATTAGATAATCATATGCTCAATTGATCACAATCGAGCAGTTATGGTTTAGTGGCCATGAAGCCTAGAAACTGCCCTCTACTCTACAGTTATGGGTGGGTGAAAGGTGCCCACCTAGATTTTTGGTGTCAAAATACCTATACCCATGTTGTATTTGAGACTTGTATTTGTACTGGGTAATGTAGGCGGGGTTACACTAAAACGTAAGAAATGACTATTTTCTAATAATTTCTTCTGCCACATTTACTTTAACTCATGTACATTTTTTATTATTACTAACAGAGTGACCAAATTTAGGTATGGGAATAAAACGGCTCTGGAAATATATGGAAAAAGGTAAATTTCAGCAATTACGGGAAAAAAGGGAAATTTCAGAAATTAAAAATGTTACTAATTATAAACAATTTGAATACATGTTTTTACCAACCACGGGGAAAAACGTGTTTAAAACGCACTTTTTTGGAAAAAACAGAAATTTTTCTGAAAAAACAATTTTTTTTTTTCCATTTTTTCAAAAAACCGTGTTTTAAACGCATGTTTTTTTTGGAAAAAACGTGTTTTTGGTCACTATGATTATGACCACGATAGGGATGACTTCCACAAATTCTAGCCTCTTCCTGGATAACGAGAAAAATTAACTGGCAATGAAGTTGACAATTAGAACTGACATCTCCCGCCGTAATGAAAATATGATAACAATAATTAAAAAGACTTCTAAGCATTATAGGATGAGACTAAGCATGTTTAGGATGAACACAAACTAGTATCTTCCTCCGTAATGAAAATGATCATAGTAATAATTGAAGAACATTCTAAGCATTTTTAGGATTACTCTAAGCATGTTTAGAAAGGATGCGTTCTCCCTTCTTCCAAAAAACACATTCGTAATTGAAACTTTAGACTACCACTTCCTTTAGAAGATACATTGGAGTTTGGATTATGCATTTAATGATATATGCCTGTTCGCCACTAGTATAGCTTGAAAAATTATCAACGGATTAATATCCAGCATTTGAGGCTTCTGCTTTGTTCAATGTTACTGTATTTTTTTTTGGTTCTGTTTATATTTCTTGAGATTTTCTTTTCAAATATATTCCAATGAAAAAAAGATTTGTTTATATTCTAAATTACCTATTTTGTTGTTCCAGTCACAAGAAAAAACGCGCAAAGCAGGTTAAAAAATTAATGCAAAGGGGACTGCTTGATCCTGAGAAGGTGGATCCTTTTTCACTTTTTGTTGAAAGTGGAGGTTTAACATATTGTTTATACAAAGATTCAGAAAGAATCCTTGGGAATACTTTTGGCATGTGTATCCTACAGGTTTGATATTTTGCATCAACTCTCATTTAAGAAGTTTGGACTCATTATTTCTTGTTAGTGTTTAAATTGAATGCTATAGTAAGTCTGATTATGGATTAAACAATCAAAGTTACTTGGAAATAGTCAGCAGAGTTTTAAATCGACTCGTCTGCTTTTTATAGAATTTGATATAAAAATCAGTTCATTACCACAAAAGCCATTTCTAAGACTAATTTTTGATTTTTTTACCACACTTCTGAAGTGTTGGTAGTAGGTAAATGACCCAAGTGCCACCTTTAGTGCTCGGGTCACTCCCCTTGGCAATGGTGGGAAATGCACATATATTTTGTGAGGGCTAAATCATTGGAAAGTTCAAAACATACTTCCACTGATTTCTGTGCTCATCAATAGCTGTGCAGTTCCTGAGGCTTTACTATTTTGGCAGAAGGAGACTGTTGAAGGTGCTCGGGTCAGGACCTGACCGTCAGGTGCCTAACACGAACTCCACTTCTGGTACCGACTTCTGATAATTATTTATATGCAATCTACACCTGTCCTTTAGGACTTTGAGGCGTTGACACCAAATCTTCTTGCAAGAACTATCGAGACGGTGGAGGGTGGTGGATTGGTGGTATTGCTTCTTCGCTCTCTTTCATCACTAACCAGTCTGTGCACCATGGTTATGGTTTGTATTCATTTCCTTCTTATTGTTACAACATCTTCATGCTCGTTGGTAAACTAGCGTATGCCCACAAACTTGGGAAGTATTATTCACAATATTTTAGTAGCACACCTCCATATAATGAGGCTTTTAATTCCATCTTTCCATTTTTATTAAAACTTGAGTGGAAATTATGTTATTTTCCCTTTGTTTTGTATTTTGTGTGTGTGTGTGTGTGTGTATTATCAGTAAAGCAAAAATATATTAAAAACAGAAGAGAAAGAAGTATGTACCTTAGCGGTAGTCAGAAACTGCCAAAAGTAAGAAAAAAAAAGGTACCCCTCTCGGATTCTCAAGCCCCGGGCAGCAACGAAACCCTAAGCACCTTAGTGGAGGGAGGTGCGGGCGAGGGAAAGGGGGTAAAGGGCAAGGGCATCTTGGGAAAAGGGAAGAGGGTCCCTAAAGAAAGGGAGCATAAGATCCCAAAAGGAGAAGAAATCAGAGTGATCTTGCAGTAACTATCCGTGACTCATCGGTAACCAACTAAGAAAGAAGCCTCTGACAAACTTGAGAACAAGAATAGTAGGCCTTGCCTTCCATTGACAAACCCTGCTATTCCTTTCCAACCAAATGACCCACATAACAACAAAAGAAGCCATAGCCCAGATCTGTTGCTTCCTATCCTTAAAGGCATAGTTCCGTCCCATGGTTCCAACAGAAGATCAATGTTTGCCGAAGAGACCCATATAATCCCAAACATGGAGAGAACAGTTCCCCACACATTACCCGTGAATTTGCAGTGGAGCAAAGTGTGAGACCGATTCTCTGCCCGACATGCAAAGGAGGCATCTATTAGGAAGTGCAAAGCCACGCTTCCGCAATTGATCCCTAGTGAGAATCTGTCCCCAGATCGCTGACAAGGGAAGAAACGAATGTTGGAAGGCACCTTGACCTTCCAGAACCGCAGACAATTAGGCCTATCAAGATGCAAAATTTTGTGCTTATTAAGGAACGCATTGAAAGATGTGACTGTGAAGCGACCCTTTTTACTCCTTTCCCAAATTTTGCAATCCGAATTGATTCGATTGGGAGTAGCATTGTGTAGCAATCGGAAAAGTCTGATGAATTCATCAAACTTGTTGTCTTTCAACATCCTTTTAGTACTGACATTCCATACCCACTCTCTTCCATTGTTAGAGAACTTGTCCGTGATAACAACATTTTGTTGAGTAGCAATCCTAAAAAAATATTAGGGAAATAGGTACACAACTTATCCTCACCCAGCCACTTATCACACCGGAAGTTACTTTTCTCCTGATCACCCTAACTGTAATTGATGCATTTTTTGATCTGTTTAGACACCAGTAACACCCCTTTGTACCATCCCGAACCATTGTGATGGTGAACGCTGAGATCCCATCCACTTCTACCGATGCCGTACTTAGCCTCAACCGTCTACCACCACAATAAATTCCTATTCCTGCCATCCCCATTCTCCAGAGCCATTTCCCCAAAAGAGCCATATTCATAAGCTTGAGGCTTCTAATACCCAGTCCTCCCTCCATTTTGTTAGTACAACAATCCGTCCAATCGACAAGGTGAATTTTCCCATTATTACCCCCCATCTTCCCATAAGAAATCCCTGACACTCTTTTCCAAGGTGGAGATCACAGAAGCCGACACTTAAAAAATGGACATAAAGAAGATCGGTAAGGACATGAAGGCGGATTAGATGAGAATAAGAAGACCCCCATTGGTCAGCAGTTTGCTCTTCCAACTGGCAAGCCTTTTTTGGAAATGGAGGATGACCGGTTCCCAATGGTGGGATTTAAGCTGTCCGATCCCGAGTGGCAAACCCAAATACTTGAAGGGAAGTTTTTCTTCATGGCATCCGATGAGGTCCGCAAAAAAACTAGAATTTAGCTGGTCTAACTTAATTCCCACCACTTTGGACTTGTGTAAGCCGATTTTCTTCCCGGAAACCGCTTCAAACACCGAGAGAGCACTGATGACATTACTGACCTCTGTAGGGCACGGTCTACAAAAGATCACTGTATCATCCGCAAATTACAGATGTGAAATAGCCAGCTCATCATTGATGTGGAAACCATTGTAGAGGTTCAAAATAGTCGCTTTCTGAAGAATCTTGTGTAGGGCTTCTCCAACAATATTAAAAAGCAAAGGTGAGAGCGAATCTCCATGTCTTAGACCCCTAAAGCCTATGAAGTTTCCCTTAGGACATCCGTTGACTAAGATGGAGAAGAAAGGAGATTCGTAACAGCCCTGCTGGGCCAGCTGATCTACTTACTCCCAAACCCCATTCTCACGAGTAAATACTGAAGGAAACTCCAATCAACTCTATCGTATGACTTCTCCATATCGATCTTGAGGATGAGACCTCCCCGTCCACTCTTCTTGACGCTGTCAATGGCCTCGTGGGCTGTGAGAGCTACGTCGAGGAGTTGTCTTCCTGGTATGAAGGTCCCTTGGTTAAAGGAACTGACGCCATCAATAACTTGTTTGAGATGATTGGCTAAGACTTTAGCAAGAATTTTATAAGCACAATTGAGGGGGCTAATAGGTCTGAAATCCCGAATATCCACCAGTGGGTAGCTTAGCAGCTGAATATAACTCATTGAAGAAATTAAGGATGTCAACCTTAACAATCTCCCAGCAGGATTGGAAAACCTCAATTGTAAACCCATCCGGACTTGGCGCTTTATTTTTGGCAGCAAAGAACACAGCACATCTAACCCCCCCTCGTTGAAACCAGCTTCCAAGTGGTTTCTTTGGGTCTCCGAAATCGAGCTAAAATCAAGACCTTGTAGCATGGGTCTATTGGTGCGAGGATTGGGGTTTAGTTTCTTATAAAAAAATTAACACCTGTCCCGCAGTGTCCTCGGGATTAGAATACTGAGCGTCATTGACAAATAACTGGTTTCTTTTGTTTTGTATTGCATTTCAATTTTTGTACTTCAAAATAAGAATATAGAGCATGGATCAAAATTTCGTCTGATACCGATACGTATCGGTATCGGTGGTGAACGATACGGTACATTGAATGTACTGTATCGGTCATTACTATGTAAAGTACTGAACGATACATTCAATGTATCATCCGGTATGCACCGATACTGATACGTATTGTCCGATATGTACCGGTTTTCCGGCATTTTGATCCATGATATAGAGCATCAATCTAATGTTAATAGGCATAAGCGGTATCATAAGAGTGATACCGTTTATGCTAAGCTTTCGTGTCTCATTTCATTTCCTTTCAATTTGTTTAAGTTCTTTTACCCGAGACTTTCTTTGAAATCACACTTTTTACCTGTTCAATTTATCATTTGTTAACTTCTTGTTGTGAGCATATATGCCTGGGGAACGATGAATGGGAAACCTGCAGTTCACCTTTTTGAAGAATCTGGTAACATGGGAAGCAATAATTCTTAAAGAGAGTTAATCTTTTACCTTGAGAAGAAACACACTGCCTACAACTATTGGAATGATTTTTTGTTTTGCTTTACAGGAAACAGTTTATTTATTTTTGTTGATTGATAATGGGAGGCTATTTGTTGTTTAATAAGTTTGTTCCTTTTATCTTACTAATAAAATCCTCTGTCATATTCGACAACTTGGAATGCAACAATGAGGACACAAAGAGAAACCCTATAGAAAGGAAAAGAAAATGATGTTGAATAGTACACTTTCTGTATAATGACTTCAAATTGGTCTTGACTTAGCTTAAACTACTTGCCACATCTCCTCAAAATGGTCCGAGAATGTTTAATTTCAATTGGTCTTGAATTAGCTTTGTTTCTATTTCTTTATCTTATTAATGCTATATATTTATTTTGATAGAGAACAAGCATTTAATGAACAATATAATATTGTGCTTTATCTGAGTATAAATTCCATTCTAATATTGACCTCAAGGGGTTAGGCGAGCTGGCCAAGCACTTGCTTCCAAAAACAAGAGACCTGAGTTCGAATCCCCTCCCCCCCTTGAGGCTACCCTAGGGATTTATATCCCGTGCTAACCCGGCATGTGCTAATTTGGGGTGCGTGCGTGCCCCTGGGATTAGGCGGGTGCTCTAAGAGGCCTGGATATCCAGGTCTTCAAAAAAAAAAAAAAAAAAAAAAAATGTATATATATATATATATATATATATATATATATATATATATATATATATATATATATATATATATATTGATAGCTTTTTGAATGTGTGGGTAAATATTATTTCGCTTGGTTATCTTGGCTTCACATTTGGCATGAACCTAGAGATTAGTGGTTCATCTTTATACATTATGGCAGTTTCTTTTGCTATTTCGTTTATTTTTTTCTTGCGCACCGTGAAGGGCGTCGAGCTTTGGTCAACTTGGAGGTTACTCCTAGAACATATGTTTTCTTAGACGTGCACAAATTTTATCTTACTAAATCTGCATGTAATGCGTTATAGTACCCCACTAATTATTCTTTTATTATTATTTTCTTAGGGTCTGTTTGGATACAAGGAATGCATGGTAAAACGTGGTATGGTAAAATTTTTACCATGGATTCAGCTGTTTGGGTGTTTTTAAGGGTGGTAAATGTATTACCCCTATTTACCACAAAACACCAAAACATATCCCCTACCCCCCCCCCCCCCCCTCCTCGAGAGTAGGGGAGAAAGTAGTACTGCATATTCCTGCAAGTTAGGAATATGGGGTAAAACGTGGTAAAAAATCAACCACTGTACCACGTTTTACCAGGTTCTATCCAAACAAACCCTTAAAGAAATGGGAAATTTACTTGACCGACCCTGTCAGATGTACCTTTTACTGCAGAGACCCTATAGTTTCACCTTTACCCAAATCGACATTTGGAAACTAAGAGCAAAAGTCCAAATTACCCCTTTCTTTACGCAAAAAACATCATCTTCTTCCTCATTTTAATGCCTTTCTGAGTTTCTAAAAGTCGAGTCGGTGACGACGCCTTCTCCTCAATCCAATCTATTCCGATATGTTATTTGGATCGACCCGAATACACCTTTATAAGGCGATATCGCCTCTAAAAAAAAAAAAAAAAAAAAAAAAACAGTCGATGCCGACTCTTAAAATAGTCGATGTCGACTATAAATTTTTTTATTTTTATTTTTTATCTGATGGCGATACATATTGATGTATACATCAAATAAATAAAAAAAAAAAAAAAATTGATTTACACAATCACATGTTCGATAATTTATTATTATTATTTTATTTTTATTTATTTATTTCTGATTGGCATTTCGTTTACACAATTGATGGCATCAGATATACGCAAGACATCGTATATAATTTTTTTTTTTTTTTTACAATCGACTGTGTTAAGAGTCGCTATCGACTATTTTAAGAGTCGGCATTGACTGTGTTAAGAGTCGGTATCAACTGTTAAATTTTTTTTTTTTTTTTTTTTTTTTAAGTGGCGATATCGCCTTACAAAGGTGTATCTGGGTCGATCCAAATAACAGATGGAAATAAATTGGATTGAGGAGAAGGCGTCGTCACCTCTGATTTTTAGAAACTGTAGCAGATTAAAATGAGGAAGAAGATGATGTTTTTGTGCGTTAAAGAAAAGGAGTAATTTGGACTTTTTGCTATTCTTAGGGTCGGCTAGGCTTCTAGCTGGTCGATTTGGGTAAAGGTGAAACTATAGGGTCTCTGCAGTAAAAGGTACATCTGACAGGGTCGATTAGGTAAATTTCCCTAAAGAAATTCATATTGTACAGAATATGATATAATTTACTCATTACCTTACGAAAGTTCAAGTAGGAAACTAGTTTGGATAAAATGATGAGATGCTCTATACTAGCCTCCTTTCATGTGGTTCATAGAATCCACAACATACCCCTTTTTAAAAAATATTATGAGAGACAATTCATAGCAAATCATTCAAAGTCAAAAGTTCAATTTTCTTACATTGGATCATCACTTAAACAATTTGTTATTGTGCAATTTTTCCTAATTTCAGGATGTTCATGAAAGGTTTCGGACAGAATCCCATTCTGCGGCAGCTTCACGCTTTAATGAACGCTTCTTGTTATCCCTTGCGTCATGCAAAGCATGTGTGGTCATGGATGATGAGATGAATATTTTACCAATCTCGTCTCATATAAGGTCAATTGAATCAGTGTCAGTTAATGAGGCAAGTGTTTTTATGTCTCTTAGTCTGGTCAATCAGTTATGAAAATTGTAGGTTGTTTGAAAGCTCACATGTGCTATAGGCAATTCGAGAAACAAGAATATTTGGTTTTTGGCCTGTTTTGGGTTATTGATAAGGAACTAAAGCAGGTTGTTAATTCAATATTCAGTTTCAGTTATATGAGAATGTTGGTTGGTGTCTTTGTGGTTGATGCTTAACTTTTCACTTATCGTGGGTTTTATACGCTTTTTAAGGATTCTGAAGGGCTATCAGAAGCAGAACATGACTTGAAGAATCTGAAGCAGCAACTTCATGATGATTTTCCTGTTGGTCCTTTGATTGGGAAGTGTTTCACATTGGACCAGGTTTGTGTTTTAAGCCCGATGTTATCAAGTTCTTACTTCACATATATTGGGATTGCACCCTATACCCATGTTACTTAACTGCTACTCTACCCTATGAATGATGATCTGGTTCGGAGCGGGCCAGTTCGCATTCAATTCGGTTGATTCGGTGATATGGGAGGGAATTGTGGAGAAACTATCTTAAGATGTAAAAACCGTTGGGGGGTTAGGAGAGTTTAACCCACTACCCTTCACTCTTCGAAGCCCAACTATTACACTCTCCAAACCAAGTAAGATAGCAGCTGTTTTTGTGTAACAAACGTTATTAAATACATTTCAAGTTTTTGTTAGTTTACCAAAAAAATGAAATAAATAAATAAATAAAAATAAACAGTAAAAACTCATTCTACCCTCAGTGAATCGGGTTCGCATGAGAGTAGCGAATTACGAACTCGAATTCGAATAGGGTGAATTGCGAATTAAGTATCGTAGTTAGGCACATTTATAATACATTCAGCTGGTAATTGATTCTATTATGCCCAATAGGGAAAGGCTGTCATTACGTTCCTTGATGCAATTCTCGACAAAACACTTCGGGGGACTGTTGCTTTGACCGCTTCTCGTGGACGTGGAAAATCAGCTGCTTTGGGTTTAGCAATTGCAGGAGCTATTGCTGCAGGGTTATATTCTCAATCTAGAAGATGTTTTATGCATTTCTTGCATTGTTTTCCTTCTGTTAAATTTTGAACAATGTACAAGTTGGTGCTTTTTTGTTTTAGGTACTCGAATATTTTTGTTACTGCACCCAGCCCAGAGAACTTGAAGACTTTGTTTGAGTTTGTTTGTAAGGGATTTGATGCACTAGAATACAAGGTTTGTGTTTTTCTTCCTTCCAAAGTTGGAAGGAGTTCGTTTATTGCCTAGATATCGTTGTTAAACATGTTATGTTGAAATGGTAGCTTATGTAGTAGTTTAGTGTATGAGTATCTAGTGATTCATTAAGTCATTTTCTTGTGCTCAAACCATTTGTTTCCTTTTCAACATAGCTTTCTATCCTATAAGAAAGCGCCGAACTGCATTTTGCTCGTCAGTAAACTATTAACTACAATTACTAAGTGTATTAATTGTATGATTTGATGGCCATCATACATATGTAAATATACAGTCAAAACAGAAATTTAGGGTTAGGGTTGAGTGGTAGGAAGAAGAAGAAGAAGAGGGAAGAGAAAAGTAGAGAGATATTAGAGTTGAGTCAATGTGACCCAAATCCCAATGTAAGTTATTATTTATACCATCTTAGCATGTTCACGGATTACATGGTCCCAGAGTTAGGTGAATTGTACAACTTAAAATTCACCTAACTACACACACCTAAGTTACTTACTACACACCCAGACAATGGAAATATCATCTCCAACACTCCCCCTCAAGTTGGAGTATTGATGTCGATCATATCGAACTTGAAGGAGATGTCATAAAGTTTCTTGCCACCAACACCTTTAGTCAAGATGTCGGCAAGTTGATCCTCAGTTCTAACTTGAGGAATACTGATTTCTTTGGATTCGACCTTCTCGCGAATATACTGACAGTTCACCTCAATGTGTTTTGTTTTTTCATGAAAGACAAGATTCTCTGTAATATGATGGGCGGCCTCATTGTCACCATACAAAGTAATTGGAGAGGATAGAGTGACTCCCAAGTCTGACAAGATGAATTTAAGCCACATGCATTCTCTCGCACCTTGGGACATGGCGCGATACTCCCCCTCGGCATTGGAGTTTGATACTACATGTTGCTTCTTAGATTTTCATGTAACCAAATTACCTCTCAAGAAAGTGTAATATCCGGTAGTTGATCTCTTATCATTCAGAGACCCGGCCCAAATGACATCAATAAATATCTCTACATCCAAATGACCACGATTGTTACAGAGAAGCCCTTGCCAGAACTTCCTTTCAGATGCCTCAAGATCCTGTGAACGACCTCCAAATGTACTGTCCTTGGTGAGTGCATATATTGACTCACCACGCTTACTGCATAAGCAATGTTCGGATGAGTCATGGTTAGATAAATCAGTTTGCCAACTAATCTCTGATAGGTACGTGGATCCTTGAGCAGATCACTTTCTTTACCATTTAATCGGTGATTTTGTTCAATAGGGGTCACAGCAGGCCTACACCCCAAAAACTTTGTGTCATGAAGGAGGTTTATGGTATATTTCCGCTGGGATAACGAGATGCCCTTCTTAGATCTCGCCACTTCAATGCAAAGGAAATATTTCAAACTTCCAAAGCCTTTAATTTCAAACACTCTGCTCCAATACTCCTTCAGCTTAAGAATCTCATGATTATCATCACTAGTAATGATGATATCATCAACATAGACTAATATGACCGTCATCTTGATCCCCCTTTTTACAAATAGGGTATAATCATAGTGACTTCTTCGGTACCCAATTCTCATAATAACATCACTAAAATTTTGAAATCAGGCCCTTGGGGATTGCTTTAATCCATAGATAGATTTCTTCAATCTACACACATTTCCCTTCTCTCCTTCTTTTACAAACCCAGGAGGAAGGTCCATGTAGACTTCTTCCTTGAGATCACCATGAAGAAATGCATTCTTCACATCAAGCTGAGATAGTGGCCAGTCTTTGTGGGCAGCCAGAGATAACAATACTCTGATTGTGTTGGGCTTGGCTACAGGTGCAAATGTGTCCTAATAATCCACTCGTGTTTGAGCGTACCCCTTTGCTACAAGCCTTGCTTTGTATCTTTCGACAGTACCATCAGGTCTATACTTAACTCTATACACCCATTTGCAACCAACAATCCTCTTTCCTTCGGGGAGTTCAACAATTTCTCATGTTTGATTATGTTCCAGAGCATTCATCTCCTGAATCATAGCATCCTTCCATTTTGGCTATAATAAGGCATTAGAAACAGTAGAGGGAAGGGTGATATAATCAAGAGAGCAAATAAAATCATAATGGGATGATGAGAGATTGTGATATGACACATACTTACTGATGGGATGACGAGCATACGATCTAGGAGGTTTTCTGTGAGCAATGGGTAGATGAAGATCAGAAATAAGAGGATCCTCTTCGGGTAAGGGATCTTGGTGGGTATTCTGAGAAGGTGACTCATCCACATTCTCATGCGCAATGGTTTCAGCGGTACTTTTGTTGTTCCTTCGCACATACATCTTTCCCTTTCCATATTTATCAAAGATGGGTTGTTCGCTTTGCTGTGGTTTAACAATTTCATCATCCTCTTCTTCATAATTTTTACCATCTCCCATAGGTAAAACTCTAAACATCTCAGAGTGCTCTTCATTGTTACGTTATTTCTCCCCCTGAAGAGGACTCGGAGGACGGGAAAAAGGAGTGCCATCAAAGAAAGTGACATCCATGGTGACGATCACACGACGAGTGAGAGGGTCAAAGCACTTGTATCCTTTCCGAGAAGAGGGATACCCAATCAAAAGACACTTGGTAGCCTTAGGATCAAGTTTACTTCGCTGAATGGTGGGGATATGAGTAAAACACAAGGAGCCAAAGATACGCGGTGACACTATGAACAGAGGTCGATGAGGAAACACAAGCTGGAAGGGAGAATGTTCGTCCAGAATAGATGTAGGTAATCGATTGATGAGGTAGGCAGCAGTGAGAACAACTTTACCCCAGAGATATTTAGGAACCTTCATATCAAACAATAGAGATTGAGCAACCTCGAGAAGATACCTATTTTTCCTCTCGGCAACCCCATTCTGTTGGGGGTATAAGGACAAGTAGTTTGTCACACAATTCCATGAGAGGTAAGGTATGATTGAAGAATGTGAGAGGAATATTATCCACCATTATTCGACCGAAGAACCTTAACATGCCCATGAAATTGTGTGCTAACTAGTCTGTGAAACAGACGAAAAATAAAGGCAACTTCATCTTTGGTGCGCATAAGAAAGAGCAGTGAGTTGGGTACAATCACCAATAAAATTAACAAAATAACGATAACCATGCAAAGCAATAACAGGGAAAGCCCCCACACATCAGAGTGAATAACTTCAAAAGGAATAACACATTTACTACCACTCAAGGGATAAGAATTGCGAACATGTTTAGAGAACTGACAGGTCTCACAATTAAACAAACTACTATCAAATCCATGAAATTTTTTCGAAAATAAAAGTTTCAAACGACTGATATGAGGATGGCCACAACGGGAGTGCCGCAATCTAGCTTCATCAACAGAAACCACCATAGCTGCAGGAGGAGATGCACCACGCAAATCTTGAAAGAGGTAAAGTCCCTTCTCTTCAGTACCATGACCAAGGATCCTCCCCGATTTCAAGTCCTAGAAAACACAATGTGATGGAAAGAATGTTACACTACAATGCAATGAATTGGTAATTTTACTGACCAATAATAGATTTATAGGCATGTTGGGAACTAAAAGAGTAGAATCAAGAGACAAGGTGCCTAATGGAACACTCCCTTTACCCTTTACGGGAACAAGAGATCCATCAGCAATACGAATATGAATAGAATCAGAAAGACTAGGCACTGATGAAAATAAATCTGCCATACCAGACATGTGATCCGTAGCCCCAGAATCGATGATCCATGGGGACTGAGAGGTTGAGGTCACATGGACAGACCCATAGGTACTTGACTCAACTATGTGGGAGGAAGATGCCTGTCCCTGTGTTACTGCCATGTGCTGAAGGCGGCCCTGGAGATCCTGAAGCTCTCTCTGTAGGCTCTGGAACTCAGATGGAGGTGGAGCTGAAGGAGGAGGGATGCTCTAACCAACAATTGGACTAAAAGTTTCCTCAGAGGAAGACTGAAATGCGTGACCTGGAAGAAATTTCGATTTCCCAACATCTTTCTCTGGTATGACCCTTCTTGCCACAATGAGAACACAATAATTTCTCTCTTTCTTCACGGGAGAGGCCCCCACGATCTCCACGACCACCACCTCTACCACAAATTTGCTTCCACCACGACCAAAAGAAGTGAAGGATGGTAGGACAGATCTCTCAGATATATCATCATCAGGAATCTGCATAAACTGTTGCTTGCTCTCCTCATGCTGAAGGAGGGCATACACAGTACCAAGTGGAGGACACTCCTCTCTGCCTAGAATGTTTGATTTAACATTCTCATATTCAGGTCTAACCCCTTTTAGGAAGTCAAACACTCTCCTCTTTTCAGTACTTTTACTAACCTTGCTGGCACACGAATTGCACAGTTCTTCTTCTTGATACTGGGCTAGCTCATCCCACAAACTCCTCATTTGAGTCTAATACTCTCCAATAGTCTTATCACCTTGCTTCATAGTGTTAATTTTGTTACTAACTTGAAACATTTTTGCGGGGTTTTGTTTTTGCGAGAACGCATCCCTCACCAATGTCTGGTTGCATGGTGTGTAGCAGCCATGTCATGACAGTGAGATTGTCACTTTCCCAATCAATATACTTCGAATCATCTTCTTTGGGTTGTTAGATATTCCCGTAAATGTAACCCAATTTTTTCTTTATCCCTAAGTACATAGTAACAGACCGTGACCACGAAAGATAATTGGCTTCATTCAATTTCTTGGTAGTAATTTGTAAGTTATGAGAGACATCTCCCCCGCCAACGATTCCAAATTTATTCTCGTCCATGATTAAGAGATACCGAGATCAGAATATTTAAATAAAGGAGAGAAGACCAACAGCTTTCACAAGAACCACTGTTGCAGACACTGATTTCACAACTGTTATAGACACAGATATCACGAGACAACTTGAACCATCAGATTCGAAACATCACAGATCAGCAGTTTGGAACATCTGTTGCAGGCACCTTGAACTGTAAACATCTGTTGTATAAATCACAGCTCCATTAGAAATTACAGCTTCAGCATGTCTTCAACAACTTCAGAATTCGATAGCTTCAGCACACAACTTTACAAAACCTTGCAATCTGGGCACATTAATGTTTGTATACACTCTCCCAATGAGTGTCCATGCAAAAGCCAAAGAGGTTTCAAGCTTTGAAGCTCTGAAGCAAAAAGTTGCAGAAATAACTCCACGAGGAAGACTACAATGGAGGTCTTTAGAACTCCATGAAGGAGTCTTCAAATCGCAACACCACAATAGAGAAATCTGTTCAGATTAAGAATCCGATCAAAACCCCCCAAAAATAATTGAGAAATGATGTCAAAGGGTTGACCCTACTGATGTCAGCATGCTAACGTCAGTGATGGTGTGGATGGCTTAGGGCTATAAAACTTTCTAGGTATGGTTTTTTATGTGTTGGCTTTGATACCAAGTCAAAACAGAAATTTAGGGTTAGGGTTGAGTAGTAGGAAGAAGAAGAAGAAGAGGGAAGAGAAAAATAGAGAGATATTAGGGTTGAGTTAATGTGACCCAAATCCCAATGTAAGTTATTATTTATACCATCTTAGCATGTTCACGGATTACATTGTCCCAGAGTTAGGTGAATTGTACAACTTAAAATTCACCTAACTACACACACACACCTAAGTTACTTACTACACACCCATGCAATGGAAATATCATCTCCAACATATACTACAGATGCACTTGACCTAAGTACGATGGAAATGTGTGTGTCATTTGGGATTAGTTCATGGTCCTCCCATATGACTTGCCTACGCACATTATTTGTAGAAAAAATTGTGGGCTATTTGTTAATCACAGACCAGTTACTGAAATTGGAGTTTGATATTTGGGCTTTATTATACAACCTGATGCCAGGTTTAAGGACATCTCAAACAGGATCATTGTAGGGTGGGTGAAGTGGAGATGGGCAAGTGAGGGGCATTTTTATGAAACAATGGTATATGTATCATTGTATGCTGTAGAGCATTGGGCTATGTAAACGTGACAAGGAGTCTATGTTCATATGGTTAATATGCGTTTACTGTTTTACAATCTAAGCCTGAGAGATTGATTCTTTAAAAAACGAGCAGGAAACTGGGTCCTGGATGGGTCCAGGTTTGAATTACCTTTTTCCTTTCTTGGTTTTCTCTGATTTTTGTTTCCCTGTTGGTTCAGGTTATTGGTGTGCTCCTTTTGGTTTTTTAATGAATCGTTCTTTCTTACCGATTAAAAAAAAGAAACACCTGAAATAGCCCCTGTACAAAGGATTGAAATGATATAAACCTAGGAAAGAGGAAAAGAAAAGACAAGTAGTGAGAAACAACATGAAGGGTTATGACATAACATAATTTAACCCAGAGTAGAATTGAGCAGAGAATTATGACCTGCAAAGCTGACCCCGAAAGAGTTGGGACAATGGAATGATGACGATGATGAGCATGATGAAACAATCCATGACATTATTTTCGCTATTGTGATTCTCATAAGTGAGTAGTTATTCCATGGTCTAGGATGAAAACTTGCTATCATAGAGGTGAGACATTACTTCTTCTTTTGATAGGTAATGATAATGATGTTGGTATGATAATAGAATCTAACAAAACTTTTTGATAAAAGTAAGGTGGTTATGGCCTAAAGGAAAAATCAAACATTAAAACAAAAAATGATGCTGAATTATCGTCCAATCACATCAATTCAGCACAAGAGCATCCTCAACCATGGTAGAAGCCAAAAAAGTCTCCACTTTTAACAAGGAAGTCCAGCATGCTATTAGCTTTTTTAGGAACATGTAGCATATGTAGAACCTTCTAAGATCTCATCGAAAGCATTTACCCTCTATGGATATGAACCTCCCTTAGCAACCCAACTAATTATATTCTTTGAGGCCCCCTCGAAACTGAGATCATGAAAGGATTGGTATAATTGAGTTCATTTAAGCAACACTAATAGTTTTTGCTCCTGTAGCATCACCCCACTCAATTGAACTGCAATATGTTTGATAATAGCATTGTCATAATCCCTAATTATCCCCACCAAAACCACTAGGGCATGGGAGTGAACCATCCTAGAAACGCTTGGAGGGAACCAATGTTCGAGAGGCAGGATGGCCTAAGGACAGGGCTGGACCTTAATTGCACTTACGATAGGGGGATGCTACCAGCCAGGAATGCCTGGAAAGCTCCCTTGTTTAGACGGAAGGAGGTGCATGGGAAATCGCTCGCCGTTGGAGAGCGATGCCTTTCGATCATTGGGGGCAAGTTTTGAGATGGGGTTGTAGGTGTGAATGGGATCATGTATCGATTCGAGATCGAAGTGGGAAGGGTTTTCGAGAGACTTGACGATCATGGGTTGATTCCAGTTAAAATGGCAGATGAAAGGCATCAACTAATGACTTCTTGGTAGATGACTTGAACTCACTGGGTGACCATAGGGTCGGGGAGTTTATGCCGGAGTATGGGTGGAGGAAGGAGAGCTGATCAGGGAAAGAGCAGGAGGTGTTGTACGCAGTGGGAGTGATGGTGAGGAGGAGGGGATGACAGAGGCGACGAATGGCGATGGAGGCCCCGGCGGCCTTGGGAATGTCCAAAGCAAGATATGAGTGGTGGGGAGCTACTGAGTGGTCGATCAGAGGACCGTGAAAGGTTTTCCGAGAATTGAAGGGATTACAAGGAACTAGGTGATGAGGGTGACCCTCATTCTGATTCAATTTCTTTCCATTTTTGGGAAAATAATAACCTAGCCATTTATAGGGAGGCTCTCGCTCTTTTTAACGTTGATTCAATGGTGGTGGAGGTTGCACGTGGCGATTCTGGACAACCATGCAGGAAATGTGTGTCTGGTCAGTCGAGCAGAGGTAAAAGGTGTACCTCAACCTTGCCACGTGATAATGAAGGGGAAGGGGTGAGATTCGAAGGATAAAAAGAGGAGGCACCGTCAGGTTTTCACGCGAAACATATGGGAGGCGACATTAATGGGAGGTGACTACCGATAAAAAAACCATATGAGAGGCAACATTAATGGGACAGGGTCAGGTGTCAGGGAGAGTTGAGGGGCAAGATACGAGGATTATATGGTAGGGGTACTGACAATTTTTGTCGCGTAGTGGACGGGAGGAGACATTAATGTTGAGTTGCCAGATGTCGGGGAAGGATAGGACCGTAGGACTTGCTTTAGGAGGCGAGTTTGAGGACATGGAGAATCAGATCAGTCAAGGGGTCCAGGATGTGTCGGGCAACAGATCTCCCTCAGATTCGGGGAACAACTAGATGGGGAAAGACTTGGGTCGATCTCGGTGGATTCAATGGGAATGGGAGGCGTTGAATGCTGTAGGGATGTCAGGAGGTCTGGTGGTAGTTTAGAATGGCAATATGCTTGAAAAGCTTGATTCTAAGTCTGTACTTTCTCTGTTTCGATGAAGATTAAAATGAGGGATACTGGGAATATTTGGGCTTCCTTGGGGGTTTAAGGTTCGAACGCTGATTGGCATAGAACTGCGTTCTGGTGATTTCAACGCCATTTGATGGCAGCACGAGAATATTGTAGCAGCCATAATCCCGCGGGTAGAGCTGGCCTGTAGGAGTTCATTTCTAACTGTGAGCTGGTTGACTCGCCAATTGGGCGATGCAACTACACTTGTTCAAGTTTTCAATACATTCCTATTTTAACTAGTTGGACAGAGTTCTGCATACTACTTTGTGGAGATCTTTTCCTGACGTTATGGTTGAGGGTTTGCCTAGGCCAACGTCTGCACTTATTCCTATTATGATCAAGTGCACAGGGGGAGGGAGCGGGCCATCCCCTTTCAGATTTCTACATGTTTGGTTACGAGACCCTCCAGCAGATGGTTCGACAATGTTGGACAGTAATGCAAATTCGGGGATCTGCTGAATTTAAGTTGCGCACTAAATTTAAAGGCCTGAAAGAGGTGATTCTTGAAGAAAATCGACTGCTGACCCAGTCCGAGAGTGAGGAAGGGATTTAAAGGATCATCACAACAAAAAATTTCTGGATGAAGAACTGATCTCGAAACAACAATCAAAGCTGCACTAGTTGGCATTGGGATTAAAACATAGTTTTTTCCTAACTTTGTGAACTTGAGAAAGAAACTTTAATATGATTCAACATCTAGTTGTGCACGGGAGGCAAGGGGATAGTTTGGCTGAGACTGAGGATCATATAATTTCCCTTTACAAGTTGTATGAGGATGCTGGATGGGCTTGGTTAGTGTTGTCTGCACCACCGGTCATTCACATCAAGGGGATGAGACCTCAGTCCACCATGCTAATCCCTCCTTCATTGACCAACCTTGAGTGCTTACCAGAAACCCAGGTTTTTACAGCAATCGTCGTAGTTGGTGGAGTTCAATTACCTTATCTAATTCTAGCCTGTCAGTAATTTTAGAGGATTCCATTAGGTTAGCTTTATTTTGCTTGGCCTACCAAACTCTGGCTGAGACTGAGGATCATATAATTTCCCTTTACAAGTTGTATGAGGATGCTGGATGGGCTTGGTTAGTGTTGTCTGCACCACCGGTCATTCACATCAAGGGGATGAGACCTCAGTCCACCATGCTAATCCCTCCTTCATTGACCAACCTTGAGTGCTTACCAGAAACCCAGGTTTTTACAGCAATCGTCGTAGTTGGTGGAGTTCAATTACCTTATCTAATTCTAGCCTGTCAGTAATTTTAGAGGATTCCATTAGGTTAGCTTTATTTTGCTTGGCCTACCAAACTCTGGCTGATGGAGCCTTCTTTTGCTTGCTTGGGTGGTTGATCTACCATCCCTCCTACCAATCTTTCATTTTCTTTCATCTATTTTTGGACAGCGTCCAACCTTCTGCTTAACTTTTGACCACATGAATCCACTCCTTTTTGCTCCTCGCTTTTGAGACGTAGAATCCCTGGTGTCATTTCTTTCAACTTCTTCCACCACCACCACTGTGGCGAAATCAAAGGATGACACCATGAAAAACCGGTTGATTTTTGTCATATAAATCAATGAAAACTGCAAAAGAGTTAGATCCTAACTCTCTTGGGTTGTTGTAATAGAGATAACCCGCCAAATTTCCTATAGTGGCACTTCGCAGATTTACAATAAATCCTTTAAGGGTTTATCGGTACTTAAAAAGAAATTTATTGGTCAAACCTACTTTGTTTACAACAATGTATGCCTCTAAATAAGCATTACGTAAAATAGGAAAGTGTCCTAGTCTAAATTAACTCAGTCTGTATTCTCAGTTCAAAAGTCTTTCTATTATGCTCCTTCCACACAGAAAGGAGCAACTGCAACCACCATAGAAGTCCTCGACTCGGTTTTTTATGCCCTTTTCCTTTTCTTTTGTTTGCTTTTGTCCAGCTTTATATTTAGTTTGTGTTTTTGTTTTTTATTTTCTTTGTTCTTGCTTAGCATCTTGCTTAGTCATTTTATCTGCTGTATTTCTTATTTTCTTGAATGGAATATAGCTAAAATTTGATAGAAATATTTATTTACTAATATATAAAATACTACTTTCTGAAACATAAATAATAACATCCTAACACATCCTACTTTTGTGTGCTAGCCGGCCACACACCAAAATAGGTCCTAGTCTAAATTAACTTCTAAACAAAGATTACATAGAAAAATTTAAAAGTCTACCTATTCATCAACTAGATAAAAACAAATAAAGTGTATCTTGAAGCACCAAACTTTTCCCTCTAAAATTGGGGGACTTTCACAATAAAGATTAGGAGATTGGAATTCTAGCCCCCTCTTAGAATATTATAAAACATGATGAATTTCTGGGAATCATGTAACACGTGTGGCGATCCCTCAACTGAAACCCTTCTCTCTCTCTCTCTCTCCCTCATTCTCCTCTTCCACTTCTTTTCATCTTCTCTAGTTGTCTTGCTTCTTATCTCTCTCTTGATTCTTATAGGTCTCCCTCGTGGGCTTGGAAATCGATTTGAGATTGCATCATACTTGATTCAGTACCTCTGGTTGATAATTACTCCCTCCAGTCTTGGGTTCCAATTCCAAGAGGCAATCTTCACATTGATTCTTGTTTACTCTAGATTCTATGCTCTCATCGAGGTAATCCATCCTATTAAACTGCCCATAGGGATTAACTAAGCATGTGATCTCCTCCTTCCACGCATGCAACACCAGTCATAGAGCCTGCTCCAAGCATCCATTTTGCCGAGGTAGGTAGCATTTGCTAAAGGATCCCAAACTTCAGAAAAGTCAAGTCAGCTCCAAATACTTTGCAACCTGTGCACAGTCCATAGTTCAAAGTTTCGGATGAATACGTCTTGGTATTAGAGCCACCCTGGACATTTGATGCTGATACCGAGATTTTTAGTCCTTGCAAAAAACTCTCTCAGCTCTAAAACTGGAAAGAAAAATGAACAGAAAGTTGTGTCTTCAACCTTAGAATCTTTGGCATAACATATTCATCCCAACATTTGGAGGCCCAAGATCGCAAACATCCCAGATTCGAAATGCAGTTTGAAATTTCTCCAACAAGGCACCTTCTCAGGAAGTCTTCTCTTTCCTTAGTACCTTTCACAATCAGTTTAGTTCTGCTGTGAGCGGTTTTCCTGAAGGATCTAGCTACTGCCGATCTCTGGAATCCCAGAATAGGCATTAAACTTTTTACTATCTTTTTTATCACCTGAACCCCCTCCTCCTTCCTCTCAACTCCTTGCATCTGAGACAGGGAATTCCTGGTTTTATCTCTTCCTACTTCCACCTGTACTTCGATCCAGTAGCTCCAGTTGATTATTATTCCCTCCACAAGTCGAGGAGGTAGGGTTGAGCCTAGATAAGGAACTAGGTCTTCCACGTTGAAGGTTGAACTAACCCCCACATCTTGAGGAAGCTCAAGGACGTATGCATTCGGACCACTCCTTGCCACAATCCCATACTTCACAAGACCTTTGTGGGCTTGAGCTTCTTCGCGATTCCGATAGAATCGCTCGCCTACTCGAACCATCACATGCTCACCCATTTGGAATTCCTTGAAACGTTTGTGGGAACCCGCCGATAACTTGTAATTATCATTGCTTGAATTAATTTTACGTCTAATTTCTGCTTGCAAGTTATGAATATGTTGTGCAACTGTATCCGCGGACTCGGATGTGCAGTGAGATGCATACATAGGAATCAAATCTAGGGGTGTTCTTGGCTTATGACCATGTACCACTTCAAACAGACTCTTACCCGTGGACCTATTGACGGAGTTATTATATGCAAACTTGGTTAATGGCAAAATGGACTCCCAAGTCCTAATGTGGTCACCGACAAGACAACGAAGTAGATTGCCTAGGCTCCTATTGGTGGCTTCCGTTTGGCCATCGGTTTGCGGGTGATATGCCGAAGAAAACTGAAGCATCATACCCATCATGTGCCATAGGGTTTTCCAAAAGTAACTTGTAAACTTGACATCCCTATACGACACGATGGTCTTGGGTAACCCGTAGAGGCGCATTACCTCATTGAAAAATAATTTTGCCACATGGGTTACATCCATGGACTTGTGGCACGGTATGAAGTGGGCCATCTTGGAGAAGCGGTCCACGACAACAGAAATAGAGTCGTGCTTGCGGAGGGTCTTGGGAAGACCCAACACAAAGTCCATAGAGACATCTTGCCAAGGCGTGTGTGGTACCGGCAAAGGGATGTACACGTCGGTATTTTGCCTTTGTTGCTTGGAAACTTGGCAAGTACGACATAGGCGTACAATTCAGGCGACATCATGTGTAAGACTCGGCCAAAAGAATAGATCTTCAATGAGCGCGATGGTCTTGTTGTGCCCAACATGATTGGCAATCCCTCCGGCATGCAACTCCCAAGTGAGGAAGTCACGCAATGACGTGCGAGGGATGCATAGACGATTTCCTATAAATAAATATTTATCTTGGAGGGTATACTTGGAGTTAGCATTGGGCAGATTGTCTTGTAGAGCAATGTATTCCGCCCCAAAATCTGGGCACTCGGGATAATCTTGGATCAATTGCTCAAATCCCACGACCTCGGTGCTCATGACTTGTAAAGTCGTTACCCGGCGACTAAGAGCATCCTCCGCTTTGTTTTCAGCACCGACCTTGTGCTTTAGTACAAATGTGAACCCTTGAAGGTACTCGACCCATGTCGCGTGCCTTGGGTTCAACTTCTTTTGGGAAGCAAGGAAGCGTAAGGCTTCATGGTCGGAAAATATGACAAATTTCTGCGGCCTAAGGTAATGTTTCCAATACCAAAGAGATCGGACGACCGCATAGAACTCTTTATCATAGGTGGAGTATTTTTGCTTTGCTTCGTTGAGTTTTTCACTAAAGTAGGCCACGAGGTGACCCTCTTGGTTAAGCACTCCGCCTATTCCTACACCCGAAGCGTCACAAGTGACCTCAAAGACCTTTGAAAAGTTCGGTAGGTGCATGACGGGTGCACTAGACATTTTCTCTTTAATCTCGGCAAAGGCCTTCGCCGCGGCTTTGCTCCATTGAAACTTTCCTTTCTTCATACAATCGGTGATGGGAGCCATAATGGTGCTAAAGCTTCGAATGAAGCGACGATAGAAGGTGGCCAACTCATAGAAGCTATGGACCTCATGTATATTCCTAGGCTCGGGCCACTCTACAATAGCCTTTACCTTTTCCAGGTCCGCAACCATACCATCGGCCGAGACAATGAACACTCCAAGAAGACAACAGATCGTTGCATGAATGTGCACTTCTTGAAGTTCGCATACAATTTCTCTCCTCTCAATGTTTCACAAACTAACCGAATGTGGACCGAGTGTTGCTCCTTGTCATGACTATAGATCAAAATGTCATCAAAATACACCACAAGGAACTTCTCGATAAATGGTCGCAACAGTTGGGTCATGAGCCTCATGAAGGTGCTTGGGGCATTTGAAAGCCCAAAAGGCATGACCATCCACTCATAAAGACCATTCTTGGTCTTGAAAGCGGTTTTCCATTCATCACCGGGGCGGATTTGAACTTGGTGGTAGCCACTCTTGAAATCTATCTTAGAGAAGATAGTGGCTCCAACCATCATATCCAACATATCATCGAGCCTCGGTATAGGAAACCGATATTTGACCGTAATTTTGTTGATGACTCGACTATCCACACACATCTGCCACATGCCATCTTTCTTGGGTGTGAGTAGTGCGGGAACGACACATGGTCTCAAGCTCTCTTGGATGAACCCCTTCCGAAGGAGCTTATCAACTTGCCGCGATAACTCGACATGTTCCACCAGATTCAACCTATAATGAGGTAGGTTTGGTAGGGTAGATCCGGGAACCAAGTCAATTGCGTGTTGAATGTCACGCATGGGAGGGAGCTCATTGGGTAAGTCTTCCGGGAAGACATCCACAAACTCTTTTAAAACTGGCCCAACGTCCTTGGGGTAGTCACTCATAGATTCAAGAGCACGCTCAACGGTGATGACAATATATACCACACTGATCTAACGACGCTCTCTCAAACTCCGAAGGGCTCACGATATTGATGGTCTTAGATTGACCGCCCTTCTTCTCAACTTTCTTGTCCGATGGTGTCTTGGGAGGCAAGGGGTTCAATTTTATTCTTGCCCCCTTGCATGAACGTGCACACATTTGACCTCCCAAAGAGGGTCACGTCCATGTCATAGAGCCATGGCCTCCCCAAGATGATATGACCCAATCCATCGGCACCACATCACACCATAAGGTGTCCGAATACGAGACTAATTGTATCCGCACACGACACCTTTGGGACACGGGGATGGAAGAGGAGTCGACCCATGCGACTTTGTACGGTTTCGGGTGGGGCTCGGGTGTAAGCCCTAAGTGGGTAATGGTGTGTGTAGACACAACATTCGTGCAACTCCCGCTATCCACAATGACTCTACAACTCTTCTCCCCACACTTGGCGAAAGTATTGAAAATGTTATCTCTATGCCAATCACCCTTATCTTCACGTTGAGGTTGTGCAAGGGCACACCTCACAACCAAGCACTCTTGGGTGTAAACTAGTGCTCGGTTACCGTCGTCACCCTTCTCATCACTAGGCGTGACTTCCGGTTCATGTACTTCCTCTTCTTCACCTTCTCCCTCGTCAACTTCTCCTTCAACCAAGAGAGTCCTTTGTGGGTCTCGGGTAGGACATTGGGTGGCAAAGTGGCCAAACTCATGACATTTATAGCACTTGGTTTGAGTGCCACCCTTCGAGGACTCATCTATCACACCCTTCCCTTTGTCAACCCGAACATTTGTAGGAGTGGGTTTGGTCAGTATGGGAGGTGGGTTTTCAGCACTAGGCCTCCCTTCTCCCACTCTATGGCTACCGGCATGCGGCTCAAATCGTCTCACCACCGTTGCTTTCAAGTACCTCTCAAGGTCTTGCACAACGGCATAGTACTCTTCAAGAGTGTCGACGGGGTGGGAGATCAACTCTTTTTGGAGGTCCAATCGCAACCCGGTGCGGAACCTTGAAAGAGTGACTTGAGGATCTTTCGATACATTGGCTCTCATCATGAACTCCTCAAATTTGCCAATGTACTCGGTTACGGGCATACTACCTTGGCGCAGATTTTGCCATTGGTCAAGTAGGCGGTGATAGTATGACAAATGAATGTACTTTTCCGTGAGAGGCTCCTTCATGTCCTCCTAACGGGTAATGGGAGCACGACCCGCATTTGCACGCATGCGCTCGATGTTGACCCAAAAGAGTCGAGCTTGACCAATGAACTTCATTTTCGCAAGTCTAACACACCGCTCATTGTCCATGTCATACTACTCAAAGTTGTGATCCATATCGGAGACCCAATCGAGGAAAGACTTTAGGGTCCATTCTTCCATCGAAGGTCGAAAAATCAACTCGAAAATTCTTGAGGAGTTTCTCATCCGGGTCATAGTCATCTCCGCGATGAACTAGTTCCCTTTGATTCTGATGTCCCCCCCCGGGCTGTTGGCCACACTCAAAGCGCGGACCATTACACTCATTGCGTCGGTCATGATGCTCCTCATCACCTTCCAACCGATCCAAGCGGTTGAGAAGCATCTCGTTAGAGGGAATTATAGCCGTTTTGGCTTCCTCCATGGCATCCATCCTATCCTTCATAGTGATCAACATGGCTTGGATGCCTTTAAGAGCATCGACAATCATATTCGGGTCCATGGTGACCACAACACACTAACACGGGTTCTAAAATGACACACAACTATGAACACAAGTGAGTGAGGAGTTTTATCAAACACACGGTGTGCGCACAAATGAGCACACTAATAGGGACACACAAATGAGTGGGTGATTTTGTTGAACACGTGACGTGCATGCAATGGAACGCAAGTGAAATGAAATTTAAAGAAATTAACATGACATGCAAAAGATGCCCTAACCTAGAACCTAAGCTTTGATACCAAAACTGACGCGGGACAACGACCTTGAAATCTGTGAATGCCTATGATGTGATGATTTGCCGAAATTAAACTAATTAATTAAGCAATTAATCACAAATTAAAGCGATACCTTGGAGGTTTCTCAGGATTCCGCTTAGGTGCCCATGCTTTGGTTCACGTAGGGTTCAATCCGACGCGTGGGATCCGTTAGGATGGCGGAAGAGGCGATCCGAGAGATAGAACTCTCACTTCGTCTAGGTCGGGGTGTTAGATCGTAGTTCTTCGTGAAATCGGTAGCTCCTTACTAGGGCTTTGGAATCGAAACGGCTAACGGCTCAAATCGAGCAAGCTCGAGTCCAACAACGGTTATGGATCGAAGGGTTAGGATTGAATTCAATCCATAAGGATGGTCATCAAGGTTACTCTAGATCTAGGGTCGGGAAAAGAGAAAATCAATTAAAAGGGGGAAAAGAGGATGCAAAAGATTCAAAGAGAAAATAGGGGATCAAATAAGAACAAAATGTAAAGGGGAAAATCAAAGTAACATGGGCCTCACACCCTTGGCCTCACGCCAAACCCACATGGGGAAGAAGACTCTCTCTTCAAGCTCATCCCAAGCCAAATGCAAAGCATATTTTCATTAAATCAACAAGTGCCAAAAATGGCTTACAAATTGGGCTTTATAGCCATTGCAAGAGAATAAGCCTAAAAATAGAAAAGTACTAAGTTACCCTAAGTGACAACTTACAAAAATGACAAAAACTAAGGATAAAAAGGACAATTACTTCACTTATGACGCTGATGCACGGGTTTTCACGGACATCCGTCGCCTACTCACGGACGTCCATGGTGCACTACGGACGTCCGTGCTCACTAGAACAGTAGGCACTTCGAAATCCGGACGTCCGTCCATGGAGCCACGGACGTCCGTCGCCTGCTGATGTCTGGTGCTCTTTAGCTGAATTCTATGGCCTTCCCTTGGCCCTTCAGTCGCTTCTTTCGCCGTTGATACACCTTGTACGGCTTGAACCCTAGGTCTTTGTTGGTGGCGTCCCTATCATCTTCCCTTTCCTTTGTACCTTCCGTTACTGGGCAATGTTTATACCTAATATATGTGACCTTATTTATAAGCTGTATTGAATATATTGAACTATTAAATTTGACATATTTCTGCAGTTTGTTCCACAAAATTGTTATTGTTCTTCTCAAAGTTCTAATGAGTTTGTCTATATGCCTAATATGGTTTTACTATATGGGTTCCTTCCCATCCTGCTCAAATTCATGTTAAACTTGTGATTATGTTATTTTAGGATCATTTTCATTATGATTTAGTGACAATATTTGTTATTATAGGAGCACTTACATTATGATTTGGTTAAGAGTGCCGACCCTGAATTAAAGAAAGCAACTCTACGGATAGATGTCTACAAGCAACACAGACAAACAATTCAGGTAATTGTACGTGGCTTTCATTTTTCACTGCATGGTTTGATTTTGGCCAGTTTATGCAGATCATGCTAGAATTTTCTAATTACCGTGACACGAAATTCACCTTTCATTTTTTTTGTATTATTTTTTTTTCTTAATGGACTAAAATATTTGAGGGTTCCACTTCATGTCACGCATAAGTTGAAATGCTTTACAACCTATGTGCTACGATCTTATTAACTAATTTCTGATTGTTGACTTACAATAATGTCTGATTGGATTATTGGAATTTACTTCCACTAATAAAACACTCAAATTTAGAACTCAGGGCGGAGACAAGATTTTCTTCCAGTGGGGGCAAGCGATGGTCGACATATGTTGTTAATAGTAATTTTATCACTTTTGTTTTTCAATACCAATGACAAAATTAAAGGCTACCATATAAATCCAACATATCAGTAGTTTTAGATGGCTTTTGACCACTTTGAACAGAAGATAGGATCATCTTTGGCCCAATATTTTGTACCACAGACCTTGAAATCTTGAGCGTAAAATCACACACTACATATGGTAAAATCACACAAAACATATGGTGGTTTCACATGGCACACATCCCAAAAAGTGAGCTGAGTACGAAGAGCGTTAGCGCTCTGGTCTGGTATGTATTACCAACTCAAAGCTTACCTTGAAATAAAAAAAAGCTTACCACTTCGTGTCAAGTACCTAATACCAACTCAAAAGGTTACCACCTCGTGTCAGGTACCTAATACCAACTCGCATCGGTGCTCCTGTCAGCATTTCTATTTTAACTTTCTGTCTATCAATCTATTACATTATGGAAATAAAAAAGGTAACTTGAGGATGTGAATTTTATAAGATTCCTGTAAGAAAATTATCTTTTATGATGTCATAAATGAAGCACCTAAACATCCTGCGTCTCTCTTTGTTTTGTTTGTGTTTTATAAAAGATAAACTGGAAAATATTGTGCATGTAATGCAATGTCAACAGCTCTAGTCATACAATTGCTTACCTCAGTATAGTTGTATTAAAAGTCAAACTACAGCTCTTTTTTTCACTTCTATATTATTTCGTTTCTCTATTTAAAGAAGTTCTTTTGAAAAACCTAAGCAGGAAACTGTTGAGTGTATGGGAGAAACTCTCAATAGTTAGGATTAACTTCAAGTCGAGTTCATGGTGAGAGATGGATTGGTCAATCTCCCTCAGCCAATCACTGGATCTGCCCAAATAATTTTCAGTCAATTTTTTTTTTTCGATAGGTAAGCTGGGCTCGAACCTGCGACCTTGAGAGTCAAAAAGTACTTTATAACTTAAATTTTAAAAAGGGGGAAGTGCGCCGTCGAGAAAGGGCCGGTGGGGGTTTGCTGGGGGCAAGTGAACTGTAGAGAGAGAGCCGCCCTATACCAACTCTAATTATTTCTCCCTACATATACACAGTGGTTTTCATAGGAACTGCTCCCACTCACCCCTACGAGCCCCGCCAGCGTTTGGAACTTCAGTTTGTTTTTCTTTTGACATAGATGCTTCCCCCATATTGGCATCTTGCTATTATCTTTTCTATCCAGTGAAATAACAAATAGGAATGACAGAATGCAGGGAGAATCTGTTCAATCTTCTGGGGAATTATAGGTGTTTTGTTGTGGAAATGGTAAAAATCATACCAGAAACATTACTGGTGATTTTATCTTCTAAACATATCGTTCTTCTTACAGTATCTACAGCCAAATGATTATGGAAAGCTTACCCAAGTGGAGCTTTTGGTTATTGATGAAGCGGCAGCTATTCCATTGCCGGTGGTAAAGTCTTTGCTTGGCCCTTATCTGGTCTTCCTCTCATCCACTGTCAATGGGTATGATTTTTTTCCATGTGATTTTTTTGCCTGGTAATTATCAATGAGTATATTCGATAAAAACTGAGAAACTTATTTTTTTCTGTTGATATGCTGTTTGCTCCATTCTGATTGATTGTTAGTCATCTTAACTATGGACTCATTTTCTGTTCAAAGATATGAAGGCACTGGTCGCTCTTTATCATTAAAGCTTCTGCAGCAATTGGAAGGGCAGAGTCAGATGCCTGCTAAGAATGAGAATGGTTCTTTGTCTGGTATGAATTTTTTTGGAGCTTCAGTTGGGTGTCGTTCTTTTGATCTAATTGTAGATCATAATCTGCTGATAACTTTATTGTTTTAGCTCCTAAATCAGTAGCTAAAAAGCATTAGTTACCATTTTGAGCCCCTGAATTGTGATGAGATTAGTAAATTGAATTTTATATATATATATATATATATATATATATATATATATATATATATATATATATATATATATATATAGCTTGGGAAGCCAAAGGATAGAAGAAAAAATAGAGCCAGTTGAACTACCAGTTCTTGGTTAGACCTGGCAGGAGTATTGCAACAGCATAATTATTTAAGAAGAAATAGGGGCTTGGAAGAGCAACATGCTATTAAGTAGGTGGATGTGTCATCAAATCTACCCTCTCTACTTTACTGGTATAGTGTATGTCTACGTTCAAATCCTGGTGAGTGTGTTGAACAATTTGGAAACTAGAAAGGAATTTCTCAAGAGTGGACAGATTGTGGCAAAAAATTAAAATTCACCTTGTAAATTAGGATATGGCCTAGTTACTAACATAATGACAAAACTCCATTTTTTTGAAAAATACACATGACACGCATATTATTGGTACAACATGTTAGAGCCGTATTTTTGAACCCCCTTCCCAATATTTTGTATTCTAAATGTGAAAGATGTGTATTAAACCCGTTTTTCCCGTCTTTTTTTAAAAAGGGTTTTCTGACTTTTCCCATTTTTTTTCCCGACATATATGTTTTATTGTTTCTTTTTACCTTCCTTTTTTCCCGTATTTTTTTCCCAAACTTTTTTGTATTTTTCCGTTTTTTTGGTTGACTTTTTTTGCTTGCCATATTAAACTCGTATCCTTACTTTACTTTGGTCACTAAAGAAAGATGGGGGTTTGGTATTTGGTGTCTAAAAGAAGTGACTCTAGTTTTTTTTTGATAACTTGGGTGTCCAGGCCTCTTAGAGCACCCGCCTAATCCCAGGGGTATATGCGCACCGTACCCCAAATTAGCACATGCGGGGTCCGCACGACATCTAAATCCCTAGGGTGGCCTCAAGGGGGGATTTGAACTCAGGTCTCCCGCTTTTGGAGGCAGGTACCTGGCCAGTTCGCCTACCCCTTGAGGTAAGTGACGCTAGTTTTGTTAGGGAAATGGCTATGGCAGTGAAGGGAGGAAAGGGATTCTCTGAGGAGTGCGGTTTTACATCATAAACGTGTCTCTGTTAGTGTGTTGGGGGGGGGGGGGGATTGGAATGCGGTTTGCAGTGCGAAAGAGGTTTTTGGGTAATGTATTAGGTTTAGGGTAAGGGGATGAGAATCATATGAAGTTTTGAGAGTATCATTAGTGTGGTGAGTTACTCTTTTCAGTTGATTATATTTTCTATATGATTGCCATGTCGAAAGGTTTGTAGAGTCATGATTCATAAATACTGTTGGGAATATAGTAAGTAAATTGATGGTAGGTATGGGTGCACTAGTGTAGTGTATGGCGGCACGACCTTAATAAAAAAAATAGAACATATATATAGAAAAAAAAATTGAACGGACATTTTAGAGAGCCAATTGAGATATGCAATGAAAAGATACATAATGCATGTCATGAACCTAACTAAAAGTACAATATATTTTATAGATCGTTTTCAATGACCCAAGCCTTTTATTTCATAAGTTACTAAACTGTACATAATTATTTATTTATTTATGTTTATTTTTTTATAGAACAACGAGTCAATTTATCATGTCAAAAGGGGGAACATTTTGATGGTCTTCGTGGTATTTTCATACATGTCTAGAAGTATTGTATTGTGTTGAGGAGTGTCCAAGTGCCGCCTGGCCCGATTAGTAAATGGGCATGGTAGTGTTACCTAGGCACTTCTACTTTCGGGATTTTCGCCGTGCCTATTTTTATTCGGGCTTACCTACCTCGGCCCATATGTGGATCCATTTCAGGCAGGGCCAGGCCGGGCCACGGGTCGCCCGATAATTTCTATATAATTTATATATAATTATCTCAAATGACCCGGCTGGGCTTAAGCAGGCTGATTTTTAATTGAGCTTTTGGAGCTACCCTATACCCGACCCGATTACTAATTGGGCCGAGCCTATTTTATATTCAGACCTACTTACCTCATCCCATACTCGGTTCATTTTGGGCTGGGCCGAGCTCAAGCTCTGCCGGTTGAGACCCCTAATTAAGGCTCTCCTGGGTATGGTTATGGAGTGTTGGACGGAGGGGGAATTTATGGGTTCAAGAGCTAATTGCTAAGTATGGTTGTGTTAAAAGTGGTTAGGCTATCCATAGTAGGGAAGGCAGAACTTCTGTATGGTGGAGGGGCATTTGTTAGTTAAAAGGGAATTCAACCAGTGTCTCAGTTTTGATTAGAAAGTGGGGACGCACTTTACTTCAGGGAGAGCATGTGGATTGGGGACGACCCCTTAGAGCTCAATTCCCAGGTATATACAGCATTGCAGAGAACCGTAGGTGTTGGTGAGGGAGCATTGAGGCAAATGACATTGTGTTGGAAATTCGCTTTCACAGAAACCCTTGTGATAATGAGGTTGGAATGTTGGTTGAAATCTTGGATCTCCTTTTTTTTTTTGATCAGTAAGAGAATATATTAGAAACCAGCGAGAAACTGGAAAAGAAACACAAGCAGAGACGATCGGTAAGAGAATATATTAGAAACCGGCAAGAAGCTGGAAAAGAAACACAAGCAGATATACAAAAAACAAAGAACAAGACAAAAACACCGCGATGGGGGCAATGGCGAGTCTGACAAAGCAAACCCACCCTAGAAGACCCCGAGTAACCGAAACTAAACGAAATCTCTCATACAGAAATCATCATTTCCCTGCCCCCCATATTTATCTAAAGTGACCCAGTGGCACATCGTGTCCTTAATTAGACTTAGCATGGATCCAATCGAACGATGTTTGCGGTTAAACACCCACGCGTTCCTTTTGAGCCAGAAATTCCACAAAACAACATACACTCCCACCCTCCAAAAAGCTCCTTGAGGCCCTTCCCACTTTAGACCATGCCAGGAAAGAAGAAAATCTGAGAGGTTCTTTGGGGGGATCCAACTGAGATCAAAGGACTTTAGAATGATGCCTCATACTTTCGTGGCGACCCCGCAGTGGATAAGCATATGAGGGATGGACCCTACAGAGATGAGACACATTGGACACCTATTCCGAAGATCTTTGCCACGAGTGATCAGCTGGTCCATCGTCAGAATGCGTCCCTTAATCGCCGTCCAAACGAAGAATTTAACTTTAAGGGGGATAGGAGCCTTCCACATAAAGGCCCAGCTGGCTTTAATTAGCGGCCTACCAGTGAGGGCTCGGTAGAAAGATTTTATCGAAAAGGTTCCTTTCTTGCTTGCCACCCAAAGTCTTGAATCACAGCCTTGCTGATTTCTGAGGAATCCGTAAAGCAAAGACAACAGGTCCTGGAAGGGAACCACCTCTTCATCTCTCAGAGCCCTTCTTGTGGTGACATCCCAGACAACATCCCCAATCCTCGCAAAGAAGTCCGAAATCATGCCACGAGGGTGACTAGAGACATTGAAGATTGCAGGAAACACTGATTTTAGCAGATAGAAAAGTAACCAAGAGTCTTCCCAAAAGGAAAACTAGAACCCGTCTCCCTAGCTGAAGCAAACCCAACGCGAGAAATCCATCCAAACTGAGCATATATCCTTCCACCAGGCAGACACTTGCCTGGTGCGAGAGACATTGACCCCCCATCCTCCCGGCAGACCACCACATTTGTGAAGAAGAATAGAGACCCAAAGTCTATTTTGTTCTGCTTTGGACCATGCTTGCCACAACCATTTGCCAAGCATAGCTAAATTGGTATGGTGAAGATTGCGGATGCCGAGCCCTCCAAACCATTTAGGAAGCTGACATATGTCCCAAGCTTCCAGGTGATATTTTTTCTCCAGACCGAAGCCTTCTCACAGAAAATCCCTTTCGTTTCTCTCAAGAGTACAAATAACCTCCATGTGGAATTTGAAAGTAGACATGAAAAATATAGGAAGGTTGGAAAGGACGGAGTTAAGCAGCTGCAGCTGTCCCCCAGTGCTGAGAAATTTGCCCTTCCAAGTGGCAAGCTTCCTTTGAAACCTCTGGATGACGAGATCCCAATCTTGGACTCTTGGTTTGCCAATCCCCAAAGGGAGGCCCAAATAAGTAATAGGGAGGGAAGAGAGTGAGCAGGATACCATGTTCGACAAAAATGTCAACATCCGAAGGGTATAAATGCCCAAAATCGAAGATTTCAACAGGTTAACCCTTTGACCTGACACCGCTTCGTAAACCGTAAGGATATTGGTAAAGGCTGAAATCTCGTCTTGGCTGATTCTGCCGAAAAGAATAGTATCATCGGCGTATTGGAAGTGAGTAATGGCATCACTGCCACTGCCCACCGCCCACCGGTATGCCGGAAATCTGGTTCAACTCTCGCGACTTGGAGATGAGGGCTTCCAAAGCCTCACCGACTAAGTTGAAGAGAAACGGAGAGAGGGGATCTCCCTGGCTTAGACCTCTCGAACTTTTGAAATAGCCCACGGGAGAACCATTGATGATCACAAAGAACCAAGGTGAGGTGGCACCCGCTTTCATCCACTTCCTCCAAGTGTCACCGAACCTGAACCGAAACATGTAGTCTAAACAGTCCCAGTTCACCTGATCATATGCCTTCTCCATGCCGACCTTCCAAACAAAAGCAAGCAAGTGGTTGGAATGGGCCGAGTGAACAACCTCATGACCAATAATCGCCATATCCATGAGCCGACGGCCTTGGCAAAAGCCCCCTTGAGATTCAGAGATGATGGATCCCAATATCGGTTTAAGACGATTAGCTAGCACCTTTGCCAAGATTTTGTAGAGGCTAATGGGCTGAAAATCACGCAAATCAGCCGTGCACTCTTTCTTTGGAATAAGGGTAAGAAAGGTCGAATTAAGCCTTTTGCAAACAACCGCCCGAGAGTGGAACTCCTTGAAGAACTCTAGAATATCATTTTTAAGGGCAGGCCGGATGCTCACGTAGAATTCCATATTAAAGTCGTCGGGACCCGGAGATTTGTTTTTACAGTTGGACTTGATGGCTGCCCAAATCTCGACTTTGGTGAAGGGTTTCTCTAGGTTAAGGCGATCATTCGGGTAGATAGAGGGTAAAAATCAACTGTCTGCAGTTTGATCTGATCGGGATCAGAGACCTCCACAACATTCACCACTATTCTAGTCAAGAGATTTATCTTGGATCGAGCATTAGCCACCGCATGAAAAAATTTGGTGTTGTTATCCCCTACCTTCAGCCAATGAGCTTTCAACTTTTGTTTCCAACTTATCTCTTCATGAAGGCTCCTCTCGCTAAGCCTGATCTTGAGATCGAGACTTTCGTCCTTCTTGGGATCAGAAAGACCCCTGTCTTCCTTCGAAAAATCCAACACCTTATGTCGTTCCAAAATATGCGACTTCCAAACCTGAGTCGGCCCAAAAACATTTGTGTTCCAATTTTTAATGTGATCCTTTAGGTGTCCCAATTTGGAAATAAGGCAGAAAGCAGCTGAGCTCCGAGGATTAGATTCTTGCCACCAGATCAGAATTCGAGATCTAAAGTCTTCGTTGAGAAGCCACTGATTTTCAAATCCGAATGGAGAGGGGCTGCTACCCATGGGTCCATAGTCAAGGAGCGGTCTGTGATATGAAATCGCCCTAGCCAGCCCCACCAAGGAAGCATGGGGGAAAATTCCAAGCCAATTAGTAGACATGAGGATACAATCCAGGCGGCTAAACAAGGCAACGTTTTGAAGATTGGACCAAGTGAAGCGCCCCCCCCAAGCCACGGTAAATCAAAGAGGGCCTAGTCCTGGATGAGAGAGTTGAGATTGACCATGTATGACCGGTCCGGATGAACCCCCCGATGTCTCGTAGGGATAACGGATAACATTGAAATTGCCTCCCACACACCACGACATGTCCCAGCGACTCGCAATCGTGTCCAATTCAAACCAGAAATCCTCTTTAAGGCCATAACCTGTAGGGCCATAAACTCCGGTGAAAGCCCATTTCTCACCATTATCTTTGTTCACCAATTTAATCGAGGCGGAGAACCTCCCGATTTCTTTGTCTTATGGAAAAGGGGTGAATTCCAAGCGAGAAGAATCCCTCCCGACGCCCCCACAGAATCCACTCCAATCCCATCTATTGCTACCCAGAACCGAAGCCACTTTGGGCAGAATACAACTTCCCCATTTAGTTTCTTGCAGGGTAATCCACACCAATCCAATCCCTCCCGACGCCCCCACAGAGGAGGATAAAATGTGCTTCACCGTAGCTCGCTTCTTGGGGTTACAAATGCCCCTCACATTCCAGGATAGGATCTTCATAACAAATAGAATAAACTTGCGCAATACCAAAGGAGGGGTCTCACCGAACCCCAGACCCTTTCCTATCGGACATGCCCCAATCAAGTCTCGCTAACTTCCTAGACTTGAATTTTTTTCTCGTGGATGCGGAGGAGCTAGTTCGACCCGTTATAATGGAGCGGAAAATTTCCCGAAGAGCCTGAGAAAGTCATGCCATGGTCCTTGCCGAAGGAGATAATCTCGTCGCTTGCATCTAAATCCGAGCCGCCATCAGGAGTACAGATAGAAACTTCAGTATGAGAGAGAATTCTCGCCCAACAAGCATTCGACCCAACAATCCTTTTCATTACACCTCAAGGATCGGAGAGGAAGAACATCACCAGAGGAAGAGTCTGAGGAAGACGATGGGATTCCCGAAACATCAAGTAACTCCCAGGAGGAAGGTGTATCCGAAGAAGAAGAAGAAAACTCGTCAGCTACATCGGGTAACAGAGGAGGCAGAGAAATGGTAGCATGTGTACCCACCTCCGGGGGAGCGGGGAGAACATGGGATGAGGTCTACCATCGTAGGGAGCGTCGTAGGTCCAAGGTCCCCCAAGAAGAGAGAAAGGCCGGAGGGTGGGCCGACCTATGGGGGAAGACCCATCAATAGAAGGTAATGGGTAAGAAGTAATCGTGGATCAGTGCAGACTAAGGGAGGTCCCACTAGGCCCAACGGTCCACAACAAGAGGACACGTGGCCAATGACCCATCGAATCCGTAATTAAAAAATCCAGCCCAACCCTTAAAACTGTGGGCAACTTTATGAAAACCACGTTGGTAGAGCCCAGCGCATCATTATCTGTAAGGCGACTCCTCAACGGTGAAAGGTCAAGTAAGCCCCTTGCCACCTGTCGTCCCAAAGCCAAGTGTTGCCTCGATGGTCACCGGGTCCCAAGATATAGCTAACTTGCTGTCCTTTAAGCCTCTCAACAAGGACAACTCACCATCAACCAATTCAAAATTCAAACTAGGGCTCGTGGAGGGAAAGTGCATCTCAGCCGTCCGATCAGTAGGGGGTAGGAGATCATCCCTCATTGGATCCAACGGCGGGAGACGAGGGGTTGACCTTGGGAGAAAAAACTCCGGCGAGGAAAGAAAAGTCTCCCCGAGGTTTTTGGTCACCAATTGCAGATTGAACCCTTCATCGACCCAAGACTTGTACTCCCCTTCTTCAAGCCCCTCTTTCGTAGGATCATCAGGAGAATGGCCACCCACAATTTCCATCCGTTGGCAAGGATCTCCCGCCGTTGAGGACGACCCCCGATGGTAAGACGAGTACGAGGCCGAGCACCCCTTTGAGGTAGGGGGAGGTCCCCAAGCACCAGCGAGGTCTACCCCGCCCCGGAATGGGTGGACCTCCGCAGTGCCTATTTCTGTGGAACCACCGAGTATGTGTTTGTCGGAAATCTCGCACCGCTCAACTATGTAGTGCAATTGACAAGGGAGGACCACCCTCTCCATCAACTCTACTTCTACGAAGATCCTACATTTTGGCCGTGGAGGCAGATCTTGCAAGATCTGGGGATAGTCTCCTAGCGGTCGGCAGCCACTAGAATTCGGGCATAGCTGGTTTCCCACATATTGTTGGTACTTTTGTCAATGATAAAGAAGCACCCGCATTGTTCATTGATCATTCGGAGGACCTTTGAGGTCCAGGCGTGAAGAGGGAGGCCGAATAGGCGAATCCAAATCCCACCATCCCAACGGTGAACCCGTAGTTCATTCACTTATGGTGACCATCTGCACCATTCAACCGGTTTGTTGTCGATGTGGAAGATCTTTTTGGAGCAGATCTTATCCGCAATGGTGGCCGAAGGGCACCGAAGAAGAAATTTTGTGGCTGTACTGGCTGATATAGTAGGTCTATCAAGGAGCGTCCACTTTTTTTGTAACTGTAAGTATATTTGCAAAGGAAGATGGGTGTCCTTAACTGTGTACATGACAACCCAAAAATCTATTAGGTTTAGGCGTAGGGACGAGAAGTTAGTGTTCACGGGAGAAAGGGCAATAAAGCAAGCCCCAGAAACCGTAGAGGGGTGGTCCACAAGGGGCCTAACTAAGGTGGCCTCGGGGAAGACGCCACCAAAGGTTCTGGTAGGGTTTTGTCGTGGACCACCCGTCACGGCATCAACAAAAGAAACCTTGTAACGTCGACTGTTGTGTGGCCCCGCTATATGAGGAAGGAACTTCGATGCCCTACGAAACCTCCTACCCGCAATGTACCATCCAAGCGACAAGTCTTTCACTTGGGATCCATTAAACACCGTCTGGTTCTTAGAGCCCGCCCTTGGAAGAGGTTTCTCATCGCTTTTGACCACAATACCTATAGCTCTCGACGAGGAACAGCCGTAGCGATGACAAATTGCCCTATGTTTAAAGTTAACGTTACGGCAGCCTGAGCAAATCCAATCGCCGGCTCTCTCCAACTAACAATGAAGTCAACTTTCTTCTGAGTAAGAATTGAAGAGAGTCACACTATTGCACGCTTACAACTAGAAGATCATACTTGCTTACAAGAAGAAAATTAGAACTTTGAACAATTTTTTTTTTCCCGTTGAAATAGAAAAATCATCTTGGATCTCCTTAGCAGTGTAGACCGAATAGTGATGTCCAAACGATGGGCTATGGACACTAGACAATAAAGGAATTTTCTCCGTTTGGTCCTATGATTTTTAGGTTCCCCAACCGCTTTTACTTCATAGCTGGGTGTCAATGTGGAAGGGTGGTGCACCATCAAGGATTCATTTGTTTGGGTGGAGTTAGTCCTGGAGGTGGATCCTCACTGTTGATCAACTGTTGAAGAGGGGCAACTTCTTACTATTGCATTGTGTTATTAAGAGAGTGAATCAACTGCTCACTTATATAGTCACTATTGGTTTGGTAAAGAAATTTGGGGGATGGTGATGTTTGGGTGAGTCCGGTGGCCCCCCATATCGTGTGGAGACCTCATTGCTGCCTGGGATTATGGCACTTTAAGAAGATCGAAGAGGTTTTCACTGTTTGCAGTCTTGTGAGCTTTTTGGCTAGAAAAAAATGATAAGGTTTTCCATAAGATGTGCACTCCGGTCCCCTATGTCTTACATAATATCCTTGTTTGGCTTCTATGTTTAGTTCACTCGGACAAAGAAGCGATGTCTGATGAAAAGTCCAGTGAATGTTTGGGATGATCTTTCAAATGGCTAGCTTGAGGCTTGCTCCCTTGGTTTTTCTAGTGGTTTGGGGGTTCCCCAAGGCCTAGGCTTTGGGTTCAAGTTCTCTTTTTGGTTTTTTTTGTTTCTCTTACTTCTTTCTTTCAGCCTGTTTGCTTGTAGCTTCTCTCTATAGCTTAGGTTTGTTCTTTCCTTTCTGTGTTCTTTATAGGGAGGGAGGGAGGGAGGGATTTGTTATTTAATCAGAAACAGCAAGACACCTCTTCTGTATGTATGTACGTTCTGGACTAGTCTATGATTGATTATGCTATCAACACACCTCTTGATACAAAGTAGACTATGGAGGAATCAAAGTTTATTTATAGGTGATCAAATTGGGTCAAGTCGTTGATTATAAAAGCTACATGCTGCACTATTTGCACCCTTGCCTATGTGGGTTGATAAATTGAAAAATCATGAGGCGGAGAACTTTGATTTCTTAAAATGTTCAAATTCTCTGCATGCTATTGCTACATTCAGGCATACCCAATAAATGATATTGTACAAAGCCTATTTCTCCACTGGATGGTGCAATTTAATCGATAAAGAGATCTGTACATACCTGATATACTCCATCTCCTCATCATCATCCCATTTATTCAGGGCCAGCTTTCCAAGCCTATTTCTCCACTTTTTATTCAAGCCTGAACTCGTTATTACTCATCAATACTTTGATGGCGTTTCTCAAATTCTTCTCTTCAAATCTTTATTGGTGTTCCCCTAATACTTCTGCTTGTACTTTTCAATAGTTTATGTAGAGGATTTTTTAGGTCCCCATATGCTCCTTCTCCTTACATTCAGCTAAAATAATAAGTGTATATAGTAAGGTACTTTATATTGAGGATATAGTCCAAATATATTTATGATTTTAAGCTGGCACAACATGCTGTTTCTATTTTTAAAATGTATTATCAAACTATGTACTAGTTTTTGTCTATATTGCAGTGCCTTTGGTAGGCAAACATGCCCATTTCTAAAGGCTCCTATTCTCAAATTAATCCAAATTACACATTGAAATATTTCAGTATTGTTATTTCAAGTTTCAGTTTGCGTATAACAAATTACCCTTGTTTCTTATGTTTCTTCGATTTGTGAGTTCATTTTGTCACTCGTGCAATTGGATTGTAGGTAGGCTTTTTAAGAAGGTTGAGTTGAGTGAATCCATCAGATATGCATCTGGCGATCCAATTGAGTCCTGGCTTAATGGTTTACTTTGCTTGGATGCGACCAGTTCCATCCCTAACATCAGTAGGTTAGTACTTAAATTTTGGAGGCCTACTGAGTATAAATTAATCGCCTAAGTGTTACCGAAGTCGCTTACCTAGTCGATTGTGAAGGGGGCAATTTTGTTGACTATTTAGAGGAGATGCATCAGATTTGAATCATCGGATCGTCTGTTTCTTTTCAAAGTTTCTGGATGGATACATCAAATATTTACATGCAACAGTAAATGTGACAAAATTATAGCTTGTACAATTTAGTGTACTTTATGTATGGTGGTCACCGCTCCCACTATTGAACTTCTCTTGGATGACCAGTATACAGTTTAGCCAATGGCCCAAGAAGAAGTTCATTCAGTGCATGCCAACATCCAATATAGGTGGGCCTTAAATATCTCGATGAGTACAGTGGGGACTTGCTAGTGGTGCAGTTAGCCCCACAGTGCTTTGAGATGTGTCCTGCTACTTGAGTAAAGATTGGGTGATCTCCATCATTTGGGTGGGGGGATCATTATCTACATTCCACACACATAAAATCTTTTTTTTAATCAGAAAATTAGGCGATCATGAGGCTATAAGTTGAGGCCCGACCACCTAGGCTTACCCGTTAGCTTTGATGACAATAATGCATGTATCTTTATTGACCCTTTTGCTGCGATTCTAGGTTTCCTCATACAAGCGAGTGTGATCTCTACTACGTTAACCGAGACACGCTTTTCTCCTATCACAAAGACAGTGAGATATTTTTGCAGGTAACATGCAGTCAGGTTTGAAGAATTTAAAGTCAAGAATTACTAAATGCATATATGTTGATTGAAATGTTGCTGATATTTGTTTTTTTTTTTTTATTATCTTTTGTAGCGGATGATGGCTCTTTATGTTGCTTCTCACTATAAGAATTCACCGAATGATTTACAATTAATGGCTGATGCACCAGCTCACCACTTATTTGTGTTGCTAGGTTTGTTTCAAAATATTGAACTGCTTTTATGTACTATTTGGTTTTCGTAAAATAGATAATAACTTATTACCTCATATGCAGGCCCTGTTGACGAGACAAAAAATCACCTTCCTGATATTTTGTGCGTCATTCAGGTTTGTTATTAATCTTTGCATATTATCCTGTATTTCTATATATTACGTTAATCTAATTTTTATTGCTGATAATCCATGTATATCTTCTAACTTATACTATGTGGGAGTTGTTCAATGCTGCTAATGCATCTTAAATAAGTAGCTAATCCATTTGCCTAGTGTAGGACCTGTAATCACACAATTACTGTCTTTATTATCAAAAACCTGGATGGCTGGATCCTAGAAGCAGAAACCATGGATATAGCTCCACGTTGCTCATGGGAGCTGTGATTCCGTGTTTTCAAACAGGTCTTGCGTACCAATCGCAGTTCCTAAACTGTCGGAACCTCATTTCCTTGGTTTAAAGACGTTTCGTACATAAAAAATGATAGTTTAAAGATGGGTATGTATTCAGTGCATGTTTAAAAGAAAAGCATCACGTACATGCCAAAAAATAAAAAAGCATGGCTAAGGATTTACATTGGACTTATGCCATTTATTTAAAAAATAGAAATCAAAATGGCGTAGCTGCGAAATGCAGCCCTCCAAGATCAGCGTAGTCTCTCTCTCTCTCCGCAAATGAAACCCTTTAAAATATGTAGGTTACCCTATGAATCAATGGTGATATCAACGGGCAAATCAGTGTACAAATCTCTCTCTCTCTCTCTCTCTCTCGCGCACACGCGGAGGGATATGCATGTCTCCACGATGGATAGAATGAAATTCTTTTTAGAGAGAGGGGACTTTGAATCTAAAACCATGAAGGGTGGTTTTAATATTTTAATCCCCTCTCCCTCTTTGAAACCCTTTTAAAGGGTATTTACATTAAAGCCTCCCATAGCGATTTTAATGTTTTAACCCTTTTAAAAGAAAAATTAAAGCCCTCTATTAATGTTAAACCCTTCTCTCAGACCCATAACATTGCCTCATCACCGACTTGGCATCTAGTGGTCTCCCGTCACGTGCTACTCATGTCATGTGTAATAAGAGATTCGCCTAACTATGTTTGTGTGATATTTATTTCACACAAGGAATGACATGTGACGGGCATTTGATCTTTCGCCATTATACACTAGACTATTATGCCATGTGGCATACATTTGATCAATCTAGATAGTACAATTAGTAGTCCATCAGTGAAGTATGTGTCAGCCTAAAAATCACACCTATAACAGATGTCAACCATCTGATTTGGGAACTCTAATCTCAACCATAAAAGAATAAGAGTGGCTGTTGATATGAGAGCGCATAAATCAGATGGTTCAAATCCTCAAAAGGTTTGATTCAACCTGACTATATTGTAATGTGAGCTAACACTTTAAATTGATCACTTCTTACACCTTTAATAGTTTAAATCACGGTCAAAGATTCAGCCCTAATAACAACCTTTGATAAATGTTTTAAACACACTAATATAGCTCCCTTGCCATGTGTGTGTGGTGTGTCTGGGAGGGAGGGAGGGAATCAGCGACCCTATGATTCGTGCGTTCGAACCCATATTCACCCGCCATTATGATGACTCCTAACGGATAACCTATACTTGAGTTTCTAATTAATGGTAACCCTCATGGCATGGAGTAGCTCTTCCAATTCTTGTGCTTTCTGCTATTAGCGTATAGATCTTTTACATGTATCTTTGTTTCCCTTCTTTTTTTCTTCACATATAAATATTCACATATCTTGTGTTTCCCTTCTTTTCTTCTTCACATATAGATATTCAACCTCCCTCCCATGCATTGACACATGTTATAAACTATGCTGATTGTTCTCAAGTCACACAAGTTTGGAAATATGTGCAAATTATTAAATTTATCTCTAATAATCTACAGGTCTGCCTTGAAGGACAAATATCTCGTAAGTCTGCAATGAAAAGTTTGAGTGATGGTCATCAACCTTTTGGAGATCAAATACCATGGAAATTTTGTGAGCAGTTTCAGGACACAGTTTTTCCAAGTCTTTCAGGTGTTAGAATTGTACGCATTGCAGTCCACCCTAGTGCTATTAGGGTAAATCTCTTTCTTATGCATGCTGAAATGCATTGTTCATCAAGTTTTCATGGTTACGTTTGTAAATGCTCATTCTGGTTTGTTGTAGCTTGGATATGGCTCAACTGCAGTGGAGCTTTTGACAAGGTTCGTTTCTTTTATGGTACTTTTTTGTAATTATTGGTTAATTTTATGATCTTGCCAAATGCATATTGAAAAAACTCGTTGGAATGTATTAGAACTTTAAAAGGGCATGAAATTGATGTTCTCAGTCACATGTAGTGTAATTGTCGAAGATAGTTAGGCATATTGCCTCTTCTTATAATCAATATATGATTAAGCACATACATACATACATATATATATATATATATATATATATATATATATATATATATATATATATATATATATATATATATATAGGAATATATATGTTTTTGCTAAGCATGCAACAACTAAATTAAAAAAATAATGTACATGGATTGGGGGCATATACCTCCTACGCACAACTATCATAATCAATTGATTTTTATGTAATGAAAAAACTCTATAATAGAAGTCTAATCTTGAAGAAGAGAAGAACCCCAATGAAATTCACAGAACCTTCTCGTACTGCTGCATGGTAACGCCTAAAAAAGAATTTCTTCTTTATATTAGGTTTAAGACTGAACCTCAAAATCACCAATAGAGAAACACGACTTCCTCTGAGAAATCACAATTTGAAGATGGATCCAAATTACTTGATAACTGTGCTAATTGTCAATCAAATCAGTCAAGTTATCATTAAATTTGGTATCCTTACTCCTTAGAATTAGCTACATTCCAAGTTTTAAATACAGTGAACTTTCTAGTCCAAAGCCAGAGAATCTTGATTAACGTGAAGATTCCCTCAGATATACGTATATGTTAGAATCCTGGAGCAGGAGAGAGAATGGGAGCAAGTGGATGAATGCTTTTTCAGCCAGTTCAAAGTTAGGAGCAGCCTAGCAATCTCATTATATATAATCTTTTTGGTCGGTAAAGAATGATTCAATAAAAGAGAAAATGGGAAAGTACAAGGACATACCAGAGGCTAGTGAGCTGCTAATCCGAGGGAAACCAACTCAAAACCAATCTAATACAAGTGCAGGAAAACTCACTGCGTCGGGCCAGCGCCAAAACGAGGAGAGACCGACATGCCTCAAATTCTGCCCTGGTGAGAAGCAGAAAGTAACTAGGACACATGATGGCTAAAATCTCGTCCTATGATCCCTGATAGCCATTCAATCACATATCAGAAACACTCTCTTTGTCATTGGAATTTTGCGGCTCCCCTCACCTGAAAATTCTATCATTCTTTCAAGCCAGATAGAGCACATGACAGCCAGCGGGGTAGCCATCCAAAAGAGACCAACTTTCCTTTGCAGTCCGATCCCTTTCCAAACGCTTAATTTGCCATGACAGGACCTCGGAATAGCCCAAACCATCTCCAACTCCCGAAAAACCCAATTACGTTGGTCATCTTACAGTGTAAGAGTAGGTTATTGCAACTCTCCTCCTTGCAGCCACACTTCACACAACCATTCCCAAGGCTCATGTCTCTTTCGAACATCTGATCAATCGTTAAGATTTTTTTCCAGTACCACTGTCCACCCAAACACCAGAATCCGTGGGGGAGCAACCTTTTCCAAACACTTGTCCATTCCATATTCTCCACGTGCTACTCGTTGAGAGATTTATAGAACAATTTAATCGAGAAAATCCCTTTGTTTTCCTGGTTCCATACTCTTCTATCCAAACCTCTTTGGTTCAGGTGGCATCAGTAAAACACCTCCATCAACACAATGTACTCTTGAATTTCCTCGTCCCTCTCACTGGACATTTCACTGGTTCAATCTTCCTTATTAATCGCTAGCTCATAAATCCCGCAAAATCGTATCTCCAGCGTTTGATCACAAGTCCACAGATCATGCGAAAACTGAATCCAGTTACCATTTCTCACTCAGAACCGATACACTGCTGGAACATATCTCTTATCGAGCACACCTCTTTCCACCACGCAGACTCCCAATCATTTCGCTTCGGCTTCATTCACCATAATTTTCATCACTCTGTACTTAGCCCTGAGAGATCGAACCCATAAAGCATCCCTGTCCTCTCCCATCCTCTATAATTTTCCCAGGAGTGCTTCATTCATGCTTCTAAGGTTCCGAATGGAAATTTCTCCAATTAACTAAGTGAAACTTGTGGCTATCTCCTCTCCCTTCCCATAAGTAGTTCCTCTTGATGTGCTCTTGATCACAACCACCGTCCATTTTAAAATGACATGAAGAGAACTGGGAAGTTTGTAATCATGGCTTTGATGAAAGTGAGACGCCCCCCAATCGACAACAAATTACTTTCCACATTGCCAGTCTCTATCAAACCTTTCCACCTTCGGAACCACGTAGTTTGATTCAGGCGACCATTGCACAATGGGAGGCCAAGATACGAACTGGGGAAGCTGTCCCATAGGCAACCAATGAAGGAAGCCAAGTTCTCTACTGCATTTTCCGCAATCCTGTCCGTATTAACCCGTTACCCAGAGCAAGCATTATAACAAGTTAACAACACAAAATGACCGTAACATTCCAAAGCTGCTCCATGCCAGCCCCACACATGGCCATTGTGTTATCAACATACTGCAGATCGATGATTTCCAGCCATTCTCTAGCAACCTTAAATCCTTCAAAAAAATTCAGAGTAGCTAACCTTTCCAATAGTCTACTTAGAGCTTCAATAGTGATATTAAAAGGAGTAGACAACGAATCTTCTTGCCTAAGCCCCATTAAGCTCTTGAAATATCCACAAGGGGACCACCCATTCACCATAATTGAAAACCACATGGAGGAGTAACACGACCTCATCCATCCCCACTTTCCTCAAAACCCACCAACCTATCCAACATTCAAGAAGTTCCCATGTACCCTATCGTACGCCTTCTTCATATCAATCTTCCAAATAATACCCGAAAATTTTGCTTTGTGCCTGGAATCTAGAGCCTCATCAGCGAGGACCCCACATATATGAGCTGCCTACCCATGACAAAAGCCCCTTGGGAATCTGAAACTACCTTCCCAATGACCCTCTTCAGTCTCTTAGGTCATACCTGCCAATAGACCTCACTTTGTCAAATTCTTAGAACACTTTCACAATATCACCTTTAAGAAGAAGCGCCAAACTCTTGAAAAACTCCATGGTAAAACATCCGGCCTGATGCTTTGTCCACCATGACCAAAGACCGCATGTTTAATCTCATCCTCTTGAAACTCCCCTTCTAAGCCCATCCTATCCTCATCCGATATCCTCTCAAACTGAAGTTGTGTAGATTTGGCTTGTCATCCTTCAACCACGTAAAGAATTCTATAGGAATCCATAATGCAATTTTCAATCGCCCCTTTTTCTTCAATTCTTCTTCCATCTACATCAAGTGCTATATGATGTTATTTCTTATTCTCGAGTTAGCGACCATATAAAAGAATTTCGTATTATTATCCCCCTCTTTTAAGCTTCTAATTCGCGCCTTCTGCCTCGACAACATCTCTTCTTCGATACATTTATGATTATACTCATCCTTCAACCGCCCCCTCTCAAGTAATTCAGTTCTACCAGTGGCCTGCTCTCTTCCAATTTATTTAGCACCTCAATCTTAGCAACGGTTTCGGCCTTAACTTTTTCCACAAGATAGAAAACCTCCACATTCCATTTCTTAATTTCTTCTCAGTTTTTTCAATTTAGTGTTAGGCAGTAATCGACGGCTGCCCATGTTCCCTTAGAGTGCACTAGCTCTAGCAATTTTTCAATTCTTTAACCACATGTTTTCGAATCTGAACCGTGCAAGCTCTCTTTCTACTTTGAGTATAACAGATGTATGATCAGACACCATCTTTGGTAGACCATCCACAAAAATGTTCTCCCTGCTCCAGATTGTATAGGAAACAATCAAGCCGCATGAGAATAGGCACCTTTTGCATACTAGACCAGGTTTATCTATCCCCATAGGCTGATCAATCAGGCCACATCTTCTGATATAGTCAGCAAAACCCTGCATATCGGTGATTGCCAGGCTCCCCCTCTTTTCTCCGATTTCCATCTAATGACATTGAAGTCTCCCCCACCAATCATTGTGACTCTCCCATGCATACATAGATATTAATTTATTACTCTCCAAAAAATATATGAATATTAATTTATTGTTTAGTATTAGATATTATATCAATACTAAAAAATGGGAGCACTTTCTAGAAAATGACACGTAACAACTTCGAAAAACGGCACTTCCATTCAGCCACACACACACACACACACACACACACACACACATATATATATATATATATATATATATATATATATATATATATATTGCTAAAGGGTCGATATCCGGAAGGTAGAATGAAAGCTTCTCCCTTCGAGTGATAGATCACGTGGTACGTGATTGACAGTTACAGCACATCCTCTAGCCAGTCCCCTAGGGTTTTAGGGTAAATATATCTTTTGACTTTTTTCTGTTCAAATAAAAAAATTTGGTTCGCCTCCCAAATATTGTTCATCGAAAATTTTCACCTTTTGACCCAAATTCAATGTTAGAAAAGCACCTATTTTAATATTTTATATATTTGGATGGTCGTTGATTGACCTTGGGAAAGTTGGCGTGGAGCCCGATTCTCGGGTTGGGTGCCATGTGGCACCCAACTGGATCGAAGGTAGTATTTCCACACTACCTCTAAGAATAATCTCAAACCTATCTCCTTCTCTCTCTCTCTCTACATATATATATATATATATATATATATATATATATATATATATATAGTTTATCCTAAGTATTAATTCTTATATAGGAAGACTATTGGATTAGCCAGCATTAAAGGAAATTTTAGTCATTATTCGGTTCACAAAAATTTCTGTTAAGCAAGGGGCAAAGCTTCTACAACAGCTTCTCCCCATGAAGTTGCCGGCCTTCCACAGCACTCCCCTCCTCCCCCTTCGTCGCTTCTGGTGAAGCATCGATTTTATGAGAAATGAATGAATGAACCAGCAAGTTGCAAGTGAAGTGACTGAATGAGCCATGCTTCGAAAAGAATAGGAGTGATCATTTTTTCTTCCCTTCTGCTGACTTTGAACGAGCAAAAGATCTACAAATGAATTTGCTAGCATGTGGGCTAGCACGGCATGACTTCTTTAACGCCTCCACTCGCTGAAAAACTATGTAATAGCTATGTGTGTGTGTGTGTGTGTGTGTGTGTGTGTGTGTGTGTATATATATATATAGATCTTTTATCCCAAGTTTGGTTGTTGTTTCGGATAGAATAGAAGGAAAGTTCGCTGACTGAAACAAGTACATAGATATGTGCCTGTTTGGTTAGCTTTGTGAGCGTTATTTATTTTTTTCGGAACATTACCCCCCTCTATCCCCCTCAGGGGGACCAGACTTTGTCTGCAGTTGTCTTCCTCCAACTGGAGGTTGACTGACTTGTGAGTGTGTAAAGGAGCGTTGTGCTGCGGTCTAGCTTCTCCTTTAGGAAGCTCTCCCTTCGCTTCGCTTCTCTTCTCTAGTTTTCTTTGTCGGCCAGTCTGTCACCCTGGTGTATGCTCCCTCAGCTTCCGTTTTTGGAGTACAGGTTGAGGGAGCTATGCCAGGTGAACCACTGATTGGAAAGAATTAGAGAAGAGAGTTTCATTTAAAGGGAAGGCCAAACGCAATAAAAGGAAAAAAATACTATATATATATATATATATATATATATATATATATATATATATATATATATATATATATATAGGAAGGGAGGGAGGCACATTCAAATGCACAGCCTGGGATGTGCATTTGAGTGTTAAATCATGAGCTGGCCTACATAATAAAAGGGTTCACCAGTCCCTTTAGGGTGTTAGCTTAAAAATATGAATTTACACCCAAAAGTTCTCCTTTGATTGCAAAATCAAAAGTATAAGATCAATTTTTTAAAAAGGTTGTTGATCGTCCTTGTGCATGTTGATGTGGCACCTAATCCTTGGATTGGGTGCCATATGGCACCCAACTGGTTCGAACGCACGGCCCAGGTTTTGTGCTCATATGCATATCTCCCACACACACACACACACACACACACACACACACACACACCACACACCCCACACTTATAGGGTTGGTTTATGAATCTGAGTGCAGCTGAATTGGCTCGCCTCAGGCCAGTTGGGTGCCACGTGCACCTAACATAAGCCCACTACCGGGCTTGGGATCCGGTAGTACTGCGGTTCGATCAGCGGTTGTCTACGTGGAAAGGGAAATTGTTAAGTAGTGGGGCCGACTTAGGGAAACGCTACCACCTTGTGAACTGGGAGACTTGCCAGCTCCCAATGTCTTGTGGTGGTCTGGGTATCCGTAGCTTGAAGGGATCCAATGTTGCTTTACTTGGGAAATGGTTCTGGCGCTCTAGTTTGGAGAGTGAGAGAGGAAACCTTTGGAGAGTGGTGCTGACTGAGAAGTATGGGCAGTCGAGTGGGAATTGGGGAATCAATATGGCTATACACAGAGGTTCTTCGGCTTGGTGGAAGGCTATATGCGGAATCTGGCCCTCGTATGCTAAATGGATTAGGTTCAAGTGGATTGTGGCTCTCGGATTTGGTTTTGGGATGATCCTTGGGTGGATGGGGTCCGTCTTAAAGTGGCTTTTCCGGATATCTATGTCATTCCGCCAACCACGGAGGTAGGATCTTTGATTTTGTCTCTGAATCCGGTGGGCGTAGATTATGAGAGGTCTCCACCCATAGATCTCTAAGGTGTGAGGAGATGGCTTCTTTTACTAAGCTGTTGTCCCTGATTTAGAATAGTTCCCCGAATGGGCAGAATCATGATCAGAGGTTTTGGGCCGCAGGCAAAGACAACAGTTTCAACGTGAAGACGTACTATCGGATGCTATCACGTTGTCCGCTTATCAAATTTCAAGGAGCTAAGTTGTGGAAATTGGGTATCCCTCCTAAGGTTAGATTCTTTGCTTGGACATTGCTTAAAGGGAAAGTTCAAACCATCGATCAACTCATACGCCGGGGAAAGGAGATTCCCAATACTTGTGTAATGTGCCATTAGCAGGAAGAATCGGCTGGGCACCTTTTTCTCCACTGTTGGACGGCCTACCAGGTATGAGGAGCGATTCTAAGTCTTTTCGGAATGGCTTGGGTCACCCCTTCAACCAATTCCCAGCACTTCTTGGCCTGGACTTCGGTTTCGTTTGAAGATCAGTTTTGGGACTACTAGGGGGTAACGTTTTTCGCAGTTTGCTGGAGTTTATGGCTTGAAAGGAATGAAAGAATCTTCGAAAATACGTCGCAACCGGTGGGGATGATTATCAAGTCTGTAAGGGACTATATGTATTTGAGGGTCTCTAGCTGAAGTGAGGCTGACAGGGATGGGGTGGCTCCTTGGGATCTGGGTTAGGATTAGTGGGTTGCGTCACTGTGGCGGCGCATTGCGATTTTTTGTTTTCTGTTGCTGGTTTTTGTATCGGTTTTTTCCTCAGCATCTTGCTGGCTTTTAATACATTTCTTATTACAAATAAAAATAAAAATAAAAATCACTGACCATTAAAAAACCTTATTTCATCATCTGGTCAAAGGCGTTGAAAATGAATGGTGAAATTTGTGGAAGGAAAACTGATAATTATTTACCCATTAAATCAGGGATGAAAATGTGGGATTTTTAATTTTTTTTTATAAGTCCAAAGCAGACTGCTGAACCCTTAAGAGTAATCTGTGCCGCGTGGCATGTGAAATGGCTTTTCTAATACACACACACACACACACACATGGGAAGATATGAGGTTTAGAACACGCAGGATTCACATGAAAAATAGTAGGTTGGACTATTTTTTATGTTGATAAACATCTATGAGTGCTTTTGTACAAAATATTGTAATACTTAGTCCATATTTCTACCACTGTGTGGGGAAGATTGAGTAAGCATACTTTTCAAAGCATTTATTTTCAACACCCTAAGGCAACTTTGAAATAACTATCTTGGCATTGAAGGGAATGTGTTCATAAGGTGGGGCGAATTCCACTCATATATGCTTTTGACATGCAAATTCGTGTGTGCTGGATGAGTACTCCACTTTTATAATAGTGATCCTGGATTCTCAACCTCAAGGTCGCAGGTTCGAGTCCCAGCTTGCCTATCGGGAAAAAAAAAGATCCTGGATTCTAAGGGTTGGTTGTCTAATTATGAAGTGAGAATTGTGTTTTGCTCCTTGTACTGTTCTTTTTTTCTTTTATTTTTGGTGTGTGTGCGCCTATGCGTGCTGGGGGGGGGGGGGTCTGAAATATCTATGCCATGAGGGAAGGGAACGTTTATTGTTTAAATTTTAAACTCTATTTACAGGTACTTTGAAGGACAATTGACTCACATCACTGAGGAAGATACTGAAAAGATCGAGGAGAAGCCCCCCGTCAAAGTGACGGAAGCTGCAGAGAAGGTTTGTTTATAAAATAGGTTCTCTGATCTGATAATTTCCACATTGAGTCTAGGAAATGAAGCTCAATTCTTGTTATAACAGAAAGACTAACCTTATTTTTTTAGAGATGCTTTGTGAAATATTGAGTTTGCAGATATATACACAGTAAATTATTAAAATAGAGATGCTTGGTGCAATGGTATAAGGGTTGGGCTTTCATGCGTTTTGGGATCGGCACTGGGTAATGGCTTTATGTGTGTGTGTGTGTGCGTATATATATATATATATATATATACACACACACACACACACACACACACATATGGATAAGGGGTAGCTGCCGTAGAGATGTAGCGTTTGAACTCTACACTAGTGCCGAGATCACGTGGCATGTGATCTAAAAAATATTTTTATGACTTTTTTTACCCTAAAAAAGTGGTCAAAATTTGATCTTCACCCCCTTAACCTGGTGCATTGAATTTTTCCAACTTTTGTCCACATTTTGGATGGCGGATAAGATGTATTGTTTATTTTTTCTTTTTAGGGATGGACCCAATCGACCTTGTGCATGTTACCTTGGCACCTGATCTTCGGATTAGGTGCTACTTGGCACCAAAATAGGACTAGGACAGCGTTGAATGCTACATGGCTAATGTAGAGTCCCACTGTCCTATATATATATATATATATAGCATTCGATAACATATAAAAAAGTCAAACTTTGCCACAAGTTATATCTGCGAATATCAAATCTTGCAGGCGTGCACATGTCGCAAGTTACATCTGCGAATGCACATAAGCCGACCCCAATGATTGGATTTAAGGCAAGGGAAATGATGATGATGTTTTACACACACACACACACTCTGAGTACCAGTACTCTGGTTCTTAGTCCCACGGTTGAATTGGTCCAGAGGCACTTGGGTGCCATGTGGACATGTGCACGCCTGCAAGATTTGACATTCGCAGATATAACTTGTGACAAAGTTTGACTTTTTTATATGTTATCGAATGCTATATATCGGTAAAAGGGTGCCTGTTCCAACGGAATGAATGCTGGTCATATATATTTCTCCATTACCGATATAAAAAGAGAATATAATCCTGATTTGTATCATCTTCAATTTAACTTCAAGAGAAGCGAGTCTTTTAGTCTCACTTCTCTATAATTTTTGGATGTTGATACCGCATAAACTTTCTCATCATTTGTGATGTTGACACGCTTACAGTGTTGGAGTTACTAATTTTTAATCATTCTTATTGTCTGAAATCATTTGCTACCTGGATCTTTTGTTCAAATCTTCCTGAGTCTAGAGCGCCATTTTTGCAGGTTTCCTTGCTAGAAGAAAACATAAAGCCACGAGCAAACCTTCCTCATTTACTTGTTCGTCTTCGTGAGAGGCAGCCTGAGAAGCTCCATTTCATTGGTGTCTCATTTGGACTGACACTGGATCTTTTTAGCTTCTGGAGAAAACTCAAGTTTGCTCCTTTCTACATTGGCCAGATTCCAGTTATGATATCTTCTAACTTTTTTGCTACATTTCGATCTTTAGAAGTTTTATTAAAAATTGTTTCGGGAAATTAATTAGTATTATTGCTTTTCCATACTGATCCGATAGAGTACTGTGACCGGGGAACATACTTGCATGGTTCTCAAGCCATTGAACTGTGATGACATCGAAGTCAGTGGGTCAGGTCAATGGGGCTTTTTTGATCCATTTTATCAAGGTGATTCTCTGCTAAACTATTCTTTTTCAATGCATTTGGGGTTAAATCCCGAGTTTTGACCTGAGCCATTGGGTTGCTTGAAATTGTAAGCACACTTGTAATATTAATGGGAGGATCCTGACCTACATTTAAGCACCAGAACGGTGTTTAAATGATCTTATACCATCAAAGCTAGACTTTTAATCTCACACCATTGAAGTGTTTATCATTTTGCCATGTGGTGAACATCTGTTATCAATCTAAGTTGTCAAAGTAGCAGTCTACTATTGGAACATGACTCAGCCCAAAGAAACATGCCTATATGTGGATGTGAACCATCCGATTTTGATGGTCTTTACTATCAGCCATTAAAACGCCATTAACATTGAAAACAATGGTTTATATTAAAGTCCACAGATCAGATGATTTAAATGTCCCTAAAACACCATTTTTGTGCCTGTTGCACTTCAATCTATGATCTATCACTTTGACGGGTGGATCACCCACATCTTATACCACGGATGGTATATGATCATTTAAACACCACTTTGGTGTTCAAATGACGGTCCGGAGATTCGGGCCCAAGATTAATTCATGGATTCTATTTACAGATTTCAGACGAAGGTTTTCCCGACTTCTTGGTTCCAGCTTTCGAGCGCTGGACTGCAAGGTTGCTATGAGGTCAGTCTATAACCCCTCCTTCGGATATGAATTTGTAAAAGAAATGCTCGTTCTTATCTTGTTACTGATCCAGCATCTTGGCCCCAAAGATCAATTACTTGGAGTCCTCAAATGGAATTTTGATGTCGCGAGGGGAATTATTGTCGCCGTATGATATGAAACGACTGGAAGCCTACACCAACAATCTAGCAGATTTTCATCTGGTAAGATATTTGGAGGTGCTGATAAGAAGTCGGTTGCTTGATTTTTTCATTTCACTCCTAGAGATGATTTTGGCATGTATGACTTTTTCTGTGAACTGAAATTTAGGATTTTTGTTCTTTTAAAATTTTAAAGTCATTATTATTACTGTTAATAGGCTCCTTACTAATTTGGAAGGGGTATAGTATTTCTCACAATATCTTTGGCTTTACCTGTGGACGATAACTCCACAAGAACTATAACTGACAAGTATATTAAAAAAGGAACAATAGCATAATAGCTTAAAAGAACAAATTGTCAATGCTAATCTACCATCATCAATGTTTTATATATATATATATATATATATATATATATATATATATATATATATATATATGAAACCTGAGTACAGGTATTGATTAGAGTAGGGATCTAGATCATTGGGTCTTAGCTTTAAATCCTTTACTTATTACCCCCGACAGTGACAAATCCGATGGTGACTGTTACAGAATCAAACTTTGACTGCTTTGAATCAGACGATGGAGATCTTTTTTCACCACAATCTTCCACCCAATGAATCGGGAGCGTACCATCAGGCGGTCAGATTTTGATTCCACAAGGCAGACTGGCAGACAACCCAAAAAGAGAACATGATCAAGTGTGTACATCAAACTTAGTTCTTGGATCACTTTTCAAGATGTGTGCCATGTGAATGAAAATCTGACAGTCTGATTGTAGGCCCATGCTCTCAAGATCCATTAGGTCAAAGATCAGGGCAAAAAATACCTCCGTCGTCTGATTGAAATGAAAGCAGTGAAAGGTTATTTTTTCAAAGAGTTCGTCACTGTAAGGGGTAATAAATAAAGGAAACACAAAAGCAAGGGCTGCTGTGTAAATAGGTGAAACGTGGGGGGCTGAGTGTAAATAATACATCTCAGGGAGGTAAATGCAAAAAACCTTAAAACTTTATGCTTTATGAAAAAGTTATCCATTTTAAACTAATGTTCTTATTGTCTTGTTTTCATAGTTATTCCTATTAATGAAGAGAAACACTTTATGCTTTAAGAAGATTGTGTTCTTTGACATGTTAGTCCCCATTGGTTACAGGACATCTGAATCAAGCCTGGTTTGCTTGCCCCTTGCTCATTCGCTTATTTTGTTTGCTAAATCATGAAATGTGAACTGAACATCCTATTATAGGTCGAAAATGAATAGTTTGATTGTTTTTTCAGAATATGTTTGGCCTTGTTCATTCGAATATTAGTGTATATACTCGATTACTGTTTTATATTATCATGATATTTTGATGTTCTATGTTTCCACATGGATCTCAAGAATATAACAATTTTTTTTTTTCATCTTGTAGATCTTAGACCTTGTACCTATCCTTGCGCACGAGTATTTCCAAGAGAAGATTCCAGTTACATTGTCCTCGGTCCAGGCTTCTGTTCTACTCTGCATGGGACTGCAAAATCAAGATGTGACATTTATTCAGGTTAGATTAGTAGTTTTTTGTTTTTTTTCATAGGTAAGCTGGGATTATTAGATTTTGTTTTTTTAGATTCTTAGATTTATTCAGTAGTAACTGATTAAAACACGGCTGGTAAATAATTTTGATTTCGGACATTCATTGAACAATGCATGCATATATAAAAGTAATTACTTATAATCAATTTAAATGATAATGGATTGATTGCACATGCTTTTATTGACATGTTATTACAATGAAATTAAGATCTGTTGACTTTGTGGATTTTCAGGGACAGATGAAATTAGAAAGGCAGCAGATACTATCACTATTCATAAAAGTTATGAAAAAGTTCTACAAGTATTTATATAGTGTTGCCGCCAAGGAGATCGATTCCACTTTACCCCGCCTCAGAGAAGTAAGAAGCACTTGAGAACTAGTTTTTTTTCTTCGTGTAGTTAACATAGAGGGGATACAGCACAAGCTCTCAATTAGAGTCTCAGCATATTTAGGCCAAAGCGGGTCTCTAGGAAATCTCAAGTCATTGCATACGAATTTCGATCTCAAAAATCTCAAATAGCTTGCATATAGGTTTAGATCCAAGACCCTTGAAACATGGTATGCATAGAATCTAATTTAGAATAAACAAATTCTAAACATAAAGTGTTAAAAGCTCCAGTAATAATTTTTTTGTTGTTTCTGTTTTTTTTTTTGTTTTTGTTTTTTGGTAGTTAAGCTGGGCTTGAACATGCAAAGCCTCTAGTAATAATTGCATAGAGTTATAAATTTGACTAATAATTTACATAATATGGTTCTGATGCAGGATAGATACACTAACACCCTAAAATAGAGTTTCAACCCACCACGAGATATTTCGGGTTACGACTCTACGATTGATGCACAATAATCACATAATAAATTAAAGTAAAACAAGAAGAAGAAAACAGAAAAATTATGGGCCTCGCACCTTTGGACTCACTCCAAACCATATTGGGAACAAGAAGAATTACTCTAACATTAGAAACTTCTCACAAGTTCTCAATGTTCATTCATAGCTTCTTTGTCTAAAATAAAAATCCCGTTACAACGATTTATAGCACTAAATAAAAACCCTAAGCTTAACCATCGTGGCTTCCTGAACCAGTCTTTAACAGGTCTTTAAACACCCATTTGCGAGTCCACTTCTTCGTCAGTTTCCTTCTCTTGATCGGTTTACGATACCAATGCGTTGGCTTTGATTCCACATCAAGTTCCCTTGCACAAATTTATACTTCGATTTACGCACTGTAATTGTGCTTCAGTTTAATAGAATCACATAGTTCATAAGCCACCTTTTCATTCCCATTTCTTTTTGGTATAAACTAAAATTGCATGTTTTAAATTCTTTTTTGTTTTGTTAATATGATTGATTATCTGTTGGTCCAAAACCCTTTTCATCTTTTCCTTACAGATGGTCAGATAAAAGTGAGAACCATTTGTAAGCATACTTGAGCTTTACAAGAGTACAAACTATGGTTGTTGGTTCTGGTTGACTGATGACAATAGTAAGATAAATACTATTCGCTCAAATATATGCCAAACCTTGTAGCTTTGGGTTATAGAGGAGAGAGCAGATGGCGAGAATGTCCATGTTAATTCCCAGCCATAGACCATATGAAGGTCTAAAAACTTCACACTACTGCTTTCTGAATCCGCAGATCAACAAAAAATTAGAATAATAATGTCTGAGATTGGCTATGGATCACTGATATCCAAGTTTGGTACCATTGTGTCTGACACGTGACTCCAACTTGAAGAATTTTAGTGGCTTTAGATTCCTGAATATCTCAGATGTGTATTTTTGGTGTCTCTATGGCAGTACCTTTTCTTTTTTTTGCAATGGGTAAGTTGGGATAGAACCTGCAACCTTAATGTTGCAATATTGTCAACCTTCCAGTTGAACCCCCTCAATATCTTTCCACATGTTGTTTATATATATATACACACACACACACACAGTGGTTAGGTGTCCAAACAGGGCACGGTGAGCGTGCCTCAATTGTCCATGTGGCACCCGAAACACTATTTTGGTGCCACGTGGAGGAAGGTTGTTTTGTGAAGATCATCTTTAAAAAAAAAAAATTCAAAAACTCATCTCCACTGTATTTTTCAAGCCTTGAAATTTAGACCACTGAAATCAGTCAATGTTTCACTTTTGCCTTAAAACAATTTTTTGAATTGTTATTTATTTTATGAAATTGCTCTAAACAATGCGTCGAAACTTCACATGGCATCAAAACAGTGTTTTGGGTGCTCCACATAGACCACTGGGGCATGCTCACCGTGCCCCATTGGGGCACACAACCCTTTTTTCACACACACACACACACACATATATATACCATGTGGCCTTTTTCCTGTTGCAGTAATTCATGGTTGAAATGCAGATTTTAAATTTCCTATTGCCTTATTTCATAGTTGAAATGCAGAATTTAATTTCTGTGCTCTTGAATCAAATTTTCAATCAGGTTGTGATGGAACCTCATAGTGTGTCGGTCGACGATGATCTCAATGAAGCAGCAAAGCAAGTCATGGTGAGCTTCATTTTAATCAGACCAGTTTTCTAGCTAAAATTTCCATTTACGCAGAAGGGTCCTTGGAAACCATGCTCTGGAAACAAATATTTTAACTAATATTCCCCCAATTCGAATGACTGTATGTGCGTACGGTTTAAAATTTGTGGCTGCATTCATCTCCTATGTCTATGTTCTGTATATTATTCTTCAGACACAAAATGTTCCATAATTTTCTCATCGCTAAGGGATTCTTGTAATTTTTTTCTCTTCTAAATATGGAACTTATTTTAAATTTGTTTACAGGAGAAGAAAGCCAAGACTGACGGTGCATTAAATCCGGAGATTCTGCAGCAATTTGCTATTGCGGAGGAAGCCAATTTTGAGGATGCCCAGGAGAAGAAGAAAGCTGAAACTGCTGACGGAGCATTAAATCCAGAGTTTCTGCAGCAATTCGCAATTTTGGACAGGGATGCCGATTTTGAGAATGCCCTTCAAAATGGAGTGGGTCAAATATCATCAAGTGGCGTTGTTAGTATAAAATCTAATAGAGATAAAATGGTGAAACATGGAAAGCACAAAGAAATGCACAAAAGTCACAAGAAGAGGGGAAATGATGGCAGTGGATACAAGTTGAGCAAGAAGAAGAAATCTTAGGCATCATCTGAAGATGATTGTGATGGAAATTAAATTTAAATTTGGATCTATCGTTGAGAAAATTTACAAAAAAAATACCAAAGTAGAGTTCCAGAGTTCTGTAGCGGTCAGCAATCGAAATTAGCTATAATTGATCAGCTAAATGTATTTTGATGAGTCCAGTTTTGATACATTTAATTTATAATAATGTAATTTTCAATTTTATGCCTTATTTTTGCCAAAAAATTTATTTATTATTATTACTATTTGTTTGGCGCCTGTAAATATCAGTACTTCTCCCAAGGGCTGACAAGACTGATAGTAGGGGATTACCTGGCCGTGTATCCAATACTAACTCTACTAATGAGTTAGATCAAAGTTACTTAGTTGCTAGTCACAATTAGCACTATCAAGCACACCCAATTCATCAGTGGTAGATGAGTTTTAATAGTTTTTGTTAACATTATTATATAAATGTGTACTTTTTAATAAAATAAATGTAAATGACTATTTGGTTAGCATTGAAACTTAAAATCTATTAGGTCTTTGGGTTCAAATCTCCTGTGTTCAAATTTTTGTTGGCATAATGGCTCCTGACCGATAATTAAACACTAAATGGTACTTAAATCATTAAATTAGAAAATTTGATCTTACACCATTCAAGTGTGGATTACTATTATGACATGTAGCCCACATTTATGGTCAATTGAAATTGCATTAGTGGCAATACATCATTACAAAATGTTTTAGCCAACAAATCATGCCCATAAGTGAATGTGAAACCAGCCAATCGGCGAACTTTAATATCAGCCATTAAAACTAAATACAATGGTTGATAGTAGAGTGCACTGATTGGATGGTTCGAACTCTCAAAAAACATGATTTCTAGGCCCATCGCATTTCAATCCATGATCTATCACTTAGACGATGTGGATTACCAACATCTTAAACCTTTGACATTTTGGCGTTTAAACTAGCTCTCTTCCCAATTTCTGGTAAGGAGCTGTTTTAAGTGAAAGTCAGAGCAGATGAGGCCTGCTTTTATGGGGAGCAAGCTAGGAGCTCAAGTGCGCTGACTCAGAGCTTGTCCAAACTCACTCTTAGAATGTAGAGTAAATGGGCTGGACTGGCCTAGTGGGCTGTTGAGCTGGGCTGGATCCAAGATTAGAATGTTCGCTCAAATATGGGCCAGATTTGAGTCCATTTTCAAGGCATTACCTTAGAATTGTTACTTAATCCTAACTAAAAATAGCTTAAATATTTCACCTAAGTTGATGGTTCTTATCAAATTGATTGGCTGCACAGTTGCACCAGCTCTTTCTATAAACCCCTTCGGAATAATTGGTCGACGCAGGCATCACAATATTGACCAGTAGCTTTTGCCCAATCAATCCTATCAAAAGCTTACACAGATATCAGGGATCCCAAAAACCTGTGACGGTCCGATTTTAACAGAATTCAAAGCCTATCTCTTTTCCTCCTTTTCATCATGTAATGAATACTAATGATAGATCAAAAAGTCAAGACCCAAACAACTATTAAAGCATCTCATTTAAAGCTTTACAACTGATTATATATGTTCACAAACAAGAAAAGGTAGAAAGCTGAAACAACAAAACATCTGAGAATCATTTAGAGATTACTTTCATGAACCGATTTATCGAAGAAAACATGCCCATTGCTCTACTCAACAACGAAGGACCCGTTTCCGATTTCTCCTCTACATCTCCAAAAATTATCTGCCGAACATAAAGTCAGAATTATAGAGAGCCGAAAAAAGAAAAAAAAACAAAAGAAAAGAAAAGAAACCCACACAAATCAATTAGCCTGCGAGTATTCAAACCAACAAACCAGACCAGTCAAGTTGTGACCATTTACAGTAGGGGTGTTATCGGGTCGGTTTTCATGCAAAACTGAAACCGAACCGATAACTATTGGTTTCTATTTTATGAAACTGCAACTGAACCGATAAGGTTTAAAACAGAAACCGAACCGATAGTTATCGGTTCGGTCGGTTTTCGGTTTCTAAACCTCATTTTTTAAACTTTTTTTTATTTGTAGCATTTAACCCAATCGAATCAATTTTTTCGGTTACAGCTTAGAGTTTTCAAAATTTATACAAACTGTTTTTGCAAACTCCTATGATTCAACTGATTTTAAGACTTTTAGTGATTAACAAACTAACGTAGCAGCAGTTGGCTTTTTACAATAAGCCTCACACCATCAAACTCAAACATAGCTATACTATAATCCATATATACACCACTATCGGTTTCTTATCGGTTCGGTTTCGGGTTTTTAACATTAAAACCGAAACCGAACCGATAACTATCGGTTTCTATTTTTTGAAACCGAAACTGAACCGATATATCCCAAAACCGAAACCGAACTGAAATTTCGGTCGATTTTTTGCACAGCCCTAATTTACAGCAGTTTTTATTTCAAACTTGTTATTTATGTCAACGGATGAGTCTAACGGTGACCCGTCTTACTCCTGCTGCATCCATTTTACTGACCCAAAACAGTTTGGGTACCTCTGTTCACGTTTACAGGATTACTGAGGTCGCCTACATCTGAAACCCATTGACTGCTTGGAATCAGATGGTGATCGTTTTTAACTCTTGAAACCATGAGCGTACTATTAGACAATCAGTTTTTTGTTCCACATGGCCCAAATCCAAAAAAATGGTCCTAAACTCACATTTGAGCATGATATGTGCCATGCGATTTTAGGACCATTCTTTTGGGATCTGTGCTGAGATGGAATAAAAAACTGTCTGCCTGATGATACGCTCGTGGTATCAAGATCCATTGTGTGGAGGGTTGGAGTGAAAAATGATCTCCATCATCTGATTTTAACTAGTCGATGGGTTTCAGACAGGCGCCCTCAGTAATCCTGTAGGCGCGAACAAAGGAATCCAAACAGTTTTTGCCGGCCGAGAGTGCATAGACGGGGCGATCACAGTTAGAAACAATTAAATCTTCCATGACCAACGTAGAATCATAGCCAGAATGGCTGTGGCATAAAGGTTCAGGAGCAGTTGGCATTGGACTGGTGAAAACAGTCCAAGCCCAGCCATTTCTTATTCAACCCGGGCCATTGTTAGAACCTCGACCGATCCCCTTGGCAGCTTACCTGTGCTTGGAGGGGCATCTGAATTAGGGCAGTGCTTAAAATCCAGCTGCATGATCTTGGAACACATTTGACAATGGAGGAATCTCCCGGTTTCAACACTATCTAGTGATGGGTGGTCTACCTCATAAGAGTCGGAAGGAAACCTTTTTTTTCAACTTATCATCCTCACAAGTTGTTTTGTTCCAGATTTAAGAGAATCGAACTCTGTTAAATGAGATTTTCACGTGCGTGTTTTGTTGTGATATAAGAATTGGTATACTTGGTGGCAAAAACCACCCTAGGCGGAGTTTAATATCTAAAGACTAACGGGAGCTCACCGTCTGGTTGAGATAACACCCTCCTCACCCACTTTTTAGGCCACATGGTGGACTTCGTCCAAGTGAATAAACATCATATGAACATTACTTGCCCGGAAAACATGCCCATTAGAGGATTTGAACCATTCAATCCTGTCACTCTAATATGAACCATTTAGGGCCTATATTGAAGTGCTCAGATTTGATGCTTGAGATCCTTTAATGGTCATATTTTTCGGGCTTAGTGAAGTTTATATGAAATTCTGCAAGTGGATGAATTGTATTGGTCAATAACATGAACCAAATAGCACCACGTAACTTAAATGTGAGTGTGGAGAGTCAAATTTCACAAACTAATAATTCCTGCTACTAACCCTTTGACCCGCAATCAATAACTTCTACTCTCCACTTGAGGTTATTGAGCAGCATACCAATCCCAATAATCATGAAAAACATACCAAATGTGAAAAAATGATTTAACTAAATTGACGTTCTTGAATTCATGAAGTTGACTATCTCTGGAGATGATAAGTTGATCACAATAAGCCTAACAAGGGACAGGTAGTCTAGAAAAGGTTCTTATTCCTCTCCCTTTGACTTGTTTTTGGTAGTATACCTATCCATTTGAGAACTACGAAATTTGTGTCCTTTACTCCATCCCTGTCACTGAAAGTATTCCAAAACCTTGCGGTTGAGCCGATCACCAATTCATCAAAGTTTTCAATCATCAGCTTGAGTTATTGTAAAGCCCGCTGAGTCTACTCAGATAGAGTCAAGTTTTTTAACAGCTTTAGATCTAGTGTACCACAATTCGCGTCTACACTTAAAACCCGTTGCCCACCTTAAATCAGACGACCGTGATTGTTTTTCATGTGAATCTTCGACACAATAAATCTTGACACCATAGGCGTGGCGTCAGATGGTCAAGTTTCTGATTACTGTGGCACAGATCCCAAAACGTGGCCCTAAATCACGTTTGACCATGATGTGTGCCATATGATTTTAGAGCCACGTTTTGGGATCTGTGCCACATAGAATCAGAAACTTGACCATCTCATGGCACGCCCATGGTCTCATGATCCATTGTGTCACAGTTTGGCATGAAGAATGATCACGATCGTCTGATTTAAGGGGTCAGCGGGATTTAGTGTAGACGCCCACTAGTAATTTGGTAGGTGCGAATAGAGGTACCCTTAGATCTATGAAATTAGACATTGTAAATCCCATCAAAGCATACACAACAACAACAACAACAACAACAACAAAAAGTAAAATAAATAACTAAATATAATGGAGTAGAAATAACCTCAATATCTTCAGCATCAGGACGGATAGGTTGTTCTTTGGCTAGCAAATATCTATTCGGTCTGTCCTTGTCGTCATAGAACACCTTCCACAATCTGCAAAGCTTTAACTCAGTGTTGGTTTTTTACCCAAATAAAAAACTTGGAAGCTCACGTGTAAGGATTTCTCACCCTGGGTAGCATCTGAAGACTGCACCAGATGGCAAAGGTCTCATTGAGTATGCATATGTGAACGTGCTGCATAGTACACAATGTTTAGTTAGTACCTGAGCAGGTTGATCAAAGCATAACTTTAGAACTTGTGACTTGTGAGCAAGGTTTCACTAGATAAATTTAGCAACATATAAGATAAACAAGAATATGAAGCACTTAATTTTTTTTTTTCATTTTTTAGGTAAGCATGGGATTTGAACCCCTGGCCTCAACCTTACATGCTTAATATGAAGCACTTATAGCTATGCTTGTAAAGTATAGTCTAACTTTTGACAGGATTCAGTGCCTAAAATGCTCTTCATAACCATTCTAACCTTACGATTCCAGTGATGAACCATTACTACTTTATAAAAATTGATGAAAACTTCAGCATGACAATGGCACTTGCTTCAGGCCAAGCTGCAAAGCTAAATACACCTTTGAAAAACGGATAATAGGTCCTTAGAAGCATGCTGAGATGAACGTCCTTAGAAACCTACTACGAAGTATGTGGTAGTCGTGTCTAAGCAATCCAAGTCATCAAAGTGCAGCTCATATTCTGATATGAAGTGATCCCAAACGCCACGTCACTGGAGTCTTTGAGCACCTTTGACAAACGGATAATAGGTCCTTAGAAGCATGCTGAGATGAACCTCCTTAGAAACCTACTACGAAGATGTGGTAGTAGCGTCTAAGCAATCCAAATCATCAAAGTGGCAGCTCATATTCTGATGTGAAGTGATCCCAAAAGCCATGTCACTGGAATCTTTGAGCCATTTGATGGATGCACTTTAATATTGAGCGTTGTTCATATTATTTTAAAGGTTCATACTGAAGTGCTATGATCATGAGTGGTAAAAATTGTTTGAGTGGGGAAATTTTGGGCTAAGTGTAGTACAGATAATGGTCATCCACATGGAATACTTGGAGTGATCTAAGACGTATGCCAAGTGGTGCCACATGAATTAAGAATGGTTTGCAAGGAGGTAAGGGTTGGCTAGGGTATTCCCGGTAAACGATGCACTACAACGGAGCCGGTTGTAGTGAGAAGTAGGCAAGGGTTGGCTAGGGTGTTTCTGATAAGCGACGGCTATGATAGAGCCTGGTTGTAGTGAGAAGTAGGAAAGGGTTGGCTATGACGGTCCCTATAAGCGGCGATCAACAACGATATCAAATTGTTACGAATAGTAGGTTAGGGCTCTCATAGCAACACAGATTGTGCTGGCAAAGAAGGTACAAAAACTACGTATGTTGTCTTGGAATGTAGGTACTTTAATTGGAAAGAGTGCCAAGTTGATAGATGCTATGAGGAGATGGAGGATTAACATAACGTGCTTGCAAGAGACGAAGTGGAACAAAGAGAAGGCTAAGGACTTGGGAGATGGGTTCAAGCTTTACTACTCAGGGAAATATTAACTCTCATAAGGGGTAGGCATTGTAGTGGATAGAAATTTGTAGTGGAAAAAAAGAATGATCGGATTATGATGGATAAAATAATTCTAGATAAAAAAATATTAAATATCATTAGTGCTTATTCACCCACAAGTTGGACTATGTGAAAATGTGTCTCTCTTCCTCTAATAGACCCTACATGAGTATCTATCCTTAGTTTAATTTATGTTTTATATTTTTTCTTCTAGATTTCTACATAGACTACATTCACCCGACAATGTATATAGCTTTGATTAATTCCCTCCCCTAATGCTTACAAGAAAGGAGGCCCAAGGCCCGTTATATATATAGATAAACCCTACATGAGTATCTCTCCTTAGTTTAATTTATGTTTTGTATTTGTTCTTCTAGATTTCTACATAGACTACATTCACCTGACAATGCATATAGCTTTGATTAATTCCCTCCCCTAATGCTTACAAGAAAGGAGGCCCGAGTATATATATATATATATACACACACACACACACACACACACACATATCCTGAAAAGAGAGAGAGATGCCCGAGACTATGAGCGCGTGTGCAGAGGCTGAGCATAACACACATCTTAGCTGGGCGCCATGTGGCACCCAATTCAAGGAATGGGTGCCACCACAACATGCCAATTTTCGATCAGGTTCCATCCAAAATAAAAAAAAGGGCATTTTTGCATCACATGATTTTGAGTCAAAGTTGGAAAATTTCAATGCACCACGCTCGGCTGATTTTTCATGAAGTATGACCTGCGATTTGAAGGGGACAAAAGCATGAAAAAGAATTTTTTTTCTAAAACACTAGGGGACTGGGTAAACCTTAGAGGATGTGGTCTACTATAAACCCCATTTTTTTATTTAAATCAGTTACATGTGGCACACGAACTGGCATTCCAATGCATCCCGGGTGGGCTGTATTGCAATTCATCGTCCCTTTTGCAATATCTATATATATATATATATATATATATATATATAGCTTCAGTGGCTAAATTACACTTTCAAGCATATATGGGTATCTGAATATCTTTGTGAGTAGTGAGTCTCACTAGAGTTGTAATCGTAATAATGGGGACATACCTTTTAGAAGCAAGATCTAATGAAAAATGGGGTTTCGAGAATCTCAAATTTTAATGGATAAACTGTTTGGCCTTGAAATCTATAAGAAGTAGTAATGTAGCCACGATGACAGACAAGAGAAATTTAAAATAAATAGAAGGGGGGAAAATATATTGGCTAGTCGATCTCCAACTCAACCTCTGGTTCAACTGCCTCATCCAACATGGAGGGCTCGAACAATCTCAGCTGATCAACATTGTAGACAGGATGGCGGACAGTTATAGTTTGAATGCATTCTCCCCAACCTTCTCTTGCAGAGTGAAGAGATAAATCTCTCCTCACTTCCTTAGGGGAGAGATTTTACTGTCACGGGCCTATTCTCATAATTTTTTTGAAGAGAGATTATTCTGTCTCCAAGATTTTAGGGGGGAGAGAACCCTCTCTGTTTCTCCCCAAATTTATAGGAGAGTTTTCTCTCGCCTATCTCTAGCCCATTTTCTCTGTTGCTCTTAGGTTTTTTGTTTTTGAATGATTATAATTCTTAAAAGAGACAAGAAGATAAAATCTAATGTGGAGTTTGTAAGATAATTTTTATGTTGCAGGCGCCCTATTTGAAAGATAGTTGTCTATACTCTATAGTAAATATAAAATTTGAATATTGTAATTATTGACAAAAATATCTTTTGCAATAGAATATTGAAGCCTCAACATATTATAGTTTGATTAATCTCTCTAAATTGCTATATTTTGGAGGTGCATGATAATTTTATTTGCTGTTATTTTCTGTTCTCACCAGTACATGTTTCAGGGGACCCTGCGATGAAAGGGTTGTCCTTTGTTTTATAAATTACAACTTTAGGGCCCCTTTATCTCTTCTAAGGAATTAAATCAGTTCACTATGAGTATATATATATATATATATATATATATATATATATATATATATATGAAGCAAAATATGCATGAGCAAACAGAAGATGAGTGTAGATTTATTCATGGAGATGAACGGAAGCAAAAGAGAAACCCACCTTAAAAAGTACTTACGTAGCTTCCGAACATTGAACCCAACTCCTACATCTTCACTGATAAGCCGTGGGTTCCACATGATAAGAGGCCTCGGCTATTAACATGATAATCATGAATTTAGTGTAAGCATCCTTCCTAGCCAGGAAACTGTACAAAATAAAATTTACAAATAAAGCTTAAATGAATGTATAAATTTTTTATTTAATTTTATTTGGACACGATTGAAAATTTATGAAATTTTACAAATATTGCTTCAATAACTGGATGTGGTGCAGATTCCCTCGTCCAAATTGATGTCCTCTGTAACAACTGATGAGGAGGAAGCTGCCATTAATTTCCTATTCAATTGCTCATCAACCAAATAAATTTCCATCAAATAGAGGGAAATTGCTTTTGGGAAATGTCCAAATTGATGTCCTCGGTCAGAATTTGTGGGGTATTTTGATTTTGTGATGGAGTTCTCAAGGGACTCGTAAGGCCTATGGGAATAATGGATTTGAATGAAATGGGATTTCATGCTTTCTTAGAAGTAGGGCTGTTTACCGGGTTGGGCACATAAACTTGACCTAGATTGGGTCGGGTATGAGACATCCGGCCCAACCTTCGGGTCGGGTCGGGTCGACCTGACCGATATTTTATATATACAAATAAAATAATGGAAATTAGGTGAATTTTATTGGCCCGACCCGACCTGTTGACACTTGACAGCCCTACTTAGAAGGCACCCACATCTTTATAAATTAACTTGGTGACCCATTAGTGGTAGAAGGAGATTCATCTAATGTTATTGGTTGGATATAAAAAAATTGTTGTGGCTATACGGTGAACCTTGCTGTTAATGGATTAAACTTTGGATCTATCCAACAGACTTTTTTTTTTTATGGATAATACAAATTTATTAAAAGCAAGAACGTTGTACAAAAGGCCAGAGCAAGATACTCTGCAAGAGGGCATAAAACATTCTACAACATTTGGGGCTATGGTTGACTCCAATCTCAACTTCCTCCCTGGCTAAACCCTCAGCGGCCTAGTTTGTGGATCGTGGATTTTGGAGAAGACAACCTAGAGCCATGAAAGTAGATCATGAATCTGATCCTAGTAAGTTCATCATCTCCATGGTACCGGTCCATTTCCTTGAAGCCACGACATAGCACCCACTAAATTCCCTTAGATGATTATAGAACATTAACTTACAGGTATTCAACATATACTGACAAGGGAAGCTCTGAGATCGGCTTTGTAGATGGGACCAGCCTAAAGATCTTTCGCTAATCTATCGACCTCCTAGATTATCCCTGATAGAGATGAGGCTAGGATATGTTGGATTTGCTTTATGGTATTGGGGTTTAGATGTGACGTAGAAGAAGAAGAGGAAGAAGGGAAGAAGAGGGTAGAAAATTAGGGTTGAAAGAGTTAACTTCATCTCCCCCTTCCCCTTTATCTCCCTTTTGTTATATATACTCACTTATGATAGGATGCAATGCGGAGCATCATCCCATTACTACACGCATTACACTAATGCACAAACACACACCAAATACCTACTAGAAGCAATACAATTTTGACACTCCCCCTCAAGTTGGAGCACAAATGTTAATCAAGGTCGACTTGGATACAAGATCATGTAACCTCAATACTTAGATACAAGATCATGTACATCTACAAGTTGTTCCCGAGAACCAACATGAGAGATACAAAACTCATTAGATTTAACCTTTTTCTCGTATGAAGCGACAATCCACCTCAATATACTTTGTTCTCTCAGGATATAAGGGGATATAAGGGGTTTTCAGCAATATAGATCGCTACCTTATTGTAACCATACAAAAACATAGGCAGCCTTACTCGACCTCAGCACTGGAGTTAGAGACCAAATGTTACTTTTTTTCTCTTCTGTGTAACCAAATTGCCTCTAACCATAGCACAGTAACCAGAAGTAGATCCCCTATCACTAGGAGAATCAACCCAATCCGCATCAACGTAGATCTAGACATCAAAGTGATCATGATAATTATAAAACAAGCCCTTTCCAAGGCTCGGTTTTAGATATGTAAGAATCATGTATACAACATCTAAGTGATAACTCCGTGGAGAATACCGTACTGACTGACCACGCTTGCTACATAAGCAATGTTTGGACGAGTGATTGTGAGGTATATAAGTTTCCCCACAAGTTGGTAGTACATACCAATCTTCTTAAGTGCATCACCATTCTCAGAATTCATCCTGTGATTAGGATCCATGAGAGAATCCACAGGTCTATATTCCAACATACTAGTCCGTTTGAGAAAATCGAGTGCACTCCAGCTGAGATATAGAGATCCTTTCTTACACCTTGTCACTTCTATATTGAGGAAGTACCTGCGTGGGCCTAAATCCTTAATATCAAATACCATACTCAAAAAATTTGAGCCTCATAATATCCTGCACATCATCACCTGTGATAACTATATCCATGATATAAAGAAAAAAAAAGAGGAATGATCAAAGGAAAAATGGACCTCAGAAATATTAGCAGTTCTCATTATATTTTAATTTTTCGTTGTTTGATAAAGACCGTAATACATTTTATGCTTGCCCAAAGGGAACAGGTCAACCTGAACCTGATAACCGTTGACCTATTTGATAGTTCAGCTCAGACCTGAAAATAGGCTAGACCTGAATATGAAATTTCATGTGTTTTATCAGACTTTGGAATTAAACCTCAAACTACCCGTTATCCAAACCTGTAAGACTCTTAACACCCCACCGATATCCTGCTCCAAAAGTCAATTAGCAGCCATCAGTAATCTTAATGAGATCCAACCTTTGCCGCTTCCCTACAATACTGGTTCAATTTTAACTATACAAGTTAACTTGCGGCAAACTTGAATGCACCAAAGCTGTTCTAAAATGATGTTTTTCTCAGATGGATTATTATAACTCGACAAATTCTTAAACAGGACCGTTAACTCATATAGGTAAACCATAGGGTTGGCAGCTCTGCTCTAGAGTTATATAACATATATTGGTCAAATTCAGTAAGAGGTTCAACAAAATGCATCCTACACCAAGTTCCCTTTTTGTTTCTATGATTCAATGAAATGTATAAGGGAACCGATAGGCGTTTGAATGCAAGAACCCTTGACGGGGGCAGCATACCCACAAACTTGTTCACCGCATCTAAGTCCCAAATAGGTGGGTAGCCTAGGTCCTGCAGGGTGTGCGGGTGCTATCTGTTATAAGTGTGTCGATGTGCTCGTAGAAAGTGTTTCGTGTGTATGTATTAGGAGTAGTGCAAGTAATAGTGTGATCGCGGCTCTACATTGTATCCTCAGTATAAGTTTTACTCATTCAACCCTAATTTTCTCTTGTTCTCTTGTCTTCCCTTCATCTTCTTCTACATCACATCCAAACCATAATACCATGAAGTAAACCCAAAATATCCTAAACTCACCTTGGTATCAGATCAATCTTTCAGGGCTCATGACTGTTCACCTCATTGCTGACGTCATGCTGATCAGCCACAGTCTACCTATTGACCATAGATGTGGCTGAAATGATATTCTTCCACGAGCTCTTCAAATTCTGAGTTCAATGGTGGTGGATGCAAGTCGAGACTATTTAAGAGTGTGTGCGTTCAGATTTGGAAGAAGGAAGAAAGGGGGGTAATTCATGTTTTCCTGTGACTTTGATCTCTATGAGCTTTCAAAGTCAGATAAATGAGTTGTGTTTGGATCAATTTTTTATCCTCTATCAAGTGATGCTGGTCTCGCTTCATTGCGTAACAAAGATGCTGTGATGATGTTTTCATGGCTTACATGCTTCAGTATATGCCGCTGAAGACAGTATGGCGTGAGACAACGACCCTAAAATGAGTATGAGATGATAATTACCGAAATTAAACAAATTAATTGATCAATTAATAAGAAATTAAAGCAATACCTTAAGGTTTCGTGGATTTCTGCTTAAGTGACCATGCTTGGCTCGACCAGGGTCCAATCTGGCACACGAGATCCGTTTAGATTTGCGGAAGGTGAAATCCTAGATATAGAACTCTAACATCCTCTAGGTTGGGGCACTCGCTCGTTGATCGATGTGGATTCTCGTAGCTCCTCGCAAGGGCTTTGAAGTGAACGATCAATTGGCACAATTGGAGCAATCTCGAGCCCAACAATGATTGTAGATTGATGGGTATCGAAGAAAATCAATCCACAAGGATGGACATCAAGATAGCTCTAGATTTAGAATTTTGGGGGTTTTAGATATTCAAATAGAGCGAATAAAAGCAAGAAAATAGCAAGCAAAATAGGAAAAAGAAGTAAGGAGAAGATCAAAAACTTAAATGGGCATCTCACCCTTGGCCTCTCACTAAACCCACATGGGGAATGAAGAATCACCTTCACAAGCTCATCTCAAGCTCAATGCAAGCCATTTTCATTCATTCATAAGCAATACCCAATTTGGATTACATAAGGACCTTATATAGTAAATCCCAAAAGGAGAAAATGGCTAAGTACCACAATACCCAAAGTAGAAATTACATATGTAAATGAATATACCAAAAGATGAAAGAGACAAAAAAAGACAAAACTCGTGACGTGAAGTCACTTAAAGTGACTTGAATTCTTGCCCGGGCGAGAACCCAACTTGAAATTATAAAGGGGCTGGTCGCTTGGGCGGCCAACAAGTGACTTGGGGCTTGAAACTGGTCGCTTGGGCAACCCTTTTATCACCTGACTCGAGTTAGACTTTGGTCCTCCTTGGCTCTCTTCTGTGGTTCTTCAACTGCTCAAACTTCTTCCGCCGATAAATCTGATGTGGCCCGAATTCGGCATCCATAATGTCTGCTGCAGTCACCAAGTCGGGGGTTAGCAATAATTCGGCGAGTTTAAAATTCGGAAAAATTTGGCAAGTTCGGAGGAAAAATAGGAGAGAAAAAAAAAATTAGTATAATTTTTTTTAAAAGAATATTAAAAATAACGATTTATTGAAAAATCGGGAATTATTCGGAAACTTTTAAGAACACTCACATTTTTTTAAAAATTCGCGAATAAATCGGAATTGATTTGCAGAACCTTAAATTCGTGATTTTTTCAAAAATTCGGTGAATTTTTTTACTATACTCTGTTGTTGGCTGTCTTTTTTTACTATACTTTGTTGTTGTGCTGCTTTATGTTCAGGGAAAGTGTGTTGTGTGATGCAGTACTGTAGCTTATATTATGTTATATTTTTTTACCCGTTTTGGTTGCTTAATGCAGTATTGCAACATCAATTCCATCATGTGACTTCGGAGCCAGTTGTATGTGTTGCAGCGTGTTTGAATTGTGATATTCGAGTGGACTACGTGTCTTATTACAAATTGTTTGATTTGCAGTGCAGTGATAGTGGAATGATTTGTGTGTCATAGTACCATGTAATTCGTGTGTGAAAGAGGTTGTTGCCGCCTTGCTTGGGTTTGTTCCTTTACGATGGAGAATGGGAGGATAATGTGTAGTAATTGAAATTACGGGCTCGATGAGTACATGATTTGATGCAATTTTTTCTCAGTTACAAGACTCCTCATTTACTTCACGATCCCACTTGGTTGAGACAAGTATTTTTGGATCTGCTCATGTTTCCATGCCTCCTCAGTCTCTGTGGGTCATCGATTCTAGAGTAATGATGGGGGCATCAAGTTAAAGAGCATTAGATTTGTGTCGAGAGATTGCCCAGCAACGATAGAAACGGAAAGGGAGCCGGAGCGGAAGAGCCGAAAAAAATAAGAAGAGCATGAAAGTGGTTAAGAGCTCAATATCGAAGGATTGAACATGCTTTAGTCGATCAATCAATCCCTAGCTTTTGATTGATTGATTGTGGACAGTGAACAAATATTCTGAGGTGCCTTTATGTTACTCAGTTGATCGATCGAGCTGAAACTTTCGATCGATTGATTTAATAAATTCTCAGTCGATCGATCAACTTTGGGATCGAAAGTTTCCATTCTGTGTTTTATTTGCATTAGGGCTCTTCTAATTTTGTATTAGGGTTTGGTTAGCCTATTTAAAGGCTTGTAAACAACATTATTAACAGTTGATTATTGAATGAAAATTGAGAGCTTGCTTTTGTGCAAACCCTAGAAGACTTGTAAAGAGTTTTCGATCGAAGGAACGAATCTTTTGAAACTTGAGGAGTGAACCTTCATTTCTTTTACGACTTAGTGTGAAGCCGACGTACAACCTTGGTGTGAAGCCTCAGAATTCTCGATGTGAAGCCTTGAACCTCGATCTTCCTCTTCTATCATTTGCTTTATTTTATCTGGTAATATCTTCCCTTGCTTTGATAAATTCCAAAACCCCAAAATATTGTTAGTTAAAGTTGTTGATCTATCCTTTTTGATTAATTTAATCCCTTGAGCCTTAGTTTTCTCAAACCTTTGAGGAGTCAAAAGACGAAACCATAATTATCGTTTGATGCCCTAAACTAGATCGAAACTCAAATCCTTCATCAGATTCATTTTTCTAGATCGAGAATATCGATGCATGTAAGCGCTAAAATTGAATGAACCTAATTTTTTTATTTAATTCATTAAATTATTTAATGTGTTGAGGTGTTTTCGAACACTTTTGTTATTCAATTTAATCCGAGGTTAATTCCAAACTTGCATAATTAGGGTTTTAGCGTTTGTCATGCATCAAGTAACTGACTATAAGTCTTGTGTGTCTACATCTTTTAAGGGCTTGGGCCTCTAGCAGAATGGAAGGTTGACAATATTGCAACCTCAAGGTCGCATGTTCGAGCCTTGCTTAACTATCAAATAAAATTGTTTACATATTTTGTTCCATCTCTTCCAAGGTAGTTAAGGCAGTGTGGCGCTCGCTACGCTATGGCGAGGCTATTTATTAGTTTTAAATTTAATTAATTTTTTTTTTTTTTTTATATTAATTAATAGTATTCATTTTTTATTTGTTATATTTTTTTATATAGGAAGAATAATAAAAAAATATAGGAAGAAAAAAATTCAACTATTAAAGCATCATACTTTGATTCTAATATTGAGGATTTCATGTTCTGGGCATAAACAAATATCGATAGATACAAATCAAATATGTACCATCAAAAAATTTGTAACATATTAAGTATAAATAAATAAATAAATAAATAAATAAATATGAAATATCAACAAATATTAAATATCAAATTCACATACCGTAGTGTCGCCGACATTGAGGTTCCATCGACTGGTAGCCCGCTGAGGTGTTGCCGATGCTGGTGCTGGTAGTAGTCGTGACGAAAGAGAGAGAGAGAGAGAGAGAGAGAGAGAGAGAGTCCAGGATTTTGTAACTAATAAGTTGGGTTTTGTAACTTGTAAGTTAACTTTTGTAACTTATATATTATAAAAATGTTATAGCTTATAAGTATTATAAGTTATAACAATGTCATACTTATAACTTATCTATTTTATAAGCATTATACATTATTATCCAAAAATAAATAAAATAGCGTGCATAACGACGCCATAGTGCTATTCCTCCATGGCGATGTTATGGCGTTGCTATTTAGCCATCATTGATATTTGATTGTATATGTCGCTTTCATCGCCATTCGCCATGATAAGGCTATAGCGTTGCCTTGACAACCATGACCTCTTATTTGATGCAACAGTGTAATGTTCGCATTGTTGATCGGTGTATTGTTCCTATTGTTGGAAATAGACAATATTAGGACTTGACAACGGGGAAGGTTTTTGCCCGGGGTCGTGAGGAGAGGGAACTCAACCTAGTTGATGCCAAGCAACTTCCATTGATATTGTTCCAATTGTTGTCTTCGTTACTATGTCCATGGGTCAAAATGTCGGACGATACCGTTATGTATGTCCGATACAAATCGGTATCGGACCCCAGCGATACAATACATACACCATATATCGCCTAGTGAATGTATCGGAAGATACAGTCAATGCATCGGACGAGTTATTTAAATTTTTTTCAAGGGTCACTCAATATATTGGCAATACATTCAATACAATGTATTGCCAATACATTCAATGTATCGCCGATACATTAAAAACAAATATTGAACTGGTTGATACATTGACCGATGTATCAACAATACATTCAATTTATCGGTTGATACGCCGATACATATTGTCCGGAGGCCTTGATATATATCGGATTTCCGATATTTTGATCCATGGCTATGTCTATGGATACTGTCCATCTCTGTCACTCACATTATGGTCACCTTTCTGTGCTTCGTTTGTGTATCTTGTTTCCTCAAAAAATGAATTCGCTCAATGATTTACAATCTTAGTGTGAGATCTATCAGTTGTCCAAATATTTTAGAACCTCTTACCCTATGAGTAATAGTGGGAGCATCTTCTTTCACCTTCTGAATCATCCCTTATTACATCTATGTTTGATTATCTTTATTTTGTTTCTGTTGTTGATGATTGTACTCGACTCACTGAATTTTATATGATTACAACCAAAGGATGAAGTGACGACCATTTTTCCCGTGTATCATAAGCTTCGTTCAAACTCAACAACATCCATGTACACTCCACAACAAAATGGAGTGGCTGAGAGAAAATATTTTCTCAAAGTCTCCCGTGCCTTGTTTGTTGGAAGGAATGTTCCTAAACGTTTGTTGAATGAAGTTGTTCTCACTGTGTCTTTTGTCAATAAAATGTTAACTACTGTGTGTCATGGAAAATCCCCCTTCTGTATGTTGTTCCCTTTATCTCCTCTTTTTCCTGTTTCTCCTAGAGTATTTGGATGTTTATGGTTTGCTCATGTGCTAAATTCTCGTTGTGATAAATTGGACCCTAAAATTGTTTGTGTATTTATTAGGTATTTTCCATCTAAGAAAGGGTACAAGTTCTATGGTCCATTATCTTGAAGAAAGTTTGTGTCCATGCATTTTACCTCTTTGAATTTGTACTTTTCTTTCCTCTTGTCCATACCCATTGCTCTCTTCAAGGGGAGAGTAGTAATGAAGAAAACGTTGTCATTGTCATATCCCATACATGAGGCATCGCCTGAGGTTGAAGACCAATGTTTGCAAGAAATTATGCCAAAAAATGTGCAAGGAATGGCCATGAAATGTATCAGAGATGGGTCAGATAGTGTTCCAGAAAATGTGCTAGAGGGTAAACAATTCAAACATACGAATGACAAGTTTTGTAAAGGCGGGCAATGGCTGCACTCGTAAAGAGGAACCCACTCTCTTAGACTAGGAAACAAATTTGATCACCTGAAGAAGGTCCACAAAGTTGTGAACCAACCATGTGTTGGACATGGATCTTCCCAATTGCACTACATAAGGATCTCTCTCTTACACGTCTCATCTTATCAGTAAATTTGAGTCATACCATGCTCTTTCACCTTCATATTGTTCATTTATCCCATCCATGGATTCCATCAAATTCCATTCAGCTTTACTGATTCTTTGTCTTAGGTACTGTGGAAGGTGGCTATGATACAAGAAATGAAGTCGTTGGAACAAAATTATACTTGAGAGCTGACTACTCTACCTGGAGGAAAGGTGTTGTTTATACAGTAAAATACTGACCTAATGGTTCTATGGTTAGGTATGAAGCCAAACTGATAGTTAGGGACTTTGACCTACGGGCTAGACTATCAGGTGATGTTTGCACCAATGGCTAGGTTGAACTCTGTGTTCTCATATCCATGGATCAAAATATCATCCGATACCGATACGTATCGGACGATACGTATCGGTATTGGACTCGAACGATACATTGAATGTATCGTTCGATACATTCAAATGTATTGAATGTATCGAACGATACATTCAATGTATCGTCCGATACAGACCGGTACCGATACGTATCGTCCGATATGTATCGTTTTGGAGCTCGGACGATACGTATCGGTAACCCGATATTTTAACCCATGCTCATATCCCTTGTGGCACATAAGAAATGGCCTCTTCACTAATTTTATGTAAAAAATGTCTTCCTCCATGGGGATCTGCAAGAGGAAATGTATATGCTTCTCTTCAGAGAGAATATCAAGTATGGTTCAAAGTATTTAGTCACGCCATCATCATGTTTGGTTATTGCAGAAGTCATTATGATACCCTGTCAACAAAACCCAACAGGGGAGGCATCCCAGCTGCCTTATTGACAATTTTTGATTGCCTGCTATGTCCCCTGCTAATCAAGTGGTTCACAGTCAAAAAATTTGTCAAGGGAAGCTTGCCAAACAAAGCATCAGACTCTCGAACTGGACGACTCCCTATCTTCGACCATGGTCCATAAGCGAAGAGAGCCTAGTCAGAGTAAAATAAACAGCAACTGTAAGTTTTCCAGAACCTGCCCCCGCCTATAACCAACAAACTTGAGATCTTGTTAACGAAGTCAGGGCAGAAGCTTATAGAATTGTGGCTGGGGATGGTGCATGATGCTTGCTGAAGTAAATTACGTGTTTTTACATTAATTAATAAAATTATGATTCAAAAATGGAAAAAAAAAACAAAAAAATGCTTAATCTTGAGAAGTATATAACCGTAAAATAGGATTTTGTTCAACATATCTCCGATGAAGCAAATGAAGTACCGGATCATCAGACAGATGAGACGCAATTCGCTCAACATATTCCAGCATTTGATAATCAGGAACCACCATAACAACAACTTCATCTTCATTCTCTACCGGCTTCCGATCACTTAAGCTGCATAAAGATGGAGAAAAAGTCAATCTTGAAGAAGACTCATGGGTTGGGACTAAGTTGATTGAATAGTGAAGAAACATAGCAATCATAACAAAAATAATAGATATGGCTCATTAAAAAAAAATACAATAACCATTTTGTTTAATAAAGAAAATGGCAAGGAACTCACGAGTTAATAGTTACACACAAAGCAGACCATCTTTGGAATAAAATTAACATCCAATCCCATCAAAGAATGCAACACACCACATCCACAAACGAATATTCAATTCTAGTCAGAGTGAGGAACACAATCAATCTTATTAAGAGGAATCTTTCATTATAAGGTGTTATTCCTAACACCAACTTCACTACCATTATTTCCATGAAGATTCATGTTTTAAAACTAAAGATCACAAATATCAATATACGCAATCACATAATAGACTCTTATTATATATTTTTTTAATGTATATGCACATTTTGATTTTTTAAGAGTATTTTATGTTCGAATTTTTGTGGATGAGGCTGTCACAATGAGTGATATTATATGGGTAAAGGTAGCCTGGTACCATGGACTACGTAACTTACCTAGTCCCACACATATTTTCAGCCACATGGCACCCAAGCTCACAATCGGGTGTCATGGATAGGAGCGGCTCAATGATCATAACTACTTTGTGAAAACAAAATTAAAATAAAGTAAAATATAAAACTGCATAGTCAATAGTGTAAACCGTGGTGAGAGATTGCACTGTTCATTTTAAATGCAATTGACTCTTGTGATCGCATTGTTTTATATTTTAATTTTTAATTTTTTTCGCACAATAATTGTGATCATTGAGCCGCTCCTATCCATGGCATCCGATCATGTGATTTTGTGCCACATGGCTGCAAATTAGTGTGGGACCAGGTAAGTTACCTGGTCTATGGTACCAGGATACCTTTACCCAAATTATACTAGCATTTTTTGTTAATTAATTTTTTATTCAGTAAAAATTGATTATGAGAAAATTGAGAGGACAGAGGGCCCTCACGTGCCCATTATGGAACTGATAGAAATTAATTTAAGGAGAAAATTGTAACTATCTTTCTAGCTAGTACTTGTATCAAACGAATATATTTTTCCTCAACCTAGTATCTTTCAGGCTCAGAGAAAGAAATATTTAAAAATTCCAACTGAAAATGAAAATACTTAAATTAATACAGTATAAGCCAGTACAAAATCTATATATTTATCAACAAAATAGAAATATATCCAAGTTACAACAGCAAATGCTTTCAAATATGAGATTACTATTATATATGACACCCAGATACAGCATGAACGAATCTTTAGAGATTTTAAAATGAAAATGAAGGCCAAATTAGTTTCAAAACAATCTTTATCTAAATGAAAGTCACCTGGCAAATCCAAAAGTTGCATCTTTCCACCGATATTTCAGAAGTGCAGCTGCTCCAGCATCAGGAAATATGGCTTTTACCCTCTATAAATGAACTCAAGAAAGTCAAAATTTATAGTTTAGAAACATAATCAGAAAATTTCTCGTCTTGGATCATGTATCTTGATTCTTATGGAAAGTAAACATTTCTATATGCTCATCTACCTAAAAATGTCAAACATGATTATTTAGTCAATGTGGAGAATGCACCCGGGTGTAGAGATTTCGCTGCGCCCATGTGCTTGTAAGTCGTCATGTGGAAGAGGAATAAAGTTAACCTAACCCCAGTTAGGTTCAACACGAGTTTAGGGTTTTTGGGTGCCAATACTTTCTCTCTCTATTTTCTGTGGAATCCCCCGAGCGTCTCTCCATTGCAGCCGAGGGATCCTCTCTCTCCGGTAAAAATCTCAGGGCAAAAACCGACACTGATCTCTATAAAAACAATGTCGATCTCTTCAAAATCAATGCCATTCTCTCTAAAACCGACGCCTCTCGCTCTAAAATCGATGCTTCTCTCTCTCTCTCTCTAACTGACGGATTCTGCTCTCTTTGTGCAAAAATCAACGCTTCTATCCCTCTAACAACCGAAATTCTCCTTTAGGATTTCTGCCTAGTCAGAAGGAACAAGATCCCAAAGACCCTCTCTACTCAAGACTCCCATAACAGAAAAAGGAAAAAATTGTCGCACAGATTAACGAGCTCCATTCTTCCATTTGGAAATAAGTGAATGATCTCCCTTCTCTTTTCCATTCTTTGGTAAATCTGAAAAGCTTTGCTTTTTTTTTGTTTTTCTTTTATTGTTAATCACTTCATGGCCAGCAATTGGGCATTATATGGATTTAGAAGTTCTGTAGGGAATGAGTTAAAATTAGAAAATATTGTTGTCAAGAGTCATGGCTCTATGCCAGAGCGTCGTCCGAGCTTGAATCCTTGAGATGGAAGGAAAAAGTAGATATGCTTTTTAGAGAGAGAAGACCTTGCAGAAAGAGAGAGAGAGAGAGAGAGAGAGAGAGAGAGAGAGAAAGGAGATGAAAAGGAGAGTGATTTTCTTTGTAGAGACTAGAGAGAGGACTTGTAGACCACAGTTAAGTTGGGTCATATCTCTACGCCACGTGTCAGCAAATGGTGGGTGGACGCAGAGAAATCTCGACGCCCTGACGTATAGTCCCAGGCCTCTTAACATTAACTTAAAGAACCCAAATTTCTAACCAAAGAACGCGACGCAAGAAACTTTCCTGTGAAATACTATAAGTAATGACCTTACACTTTACAAGAAGGACTCAATAAATTTTGGGTCAAAACCCTTCCAATCTACTATTTAGGACTACCATGGGTGTAGGTAACCCTTCTAAGTTCCTTTTGCGGATCTGGTGGTTGAAAGAATCAAAAGAAAACTTGAAATGTGAAAGTCATATATATATATATATATATATATATATATATATATAGAGAGAGAGAGAGAGAGAGAGAGAGAGAGAGAGGCTCGGGAGTATGGTTTCAAACCCATCATCCCGGGGCCCTGGGTTCGAATCACGTGGGATCCATGTGGCATCCATCCGAAGGATCGGGTTCTACGACCACTTGCCCAAGGAGCCACCCAAGACATTTGGGCATGATCCGATGCATATCCACTGTCCAAAATGTGGTCAAAGTGGGAAAAATTCAATGCACCAGGATGTGTGGGCGGTGCCCAAACTTTGAACATAGTTTTGACCACCAAAAAAGTTTTTTTTTTGGAACTTTTTTATAGATCACATGCCACATGGCACATGATCCCAAACCTGGTGTTGTTTTGGAATAACGTGCCACGTGATCTGGGGCTCGAACTTAGAGCCCCCAGTATGGGTTCAAACCCATTGTCCCATTTGCTATATATATAAACATATAGCTCATGGGACAAAGTAATCGTCAATTAGAATTGGTATATGCTTAGAGGTCGATTTAGTATGGAGAAAAAAGTATTGGCTTAAAGCTTATCCACCCTATTGAATGATGAAAAATTAAGGACATGCCACACAGAGGAGGGGGAGGGGGGGGGGGAGCCCATTCATGTAACCATCATCAATAGAAGAGACCTTCCAAAGGAAAGAGAGCCCCCATTTTGGAGTACATGATTTGGATAAAGAAAACAGAGCACAACCTTTCTTTGCAAAAAAACGCTAGTAATTTTGTCTTTTGTGTTTTATATGTCGAAGATAAATGTCAGATAATGAGATGGGAATAGGGCAACAAGGGTAGATCTCTCAAGAAACCACACGATCATGTCCACTAGGTTTATCTTCTCTATCAGACTAACCCAACATTTCCTATAACTCACATGCCATATACATGCAACAAAATGTCAGAATGGGCTGGGAGTAAGGCAACAAGAGTAGATCTCTCAAGCATAGTTCAAAATCTTGTCTGATACCGAGACGTATTGGACGATACATTTCAGTATCAAAAGGGCACGAGACAAGAATTTATATCTTCTCTCTTTCAGAACCACCCAACATTTGTCATAATTTTGGATTGAAGTAATCCACTTACATTATCTGAAACTAGAGAAAGGGACATAAAGAATCTAAACTCTTGTGTTTGATATCCTAAAAATAAAATTTCTGAATGCCCCAACCGTCTGAATAGCTTACTAAAATGTATATTAAAAGAAATGACTAAATGTTGGCAAGAATGAAGAGGAAAATCAATTGAACATCAAACTTATATAAAAAGCGCATAAAGCATCCATTTTTCATAACCTGAAATCCTGTTTCTTCCATTAGTGATTCCAAGAAAATCCTTGACAATTCCCAGAGCTCACCTTGGGCACCTTCTTCATCAAGATACATCAACTGTGGGATTCGAAGTTCTACCTGAAAAGCTAGAATAATGAATATTAATACCTCTTTGACGGTGCTGGCATTGGTAAATTCTGCACAAGTTCTAAGATAAATAACCCATGATTTGTGGGATATGAACAGCTGAATTACAAGTTATATTATTCAACCTTACAGATCATAATAGAAAATTATAATGCACAAAAAATCTTATGGCATACTACATGTGTAGACTGATGTAAAAGCTACAAGATCTGATTGTGTGATGGACTCATGGTTTGTCACGTAAATAAATATTTGATGCATCGGCAGCAATGAACAATCTGAAATTCAAAATCTTCAATATTCTTAACTTTGATATATAATAGACAGTGAAGAGAAGAATGGAAGGGGAAGGATCATGGAATTGTAATTAATAGAAAAAAGTTCCAATATCCCAAAAAACAAGATGAGGCATGCCGAAAAACCAATTGAAGAACATTTGGCAATTAAGTATTCATCAGTGGCACCAAATAGATTAGATATAAACATACAAGCTGCTATTAGGTACTCGACCCAGGTACCAGCAGTAGCACTCTGGCCAATCTCCTATTGTCCAAACGGTCAAGCCTCGGGAAGTGCAGTGCTATTTATGAGTATGCAAATCAGTGAAAGTTCACTTTTAACCTTTCACTGGTTTGGCGCTAACAATTATCAGTGCATTGACCAAGGCTGTCAGTTTGAGATTGACCCAAGTGCTGCCGCTAGCACTCAGGTCGGGTACCTCATACTAAGTCTAAACATACTCTTACCCATAGCTACCAAAATCTCCGTTTTATTAAAAAGACCTTGTTTAAAATGTGTTTTTTGTATGAAACGTCGGAAACACGTTTAAAATGCGCTTTTTCACATATATTCGTAATTTTTAAAAAATCATGATTTTTACATTTTAAAAACATTTTTTACGAATTTTTCCGAAATTTTCTTATTTTTGTCAAAAAAATATTTACTTCATATTTTAATATTTTAAAATATTTCCATTACTGTTTCTCAATGCTTCCCGATTTTTTTCGGAATTGTGCCAATTTTTTGCAACTTTTTTTTGGGTTTTTTGCCTTGCAGAAATTTTCCCGAATTCTGACTTGGTAACTATGCTCTTACCCATCCATTTCAGTAAATCATGTTACCAACACCACATTTTACAAGATTAAGGACAACAGTTCTTTAATTAAACTTACTATCGCTCTCATTCCACCTGAAGATATGAACAGAGCACTTGCACGACTCGATTGTCGGATTGCATCCTCCATGTCAGAAGGTAAGTCACTGAAACACAAAGAAATTCATCATCTGATGCATCCACACAAATATATTGAAATATTAAAAAGTATAGTGTTTAAATATGAAAATTACCAACCAAAAAAAAAATAACGAAATTTTTTCAACATGGCAAAATCTTTTTTGGTGTCGTGTTCTTGTTACATACATATGAAGCAAAAAACCTTCTTTCCATAAACAGTTGGATTCTATGCACAAGATATAAAGTCGAGTATACTTTGGGTAGGACAGAGAGACATGAAGTGGGATGAGGACAAGATTTGGTACCGGAAGCAGTTTTTAAACTTTTAGGAAGCAGGAGAACTAAGGTGGCATATAATACCATGCTAATTTTCTATCTAACATTGGTTTAAATGTAAGCAATTCAATTCTAAAAAAAAGAGGATGTCCTCCCTTAATCAGCATCATTGTGGCAGATGGAAAACCATTTCTGTTACAACTTTTAGCTGTGGCCCAATTAAAAAACTAAAAAAAATAAAATACAAATAAATCATTGAGGGAGATAATAGAGACATGTTGATGTTGTACACTAGATTATAAATCTTTTATTTCCCTTCTTAATATAATTGGTTAGGGGTCTGCCAATCCCACACTTACAAATATCAAACAAATGTACAGTAATATAAAAAATAAACCCATATGTATAATTTTCTGGGGAACATGATACTCTCTTTCTCGGCACCTCTTGGGTTTTCTGACACCCATGAAGCAGAAATTGAGGGCAGTATCAATTAGGCTCCCCTATTATGGTGGAAGGCAATTTTCATGTTGTGGTTTGTTTGTGTTCTGGGAGGTGATACTTGGGATCCCCTACTATGGTGGCAGGCAATTCTCATGTTGTGGTTTGTTGTTGTTCTGGGAGGTGAGACCCTTCTTGAGGAATATTTGAACATTACAACTTAGAAGAAACATGTCAATATTCTTGCATCAGATTTTTTGGGAGGTAAGTGAAGCCACGGTTTTGTTAGCCAAGCCACTAAGAGGTCCTCCGAGACGCAAATCTTTCATCTCTATTACTAGTTTCAAGTTAGACGTAGTGGCTTTCTCTCCGCTTTTGCGACTGGATCTTTGCTGTTTGCTTTTATATATGTGTGTATCTCTCTCTCTCTCTCTCTCTCTCTCTCTATATATATATATATATATATATGCAGTCATATACATGTAACCGTTTGGTGTGAAGTGTTGGGCAACAAAAAAACGAGAAGACAGTACATGTGGCTGAGATGCGGATGATAAGGTCATGTGTGGAGTAACAAGGAAAGATGAAGTTAGGAATGAGTATGTGGGAGGAAATTTAGATCATTAGGTATAGCCTTGATAAAAGAGAAGAGACCGACTCTGCTGACTACATGTACGCAGATTAGGGCCATGCCAGCCCGCTTTTACATCATGTGGTGCACATTTTGGTAAATTCAAGTGGTCTAACTAGCAGCCGATCATTGTCAGATGTCTCAGCCAAAGAGTCAAGTCTATATGAGCTTTAGAGCCATCTGATTGTTGCACTATAATACCAACCGTTACAAAAATATACACTAACTGTCCATATTAGAGTGCATATATTGGACGTTACAGGGTTTAGGGATAACTGGAGAAGGTGTGAGAGATATACTCCGCTTCATTACCAGATCTCAAAGTATGAATATTGCAACCATAACGGTTCTGACAAGTCTAACAGTTAACTGATCAGTACGTCGAGTAGGAGAAAGAGAGGATAAAAGGCGTCAATCGCCTGTCATATGATCTGTGAACCCTGAATCTATAATCCAAGGGCAAGAATGAGAAAGAAAAGCGTGCAGTGCAGTACCTGAGTGTCGAGAGGATGACACTATAGAGGAATGTAATTATATTTGGGTGTGTGTATGGCAACTGGAAACACTTACCTGATGTTATTTCCTTCTTCAGTAGTCTTGGGAGCCGTGATATAATAGCCGTGATGCAATAGCTTTTAATGCACTAGGATGTGTGCTAAGAACACAACCCAAACTTTTTCCTTCTCCCTCACCTAACCCAAATGCTAATCTGCGTCATTATTTCTGACTTGGCATCAGCGCGGGTAGATTGCATTTTTTTTTTCTGTCGCTACTGCTGCCATCGCTGAAGTCATCCTGTGATTGCTGACATAAGCGCCGACATCAGCAGGGTCTCCTTGACCTGCCAGATTCTGGCAGAATGTAGCGGTTTAGATCGGTTCTGTCCCGATCATTTTCTTCTTCTGTTGCTACCGCTTTCGATCACCGGAAGGTGGACTTCCGAGATCAACTTTCCCAACATGCCAGCCACTGGTTTCATGCTTCAGGTTGAACCTTAAAGCTTTATAGTTCATTTTTCTTGTTGGATTAGTCATGTGAAGGATCTAAACAGATAAAAATTTATGTTTCGAAAGTTTTTAATGTGTAACGTGTGTTGGTTGTCGAGTTTTGTGACTGGCTTGGAGTCGTACCTCACCGGAAATGTCTAAACTCCTCCAGATCTCTGCTGAAAATGTCTGGAAGGTCACAGATGACCCTCGCAGCCCCTATTAGCATGGATCAAAATATCGTCCGATACCGAAACGTATCGGACGATACGTATCGGTATCGGAGGTGGACGATACGGTACATTAAAAGTACCGTATCGCCCTTTTATATGTGTAATACCGGACGATACATTCAATGTATCGTCCGGTTTTTTACTGTTCCGGTACGTATCGTCCGGTACGTACCGGTTTTTTGACCGGACGATACGTACCGGTTTTCCGGCATTTTAACCCATGCCTATTAGTGCCTCGGTACATGGTTTTTGGTGACTCTTAGTCTGATTGTGCATAGTTACTTGTCTTTGAAGGTTTTTGGGTCTTGATTGAAACCTATTTCTTGTTAAGAGTTGTTTTTTCATATATGATGGACGCTGTGATGGTTTTATTGAATGGAATGGTATTGAAAAGGTGGTTTGTGAAAAGGAGGACGTAGATCCTTTCTGTTTTGAGAAAAAGGTGGTTTTATTATTGTATAACCCCTTGTGAAGTTGTGGAAATTGGATAATGATGAAAGAAACCAAAGTTAATGTGGGTCGTGATACTGGAGGGTCCCATGGGCTTTAGACTACCACGATGAAATTTGATTGAAGAAATTATCTCTCTTGGTCTTGATCCGCATATATGTTATTGGGGGTGAAGAAGAAGTTAAGTTACATAACTGGCGCAGTTGTCAAGTCCATGGGTTAAAATGCCGGAAAACCGGTACGTATCGTCCGGTCAAAAAACCGGTACGTACCGGACGATACGTACCGGAACAGTAAAAAACCGGACGATACATTGAATGTATCGTCCGGTATTACACATATAAAAGGGCGATACGGTACTTTTAATGTACCGTATCGTCCACCTCCGATACCGGTACGTATCGTCCGATACGTATCGGTATCGGACGATATTTTGATCCATGGTCAAGTCGGATGAAATTGATCCCAAGTATGGGGATTGGGAATCTGAAAACTGATACGTGATGACCCTTTTGTTGCACTAGATACAACCTGAGATCAGCCAATCCTTTATGAACTTGCCTACGGTCAAATATCTATGGGAAGCAGTCCGGGAAGCCTACTCTCAACCAAGGATCAAAATATTGGTTTCGTTTTCGGTTTCGGGCATGACTGAAACCGAAAATTTGATGAAATTTGACCGAAATTTTCATTTCTATACATAATTTGACCAAAATTTCAGGGCATGTTTTCGTTTCGGTGTAGACCAAAACCGATCTCTCAACAAAGGAATTTGGCCAAGATGTTTCAAATGAGTGATAAGATCAATAACCTCCACCACAAAGAGAGAGCTTTGAGTAACAACTATACTCAGTTGAGATCACTATGAGATGAATTGGCACAATTCCCTTGAGAATGAACTATGTAGTTCATGTAAGAGTGTCCTCCCATTGGGTTTATTTTTGCTTGGCTTCCGCATGAGGAGAGCCGCAGACAGTTTATGCATGTTAGACCTGTGACTGGCACCCCTGAGAGATCTGCTCTCCCTTCTTTCTCAGAGTTTCGTAGAGGAGGGAGATCTGATGGCCGTGGTGGTAGAGGAGGTCGTGGAAGCCTCACTCGAGAGAACAGAGATAAGCGCAAGTGTACACATTGTGGGACAGAAAGGGCATCTGATAGATAATTGTTGGAATCTACATGGGAAGCCAAAGTTCCCCTAGGTGCTTAGTTTCCATCAGGCGAGCATGCCTATCAGTCAGCCAATGACGATTCTATTCCTTCTACTACCAGTACTAGACAAATTACTCTCGGTCAGAAGGAGTACCAAGACCTTTAGGTCCTTCAGCGGGCCACCATCTCTCGGGCTCCTAGTTCCTTCTCCAGCTCCTCCCACTTGGCTGAGTCAGGTACCTACAGCTCTGCACATGTCTCTTCATCCTCTCTGTCTCCATGGATCTTAAAATCTGGAGGTACGTATCACATGACAGGTAATGTCACAACTTTTTCATTCCATTTTCAGTGTTCCTGATAGTTGTCAGATACGTGTTGCTGATGGATCCCTTGTTCCCGTTCACAGTAAAGGGACCATCCAACTTAGTAGCTTTTCTTTGGAGTTTACCATACTTGTCCTTAAAATGCCTTGAAATTTGCTTTGTTGTTAGTAAACTAACAATGAGTCTTAACTGTTGTGAGATCTTCTATCCTTCCCATTGTGTATTTAAGACCTGACTTCGGGAGTACGTTTGGTCATGGTCATGAGGAGCATGGTCCCTACATATTTGAGACCCCAGAGCTACAGAAGATTCAGAGACCGATTGCTGCTAGTGTTGGGTTACAGGAGCTTCGATCGTGGCATGCTCGCTGAGGCTATTTATCTTTATCTCGTTTGAACCTGTTATTTCCAAGAAAGCTTGAAAATTTTGATGTGAAGTGTGTATTTGCAAAGCATCATAGAATTTCTATCCTAAAAGTGAAAGTAGAAGCAAAGTTCCTTTTGAGTTAATTATATATGATGTTTGGGGTCCTTCTCCCACTGTTTTCTGTATATGACTTTGGATATTTTGTTTCACTTATTGATGATTGCACTAGATATACCACGTTATTCCTGTTAAAAACCAAAGATGAAGTTTCCTCTATATTTCCTAAGTTTCATCAGTTGGTCAGACTCAGTTTCGTGCATGTGTAAAGGTTCTAAAATCATAGAATAATGGGGAGTATTCCTCCAATCATACCTTCATAGACATGGGATTGAGTGGCAGACCACGTGTCCTCATACCCCTCAGCAAAATGGAGTATCGAAAGGAAAAATCGTCATATCCTTGAAGTTGCTCGTTTTCTTCTTTTGGGTATAAGTTTTCTTCCTTTGGGTATAATTGTCCCGAAGAACTTATGAGGGGAAGTTGTCCTCACCTTCATTCTTTATATCAATAGCATGTTAACTCGGGTTTTCAATGTTGTCTCATTTTACCAAATTGTTCCATCCTAATTGGCCTTATTTCCAGTTCTTCCTCGTGTGTTTTGGTCCTTGTGTTTTGCTCACATTCATTAGTTCATCGAACTAAACTCGATCTCAACGTCACTCATTGCATCTTTATTGGATATCCTCCACCTCAGAATGGGTACAAATGCTACGACCCTACTTCCAGGAAGTTCTATGTTATTATGTATGCTACCTTTTTTAAAGACACCCCTTATCTCAAACTTCAGGGGAACAAGATGTAGTGTTCTCTTCAGGGGGAGAATGGTGGTGAAGATAACACCGGTGTGCTACCAAGGGTAGAAGTGATAGATTTGTTGGATGACATGAATAGTGAAGAGTAAGCAGAAGATGTCAAATTTGATCAATTTGGCAAAGCAAAGGAAGGAAAGTTTTATGTCAAGAAGAAGTTCAAAGCTCAAATGGCACCTCAAGAGTCTCACTCCAATCTTCCTGACCAAAGTCCATCCCCGGAAGAAGGCACACAAAGTGATCTTGAACTTCATATTGCTATCAGAAAACCCTCAAGGTCGTGTATTGTCACCAAATAAGTATGTTTCTTATCAGGGAATGTCTAACTCCCATCGTGCATTTGTCACTTATTTGAATTCTATTATAGTTCTTACTTCTGTGTTTAGTGCCTTGTCTCGGCCTACGTGGAGAGAAGCCATATTCCAAGAGATAAAATCCTTGGAATCTAGCCAAACATGGGACAGTGTTGAGCTTCCTAGAGGCAAGAAGGTGGTAGGATGCAAGTTGATCTACACTGTGAAATTTAGGCCCAATGGTGCTATGAAAAGATACAAAGCTCGGCTCGTTGCCAAGGGATTCACCCAAACTCAAGGGGTTGATTATCAAGAGATCTTTGCTCTTGTTGCAAAGTCCAATACTATTCATGTTCTTCTCTCTCTGGCTACCCATAAGCATTGGCCGTTGTATCAACTTGATGTGAAAAATGCTTTTCTCCATGGGATTTGAAAGAGGAGGTATATATGGCACTACCACATGGATTTATATAGCAAAGAGAGTCTGAGATGGTGTACAAGCTAAATAAGTCCATCTATGGTCCGAAACAGTCTCCCCAAGCTTGGTTTCAGAAGTTCAATGAGGTTATCATAGGATTGGCTACATAAGGAGTCACTATGATTACTCTCTTTGTGAAGAGAGGGACCCATCTCACTGCCGTATTAGTCTATGTGGATGACATCATTGTTACAAGTGATGACTAAGGAGAAACTTCAGTTGAAAGGCTACCTGAGCAAAGTGTTTGAAGTTAAAGATTTGGACCCTCTAAAGTACTTTCTTGGAGTCAAAGTTGCTAGATTCAACAAAGGAATTGCTTTATCCCAAAGGATATATGCTTTGGATGTACTCAAAGACACTGGTATACTTGGGTGTAAACTGACATCTACACCAATTGAACATAACCATAGACTCAGTGTAAATGAGGGGGAACCACGCAAGGACATTAGTGTGTATAAAAAGATTGTTGGAAAATTGATCTACCTCACAATGACCAGGTCGGATATAGCATATGCAGTCTGTGTGGTGAGCCAGTACATGCACTCTTCAAAGAATATCCATCTTGATGTTGTGTACAGAATCCTGAGGTACCTAAAGGGGAGCCCAAGAAGGTATGGCAATCATGGTCACCTCGATGAAAAAATATTCATAGATGTTGATTGGGTTGGTTCTCATCATCAAGATCTACTACTGGATATTGCACATTCTTGGGAGGTAACCTTATTACGTGAAGTCTAAGAAACAACATGCAGTTTCCAACTCAAGTGTCGAAGGCAAGTATAGGGAAATGTCCCACGGAGCTAGGAAAGGCATGTGGTTACTATGTATTCTAGTTGAGCCAACGGGTCAGGTCGGATCAGGTTGGAGTGCACCATCGGACAGGTCGGGCATATACCCTTGACCCATTCGATTGGGTCAGATCAGTTTTTCCGGCTGGGCTGGGCATATATCCTTAACCCAACAGGTCAGGTCGGGCCCGGTTTGAGTGCACAGTTGGCCTAGTCGGGCATATATCTTTGACTCGTCGAGCAACCAAAATTTGGCCCGACCCAGCCTGACCCATTGACACCTGGTTGTTCAACACCTAGTACCTTGTATCTGCATACTTATATACATAACCAGCGGCGGACCCATTCATGAGCGAGTGCGGGGGAGCGCCCACACTCAACCAAAACCTTTTTTTTTTCTTGTTAAAACACCTTTAAGGCTTTAACCTTCAAGCCTAAAAAGGCAAAACAACTCCAATGTCTCTCAGCCTGCTCTCCTCTCTTCTCTATCGCCCTCCCTCTTCTCTGTTGCCCGCACTTGTTCATCGTAGTCTGGGGTGAGCAGAGCATTGATTAGGGCTCTCTCTCTTGTTCATCGTAGCCTTCAGCGAGGCGAGCAGAACATCGAATAGGGTTTTGGATTCTTCTACGGCTTCGAAGGAGTTTTGAAGCAAGAACATCTCTTCTTTTCTTAAGGTAATTTTTACCCCTTTTCAGCAAGGAAAATAATTTTTACTCATATTACTATTGTTATTTCTCTTTTTTATTTTTTATTTTTCATTAAACCCTTGTAAATTGTTGAATAATAACTTTTGTATTGTTGGATCAGTTTTCTTGAAACCCATCAATATCTGCTCCTTTTTTTCTTTTCTTTTCTTTTAAGGATTATGGAAACCCCTCAAATCTAAGATTATATTGATGGTTTATGGTTTGAAAAAAAAATTGAATATATTTGTAGCCTACAAAAAATAATTAGAAGACATGTGCCTTGCAAGTTTCCTCTCATATGATAATTATATAACCCAACTATACCCTGTTTCAATTCATGAACTTGCTGCATCAATTCACAAACTTGAGTCCTATTCCAGTCATACTCAATGGCAAGTGTCCCCAAAGAAGTGCACAATCGAATGCCCCATTGGATCATGTAGTTGAGCAGAGACGACCTCAATTTTGCCACATCAAATGCCATATGAAAAAATTCAAATGTATTAGATACTTAATTCATAAATTGAAAATTTCTCTTTGTTCTGTTCATAAATTTCTCAGTAAAATAAAATTGTTGGAAACGCAACAAGTTGTTTACTCTGAATGATTTCCTGCAACAAATCTAGAAGTAATGTATCTGTCAGTTTTGTTCTATCCCTAGAGATAGCCTTGTGCACAGACTCCTAGACGTGCATCAGCACCGTAGAAAACAATAATAAGTTAATATCATTTTAAGATGCATATCCTCATCATAATTTAGGATTTTTCCTTTTTAACTCTCCCTTCATATATTACATCTGTACGTAATCTAATCGTCTTGGATTTAGGCCACTGTGGCTCACTTGTGTACTCGCCTAAGGGTTTAGGAGGCTCATAATCTCCAGAGTGTTGGTAGTGTTTAGACCTTCGAGACTAAATCAGATGGCTGGCTGTCATCTTGTAGAGTTAAAGTGCCTGACTCAACTCAAGACACTTGAGTTACAAATATCTATGGATTATGAGATACGAATAACATGGTTGACCTCTTTGTCGCAGCTTCAGAAGCTATAATTTTTAACCATAAATTTCTTTGATGGTTGTGGGGTTGGTCTTGCAATGAAGCTGGACAAACTTTTCCTCTTCAATAACTTGAAGATCTCTCCACTGGAATGAGATCATATCTGCAAATGATCACTCTTTTCTCTAGGGTTTTTATATCTTTGTGTTGCTTCGACTTCCAGGGGTACATAAGTTAGGCGAAGATAATTAATTATACTTGCAATTGTATTAGGATATGCTTTTATTAGTTATTTGACAAATGAAGTCATTTGTTGCTCCTTGATCTAGTTATGCTTCGATATTTCAAAAGAAAGTCTGAAGAACCGCTGTCTTCTGTTGAAGAAAATAAAGATTGTGCTCCAGTTCAGCCTCACCCACAACATAGTTATGCAGAGGTTGACTTGACAAATCTTCCGGTGGAGGTTGACTTGGAAAATCTTCCAACAGATCTCGGTTTACGTCTTAGGATTTTCAATTACCATTATAATGACCGAGAGAGGATAAGAAGAATTTATTTGCAAAAAGGTCATTTTCAACCCAAAGGCCATAATTTTCCTTGAACGAAATTTTCGAATGGGCATCTACGATTCAATCCCACTTGGCTTGGCAACTTTCCCAATTGGTTAGAATATAGCATAGAAAAGGATGTTGCATATTGCTTATGCTGTCATCTCTTCAGACCGAATAGAGGAGGGAAAAGTGGTGGTAAACAATTTGTTGGTGCAGGTTTTAGAAGTTGGAAGAGGAAAGAGCGATTACAAACTCATGTTGGAGGTCCTGATAGTGCTCATCATCATGCTTATATGATGTACCAGAATCTTTTAAATCAGAAGCAACACATTAAGATAGTTTTTGAGAAGCACACTGAACAAGAAAAAATGGATTATAAAGTTTGTTTGTATGCATCGATTGATTACGTAAGATATCTCTTTGGCCAAGGATTAGCTTTCCATGGTCACGATGAATCCGAGGAATCAATTAATCAAGGAAGCTGTCTTGAATTGTTAAAATTTCTTTCCAATCATAATGAAAAGATTAAGCACGTTGTGCTAAAAAATGCTCCTAAAAATTTGCAGTTGATTTCGTCCAAGATTCAAAGAAAGATTGTTCAGGCATGTGCAGTTGAAACTATAAAAGTGATCATCAATGATCTTGGAGATTCTTTCTTTTCATTGTTAGTTGATGAGTCTCGTGATGTTTCAATCAAAGAGCAAATGGTTGTTAATATACGGTATGTAGATAATGTAGTTGAGCATGTCATTGGATTTGTACATGTTCATGAAACAACAGCTTTATCACTTAAGGGATTGAAGGATTATTTCCGAAGTTTAATTTCAGTATTACAAAATTGCGCAGTCAAGGTTATGATAGGGCAACTAACATGCAAAGAGAATTTAATGGACTTAAAGCATTTTTTTTTAAAGAGAATGGATACGCATTTTATATCCATTGTTTTGCACATCAATTTCAGTTGACAATTGTCAATGTTACACAACATCACAAATCAATTGCAACCTTCTTCAAAGTGGTCACTCTTATAGTGAATATGCTTAAGGGTTCATGCAAGAGTAAAGATCTTCCTCGAGAGGAACAAACTAAAATTGTGAAAGAAGAAATTAAGAGTGGCAAAAAGCCGACTGGAAAGATAAAAAATCAAGAAACTAGCCTTTAAAGGGCTAGTGAAATACGTTGCGGCACACAGTTAGATACATTGCCATCGATGATGATGATCACGAGGGCCAAGAACCATCATGAAATTCAATGTGGCTTTAAAGTTTTTTATGTACAATATACCTTTTAATTTTGATCATGAGTTATGTACAATGTAATTTAGATTCTGTGTTGATAAAATTATGAAATATGCATCAAATAAGCCTAAAATAAATTTAAAAAAAGTTGAAATAAATAGAAAATCATTAAATTTAATTTTTCTGTTTTTTTGAGAATTTTTCGAGATTTTTTTGAAAAAATAAAATGTATGCGTCAAACCAACACATTCAATGTATCACCGATACATTGAATGTATCGGACGATACCCGATACGTATCATCCTAGAGGTTAGGACGATACGTATAGGTTTTCCGGTACTTTGACCTATAGTATGGCCTGCTTGAATCCAAAAGAATTATTTTTAGCTTTTGATGAGAAAAAATTGTTGCGCCTCGCACAATTTTATCCACTAGAATTTTCAGAAGTAGATCGTATGGCTCTTGAAGGTCAGCTGAAGACTTACATTATGGATATGCAATCGAACGAAGAGTTTTCGGATTTGGACGGGATTAGTGACCTTGCAAGAAAGCGGGTGAAGACTAAAAAGCACGTCGTGTATGATTTGGTTTATTTGCTCATAGAGCTGACATTGGTTCTTTCGGTCGCCACTGCTATTGTTGAAAGAGCATTTTCTGCGATGCATGTTCTCAAGAATAGGCTTCGTAATAAAATAGGAGATGAATAGAAGAGTGATTGTTTGGTTACGTATATTGAGAAAGATATATTTGATAACGTCGAGAATGATACAATCGCGAAATACTTTCAAAATATGGCAAATCGTCAAGGGGAGTTGCTTTAGCAGAAATCTTTATTACCGTTGTCAATGGTTTTTGGAGATTGGTGTTCTGTATATGAATGATATATAATTATCAATATCTAGTTAATGAAAAGTTCCCCTTTTTTCTATACAATTTTGGTGAAAATTATATTTTATAAATAAATAATTATAAATTATTTTATATGTATATAATTTATAAAAAAAATTAAATCTAATTCAACTTACGCCCTGGCTGGATGAAAATCCTGATTCCGCCACTGTACATAACCATATACAAACAAAATACATTTGGCCTTCTTCCAGACAATAAACCAGACATGGGTTCTTCAATTGTGCTATTAATAAATAGAAACAAGCAACAAATCACATGAATATATGAAAATACACATTTTCCCTTCATAGCACGCAAAATTACATATATACCTGTCTTCATCTTCTTCTTCTTCTTGGGTCATTATTGTAGACGTGCCCTCACCATCTACATTTACCTGTGGGGTGTCTTCGAATTTGTCGAACTTAGCACAAGTGCGTAGGTTAGCTCGAGCGCCACGTAATCTGATTCCGTGAGACGAGAGAAGTACGAAAGAAGATGCGGAGGAAGCGGAGGAGCGATTGAAGGGAGTAGGATAGCAGGAGAAGGTGTGGAGGGAAGCCATGCTTCCGTTATCGTTTCGTTTTGTGGGTATTTTATAGTTGGAAAAAATTTAACATGCGTGCTGCTTAGTACGTTTACTAATGGTTCTCCAATTTTCTATATGATATCAACCGTTGGATGAATTTTGAAATAATCAGAACCGTTCTTTCTTTTCAAAAACTATATAAGTTATGATGAAAATCGGCACATCTCTCCTCGTCTTCTCAATACACGGTGTGAGCTGCATGCCTTCGGACTAGGGATGCAAGTTCGTGTACCGAACCGAGCCCAAATTTTTCGGTGTTCGGTTCGGAAGATCGGAATCGAATCAAAACCCATTTGGTTCAGTTTGGTTCATTTTTTATTTTCTGAAACCGAAACGGATTCTGTGTAGGTAAAATAGCTACTTTTTTATTTTTAGGGTATTTTTTCAATTTTTTGGGGTTTTTTTGGTTTACTCAACCTAGCCCCTCAGTTTTCAGTTTCGAGCCACCCAAACCGAAATCAAACTGAATTGGAGTTCGGTTTGATTTGTGTCGGTTTTCAGTGCGGTTCAGGACCCTCAGTTTTCAGTTCGGTTTCGTTGTTCGGTTCAAAACTTACATCCCTACTTCGGACACTTTGTGGCCCACGTAACATGCATCAACCTTTGAACTCTCAATGGGTTGGGTCGGGTTGGGCAAAAGGTTTGTCTACCCAGCAGATAAAGGGGTTATGCCCAGCCTGACTCATAAAACCGATTTGAGCCGATGCGTGACCCAGAAACCCAACTGGACCTGGTTAAGAGCCCCCATATTTTCATTGAATTTATATATATAATTGATTTGACCTGCAGGTCAGTGTGGATGCTTCATTCCTGGCTTGACCCGAATGGTCAAGTTTATGTGCCCGACCTGATAAAAACCGAAGTCAGGCAAATTGGGTGACAGGTCAACCTGACCCAAATTCAGCCCTACATTTGGTGTTCCCATGCACCTTTTAAGTAGGTGTGCAAATGGGCCAGGTTCTACTGGGTTCATGTTCAACCAAATTACTAAAACCATCGACTCAAACCCGACCCGTCCCCTATTATTGAAACCCTAAATCTGACCAAACTCAATGCCTCACGCCTTAAGAAGTGGTGGTCCTGAGTTCGAATACTTACGCGGGTGATCTAAGAGGCCCGGATAACCGTCATAAAAAAAAAAAATAATAATAATTAACAAATATTCGCGATGAATCTTTTCAAGTTGGGCACACTTAGTTAAAATATAAGGTATGAAATTGGGTCAAGTCGGGTCAAGTTCGGGTCAAAAGCCCTCAACCGAACCCAACCCATAAAAGATCTAAACTTACTTATGTTATGATCATTAGATAATTGTTCATGATGGCTGGTGGGCCATCGGAGATATTTAGCCATATTAAAGATTTGCTGCTGGTCGAGTATCGTATATGGTAGTGCTGGTGGAGTATTATATCCTATAAGGAGTTAAACTAACATGTTTGTCAGTACACACGACTTACACTGTGCCTAGATATTTTATCGATCAATAGAATGTTCCATGATCCATCCAACTGTCCAATTATGACAACTCAAACCCACATGCCACAATATTGTCCGGTTCTAGGCTTAGGTCCCCGCCCCGATTTTATTTCTGGCATGAGCGTTACGTTTCGCCATCCCCACCCAAAACGCGTCATGACATATAGCGTCCACAATCACATATAGCTCATAGTCAGGACTTTTTCTTATCCGATGTGGGACTATTACAATCTCCCCACCTTATAGAAGAGTAGTCATCGGCTCTGATACCATTATGTGACGACTCAGACCCACATGCCACAATATTGCCCAATTCTGGGCTTAGGTCTCCGTCCCGATTTTGTTTCTGACATGAGCGTTACGTTTCTTCGTTCCCACCCAAAACATGTCATGACATATAGCATCCGCAATCCCATATAGGTCAGGGTCAGGACTTTTCCCATTACACCAATTGATCATAGTTCTTTTCATCACTTTGAGCACCTAAAAAGCCAAGAGAAAAGAACGGAAATTCTCGAGCAGATATATAAAATTTACAATCGGTTCTACAGGAAATTTACATTTTTTTTTTGATTGATTGATAGTTAAAATGGGTACAACGCAGAATTATGTAAATATATTTCCTTGGTTCTTATGCACTTCTCACATTTCCGCAGCGAAGGACTTGCCACAACCGCAGGTTTGTGTCGCATTGGGGTTCTTAAACGAGAAGCCCCCGCCTATAAGCGCATCGCTGAAATCCAGCTGCATCCCGAATACGAAGAGGAGGCTCTTGGGATCACATACTGCAAAATGAAATGAAAGAATAATTTTTTTCCCTAAAGTGAGATTCTACTTTATTTCCTTTATTATATATTTTTTTCTCCTTTATAACCCATCTCAAATTTTAGTACTTTCCATCATTCGTAACGGTATCCCATCAAATTTTATTTGTTTCCATCTATATCCAAAATTAACTGACTGAAGAATTTAACAATTCAACAATATTAACACAATCTTCAGATAAATATGCTTATGTGAAAGATTTTGCAAAATAGATTGTGACCAGGTCGCTGATTTTGGAGAGGATGCACAAGACCTGATGTGAAGATTATAAAAGTACTTCAAAGCAGTCAAATTCCTTGAAATTGAACTGGTTAAACTGGTTTTGGAGATTGAGATGGCAATGGTTCACTGCCTGAGTCACACAATATAGATGTTTTTTAATGCATCTTTGATATCACACTTAAAAAAAGCAAAGTCCTGTATGTCCAAAAAAAGTGGCCAATTCACAATCTAGATTGGAAATGGGGAAGGGGGGAGACCTCATTCACTTAAAAAGTCTAATTCACTAGATGATGACACACCTTTAAACGATGCACATGATGACTCCGCGTGCCACACATCCCAAAAAAAGGCCTTAGCAACAAGTCACCTAAGAATGGTGCCCAAAAGTAACCTGAATAACTCATTTTCTCAGACGACCATATCTTGCCCCCCCATTGAGAAAATCCTGTCCGTTGTTAGGAATGGGTCGATTACCCTATATTAGCTCAATATGAAACAATGATTAAAGGCAGGTTACCCTATACCAGCTCATAAACTCAATATGAAACAATGATTAAACACATGAACCGTAAGGCCAATACTCAAAAACTTGTCAACATCAAATGGCATCACTAATATCACAAACCAAAGCCACAAACTTCGAAGATTGACACCTTTAAGATGAAGGGTTCAACTGATTTAGAGATTCACATGGTAACCGTTCATTTTAAAAGAGTTTGGTCGCTTGAAATCATGATCTCGAAGTTTTCTCGATGCAGTCTTTGACACCACAGATCTTTAGATAGTGGTTTTTGCATCACCTGACACACTTGATAAAAAATAGTGCCATGTGTCGAAAAGAGTGACCTGTTCACAGTCTAGATTAACAGATCGATTACCCTAAACCGGCTTTATGTATTTTTTTTTTTTAAATAAATGGGCAGTCCAATCTTACAAATTTCCCTCACATGCATAATGACAAATTTCTTTTTCGGCAATATTTCGGTAGGGGGTCATTTCGGATAAATTTCGGGTAGTACAAAAATTATATAGATAAGGTTATAAACTATACTTAATATTTATAAAAAATCTTTATTTAGTATATAAAAATGACTGAAATTAAAGTAAAAAATTAGTTTTGGAAAAATTTCATTAATGTCGCTGAAATTAATGAAATTTTGTCGATTTCGGAAAAATCACTGAAATTTCGCCGAAAGTTTCGTCCAACCCCTATTTGGGGAATTTCGGATAAATTTCTCACTATAGTTCCTGGATCAAAATCTCGGTTTTCTGATACGTACCGGACGATACGCATCAGTTTCGGACGATGCATACCAATATTTTTCCTTTGTCACTTGAAGTTGGGGGCCTTACTGGACGATAATTTGAAATTATCAGACGATAAATTGGACAATACGGACGATACATTGAACGATACGGATGTTACAAATAATAAATTGAACGATAATTTGACTGTTTTTAAGGGGCCCCAAGAAATGCCCTATTTACTGTATCGTTCAGGTCCAAAACCGATACGTATCAGTATTGGACGATATTTTGATCCATGCTATGCTCACATGAAAAAATATTTTGTTAATCAAGTCTTACTAAAACTTCAAAACTCCAATAAAAGGATAAAATAATTATAAATGGGCAAAGAGACATACCAATCACGAAACCGTCGTATTCAATGATGGAGTCATCTGGTCTTGCATTGGCTCGGCTCTCAAACTCCATCGTGTAAGACATGCCTGAGCAGCCACCTTGTTTAACTCCAATCCTTAAACACAAGTCTTCACTTCGTTCCAACCTCATCTTATTCAAATGCTTCAGTGCATTATCAGACAGAGATATTGCAGGTGCAACACTCCCACTAGTAGTTGCTGCTAAGAACATTGACAGAATCAGCTGCTGAGTAACAAAAACGAAGATCCTCTTGCATTAAAAGAAGTTAAACATGACAATTAGTTGTGAGGGTATGCTAGGGTCATCAACGGGTCGGATCAGAGTGTTACCCTCCCCAGACCAGGTCGGGCACATAAACCTGATCCATCAAGTCAGGATCGGGAAGCATCCAACCGGACCTTCGGGCATTGGATCAGGCAGACTCAAAGGTTTCGAACCAGGTCGGCACCACCCAATCTGGTTTTCCGAGTCGGGTCAGGCATATATCCCTGGCCCATCTAGTAGGGTCGGCTGAAGGGCCAAAGGATCGAGCAGACTTAAATTTTAACCTGATCCAACCCTTGGAAACCCTAGTGCATGCCAAAGACGAACCATAAAAAAAACAGTCAATGTAATGGGAAAAATGCTATTGGTTAAGAAGTACGCTGTTGATTTAAACCAACACAAATGTGATCTCCAACAGAAATATATTAAAATACGGATCTCATCCAAGCACAGAATCACCAATATAGATTATAGGCTTGCTAAATACCTTTTCCTTATTTCTGGAGAGAGGATCTTAATGGGCAATTGAAGAAGCCCAATATGTGCATCAAAATACAGCCATGCTCAAAAAAAGTAACTTTGAAGTCATGCGATCACTTAAGTGATCATAAGATGGCTGAGAAGAGAGAAATCTCAAAATATCTGGAAATATATCGGGTTATTGAATTTGTTTTGCAGACTTTCTTTATTCCATCTAGTTCTTAATTAGTTAAATTAGTTTTATTTTGAAGTTAGTTTATGTAGGAGTCCTAGATAAATTAGGAGAACAGATATGTAAGTGGAGAAGGGATAATGTGATATTTTGTTAGGAGTATAAGAGGAGATTTTGTTTGAAGAGACACGATAATGTTTTGTGAGAAAGAGATGAACAAAGCGAGAGAGAGAGAGGGAGAGAGGGGGAAAGAGTAGACTTCACATATTTGACTTTCCTTTTATTTATTTTAGAGTTTATTAATTAGATTTATTTAGGTGTTCTAGGCTAACTAGGACGCTTAGTATTTCATAGGATTAGTTTTCCTACACACGCGTCTACACCCATGCCCGCACAAGCGCGCACACACACATACATGAACACGCGCGCACACACATGCATTCCCACACGCACCCACCCACAGCCGGTGTTAATCTAGATAAGCGGCACGGATTCTAACTGCCAAGTATCAAGGTGTCATAATTGTTTGGCATGCCAATTTCTAAAGATTTCAATATGGTGGCACAGCCTTTAGGAAAATAAAATTTAAAAACAAAAGAATGCATATAGAAAAAAAATTGAAAGGAAATCTTAGAGTCAATTGAGATATGAAATGAAAAATACATAGTGTATGTCATGAACCTAACTAAAAGTATACTTATATTATACAATTCGTTTTAAGAACCGAAGCATTTTGGTTTATAAGTTACTAAACTTTGCACAATTTTTTTATATTATTTTATAAAAGATGTTTCACTTTATCGTGTCAAACGAGGAACATTTTGATGGGTATGACGTGGTATTTTCATACATGTCTAGAAGTATCGTTGGGTTGAGGAGTGTCCAAGTGCCACTAAGTCTCGGCACGGCAAAAATCCCAAAAGTAGAAGTGCCTAACCCACACTCACCCACCCACCCACCCATATATATATATATATATATATATATATATATATATATAAAATAAAGGCTTCCTAATCCTATGGACTAAGTTACCTAGACTCATGCTCATTGGCTGCCACGTAGATAGTGGGCCGATAATCAGGCCCAGTGAGAAAAATTTATCCATAAAACAATTATATATATACATCAGTCCAGCCAATGGAGTTACATGTGTGGAAATGAATGGTGAATAGTGGCAGAGCTAGGAAGAAGGTTGTGGCGGGGCAGTTGCCTCCTCAAAATTTTTGAAACTGAATGTAACAGGCCTGCAAGGCTTAGTCATGTTATAGTATATAGGCTACTTAGTTAAAAGCAGTTGCACCCGTTTGACCTACAGTATGGGTAGTCGCTTCATCCTTTTAATTTTGACTTTTGAGTTAATATTAGGTACCTGGCCTGAGCGTGGAAACCAAGTCACTTTAGGGGATGAGTGCAAAGTGGAACCATCATGCGTTCCTTGTGATTTAACGTTCATGGTCTCAAGATCTATTTTGTAAGAAATTGGATTGAGAAACCGTCTTCATCGTCTGATTTAATGTTGTCAAATACCATCTAAAACGAACGGTATGTTGGAGATCGTTTTTTGTCCCAATCTTTTACAAAAAATATCTATAGATCATCCTATCAGACAGTATATATATTAACTCATATTTTTTGTTGACCATACCTTGCCTCCCTTGGAAGAAAATTCTGGCTCTGCAACTAATTGTGAAATAATATTTGGCACCGCTCATTTTCTGTGCGGATGACACCATTGACCGTGCATATATGTGTGTGTGTGTATGTGTGCGGTTGACCATGCATATATATATGTGTGTGTGTGTGAGTGTGGTTGACCGTGCATATATGTGTGTGTGTGTGTGTGTATGTGTGTGGTTGACCATGCATATATGTGTGTGTGTGTGTGTGTGGTTGACCGTGCATATATGTGTGTGGTTGACCGTGCATATATGTGTGTGTGTGTGTGATCGTCCATATATCTGTATGTGTTGACCGTGCATATATGTGTGTGTGTGTGCCGTGCATATATGTGTTGACCGTGCATATGTGTGTGTGTTTGTATTTTTTATTTTTTCAATGACTTCGATTATCAGGCTGCTCCTTCATGTGGCACCAATTATGAGATTGGGTGCCCCGTGGTAGCCAACCAATCTGGTAGCCTGAATGCTGGACTAGAGCCAGATTGGTGCTCCAAGCAATTACGTCGGGGTCAATCTAACCCAACAAAAGAAACAATGACCACCGTGAGATCAGCGGTCGTCTCACGATTGATCTCACGTGAGGAAGAACAATGAAGACCTAGAGGGAAGCAGTGAGAAGGGACATGAAGGAATGTGAAATTCTGGAGGGCTTAGCACTGATCAGATTCAAATGGAGATATAGGACTCGCAAAGCTGACCCCAAATAGATGGGGCAAGGCTATAAGGATGATGATGATTACCACCGTGAGATCAAAGGTGGTCAATGGGTTAATATAATCGGAGAATGGAAAGTTGGCTTCAAATTTTGCATGAAATTATTCAAGGGAAATGACATAGCAGACAAAAATGATTTGACCTTGAATCAATCCATAACATACCTTTTTTGAAGGTAACTTAAGTTATCATCCATTCTCGCTGAAAAAGAAGATATTTCAGTCTACAACTTTGGGTGCTCACCCCTATCTCCATCCAATTAATGGTAACCAATTTTGCTTTCCAAGATATACATAAGAGACTAAGTCTATGTTCCACTAGGTTATTCCATAAATGTTCCTAGTATTTTTTATTTTTTTTCGATTGGCAAATATTCCTGGTTTTCACACTATACTTCTAATAACTTCCAACTCCAAAATGAGGGATAACCTTTTGCTTCTCCAAATTCCCATAAAGTAAAAGGAAAACTAAAAAGCTATCTATCCCAGGTTTCCAACGTACATTTTAATTAACAAAATAAAATATTGTGGTCTAATTAGTGGAAATGTACTTAAATCAAAACATCTAAGATTACACTCAAGGTACCTTTGTAACATTTCCACATGTAGGCAAGCATAGACCATATTTTCCTTTTTCAAATTGAGAAACATGTAGACATAGAACTGTTATCTATATGGATCATAGTTTTGGCCGAGTTACTCAACTAGCAGGGATTTTGAGTTGAGTTCGAGTTGAGTCAAGATTTAGCTAGGATGATGCGATCAAGGGGTTCATTAACTACCCTGGTACAAAAAAATATTTTCATGAGATAAGGTTTAGAAACCCAATCATTTTAACTTTTAAGTATATACTATCCATTTTGTTTACATATCTTTCCATCTTTTTCCGTGTAATATATTTTTTTATTTTTATAGGATGTATATTTTTCAAAACCTATAGTCAATTACCAAGTCAGAGTGAGTCGAATTTATCCGAGTCTTCGAGTTAACTCGACACAACTTACTTTCCAGTCGAGTCGAGTTTTCACATTTTAAAACCATGATATGGATTCAACAATGAAATAATTCATTCGAGATTGAGATTATATCGTCCATTAGCATTCCAGACTTCCTAGCGAGTATGTAATCACCAAAAATAGGTTCTGGCAGTTCTCTCATGACATAAATCATATGTTGAATTAAAGTGTTTACATGAAAATAATGCACATAAAGTTCTCTTAACTTTATTAGGCTAGAAAGATAGCCGTAGCCACCTGATGACCAGCTTAAATCCAACATAGATAGCTTTTCCTCATTGAAACGTAATATATGGACTTCCGTGTAAATCTGATTTCTCATGTATCAACAATGTTAGAAGTTAGGAGCATTCTATTTTACAATGTAGGATCTTAGCTTTATATTACATCAGTGAAAAACTCAATTTCCAACTTGTCCACTTCCATCCAATCATTTAATCGTAATCCAAACTCTTTTTTATTTTTTGATAGACATAATCCTAATAAAATCTTATGTTGACCTTTTAACGCAATCCAAGTGGCCAAAACTCTACCTACCTCATGCATCTTAACAAACATTTTGTTCTTATTGTGTCTAACAACCAGCAAGAAGAAATTATGTTTTCAATCAACGTATAGGCCCTTTATTTAAAATTCAAACTTGAAAGACTACGCTAAACATTCAACCTCTCTAGAAACCCTACACCCTTGTTATATCTTATATGCTGACGAAAAAAAAAACATGGGTTCAACCAATGTTTCCATGTTCACTAGTTGCTCAGTATGGATTTAGGTTCGAGGTTTGCAGTTCGCGGTTCGCGGTTCACCACTCTCGAACAAACCAGGTTCGCTAGGGGTAGGATGAATTTTAAAGTAGCAATATATTAGAGTGTTACACTGTTACAACAACAAATATTTTGTTGCTTGTTGGTTCATTGCTTTTTAGAGAACATGGGAGATGTAGGTTCAAGTCAACCCCAACATTCTGACATTTTACAATAAGCATAAACATATGCGGATCAAACCAAACCGGTCTACTCAAACAGGATCCATAGCGAATTGGATAGCCCTGGGCTCAACTACTCAAATGGATGAACTAAATCATAATTTTGGGGTCGGGGAGGGGGCGGCTCACACGTGCATGTTTAGAAGGGGTGGGCATGCACATACTCGCACTAGGGTTTTAAACCATGATTAAAACGCAGACGCAAAAATATATTATATATGAATCAACTCCAAAAGTTCAGGAAAAAAAAATGTAGTTCTTTTCGCCACATCTACCAATAGGCTAACGATGATGATGATGAGGCAGAGCCCTCTAGTTAAGTAAGGGTTTATATGACCGAAGTTGACAAATTGGGATTGAGATCCTTTAAGTCTCATTGTATTTTTCTCTTACAATTTGGATAATTTCTGTAATATAACCTTCTTACTCTTAATAAATACTTGTCACCGATCAATTAACACCAAATTTTCACACATGAAACATTTAACAATAAAGTGCATTCTTGTATGCCTGAATTGTCAAATACAACATAAAGTGATAAAAAAAACCATGTTGCGGCACACAGTTAGATACATTGCCATCGATGATAATGATCACGAGGGCCAAGAACAATCATGAAATTCAATGTGGCTTTAAAGTTTTTTACGTACAATATACCTTTTAATTTTGATCATGAGTTATGTACAATGTAATTTAGATTCTGTGTTGATAAAATTATGAAATATGCATCAAATAAGCCTAAAATAAATTTAAAAAAAGTTGAAATAAATAGAAAATCATTAAATTTAATTTTTCTGTTTTTTTGAGAATTTTTTGAGATTTTTTTGAAAAAAAAAAATGTATGCATCAAACCAACTCATTCAATGTATCACCGATACATTGAATGTATCGGACGATACCCGATACGTATCATCCTAGAGGTTAGGACGATACGTATAGGTTTTCCGGTACTTTGACCTATAGTATGGCCTGCTTGAATCCAAAAGAATTATTTTTAGCTTTTGATGAGAAAAAATTGTTGCGCCTCGCACAATTTTTTCCACTAGAATTTTCAGAAGTAGATCGTATGGCTCTTGAACGTCAGCTGAAGATTTACATTATGGATATGTAATCGAACGAAGAGTTTTCGGATTTGGACGGGATTAGTGACCTTGCAAGAAAGCGGGTGAAGACTAAAAAGCACGTCGTGTATGATTTGGTTTATTTGCTCATAGAGCTGACATTGGTTCTTTCGGTTGCCACTGCTATTGTTGAAAGAGCATTTTCTGCGATGCATGTTCTCAAGAATAGGCTTCGTAATAAAATAGGAGATGAATAGAAGAGTGATTGTTTGGTTACGTATATTGAGAAAGATATATTTGATAACGTCGAGAATGATACAATCGCGAAATACTTTCAAAATATGGCAAATCGTCAAGGGGAATTGCTTTAGCAGAAATCTTTATTACCGTTGTCAATGGTTTTTGGAGATTGGTTTTCTGTATATGAATGATATATAATTATCAATATCTTGTTAATGAAAAGTTCCCCTTTTTTCTATATAATTTTGGTGAAAATTATATTTTATAAATAAATAATTATAAATTATTTTATATGTATATAATTTATAAAAAAAATTAAATCTAATTCAACTTACGCCCTGGCTGGATGAAAATCCTGATTCCGCCACTATACATAACCATGTACAAACAAAATACATTTGGCCTTCTTCCAGACAATAAACCAGACATGGGTTCTTCAATTGTGCTATTAATAAATAGAAACAAGCAACAAATCACATGAATATATGAAAATACACATTTTCCCTTTATAGCACGCAAAATTACATATATACCTGTCGTCATCTTCTTCTTCTTCTTGGGTCATTATTGTAGACGTGCCCTCACCATCTACATTTACCTGTGGGGTGTCTTCGAATTTGTCGAACTTAGCACAAGTGCGTAGGTTAGCTCGAGCGCCACGTAATCTGATTCCGTGAGACGAGAGAAGTACGAAAGAAGATGCGGAGGAAGCGGAGGAGCGATTGAAGGTAGTAGGATAGCAGGAGAAGGTGTGGAGGGAAGCCATGCTTCCGTTATCGTTTCGTTTTGTGGGTGTTTTATAGTTGGAAAAAATTTAACATGCGTGCTGCTTAGTACGTTTACTAATGAGAGCTTCTCCAATTTTCTATTTGATATCAACCGTTGGATGAATTTTGAAATAATCAGAACCGTTCTTTCTTTTCAAAAACTATATAAGTTATGATGAAAATCGGCACATCTCTCATCGTCTTCTCAATACACGGTGTGAGCTGCATGCCTTCGGACTAGGGATGCAAGTTCGTGTACCGAACCGAGCCCAAATTTTTTGGTGTTCGGTTCGGAAGATCGGAATCGAATCAAAACCCATTTGGTTCAGTTTGGTTCATTTTTTATTTTCTGAAACCGAAACGGATTCTGTGTAGGTAAAATACCTACTTTTTTTATTTTTAGGGTATTTTTTCAATTTTTTGGGGTTTTTTTGGTTTACTCAACCTAGCCCCTCAGTTTTCAGTTTCGAGCCACCCAAACCGAAATCGAACTGAATTGGAGTTCGGTTTGATCTGTGTCGGTTTTCAGTGCGGTTCAGGACCCTCAGTTTTCAGTTCGATTTCGTTGTTCGGTTCAAAACTTACATCCCTACTTCGGACACTTTGTGGCCCACATAACATGCATCAACCTTTGAACTCTCAATGGGTTGGGTCGGGTTGGGCAAAAGGTTTGTCTACCCAGCAGATAAAGGGGTTATGCCCAGCCTGACTCATAAAACCGATTTGAGCCGATGCGTGACCCAGAAACCCAACTGGACCTGGTTAAGAGCCCCCATATTTTCATTGAATTGATATATATAATTGATTTGACCTGCAGGTCAGTGTGGATGCTTCATTCCTGGCTTGACCCGAATGGTCAAGTTTATGTGCCCCACCTGATAAAAACCGAAGTCAGGCAAATTGGGTGACAGGTCAACCTGACCCAAATTCAGCCCTACATTTGGCGTTCCCATGCACCTTTTAAGTAGGTGTGCAAATGGGCCAGGTTCTACTGGGTTCATGTTCAACCAAATTACTAAAACCATCGACTCAAACCCGACCCGTCCCCTATTATTGAAACCCTAAATCTGACCAAACTCAATGCCTCACGCCTCAAGAAGCGGTGGTCCTGAGTTCGAATACTTACGCGGGTGATCTAAGAGGCCCGGATAACCGTCATAAAAAATAATAATAATAATAATTAACAAATATTCGCGATGAATCTTTTCAAGTTGGGCACACTTAGTTAAAATATAAGGTATGAAATTGGGTCAAGTCGGGTCAAGTTCGGGTCAAAAGCCCTCAACCGAACCCAACCCATAAAAGATCTAAGCTTACTTATGTTATGATCATTAGATAATTGTTCATGATGGCTGGTGGGCCATCGGAGATATTTAGCCATATTAAAGATTTGCTGCTGGTCGAGTATCGTATATGGTAGTGCTGGTGGAGTATTATATCCTATAAGGAGTTAAACTAACATGTTTGTCAGTACACATGACTTACACTGTGCCTAGATATTTTATCTATCAATAGAATGTTCCATGATCCATCCAACTGTCCAATTGATTGTCCAATTATGACAACTCAAACCCACATGCCACAATATATGCCACAATATTGTCCGGTTCTAGGCTTAGGTCCCCGCCCCGATTTTATTTCTGGCATGAGCGTTACGTTTTGCCATCCCCACCCAAAACGCGTCATGACATATAGCGTCCACAATCACATATAACTCATAGTCAGGACTTTTTCTTATCCGATATGGGACTATTACAATCTCCCCACCTTATAGAAGAGTAGTCATCGGCTCTGATACCATTATGTGACGACTCAAACCCACATGCCACAATATTGCCCAATTCTGGGCTTAGGTCTCCGTCCCGATTTTGTTTCTGACATGAGCGTTACGTTTCTTCGTTCCCACCCAAAACATGTCATGACATATAGCATCCGCAATCCCATATAGGTCAGGGTCAGGACTTTTCCCATTACACCAATTGATCATAGTTCTTTTCATCACTTTGAGCACCTAAAAAGCCAAGAGAAAAGAACGGAAATTCTCGAGCAGATATATAAAATTTACAATCGGTTCTACAGGAAATTTACATTTTTTTTTTGATTGATTGATAGTTAAAATGGGTACAACGCAGAATTATGTAAATATATTTCCTTGGTTCTTATGCACTTCTCACATTTCCGCAGCGAAGGACTTGCCACAACCGCAGGTTTGTGTCGCATTGGGGTTCTTAAACGAGAAGCCCCCGCCTATAAGCGCATCGCTGAAATCCAGCTGCATCCCGAATACGAAGAGGAGGCTCTTGGGATCACATACTGCAAAATGAAATGAAAGAATAATTTTTTTCCCTAAAGTGAGATTCTACTTTATTTCCTTTATTATATATTTTTTTCTCCTTTATAACCCATCTCAAATTTTAGTACTTTCCATCATTCGTAACGGTATCCCATCAAATTTTATTTGTTTCCATCTATATCCAAAATTAACTGACTGAAGAATTTAACAATTCAACAATATTAACACAATCTTCAGATAAATATGCTTATGTGAAAGATTTTGCAAAATAGATTGTGACCAGGTCGCTGATTTTGGAGAGGATGCACAAGACCTGATGTGAAGATTATAAAAGTACTTCAAAGCAGTCAAATTCCTTGAAATTGAACTGGTTAAACTGGTTTTGGAGATTGAGATGGCAATGGTTCACTGCCTGAGTCACACAATATAGATGTTTTTTAATGCATCTTTGATATCACACTTAAAAAAAGCAAAGTCCTGTATGTCCAAAAAAGTGGCCAATTCACAATCTAGATTGGAAATGGGGAAGGGGGGAGACCTCATTCACTTAAAAAGTCTAATTCACTAGATGATGACACACCTTTAAACGATGCACATGATGACTCCGCGTGCCACACATCCCAAAAAAAGGCCTTAGCAACAAGTCACCTAAGAATGGTGCCCAAAAGTAACCTGAATAACTCATTTTCTCAGACGACCATATCTTGCCCCCCCATTGAGAAAATCCTGTCCGTTGTTAGGAATGGGTCGATTACCCTATATTAGCTCAATATGAAACAATGATTAAAGGCAGGTTACCCTATACCAGCTCATAAACTCAATATGAAACAATGATTAAACACATGAACCGTAAGGCCAATACTCAAAAACTTGTCAACATCAAATGGCATCACTAATATCACAAACCAAAGCCACAAACTTCGAAGATTGACACCTTTAAGATGAAGGGTTCAACTGATTTAGAGATTCACATGGTAACCGTTCATTTTAAAAGAGTTTGGTCGCTTGAAATCATGATCTCGAAGTTTTCTCGATGCAGTCTTTGACACCACAGATCTTTAGATAGTGGTTTTTGCATCACCTGACACACTTGATAAAAAATAGTGCCATGTGTCGAAAAGAGTGACCTGTTCACAGTCTAGATTAACAGATCGATTACCCTAAACCGGCTTTATGTATTTTTTTTTTTTAAATAAATGGGCAGTCCAATCTTACAAATTTCCCTCACATGCATAATGACAAATTTCTTTTTCGGCAATATTTCGGTAGGGGGTCATTTCGGATAAATTTCGGGTAGTACAAAAATTATATAGATAAGGTTATAAACTATACTTAATATTTATAAAAAATCTTTATTTAGTATATAAAAATGACTGAAATTAAAGTAAAAAATTAGTTTTGGAAAAATTTCATTAATGTCGCTGAAATTAATGAAATTTTGTCGATTTCGGAAAAATCACTGAAATTTCGCCGAAAGTTTCGTCCAACCCCTATTTGGGGAATTTCGGATAAATTTCTCACTATAGTTCCTGGATCAAAATCTCGGTTTTCTGATACGTACCGGACGATACGCATCAGTTTCGGACGATGCATACCAATATTTTTCCTTTGTCACTTGAAGTTGGGGGCCTTACTGGACGATAATTTGAAATTATCAGACGATAAATTGGACAATACGGACGATACATTGAACGATACGGATGTTACAAATAATAAATTGAACGATAATTTGACTGTTTTTAAGGGGCCCCAAGAAATGCCCTATTTACTGTATCGTTCAGGTCCAAAACCGATACGTATCAGTATTGGACGATATTTTGATCCATGCTATGCTCACATGAAAAAATATTTTGTTAATCAAGTCTTACTAAAACTTCAAAACTCCAATAAAAGGATAAAATAATTATAAATGGGCAAAGAGACATACCAATCACGAAACCGTCGTATTCAATGATGGAGTCATCTGGTCTTGCATTGGCTCGGCTCTCAAACTCCATCGTGTAAGACATGCCTGAGCAGCCACCTTGTTTAACTCCAATCCTTAAACACAAGTCTTCACTTCGTTCCAACCTCATCTTATTCAAATGCTTCAGTGCATTATCAGACAGAGATATTGCAGGTGCAACACTCCCACTAGTAGTTGCTGCTAAGAACATTGACAGAATCAGCTGCTGAGTAACAAAAACGAAGATCCTCTTGCATTAAAAGAAGTTAAACATGACAATTAGTTGTGAGGGTATGCTAGGGTCATCAACGGGTCGGATCAGAGTGTTACCCTCCCCAGACCAGGTCGGGCACATAAACCTGATCCATCAAGTCAGGATCGGGAAGCATCCAACCGGACCTTCGGGCATTGGATCAGGCAGACTCAAAGGAACCAGGTCGGCACCACCCAATCTGGTTTTCCGAGTCGGGTCAGGCATATATCCCTGGCCCATCTAGTAGGGTCGGCTGAAGGGCCAAAGGATCGAGCAGACTTAAATTTTAACCTGATCCAACCCTTGGAAACCCTAGTGCATGCCAAAGACGAACCATAAAAAAAACAGTCAATGTAATGGGAAAAATGCTATTGGTTAAGAAGTACGCTGTTGATTTAAACCAACACAAATGTGATCTCCAACAGAAATATATTAAAATACGGATCTCATCCAAGCACAGAATCACCAATATAGATTATAGGCTTGCTAAATACCTTTTCCTTATTTCTGGAGAGAGGATCTTAATGGGCAATTGAAGAAGCCCAATATGTGCATCAAAATACAGCCATGCTCAAAAAAAGTAACTTTGAAGTCATGCGATCACTTAAGTGATCATAAGATGGCTGAGAAGAGAGAAATCTCAAAATATCTGGAAATATATCGGGTTATTGAATTTGTTTTGCAGACTTTCTTTATTCCATCTAGTTCTTAATTAGTTAAATTAGTTTTATTTTGAAGTTAGTTTATGTAGGAGTCCTAGATAAATTAGGAGAACAGATATGTAAGTGGAGAAGGGATAATGTGATATTTTGTTAGGAGTATAAGAGGAGATTTTGTTTGAAGAGACACGATAATGTTTTGTGAGAAAGAGATGAACAAAGCGAGAGAGAGAGAGAGGGAGAGAGGGGGAAAGAGTAGACTTCACATATTTGACTTTCCTTTTATTTATTTTAGAGTTTATTAATTAGATTTATTTAGGTGTTCTAGGCTAACTAGGACGCTTAGTATTTCATAGGATTAGTTTTCCTACACACGCGTCTACACCCATGCCCGCACAAGCGCGCACACACACATACATGAACACGCGCGCACACACATGCATTCCCACACGCACCCACCCACAGCCGGTGTTAATCTAGATAAGCGGCACGGATTCTAACTGCCAAGTATCAAGGTGTCATAATTGTTTGGCATGCCAATTTCTAAAGATTTCAATATGGTGGCACAGCCTTTAGGAAAATAAAATTTAAAAACAAAAGAATGCATATAGAAAAAAAATTGAAAGGAAATCTTAGAGTCAATTGAGATATGAAATGAAAAATACATAGTGTATGTCATGAACCTAACTAAAAGTATACTTATATTATACAATTCGTTTTAAGAACCGAAGCATTTTGGTTTATAAGTTACTAAACTTTGCACAATTTTTTTATATTATTTTATAAAAGATGTTTCACTTTATCGTGTCAAAACGAGGAACATTTTGATGGGTATGACGTGGTATTTTCATACATGTCTAGAAGTATCGTTGGGTTGAGGAGTGTCCAAGTGCCACTAAGTCTCGGCACGGCAAAAATCCCAAAAGTAGAAGTGCCTAACCCACACTCACCCACCCACCCACCCATATATATATATATATATATATATATATATATATATATATATATATATATATATATATATATATAAAATAAAGGCTTCCTAATCCTATGGACTAAGTTACCTAGACTCATGCTCATTGGCTGCCACGTAGATAGTGGGCCGATAATCAGGCCCAGTGAGAAAAATTTATCCATAAAACAATTATATATATACATCAGTCCAGCCAATGGAGTTACATGTGTGGAAATGAATGGTGAATAGTGGCAGAGCTAGGAAGAAGGTTGTGGCGGGGCAGTTGCCTCCTCAAAATTTTTGAAACTGAATGTAACAGGCCTGCAAGGCTTAGTCATGTTATAGTATATAGGCTACTTAGTTAAAAGCAGTTGCACCCGTTTGACCTACAGTATGGGTAGTCGCTTCATCCTTTTAATTTTGACTTTTGAGTTAATATTAGGTACCTGGCCTGAGCGTGGAAACCAAGTCACTTTAGGGGATGAGTGCAAAGTGGAACCATCATGCGTTCCTTGTGATTTAACGTTCATGGTCTCAAGATCTATTTTGTAAGAAATTGGATTGAGAAACCATCTTCATCGTCTGATTTAATGTTGTCAAATACCATCTAAAACGAACGGTATGTTGGAGATCGTTTTTTGTCCCAATCTTTTACAAAAAATATCTATAGATCATTGTGCACCTATCAGACAGTATATATATTAACTCATATTTTTTGTTGACCATACCTTGCCTCCCTTGGAAGAAAATTCTGGCTCTGCAACTAATTGTGAAATAATATTTGGCACCGCTCATTTTCTGTGCGGATGACACCATTGACCGTGCATATATGTGTGTGTGTGTATGTGTGCGGTTGACCATGCATATATATATGTGTGTGTGTGTGAGTGTGGTTGACCGTGCATATATGTGTGTGTGTGTGTGTGTGTATGTGTGTGGTTGACCATGCATATATGTGTGTGTGTGTGTGTGTGGTTGACCGTGCATATATGTGTGTGGTTGACCGTGCATATATGTGTGTGTGTGTGTGATCGTCCATATATCTGTATGTGTTGACCGTGCATATATGTGTGTGTGTGTGCCGTGCATATATGTGTTGACCGTGCATATGTGTGTGTGTTTGTATTTTTTATTTTTTCAATGACTTCGATTATCAGGCTGCTCCTTCATGTGGCACCAATTATGAGATTGGGTGCCCCGTGGTAGCCTGAATGCTGGACTAGAGCCAGATTGGTGCTCCAAGCAATTACGTCGGGGTCAATCTAACCCAACAAAAGAAACAATGACCACCGTGAGATCAGCGGTCGTCTCACGATTGATCTCACGTGAGGAAGAACAATGAAGACCTAGAGGGAAGCAGTGAGAAGGGACATGAAGGAATGTGAAGTTACAGAGGGCTTAGCACTGATCAGATTCAAATGGAGATATAGGACTCGCAAAGCTGACCCCAAATAGATGGGGCAAGGCTATAAGGATGATGATGATTACCACCGTGAGATCAAAGGTGGTCAATGGGTTAATATAATCGGAGAATGGAAAGTTGGCTTCAAATTTTGCATGAAATTATTCAAGGGCAATGACATAGCAGACAAAAATGATTTGACCTTGAATCAATCCATAACATACCTTTTTTGAAGGTAACTTAAGTTATCATCCATTCTCGCTGAAAAAGAAGATATTTCAGTCTACAACTTTGGGTGCTCACCCCTATCTCCATCCAATTAATGGTAACCAATTTTGCTTTCCAAGATATACATAAGAGACTAAGTCTATGTTCCACTAGGTTATTCCATAAATGTTCCTAGTATTTTTTATTTTTTTTCGATTGGCAAATATTCCTGGTTTTCACACTATACTTCTAATAACTTCCAACTCCAAAATGAGGGATAACCTTTTGCTTCTCCAAATTCCCATAAAGTAAAAGGAAAACTAAAAAGCTATCTATCCCAGGTTTCCAACGTACATTTTAATTAACAAAATAAAATATTGTGGTCTAATTAGTGGAAATGTACTTAAATCAAAACATCTAAGATTACACTCAAGGTACCTTTGTAACATTTCCACATGTAGGCAAGCATAGACCATATTTTCCTTTTTCAAATTGAGAAACATGTAGACATAGAACTGTTATCTATATGGATCATAGTTTTGGCCGAGTTACTCAACTAGCAGGGATTTTGAGTTGAGTTCGAGTTGAGTCAAGATTTAGCTAGGATGATGCGATCAAGGGGTTCATTAACTACCCTGGTACAAAAAAATATTTTCATGAGATAAGGTTTAGAAACCCAATCATTTTAACTTTTAAGTATATACTATCCATTTTGTTTACATATCTTTCCATCTTTTTCCGTGTAATATATTTTTTTATTTTTATAGGATGTATATTTTTCAAAACCTATAGTCAATTACCAAGTCAGAGTGAGTCGAATTTATCCGAAGTCTTGAGTTAACTCGACACAACTTACTTTCCAGTCAGTCGAGTTTTCACATTTTAAAACCATGATATGGATTCAACAATGAAATAATTCATTCGAGATTGAGATTATTTCGACCATTAGCATTCCAGAGTTCCTAGCGAGTATGTAATCACCAAAAATAGGTTCTGGCAGTTCTCTCATGACATAAATCATATGTTGAATTAAAGTGTTTACATGAAAATAATGCACATAAAGTTCTCTTAACTTTATTAGGCTAGAAAGATAGCCGTAGCCACCTGATGACCAGCTTAAATCCAACATAGATAGCTTTTCCTCATTGAAACGTAATATATGGACTTCCGTGTAAATCTGATTTCTCATGTATCAACAATGTTAGAAGTTAGAGCATTCTATTTTACAATGTAGGATCTTAGCTTTATATTACATCAGTGAAAAACTCAATTTCCAACTTGTCCACTTCCATCCAATCATTTAATCGTAATCCAAACTCTTTTTTATTTTTTGATAGACATAATCCTAATAAAATCTTATGTTGACCTTTTAACGCAATCCAAGTGGCCAAAACTCTACCTACCTCATGCATCTTAACAAACATTTTGTTCTTATTGTGTCTAACAACCAGCAAGAAGAAATTATGTTTTCAATCAACGTATAGGCCCTTTATTTAAAATTCAAACTTGAAAGACTACGCTAAACATTCAACCTCTCTAGAAACCCTACACCCTTGTTATATCTTATATGCTGACGAAAAAAAAAACATGGGTTCAACCAATGTTTCCATGTTCACTAGTTGCTCAGTATGGATTTAGGTTCGAGGTTTGCAGTTCGCGGTTCGCGGTTCACCACTCTCGAACAAACCAGGTTCGCTAGGGGTAGGATGAATTTTAAAGTAGCAATATATTAGAGTGTTACACTGTTACAACAACAAATATTTTGTTGCTTGTTGGTTCATTGCTTTTTAGAGAACATGGGAGATGTAGGTTCAAGTCAACCCCAACATTCTGACATTTTACAATAAGCATAAACATATGCGGATCAAACCAAACCGGTCTACTCAAACAGGATCCATAGCGAATTGGATAGCCCTGGGCTCAACTACTCAAATGGATGAACTAAATCATAATTTTGGGGTCGGGGAGGGGGCGGCTCACACGTGCATGTTTAGAAGGGGTGGGCATGCACATACTCGCACTAGGGTTTTAAACCATGATTAAAACGCAGACGCAAAAATATATTATATATGAATCAACTCCAAAAGTTCAGGAAAAAAAAATGTAGTTCTTTTCGCCACATCTACCAATAGGCTAACGATGATGATGATGAGGCAGAGCCCTCTAGTTAAGTAAGGGTTTATATGACCGAAGTTGACAAATTGGGATTGAGATCCTTTAAGTCTCATTGTATTTTTCTCTTACAATTTGGATAATTTCTGTAATATAACCTTCTTACTCTTAATAAATACTTGTCACCGATCAATTAACACCAAATTTTCACACATGAAACATTTAACAATAAAGTGCATTCTTGTATGCCTGAATTGTCAAATACAACATAAAGTGATAAAAAAAATCATTGGATTGATACACATAACGCTACTACCTTAATCAGCACACAATGACGAATCCCTTAACTAAGGGTCAGTTTGGATAGAAAATTCTAATTAGATCAGATTAATGGTGCTTCCCCATAAGTGAAAATATCAAAAGCAGGCTATCCTATACTATTCATGATTGTCAAATAACAATCATAGTTGTTTCAAGTAGGACTTGAAACAACTGTGATCATGATGTGGGGCAAATTGTTCAAGATAATTAATATTGGATAGCCCTTCAGTGATTATTTTAACTTAGAGGGAGCACCATTAATCTAATCTAATCAGATATTTTTTTTTCCAAACTGGCCCTAAGGAATCGAAACATGAGCATCACAGGATTTAATAAACATAAAAAATAATAATAATAATAATGACAACAAATAAAACACCCAATACGCATTTGTAAAGAATACAACTCATATCTAATCAGAACAAAGAATTACAACAGTCTGGCTAGAATTAGACTAAAAAAATTGAAATTTTAATACTTTCAGTAAGATCTTATAATAGATCACGAAAAAATGAATTGGGTTTTTTAGATATGGTAATACAAACATTCAATTGGTTTGTGTCAGGCGTTACATAACTCATAGCAGTATTTTTTCATGATACTTTTTGTATCTATGAACATAACTATAACACCAGACCATTAAAGAATCACAACAGTGTGACTTGAATTAGATAAAAAAAATCGTAATTTTGCTAATTCTTTTGTAAGATATTATCATAGATCACAAATATATGAATTGGGTTTTTTCAATATAACGATACAAACATTCTATTGGTTTGTGTCAAGCATTACATAACTTTAACATATTTTTCCGCGATACTTTTTATATCTATGAACATAATTATAACACCAAATCATCAAACAATCACAACAGTGTGACTAGAAGACTAAATAATTGTAATTTTGCTACTCCTTTTGTAAGATTTTAGCATAGATAAAAAAAATATGAATTGGATTCTTTCCATATGGCGATACAAAGATTCTATTGGTTTGTGTTGAGATCATTACATAACTCATAACAATACTTTTTATATCGATGAAGGAATTACAACAGTGTGACTAGAATTAGACTTAAAAAATTGTAATTTTGCTACTTTTATTTTAAAGATTTTATCATAAATCACGCAAATATGAATTGGGTTTTTGATATGGCATTACGAAGATTCTATTGGTTTGTATGAGTGTTAATTGTTAAATAATTCATAAAACTATTTTTGTTGGAAGTTGTAAATCAAAATTAAATGTTTTGAGTTAACCGAAGTGTTATGGGTAGATTACTAAGAGTCATTCCTAGTTAAGTGTGTCAATTAAGTTAGATTCATTTTGAATTGTGTGTAACGTTAACGAGTGTCTTGAAAAGTATAAAAGGTGCATTAATTGTGATGTACTAAGTTTAGGTCCTAGTAGTCTATAAAAGAGTCTTTTGTCTATGTCATATAGACACACCATCAAATTAAGAAGTACAAGTGAAAAGTGAAGAAAAAGTTTGTGAACCGGAAGCCTATTGTAAGTGTTTGATAATACATAAAGCATATATAATTTTTAGAGTCATCTAATGTGTTTCCTTTTAGGAGCTCTGCATGGATCTTTGTGATCATGCATCTCTGGTTTAAGATGATTTACAATGTTTCCGCAGTGTACATGTTGGGGAAGCTAGTTATATGCTTACCTCTGATCGACTCATTTGATTATGAGCCAATATTGGTGTTAGAGATATGGCTTGACTCATAGCAAATTGGTATAAAAGATATGGCTTAATTTTGGAACCAACAGTGGTATCAGAGCTTGGCCAATCTTAGATGTGGCTTGTTATGAGCCTATAGCAGTATCAAACCGTCAAGGTTGAGCGTGTTTGATCATTGAGAGAAATAAAAAATATGTTGTCTGGGGACATTTTTAAACGGGTGAAATTCCCTAAAGGGTTTAGTGATTTATGCTGCACAAAGTGTGGTGTATTAGAGTTTGGCGACAAAAAGAGCCACTCTCTGTTGAGTTGAGCCGGAAGCATCCGAGCAATGTGAGAACTATGTTTCTCCTATGTTTTGGACAAGTGAAGTCCATCATTGTTTTTCCGACGAGTGAAGTCCACAGTGAGTCAGCCTAGTGTTTGCAAACACAACCCCATTCAAAAAAATATTGCAAGATGCGATCGATGAATTGAAGCTCAAAACCCCAATTTACAAAGTGTGAAAATTTGGTTCAAATCACAGACCAATATTCAAGGCTTTTGTCACTATTGGCAGAAATGATCTTTATCATAAGTTTGATGGAAATTGAGCATCATCCAAGAAGAACGTTGTCGAGAATGTCGTGTTCGCTGCACTTCATTATCTTCCTGAAGTATCCAATATAAGTTTTCTTGATACAAACTATGAGTAAATCTAAGGTAAGCATTTAACTAGCTTCCCCAAAATGTACACAGCGGAAACATTGTAAAGCATATTAAATCGGAGAAGCATGATCGCAAAGATCCATGCAGAGCTCATAAAAGGAAACACAATAGATGACTCTCAAAACTATATATGTTTTATATATTATCAAACACTTATGATAAGCTTCCGGTTCACAAACTTTTTCTTCACTTTTCACTTGTACTTCTTGATTTGATGGTGCGTCTATATGACATAGACAAAAGACATTTTTATGGACTACTAGGACCTAAACTTAGTACATCACAATTAATGCACCTTTTACACTTTTCAAGACACTCATTAACATCACACACAATTCAAAATGAATCTAACTTAATTGGCACACTTAACTAGGAATGAGTATTAGTAATCTACCCTTAACACTTCGGTTAACTCAAAACATTTAATTTTAATTTACAACTTCCAACACTTCTCCTTAAATCAAAATTACGCATTGCTTAGTGCTTCATCTTTAATCAACTTCTTCAAGTTCTTCACTTCTTCAAGAGTCTTGATCTGGCTTTTATGCTCGTGCACTTTGACTTGTGCATCAATCAGATGCTCATAGTTTGCATCAATAAATTTTATATTGCATACTTCAAGAAGATAATGAAGTGCAGCAAACACGACATTCTCAACAGCATCCTTGGATGATGTTTTATTTCCATCAAACTCATGATAAAGATCATTTCTGCCAATAGTGACAGAAGCTTTAAATATTGGTTAGTGACAGAAGCCTTAAATATTGGTTTGTGATCTGAACCAATTTTCCACACTTTGTAAATTGGGGTTTTGAGCTTCAATTCATCAATCGCATCTTGTGACATTTTTTTGAATAGGGCTGTGTTTGCGAACACCAGGGGGGACTCACTGTGGACTTCACTCGTCCAAAACATAGTTCTCACATAGCTCGGATGCTTCGGCTCAACTCAACAAAGAGAGACTCTTTTCGTCGCCAAACTCTAATACACCACACTTGGTGCAATATAAACCACTAAACCCTTAAGAGAATTTCACCAATTTAAAAATGTCCCCAGACAAATGTCACCCATTTTTTTGACAATGTTGGCTTAAAAAACAAGCCATATCCAAGATCATCAATCTCTGATACCACTGTTGGCTCATAAAACAAGCCATATCCAAGATCATCAATCCTTGATACCAATGTTGGCTCAAAAATAAGCGAGTCGATCTGAGTGAAGCATCTAACTAGCTTCCCCAACATATACACAGCAGAAACATTGTAAAACATATTAAACCGGAGATGCATGATCTAGGAGATCCATGCAGAGCTCCTAAAAGGAAACACAATAGATGACTCTCAAAACTATATGCTTCATATCAAGCACTTACAATAAGCTTCAGTTCACAAACTCTTTCTTCACTTTTCACTTGTACTTTTTGATTTGATGGTGTGTCTATATGATATAGACAAAATACTCTTTTATAGACTACTAGAACCTAAACTTAGTACATCACAATTAATGAACCTTGTACACTTTTCAAGACACTTATTAACATCACACATAATTTAAAATGAATCTAACTTAATTGACACACTTGACTAGGAATGACTCTTAATAATCTACCCATAACACTTCGGTTAACTCAAAACATTTAATTTTGATTTACAACTTCCAACACTTCTCCTTAAATCAAAATTATGCATTGTTGCGCGATTCATCTTTAGTTTTTCAAGTTGTGCAACCCGAACACTTTACTTGGGTTTGTATTCTAACACTCCCTCTCAAACCCAAGTTTCGAAGTTACTCTAAGTCTTCAATCCTTGAAATGTTTGAATCTTTAAAGGCTTCATAAAGATGTCCGCAACTTGTTTTTCGAACTTACAATAGATGCGCTTGACTTCATTCTTCTTCACTTGATCTCGGATAAAATGACACTTTGTATCAATATGTTTGCTTTGACCTTGAGAAACAAGATTCTTTGCTAAAGAAATGGCTGATTTATTATCAACATAGATCGTTACTGGTTGATTTGTAGAGTGATGCAACTCCTTTAATATATACTTCAACCAGATAGCTTGACAAACACTTGTTGTAGTAGCTATATATTCAGCTTTGCATGATGAGAGAGCAACATTATGCTTTTTTTATGACCACGAGACTGCAGTTGAACCAATATTGAAAACATATCCTGATGTACTTTTTTTGTCATCAAGATCTCCACTAAAGTCACTATCTGTGAATCCTACAAGATAAAAATCATTAGTAGGCTTATAAAACAAACCATGATCAATTGTACCATTGATGTATTGGAAAACCCTTTTAGCACCCAAGAAGTGACTGTGTTTTGGTGCATCCATGAATCTGCTGATTATTTCAACACTGTGAGCAATGTCGGGTCAAATGACTGTTAAATATCTAAGACTTCCAACCAAACTTTTGAAGAGTGTAGAATCCACTGAATCGCCTTGTTCTTCCTTCTGTAGCTTCAAACCCACTTCCATAGGTGTGCTTGCTGAATTACAATTGTTCATATTGAATTTTCCAAGAGTTTCTTTTACATACTTTTCTTGTGAGATAAAAATTCCTCCCTCTGTTTGCTTTACCGCTATCCCAAGGAAAATGATATCTTTCCAATGTCGGTCATTTCTGTCAATAGTCAGAGAAGCCTTGAATACTAGTCTATGATCTCAATCAATTTTCCACACTTTGTAAATTGGGGTTTTAAGCTTCAATTCATCAACCGCATCTTATAACATTTTTTTGAATGTGGCTTTGACAACTACAGGGTCAGTCGCCATAGTACTGCACATGAAACAAATCATCAAACAAAACATTGACCTTACTTGTGTTTGCGAATACCATGCGAACTCTGTGAACTTCACTCGTCCAAAACATAGGAGAAACATAGCTCTCACATAGCTCGGATACTTCCGGCTCAACTCAACATAGAGTGACTCTTTTCGGTGAGGTCCAAAACCGATACATATCGGACGATACGTATCAGTATCGAATGATATTTTGACCCATGGTGAGAACTAAGTTTCTCCTATGTTTTGGACGAGTGAAGTCCATCATTTTCTTTTAGATGAGTGAAGTCCATAATGAGTTTGCTTGGTGTTCGCAAACACAGATATGGTCAATGTTTTGTTTGATGGTTTGTTTCATGTGCAGTACTATAAATTCTACAGTGAGTCCGCCTGGTGTCTGCAAACACAGCCCCATTCAAAAAATATGTTTTCAATGTTGGTTCAGCTGCAGTCTCGTGGTCATCAAAAAAGCAAAATGTTGTTGCTTACTCATCATGTGAAGCTAAATATATAGCTCCTACAGTATGTGTTTGTCAAGCTATCTGGTTGAAGAATATATTAAAGGAGTTGCATCACTCTACAAATAAACCAGTAACGATCTATGTTGATAATAGATAAGCCATTTCTTTAGCAAAGATTCTTGTGTCTCATGGTCAAAGCAAACATATTGACACAAAGTGTCATTTTATCCGAAATCAAGTGAAGAAGAATAAAGTCAAGCTCATTTATTGCAAGTCCAAAGAACAAGTTACGGACATTTTTACGAAGCCTTTAAAATTTCCAACATTTCAAGGATTGAAGACTTTACTTGGAGTAACTTCGAAACTTGGGTTTGAGAGGGAGTGTTGGAATACAAGCAGCCCAAGTAAAGTAGGTCTTGGATTGCACAACTTGAAAAAGCAATGCGTAATATTTTATTTAAGGAGAAGTGTTGGAAGTTGTAAATCAAAAGTAAATGTTTTGAGTTAACCGAAGTGTTATGAGTAGATTATTAAGAGTTGTTCCTAGTTAAGTGTGTCAATTAAGTTAGATTCATTTTGAATTATGTGTGATGTTAATGAGTGTCTTGAAAAGTGTAAAATGTGCATTAATTGTGATGTACTAAATTTAGATTCTAATAGTCTATAAGAGGGTCTTTTGTCTATGTCATGTAGACACACCATCAAATCAAGAAGTACAAGTGAAAAGTGAAGAAAGAGTTTGTAAACCGAAGCTTATTGTAAATGTTTGATAATATATAAAGCATATAGTTTTGAGAGTCATCTATTGTGTTTTCTTTTAAAAGCTTTGCATGGATCTTTGTGATCATGCATCTTCGATTTAATATGCTTTACAATGTTTTCGCTGTTTACATGTTGGGGAAGCTAGCTAGATGCTTACCTCAGATCGGCTGGCTTATTTTTGTAAGCCAACATTTGTATCAAAGCTTGATGATCTTGGATATGGCTTGTTTTATGAGCCAACAGTGATATCAGAGATTGACGATCTGAGACATGGCTTGATTAAGAGCAAATTGGTATAAAGGATATGGCTTAATTTAGGAACAGTGGTATCAGAGCTTGGACGATCTTAGATGTGGCTTGTTATGAGCCAACATCAGTATCAAACCGTCAAGGTTGAGCGTGTTGATCATTGAGAGAAATAAAAAAATATGTTGTTTAGGGACATTTTTAAACGAGTGAAATTCTCTTAAGGGTTTAGTGGTTTATGTTGCACAAAGTGTGGTGTATTAGAGTTTGGCGACGAAAAGAGTCCCTCTCTGTTGAGTTGAGCCGGAAGCATCCGAACTATGTGAGAACTATGTTTCTCCTATGTTTTGGAAGAGTGAAATCCATCATTATTTTTTGGACGAGTGAAGTCCACAGTGAGTCCACCTGGTGTTCGCAAACACAGCTCCATTCAAAAAAATGTTACAAGATGCGATTAATGAATTGAAGCTCAAAACCACAATTTATGAAGTGTGGAAAATTGGTTCAGATCACAGACCAATATTCAAGGGTTTTGTCACTATTGGTAGAAATGATCTTTATCATGAGTTTGATGAAAATGAAGCATCATCCAAGAAGGACGCTGTCGAGAATGTCGTGTTCGCTGCACTTCATATCTTCTTGAAGTATACAATATAAAATTTATTGATGCAAACTATGAGCATTTGATTGGCGCATAAGTGAAAGTGCACGAGCATGAAAACCAAATCAAGACTCTTGAAGAAGTGAAGAACTTGAAGTAGCTGATTAAAGGTAAAGCACGAAGCAATGCATAATTTTGATTTAAGGAGAAGTGTTGGAAGTTGTAAATCAAAATTAAATGTTTTGAGTTAACCGAAGTGGTTTGGGTAGATTACTAAGAGTCACTTTGAATTGTGCGTGATGTTAATGAGTGTCTTGAAAAGTGTAAAAGCTGCATTAATTGTGATGTATGAAGTTTAGGTCCTAGTAATCTATAAAATGGTCTTTTGTTTATGTTATATAGGCACACCATCAAATCAAAAAATACAAGTGAAAAGTGAAGAAAAAGTTTTTGAACCGGAAGCTTATTATAAGTGTTTGATAATATATAAAGCATATATAATTTTGAGAGTCATCTATTGTGTTTCCTTTTAGGAGCTCTGCATGGATATTTGATAATATATAAAGCATATATAATTTTGAGAGTCATCTATTGTGTTTCCTTTTAGGAGCTCTGCATGGATGTTTGATAATATATAAAGCATATATAATTTTGAGAGTCATCTATTGTGTTTCCTTTTAGGAGCTCTGCATGGATCTTTGTGATCATGCACTCCAGTTTAATATGCTTTACAATGTTTCGGCCGTGTACATGTTGGGGAAGCTAGTTAGATGCTTACCTTAGATCCGCTATTTTGATTAAGAGCCAACAATTTTTTCATTATACTTTTTACATCCACAGAACCGGCCCTGGACCAAGGCCCAAGAGGCGGCTGCCTCGAGCCCCTGAATTTTAAGGGCTTCCAAATCTGATTTTTTTTTTTTAATAGGCTTTTATATGAGCTAAAAAATTTAGAGGGGCCCAAGTCCAGTTGACAAGGGCCCAGTTAACAGGTTGCTAGGTTGGGTCGGTCCACGGTCCACCACCCACTTAAACAAAAAGAAAAGTTAAAATAATTAAAACCCTAGCTATCTCCCAAGTCCCAAATCTCAATCGCCTCCTCCCCAGCTCCCCTATTCTCCTTTCTCTCTCTCTCTCTCTTGGCTAGTCTCTGCTTCTCTTTACTCAACTTTATTATTTCTTCTCCAAATCGATTTTTCTGTAGCTGAGTTCGTTTGGTTTGGCTTTCTCTCTCTGGATCTTTTGGAGTTATATTAGGTATTTTTATGATTTGATTCGACATTCTTCTCTGGTGTATTGGTGTTTTCAATTTTTTATTTTTTTGGCCTGAGTTGTTCTTGTTGCATGGAGAGTGTCTTAGGGTTTTTAATTATTAATTTGATTTATTATTATTTTTAAGCAAGTTTTGGTGATGATAGTGATAGAAAACTGTTTCTATTATGTGTAGATTTTTGGTTATTTCATGGAATATGAAGATAAAGAATTGCGTTTCTCTAATTAAAATTAGCGATGCTTTTTCTTATAACATCAACTTCTCGATGCATGATTTTCTTTTGGAATTTGTTATTCTTCTGAAAATAATCAAATTGGAGATTGAGAATTGAATTGATTGATTTGTGTTACTGCTGTTTCTGATTTAAGGTGGTAAAAGAGAAAACAATAGAAGGTTCAACTTGCAGATTTTGTGACATGACTGTTAATCTGTTATTTCTGGTAAATTTGAATTCTCAATATGCATTTTTTATTTTCTTTTGCATGTTTGTTGAGGATAAATCTCGGTTTCAGCAGTTCTAGCTTAATTCATTATTGGAGTTAAAGTTGTTATTTTTGAATTAATGATGGTGTTAGGATATATTTAGGAATGTGGGAATTTAGGAAGTTTTATATCCTTAGAATTATACTAGGATTATAGTTAGAAGTTGGGTGTGATTAGAATTAAGTTTGAAATATCATCCATAAATAGACTCACAGTTAGTTAATGAAACTAAGGGAGTTTGGAAGGTTAGTTCCCTGCAGTTATCTGCTCAAGCGGGGAAATATGTTAGAGGGATTCATCCCCTTTTCAATGGAGAAAGTTTTATCTCTAATGGTTCAATCTTTTTCATTCATATAAGAATACCATAGGATTCAAGAGACATTTTTTGGAGATAATGTGACGAGGAATAAAAAATTGACCGTCTGAATAGTGAGACATGATCTCAAGATCTATCGTGTGCTAGATCAAGGTGGAACACGATTTCCACAATCTAATCCGCAACCATCAATGATTTTGAATGGGTTGCACACATGGGTGCTTTCAAATATTGCGTGGGCGCTAATAGAGGTTCCTAACTATGTAAGAGTTAAGTCTTACAATGGGTGTCCACTCATCATGAGTGGACATCTCAATCCATGCCCCTGCGATCGAGTAACTTGCACAGATTTCCATGCATTAGCAGTCCGTGCAAGTCACTTATTCAAAGATAACGTGGACTCTGATATCCACTCATGATGAGTGAACACCCATTGTAGACTAACTCTATTTTTTGCTGGCGTGCAAGAAGTAAATGGTGTAACAGCCGCTCCATCCCTTAAATTGGTAAGAAAAACAAAGCGATGAAGGTCAATATCATAAGCACACGGAATTTATAATTTATCCACCTACACACCAATTGGGTACAGGTCCAAGTATGAGACACTAAATAGCATGTTAGATTAAGGTTAGGTCAGTTCAGGTCCTCGGGGTATTTTTAACCGGTCAAGTTCAAGCTTAAGGTTTAAGAGCTTGTACCGAATCCACCCCATTTGCAATTTGATGGTGCCAAGAGGCATCTTATCCACCAGCCAAACCATTAAAAAAGGGGAATTGGATGCTTAGAAAACTAAATTAGCTATGGGAATTTGATATTTCTTTTAAAAAAACAGAGTTAAAGAATATTCTACAAATATCTCCTATGGGTTATTGGAGACAATTCTATCTGAATATCTTCCTCTCTTTTTTTCCTTAGTTTCAAATCTGTTATGATGCACATGAACACTTCTAAGGCTGTTTTTTTTCAAATTCAAATGATTTTTATGTTGAGAATATTGCAATCTTTAGGTGGTAGGTTCAATCCCAGCTTGCCAATAAATAACTAAAGAGTTTGGTAAATTTGTAGTTAAACATGGAGTTTTCAATTATCTAAATTTAAAATTTGTCTTGTGCTAGCGTTTTTATCTTGAGAAATGAATTCCTTGATAACCAGACAAGAAAGGAAGTTTAGATAGCAACTCACTTTCAAGTTGCTCTCTGTGGTTGAGGAAGTCAAAATTTGTTACCTTCCTTGGGTCCAGACTTCTAAATAAATTTGCGCACAAAAGATGATTCCACCTATTGTAACAGCATACCTATTTAGTGCTATCGGAGCCTGTTGATCATGCTTGCCTGGAGGATCTCTACAGAGGTGTTTACTTGATGTTTTTCAATCAAATTTTTATTGCTCATTTGTGTTTGTCCTCAATGTAGTTAAAGTGTCGCTATACCCTTGCCTCCATGGGGAGGCTATTGCTTATGGCGACTGATCTCTCCATAAAATCTAAATGGCTAGCGAAGAATCAAATAGCAATGTCGTCTTTCAAAATAAGAGGATATCACTACAAAGACTATTTGCTAAAAGACGTTTTAGGCTTTTAAAATGCTTGTGAGGGCTATTTTGTTATTTGTAATATTTAAAGGGCTTTCACGCCTTTATATTAGTATTCAAAGGTGTCTTTATAATTAAAAAAGACAACCTAAAAGGTTTTAGGTTCTCTCTCTCTCGTCTCTTCTCTTCCTTTCTCATCACTTTCCATCCGGTGACCTCTGAAACTGATACGTATCGGTTTCGTTTGGAGGTTGATTTCTCCCCTTTTGGGATATAAGTGTTATGGTAATTTACTTGGCAACTTGCAACTCTAGTAAAAAAAATTTGGGTGTTGCTTTGGGCATTATAGCATTAGTTGATGACTTGAGTATTGGTCTAGCCTGAATATGCTTCTTTTTCTACCACTCTAATGGAGGACACTTTCCGTTTATGCTTCTGGCTTCTAATATTTAGACAGGATCCTTGATTTTTCGGTTAGCAGGACATCCTGGTTTGTGAACAAAAGGTTACTATAATGGCTTCTACTTTAAATTTGTCGAGTGATCGAGCCCCATACTTGCAATCATGCTTTCAGGGCAGTATGTTACATCTGTTTTGGCGGCCTCTACTTCATCTCCTTATTTATGTCGGAAAATTACGCAATGGCTACTAACCATATGACTAGAAACCCTTATGAGTATTCATAGTACTCTCCACCATCATCATTTGCTCATGTCCGATTAATTGTCGGTTCATCTACTCTTATTATGGGGTGGGAACTATTCTGGTATCATCTCCGTTTTCACTGTCCCAGGTACTTCATGTTCCTCATCTACTAATCTTCTTTTAGTTATTAGTCTTTCTAAGCAATGTAAATTATATATCTATATATAGATAGATAGAATGTGATCACTAGTTCTAGCTAAGTTAGAGGTTGAAGGAAAGTTGTGATTTGGTGCTTTGATCCATGATTTGTATAAACCATAATTCCGGTATTTTGATCCATGATTTGTAGTGACAATCTATTCATTTTGTCCTCAAAGTTGAACGGTTTGGTTTGGTTTGGTTTGAACATTTAGAAACCAAGTAATTGCAAGTTTCTTCAACAAGATCTTGTTCCTATTAAATCTACATTGTAAATTTTTTTTCTTTATTTATAGAAAGTTTAGGATGGACAAGTAGATTTTATATATTTTGAAGAAATCATTTTATATGGTGTTAGCAACTTACCCTTGTCTCAAACTTGTGTTTGTAGGTTAGAAACACCACATTCAAATCATGTCTAATAGAAGTTATCCGTCTGGAGCTGAGAAAAGAAAGAAGAAGCAAAAGATAGAAAAGCTTCTTCAGTCTCAAGCAGGAGCTATTTACATTTTTTTTGGAAGTAGTAAACAAACAGAAATTGTGAATACTAATGAAGAAGAAGAACATGAGCTCAAAGACTTGAACAATAATGAAGAAGACGACAAAAATGAAGAAGATGAAGACAAAGACTTGATGAATGAAAGGGAAGATGACAATGAAGAAGAAAATATAAATGAGAATGACTATAAATAATATTGGCCTTTAAATATTTATGATCCGGCCAATTGGAACAATGCCCAACAGAGTCTTAGAGACTTCTTAGTGGAGAAGGGTCCTTTGAGAGATAATAATGATAATTTTTTGAAAAATATTCATTGTAGGAAATTCTCGTCTTCCCATTACATGAGACAATTAACAAATGGAGAAAAGAAGGATCGGAAATTGTTAGTATATTCATATACAAGCCAGAGAGTTTATTGTTTCAGTTGCAAATTATTTTTCATAGAAGGCATAACTACTCAATTGGCTAAAGAAGGATTGAATGATTGGATGAATCTCAGCGAAAGATTGAAACGTCACGAAAGGACTAATGAGCATATTACCAGTATGAGCAAATGGATTGAGTTGAGTTTGAGATTGGGGAAGAATGAGACAATTGATAAAGAGGACCAAGAAAAAATTAAAAAAGAGGAGTATTGGAAACAAATATTAATAAGGATTGTTTCTATCGTAAAAACTCTTGCATCTAAGAATATAGCATTTCAAGGGGATAATGAAAAGATTTATCAAGAGAGGAATGAAATCTTTTTTAGTATAGTTGAAATGATAGCCGAATTTGATCCAATAATGCAAGAACACCTTCGACGAGTTCAAAACAAAGAAATCCATTATCATTATCTAAGTCACAAAATTCAGAATGAGTTGATACAAATGATGGGAGATGCGATCAAAAGAAAATTTATTCAGAAAATTAAGGAAGCGAAATATTATTCAATAATACTTGATTGCAGTCCAGATATTAGCCATAAAGAGCAAATGTCTCTTGTTATACGATGTGTTGATGAGTCTACAAGTCAAATACAAGTTAAAGAGTTCTTTCTAGAATTCTTGAAAGTCAATGATACTTCTGGGCAGGGGCTTTTTGATGTTATTGTAGGAGTTTTGAAGACTCTTGGACTCAATATTGATGATATAAGAGGACAAGGATATGACAATGGCTCTAATATGAAAGGAAAACACAAAGGTGTACAGAAAAAATTACTTGAAATAAATCCTAAAGCATTCTACACGCCATGTGGTTGTCATAGTCTAAACCTTGCACTTTTTGATATGGCGAACTCTTGTCCTAAAGCTTTAACATTTTTCGGGGTGGTACAACATATATACATATTGTTTTCATCCTCTCCAAAGCGATGACAATTTTTAATGGATAATGTGAAAGGTTTCACAGTTAAGGGGCTATCACAAACACGTTGGGTGAGTCGTATTCAAAGTGTTAAAGCAATAAGATATCAAGCTCCAGAAATAAGAGATGCTCTACTTATCCTAGCAGAGTCTACCTGTGAAAATGATGGCAAAAGTTCTAGTGAAGCACAATCTCTCGCAACAAATGAACTTGAGAGTTATGAGTTCTTAGTAGCTATGATTGTTTGGCACAATGTATTGTTTGCTATTAATACTGTTAGCAAGTTTCTTCAACAAGAAAGTATAAATATTAGTATTGCTATTCAGCAATTAGAAGGACTCATTACCTATTTTAAAAGATATAGGGAAAATGAATTCACGGAGGCCCTAATTGAAGCTAATGAAGTTGCGATTGAAATGGGGATCGAGCCTATATTTCGTGAAAAGCGCATTGTTCGAAGAAAGAAACAGTTTGATGAAAATGCAAGTGAAGACGTGTCACAATCAGTTGAAGAATCTTTCAGAATTAATTACTTCACATATATTGTTAATCAAGGCCTTTCATCACTTGAGCATAGATTTGAACAATTTAAAACATATGAGTAGCATTTTGGGCTTTTGTTTGATTTGAAAAGGCTATGTTCGGTTAGTGATGAATGTTTGAAGACTTTTTGCGCAAATCTTGAGCATGTTCTCAAACATGAAGAGCATATTGATATTGATGGGCTAGATTTATCTTCAGAATTGAAAGTCTTGAAAGATACTTTGCCAAAAGAAGTAAAAACACCGATTGAAGTGTTGAACTATTTGAAACAAATGGATGGTTGTTACCCGAATGTATGGATTGCTTATAGGATACTGTTGACTATACCAGTTACAGTTGCCTCTGGTGAAAGAAGTTTTTCAAAACTGAAGTTGATCAAATCATATCTTCGGTCAACGATGTCACAAGAACGATTAAATGGATTAGCTGTGTTATCCATTGAAAATGATATGGTGGATAATATTGACTATACAACTTTAATCAGCGATTTTGCAGCTAAAAATGCGAGAAGGGAAATATTTAAATGAATTCTTTTAGGTAATTACATAATGTAAATATTTTTTCATTTATGTTAATGTTTTTCTAGAACTCAAGATCTTAGTTTTTTGCTTTTTGAATGCAGATGAACAAGTTCGGAGATGCCAAAAAGTTATTGCTTAAGTTACTCGATCCATCGGGTACGTTCTACTATTTAGATTTACTCTGTTTGTATTACATTTTCTTTTAATATATACTTTCATTATATTGTTAGTTGCATTTTCAAATTATACGTAGTTGAATGGGATATGCAAATATATCTAATTTAGGAATATGAGTATTGTTTTATGTGTCAAAAAAATAATTGTTGCCAATTTTTTTTTTTTCAAAGTTATATAAAAGAGGGGCCCATTTTAGGAACTCGCCTTGGGCCCCTAAAATCTCAGGGCCGGCCCTGTACATCCATGAATATAACACTAAACCATCCATATACATACAGAGAAAATAAAATTATATTTAAAAAACAAAATTTAATTGAAAGAAATCTATGAAATTGAGATCAAATTCAATGGCTAAAAAAAGAAGAAAACAGATACTCACGAGCAACTGAGCTGCATCGGATCGAGATGGTCTTCAACCGATTGAAATTGGACGGTGAGGATCGAAACGAAATAGAAGATGGAGACTTGGGTAAAGCGTACGTGTTTCGAAGAACACCAAAGAGCGACACACAGTGAGGGGTTGTAGAAGAAGCCATTGGAAATGGGGATTTGAGAAGGGAGAGAGATATAAAAAAACGAGTGATAGCGATTACTTGTGAAGCGCATACAATTTCTTGAACATGCATCCGATGGTTAAGAGTAAGTCACGGAGTACATGGGTATTGAGTTATGGGTATGATTTGATGGATTAGCGGGAAGCTCGACTTCTTCTCAAATATTAGAGGCATGTTTGATTGCTCACGCGTTTCATGATTATTACTGGCAACTAGGGCTGTCAACGAGCCGGGCTTTAGACCGGGCCCAGCCCAGATGGACCGAGGTAGTCCATTTTCTCATAGATTTAATAAATGAGCCGGGTTGGGCCTGGCTCGGATAAGAAATCAGGTGGGGCCCTAGCTGCAAAGTGTAGTGCTCAGCCCGGCCCGGCCCGAAAAACTTAGGCATTTGAAAAAGAAAAATCTTTAAAAAACTCTTTAAAACTTATTAGAAACTCAGTTTGAACCCGGCCCGGAAAGCTAATCGGGACATTTCAAACCCCCCCCCTCTCCCCCTCCCCCGCGGCCCAGCCCGGTTAGCTATTGGGTTGGGCTCGCTCGAGCCCAAAATTTTTCTTCAAAAAAAAATGGGTCGGATGGAAAACTCAACCTGGCCCGGCCCGTTGACAGCCCCATTGGCAACGTGACGCCGTGTTACGATGAGGGTGGATATTCATATGTGATTTTCGTAATTATAAGCTAAAAAGCGTCGAAACGTGTCGTCTCTTTGGTATATCAAACGACCACTCACGGTCAACCTGCCAATTATAATCGTGAAACGTATTTTATTTTACAATCAAACGTACCTCAAGTCTGTCACCGTGCTATTGTTCTAGCCCACTTATGGCAAAAATATTTACCAATCTAAGTCATTCGCATAAGTCATCATTTGAATTGAATTTACAAGAAATATTTATATATCATAAAGACTATTAGAATGTTATGATCGGCTGGTGAACGTATTAATTTATTTAATCTTAATTTATTAAAATTTAGATTGATGTACTTCATGTAACACCACCTACTTTAGAAGAGATACCACACGCCTTTATCTTAAGGGGATGGTGATGCGATGACCAAGTTTCAACAAGTTGTTTCATAACCATCTATTCTTTGGCCATATGGCACAGAGTTTAAGTTGTCCAACTAGCAACCCATCATTAGATGGCTCGTGTGTATATAGATATAAGGGTTAGGATATGCGCCCGGGCGTAGAGAAGTCTTTGCATCTATTGATAGGAGCTCGACACACAACGCTTTTTTGATTGATTTTGTCCGATGTGACATTCCAACTTTTATCTTATTTAACCTTACTTTAACCATAGTTATGATTGACAGAATCAGACAGACAAAGCGGTGCGACGTCAGGGGATATGCTCCTGACATCCGGGATTAATATGACCATCATTACATTCGAAATATCATTATTACCCCAATTTAAATCATTTTTTTGTCCTCTTCGTTTACAAAGCGCTTTCGCTTTTGTATAGAAGCGCAATCACTTCTTTTATGGGCACTAGCGCTTCTTTCATAAAGTGATGACACTCCATCAAGGAATAAACAGTGCCTACAAAATGACAAGTAACATTTTTTTGAGGGTTAGTGCAAATGCACTTTTTACGTGTCCGCTTCGCATTGGGGGTGTGGAGAAATTTATGCTCGGGCGCATTTTCCCCTTTGCCATATATATATATATATGGAAAAGGCCTCCGTCCTTCACGGGAGGACGGTCCCCGTCCTCCAACCTTCCACGTGGAGCTCCACGTGGCACCCAAAACACTTTTTGGGTGCCACATGAACTTTTGGTGCATTGCTTAGATTATCTTTGAAAAAAAAAAAAATTTAAAACTCATCTCCATTGTGTATTTTTTGAACTGTGAAATGTGAACCAATGAAAATCGTCAAACTTTGACTTGTGGGTTAATTTTTTTTTTTTTTAATATTGATCTAAATTGTCCACCTATGCTCCACGTGGCACCCAAAAAGTATACGCAACTCTGGGGTGGGTGATGAGTCATTGGATCTCGGTTGTTCTTAACAGCGATGGCTATTCATTTAAGTATTCGGGGTGCTACTTGAAGCTCCACGTGAATCTTGGAGGACGGTCACCGTCCTCCGTTGGAGGACCTAACCGGCTTCTCATATATATATATATAAAATAAACCACAAACATTTTGGTGCTTATAGCTTCTATCAATGAGTGATTTTGGGCTTAATTGGGTTTAATCTATAAAATCTAGCTTGATGACTTGAATTGCTTACTTTAGCTCAACATATAAGATACCATCTTGTTGACGACTTGCAGTAGCTCAAAAACCCTAATAACTGATTGGTGACTTTGGAACATGTAAAAAGGCAATCACTTACAATTACCTAGGTCATAGAACAAGAATTATATGTTAATGTTTACCATCTCTAGGGTTGGGTATGGGAATAATTTGTAAGGCAATTGGTGCATTTGTTCATCAATCAAGGCAAGTCCTGAGATTTTAGGGTGTTAGGCAAGTTCCTAAAATGGCGCCCGGTTACTACGGAACTGGATTATACTTTCGAGTGCGGAGGCCTTATTTTTTTGCATAAAATTTGGGGGCCTTAGGCAACTGCCTCTTAGGCCCATACCCAGAGCCGCCCATGTCATCAATCTTGATCGTCCAATCACTCCATTATAGTCCTGTCAAATCTTATTTTTGTAATTTTTCTTAATCCTTTTAATAGGTATAATTTGGGATTGAGCTTGCGACCTTCAGGTAGCAACATTATTTAACTTCTATTATGTTATAAAGTTTCAATGATGAAGTGATCGTAGCCATCTGATTCATATTATGTATTTTATGGAAGTTTTATATTGAGAAAGGAGCTGCCATAAGCTCACCGGTGCACCTCTCTTGGACTATAATTTGTATAATATTTGAATTTAAATTCTAAGTGTTGACGACCGTACCAAGATCAGTGATGGGATTATTACTGTATAATACCTTCCAAAACGTGAGGTTCACGTGCTCTTGGGCTTTCTCAAATTAGAGTCCCCAGACACGACTTTCGAGGATGAAAAATAGAGTTTGCTTTAGGTACACGAGCCGTGTACCAGGAAGTTTAAGACCCAATCTCAGGCCTTCTGCGCCGTCCAAAAGTGCGCCTGCAAGTGTACACAACCCGTAGGATCCACACTGGCTTTCTTACCAAAACGGCTCATACCCATATTTTAATCACTAAAATAATGAGATTTATTATTGATAAAACGTCCCACGATACAAGTGTACACATCGATACTAGTGTACACAACCCCTATAATGACTTGAAAATCAACTTCGGTCGGCTAGCCCAGCAGCATAAAAACTAGCGTTGGTGGGCGAAGCTTTTACTATAATATCGACAGAGTCCCAAAGAAGTAGTCTGAATTTTTTTTTAATTCAGAGGGAATGAATTGATATGCTAAAACATGCTTCGATGAGCTGGTCCTGAAGTAACTTGTATTCAGCGAAGTAACTTGTATTCAGCCTGTGTTGCAATGTTTTGGTCATCTAGAAATACCCTTTTTTTCCAATAATTAAAATCGGCTATCTGAAAAGGTCCGAACTTCTCCTTATTAGCTATTAGGGTCCAACTCTACTTTTTCTAAAACATGCATATATACATTTTGTTCACTTTTAATGAGCGAAAATGTCTTTTAACTAAAAACATATATGCATTTTTTTATATGAGGGATTGCTTCGATTTGTATGACCGTGATCATTCAGTCTTGTATGAGACCACGTCTGACTAATCGATCTTCTACACCAATTGGTCTCATATAAGACCTTCCGGTCTCGCATGAGAACTCGCGATCTTATATGAAACCTTTGCGGTCTCATATGAGACCTCGTGATTTAATATGAGGTCTCATATGTGACCTCTTAGTCTCGTATGAGATCTTGCAGTCTTATATAAAACCTCGTGGCCTATGTATGAGTTCGATTCATCGCAGTTTTATATAGGATCAATTGATCCCACTTAAAAAAATGCGTACATGCTTTTAGTTAAAAGACATTTTCGCTCATAAAAGTGATTAAAATGCACACGAATGTTATTTTTAAGAAAAATTAAGAGTCCAGACCCTCTCTAATAATAAGGGATAGATAGGACCTTGTCACGTAAAAAGTAAAAGTTTTGACCCTTATTGGTAGTTTGCCCACATTACAATTACAATTATTATTATTATTATTATTATTATTACTTATTTATTTGGATAAGCTGGGATTGAACCAGCGACCTAGAGATTGCAATATTTGACTCATGATCTTTTCCCAAGAGAAGAGAAAAAGTTAAAAGATTCTTTAACAAGTTTTGTGCACGGCTTAATCACCAAAATGGCAGATAATTATTTAATTACCAAAACGGTCTAACACTGTCGACCAACGATCTAATCAGTGCAATCAAAGATGGCACACAATCTAAAAGGAATAGTTGATATTTTAGAGACCTGTGCCACGTGGAAACATCATTTAAGATGTATGATATTAAGGCCAAATTTAAAGATTTTTGATGAAAATTATTAGCACGAAACACGATCTCTATCATACGATTTAACATAGTCAAGCGTTGAATCAAATGATTGCCTTTGACTACATTGAATCATATGTTAGAGATCGTATTCCGTGTCAATCTTTTTTGATTATGGCCTTCAAATAAAACAGACTTGAATATAGCTTACACGTGACACTAGATCCCAAAATCAATTCTCACTTATAAATTGTGCAAAGTCCAGCTTTGTTTTTGCAAGTAGTAGTTTATGAGAGTGGGCCTCCAACCATTCCAGATTTACCAAACAAGGTTCAAATATTTGATATTTTATGGAATTTCATTTAAAGGAAAAAAAATAGATTATACGAAAGTGACCTTATGTCGCATATAAGCCTCATCAGTCCACTATAAGACCGATCAGTCGATCTCATAAGGGACCCATTGGCCTTATAGTGGATTGGTCACTCTCATATGGGAACAATCACTCTTATGGGGGATTGATCGGTCTACTGATGCAGGAACTTATTAAATGCAATGTTAGGGTTGAGATTAATTTGAAATTAATTTAAAAGAATTAAAATGACAATATTTCTAGCCAAATTATCAAAGCAAATAATATGAATTTCAATTAAGCAATTTAATTCCAGTTCTCAATAGCGTTACTTTTCGTGTACCTCCTTATCAGATCTACAAGACTAGAGTTCTTACGAATGGCTAGATCTCCGATAGCCTTAAGGCGTTGAACGAACTCGTAAACGGGTTCTCTCGATACCGTACGAAAATAAAAGACTAACAATGATTTTGTGAAGAACGGTTATTTGATTTTGAATTTTAATGAAATAAATAGGCTAAATCTGGACTTAATAGAGAATTAGATAACTAGGGTTATACCACTTACGCCAATCGTAGATCAAAAGAAGATAGGGATGGAAGAAAAGTTGACCTCGCACCAAATCGCACGCGGGATCGAAGAACCGCTCTCTATTCTGAGAGAATCATACCCTTACGAAAGTTTAGAACTCTCAAGTTTGCAAAAGAAATTTTAATTCACCAAAAATTAATAATAAAGTTGTTTACAAGTCTTTAAATAGGTTAACCAAAACCCTAATACGAAATTAGAAGAATGCTAGTGCAAATAAAACACAAACTGAAAACTTTTGACCAAAATATAAACTTCTATCAAAATTCGCATAATTGGTCTATGGATCGATTCTAGGGTCGATCAATCGACTAAGAAAATACTTAATTCACCTAAAGCCATAGATTTAAATTGATCGATCAGAATTTCTTGCTCGATCAATCAACTGAGGAATATAACTTCGCCTCAGAAATTTGTCCACCGTCCATTCTCGATTGATCGAAGCCTGGATTCGATCAATCGACTGAGCACTTTTCAATTCTCCGAATTTGAACTATTTTTTTCCCTTCCGCCTCTGATATTCTTCTTCCTCCTTCGGTGCATCACTGACGGATGCTTGAATCTAATGTCCCCATCAATATCATATGAGACTTATGGGCATTTTTCATCTACCGTACTTTTTCACTGAAACTGAATTTCAACACATGTCAAATATTTAGATTCTCTTTGCATAAGTTTAAAAAAAAAAAAAAAAAGGTAGAGCATTTGGGACCTCACTAGGTAATAAATAAAGGTTGAACCCTATCAGGTAAAAAGTAGAAGTTGTGGTCCCTGTGAGGCCAATGATCAGCAACATTAAAAGGACCAGCAAAGATTTCAAATCAAAATCCAATTTAGTAATTTTTAGCTCCTAGTTGAGTCGATGAATTTATTCCATGGAGAAATTGTCTTTTTTCTTTTCTTCTTAGAGAGAGAGAGAGAGAGAGAGAGAGAGAGAGAGAGAGATGATACATATTGGACCTGCCTCATAATTTCCTCCATTACGAACAGTAAGTTGGAGATACTGATGAGCTTTGACTCCTTACTTTATACTTAATACTCCTTAAACTCATGAGCTGCTTTCTGCCATAGTAGAAACAAATAGAATGCTGCTCATTTCCCCTAAATCTCCTTAAATACAGAACTGCCAATATGAGCTAAACGGTTCCAAGAACTGTGAGAAATTTATACAAAGCAAAAATTATTACGAAAAAAATTGTAAATCAATAAACTCTTAAATAAATAGGCTTCTCAAATGTAGGTCAAAGAATTCATCACCCACAGCAAAAAAGCCTTAAAATTTCTTTTGTGGTATATTAAATTCTGAAATTTCCATTGACAATTGAATAATAATTAATTGTTCTCCATGGGATCCTAATATCCAAAGAACCCTCTTCAGTCACATTTCTTAGGAAGTTTCACAAATAAAGACACGAAAATTTCAGGTTTGCTTAGACTTCATTGAGTCATCAATGTTGAATTTTTTTGCTTCTCCTTTGTCATAATTAAAGTCTGATGGGATCTGCCAAAAGCATCCTCGAAATGTCCCTGAAATCAGAATGAAACGGCATCTTAAAAGAGAACACAATAAAATACTGAAACCAGAATCAGAGGAGTATGATCGTTCGGTATCCATCGGATACACCGAACAACTGTCACTGGGGATCATCGTGGATATTTAAGGGATCACAATTCTTTTCATCGAAACCAAAACGTCGTTGTCACTGAACTAGAAAAAAATAAAACAGCACACATTTTTATGGTTTACTTTTGACAGACTTTGCTTTACTTCAGGTTTCAGTCAATGAACAAAAGAAGCGAAAATATCTCCCTTCATTTGCCCACTCTCTTCTCTCATTTCATTGAAGTCATTATCAGTAGGGAATTGAGTCAGCATTTAGGTATTTCTCCTCCTTCGCTATTGATAGCCTTCTACAGAGATGTATGCCTTTTTCATTACACAAAAAATTTGTTGCATTATGATAAATATAAGAAGTTTAGTCAGAGATTTTGGGAACTCAACTTCTTGTCCAAGGGTTTAAAGACATCAAATGCCATGGTCCAAATGGATATCAATCCCTTTGTTATCTCTAATGAATATGATTATGGAAGTCACACTTAATAATCCAACAAACCACCTTTCCAATTTTATAGATTTTGCATGTCAAACCCAACTAGCACCTGTTTCACATCTAGTGGAATAGTCTCACCAAGTCTGCTCCATATCTTGCTCAATCATCTATTCCCCCCCTACAAGCATCAAATTTCAGCATAATCACTCTGATTAGGAGCAAGGACAAACAAATTATATTTCTAGGGAAACACAAATTTGCTTCAAATTTGCAGAAGAAATGGTATAGGGTAACCGAACACTTCGCTCAATTGTGAATGCGCCATTTTGGCACCATGTCATTTAGGGCCGCCATATAAAGGATTCGTCTTAAGATTACATCGAAAAATTGTCTGTGCCACATGATTAAAAGCCTAAAAGCACCCCAAAATGAACAGCTGCCAAGTATGTCAAAATCTGTTTTAGCTGTTTACTTTCCGGCAAGTGTGGCCTCTTAATCGCATGGTAGAGAAACATAAGGTTGAATATGATCTATATAGCAGCCCTGTGAATGATATGGCACCACATGGCACCAAAATGGTGCCATGTGTACAAAATGAATGACCCATTCACACTAAGGTGTCGGTTACCATAGACTAACTAATAGCAGAAAGCCTCACAAAACCAAGGTAAAACACCTACAACTTTATCACCTCCTATCTAGAATGGCTAACAACTTAAACCTCATTGAAATAGGCTCATCAACAGATTTGTTAATGTTTTTCATTCCTAAGGCCCCATAGGTGGTCGTGGAAAGGCGTAAGAGTGTATAATAAGTGGGCGAATGGCAGTTACCATACTATGCAACACACAAGAACAACATGACTCCCCCATTGTCCCCATTCATCATCATCATCATCTATAGACACCCACGGATCTCAAGGCATGATTCCAGATGCTAAGCCCCCCCCCCCCCCCCCGTGGCACCTGTTGCATGCTTGAAAGAGGTGCAGCCCCTAATTAGTGGCTGCACACCTTTTCTTTTTTAAATGTGGGCATCTTGGGGCTAGTTTTCCTATTTCTCCACTAGTTTCTGTTTAGGGATTAACTATTACTCCACAGTCCCACATGTCACTTCTCACTACACTCCTTTACTGATCTTCCCCCTTCTCTCTCTCTCTCTCTTACTTTGATGGTCTTATGCTACACACTTGTGGTCGTCATCTGTGGGCCAAAGGCCCACTCTTACCCCGGTTTCACTCTTCCAATCGCCTTACCCAAAAATATAACCCTCCTTACTTATTTCACCTGTAAACGGACGATGATGCAGTTCTAAACCACCAATCTGATTTGGCGGGGTGTGTTGACTCACATTAGTATATTTCTTGGCTCATATCTCATTTCTTGAAAGTAATAACAAATAAGATGGTTTGCAAGTCTACTTCAAGTTCAATTACAGGGCAATGCCTCTTTACATTGATTATAGCTATGTAAATTCACTCAAATCATGTTGCATGGAAGATCACAAACTAACCAATGATCTCATGATTAACGATGAAATAAGAACACAAAAACAGAAGAAAATCAACCACAAACACACAAGAGACAATATTTACATAGTTCGGCAATATGCCTACGTCCACGGGCAGCGATAATCCATTATATTGATGATCACACAAGAATACAATAACACTCGAGCCTCACCAAAGCTCTCCACAAAACCCTCGATAGGTTTTCCAAAGTTTTACATCTCAACTAAACTCTTTTGTGCCAAGAGCTTTCCCTTTATATAAAAGACACAAATCCTACTTCTAATCTAAGAGAAACTAACCTTATATAGAGTCTAAATGTAACTGGGCCATCACCAGTTAGAGTGAAACTATAATTCAACCTCTAAGTTAGAGCCAACCTACAAGTTAGAGCCATCCTCCAAGTTAGAGTCAAACTACAATTCAATCTCCAAGTTAGAATCAAACAACATTCTCCACCTGGCTCTAAGCTTCACCATGTAGTTAGAGTCAACATCCAAGTTAGAGTCAAACTACAATTCAATCTCCAAGTTAGAGCCAAACAACAAATCAAGCTTTTCATGAGCTGGCTAAGCATATTGAAGCCAATTTCCATTTTTGATCGAGAGAAGTTCAATAAAGGACTTAACGAATTATTATACACACTAATCAAAATATGCTGATTATTTACTAATACCATAAACTCCCGGAGCCATCAAACTGTCCCTTCGAGTTTATTCAAGTTCTAAGGATAGTTCAATAGTTCGATTTATTAAATCAATAATCTGTTCTTCATAAATAATATCCGTTGTAAAGCATTATGACTTTTAGGCCTCTATTATTTTTATTTAAGGAACTGTGTTTGAAACATGTAGATTTTATTATATTGAAAAGATTAAACCAAACATATATGAGAACACAAAAGAAAAGGCTTGGCAGCTCACAACTTCAAAATGCCACCAAGTAATCCCTCCAATCAATAATAGCAGCCCTAGAGTGACACCGTCATTTGCTAAGTGTAGACATAAAAGTTTTGTATCTTTTTCTTGAATAAATATACAAATATAGATCTGTATACACTCAGTATTTGTGTCCCCAAGTTTTATGGATATCTTATCTCTAGATACACAAATATTATATAATAAATGATTGGAGAAAATAGAAGACAAAAAAATGTGTCTTTTCTTCTGGAAGAGATGAATAAAGGATAAGAGAAAATAGAAGACACAAAAATGTCTCTTCCTATGGAAGATATATCATTTCTTTTTTTCTCTTTCTCCCTATTTTCTCTCTCGTATCTCCTTCTTTCTCTCCCTTCTTTTTTTCTCTCAAAATATGGTCCACGTAGGTCGTGCCTGCGTAGGTCGTACTTGCATAGGTCGTGCCTGTGTAGGTCGTGCCTACATATGTCGTACTTGCGTAGGTCGTGTCTGCGTAGGTCGTACCTGCATAGGTTGTCTGTGTAGGTCGTACTTGCGTAGGTCATCTTTTTCGAACATGAGTCCTCCATTTTCTCCAATCATTTATTATATAATATTTGTGTAGGTCATACACAAATATTATATAATAAATGATTGGAGAAAATAGAAGACACAAAAAATGTGTCTTTTCTTCTGGAAGAGATGAATAAAGGATAAGAGAAAATAGAAGACACAAAAATGTGTCTTTACGGAAGATATATCATTTCTTTTTTTCTCTCTTTCTCCCTATTTTCTCTTTCGTATCTCCTTCTTTCTCTCCCTTCTTTTTTTCTCTCTAAATATGGTCCACGTAGGTCGTTCCTGCGTAGGTCGTACTTGCATAGGTCGTGCCTGCGTAGGTCGTGCCTGCATAGGTCGTACTTGCATAGGTCGTGCCTGCGTAGGTTGTGCCTACATAGGTCATACCCACATAGGTTGTGCCTGTGTAGGTCGTACTTGCGTAGGTCATCTTCTTCGAACATGAGTCCTCCATTTTCTCCGCTTAAGCAAATAAACACTTGCGTCGGCCAGATATTTAGAGAAAAATCTTTTATCAATCCGCATAAAGGCTAAGACCCAAGCAGCCCTCACAACCCTTGATTTTTGTGAAACTTTTGCGGAAACTATAAGATTATAACTTCCCATAACTGCTACCATAAATCTATAAATAGCATATCTGCTCATTATTTGAGATGCGAAAATTCTGATGTGAGAGCCCTGCCGAAAACCTCTCTGACTTTGATCCTCTTGCAAGAGACCTTAAGGTATCTCCGAGATTCTTTCTGTTCCCTCTTTTTTTATTTAGAGTTTACGGGAGGAAAAAGTCCCGCTTGATACGCTTAGAATAAAAGTTACGGCCCTTACCTAAAGGTAACACGCTTAGGATAAGAGTTACGGTTCTTACCTAAGTATGATTAGGGTTGCAATTTGGGATTACGCGTTACGATATGTACCCAATTTCTTGTGTACTTAGAGATAATTAAGCTACGTGGATACAATCCCTCGCATAATTCTTAGTACACTCGGATTGCAACCATAAATTCGATACTCGTACGGGTTGCAATGACGAACCCAAAGAATGATTCCGGACTTCGACACCCGAAATATTCATCTACAATGACTCATAACAATCAGATTTATCGGATCTGAATCATGTCCCAAAATTAGAGTTTCCCTCGCAGTTCAGGTCATTACTCCCTCAAATGTAGGGTTTGGATCTCAATTTTAAGATCGAAAATTCTTTTACGATGGGTCGTTTGACTTTTAGTCAAACGATCATAATACGATATCATAACGAGATCCAACGGTGGATTTATTACGTATTGATCAAATCTTCTGATTTTGGTCAAATCTAATGATGGCCTCGCTGACTTTTGGTCAAACAATCATAATACAAGATCGTACCAAGATCCAACGGTGGATTTATTGCATGTTGACTAGATTTTGTGATTTTGGTCAAATCTAACGGTGGACTCATTGGCTTTTGGTCAAATTATCATAATACAAGATTGTGATGAGATCCAACGGTGGATTTATTGCATGTTGACTAGAGCTTGTGATTTTGGTCAAATTCAACGGTGGACTCATTGAGTTTTGGTCAAACAATCATAATATGAGATCACGACAAGATCCAGCAGTACATTTATTGCATATTGACCAGATCTTGTAATTTTGGTCAAATCCAATGGTGGACTCAACGACTTTTGATCAAATGATCATCATATGAGATCATAACGAGATCCAATGGTGGATTTGTTGCATGATGTCCAAATCTTCTTATTCTGGTCAAATCTAATGCTGAACTAGTTGACTTTTAGTCAAACGGTCATAATACGCGACCGCAATCAGATCCAACGATGGATTTATCATAGATTGATCAAATTTCATTGTTTTGGCCAAATCTAACAGTGAATTCTTGAACTTTACGTTAAAATGATTGTATTATAAGATCATTACATGATCTAATGGTGAAATCATCGCAAAATAACCTATGATGATCAAATCCTAAGGAATTTGAAGATATCCGACCCGTGATTAGATACTTCATAACCAAAAGTGCTAATTCTTTGGATGACCAGACATCAAAAAATGGATCCGGTGTTTGAATTCGTCTTCCAGACAAGTGAGCATGAATTCATTATGAGACTCGTCCATGAACTCCTCATGCCTATATTTGACCATGTCTATCGATCGAATGGATCTAACTTCCGGAGGAGGGGCTCTTGTCTCCGACGTCCTTTATTTCACATCCCCCGAGTCTCTGACGAAGAAAGCATAATGTACGTTCATCTCGTACCGTGAAGACGAAGATATTAATGAAGACTTAGACATTAGGATTTATTTTGTTTATTTCAGAGATGTAATTACTTTACTTTTCTTTAGTAGCTTTTAATCAGAGGTATTCAATTTTTTATGTAATTAACAGGGAAACAATTGCGATACCCGAAAGTGTAAAGTCTGCCATTTTCAATAACTCTCCTAGCAAGGGGATATTTGTTATGATTGATTTGTGTTGGATTTATATTCTACGCAAATTTGTTGTTTACATTGAGTTATCAATGCTTCAAGTTTCCTCCCTATCTTTGTACATAGAGCATTTGATCTCCACCAATTGAAGCATATGGTCAATCTCTCCAAACTTTGAGGTGCAACCACAAGGAAGTGGAGCACAGTTTTTTGAGAATCATGTGTTTTTTTCATAAAACGCCAGGAACTCATTAAACACATGATTTTTTCACAGAAACTTATTTTTTTGAGAACATCACGATTTTTGTGTTTTAAATGCATTTTTTAACGAAAATTTTCTAATCTTTGTCAAAAAATAGTTTTCTTTTAATATTTTTAGAAATATTCATTACTTTTCTCCAAATGTTTTCTGATTTTTTCTCGAAATTTACTGATTTTTCCTGTTTTTTTGTATTTTTGCCTTGCCCATTTTTTCCCGATTTCCGACTTGGTAACTATGATCATGTTCGGGCCCATTAGATGACTATTAAGAGAATTACCTTCCAACCAAAGATGTGCAGGGTTAACATGATTAAGTAGTATGGCGCTCATTCAAAGAACCTCAATCTCTGAGTCCATTGCTCACAATCGACTAACTAGGCCAGCAACAGGCAGAAAATCTTCTCCTATCTCATTTGGTAAATGAGTATCAATCCAAGCCAAGCTAGGTTCCTTTTGTTGTTGCCGTCAAGCTGTCAAAATCAAATTTATTCGTCTCCCACGTTTGAACCTCCAGTTGAGGAACGACACAAGTTACCCTCCCAACTCTTTATCAACATACCCATATGTTCCAAGCAAGCTCTTTATATCTTGCTGTTTCAGGCTTTCAGCTACTCCGAAAATGAATCTTTGGGTAATTGTGCTTATTTCAGCAACCACATTTGGGAAGATTCTAGCATTTTTTTTCTTTCTGTAGCATAAATAACACATGAATTCGAATGTTTCCACTCAACTTATGCCTCACTCCAAAACTCTGTACAAAAATTTGTCCTTTTATTTTTATCAGTGACCGATTTCATTGGACATTTGTAAGAAAATTTAGATAATCTAGATTAACATAGGGGAAATATATATATATATATATATATATATATATATATATATATATATAGGACAGCAGAACGCTACATTAGCGATGTAGCGTTCTGCTGTCATTTGGGTCACGTGGCAGCTAATCCAAAGATCGGATGCCAAGCATGATCGCTCAGGTCCATCTCCAAAAAGAAAAAATACATCATACCCACCGTCCAAAATGTGGTCAAAGTTGGAAAAAATTCAATGCACTAGGTTAATGGGGTGGAGGCCAAACTTTGACCACATATTTGAAGGGCCAAAAGAAGGTAAAAATGATTTTTTTTTTTGTAGAATCATATGCCACGTGGGTAATGGTTGCAAAATGGGGGTTTGTTTTGTGATCACATGCCATGTGATCCCGACACTAGTGTAGTGTTCAAACGCTACACCTCTAAGCCAGCTATCCATTATCCATATATATATATATATATATATATATATATATATATATATTTATATATATGCACAATGTCCATTATCAAAGGAGTTAACAAAGAAGGAGCAAATGGCCATAGGAGAGACTAGAGAGAATTCTAAGTTCTGCTTGCCCTTCGGTCAGTTTCCTTCAAATGTGTCACTTTGGAGACTTTCCCTATTAATATGTCATCACCTTTTTTTTATAGGTAAGCTGGGCTCGAACCTGCGACCTTGAGATGTGTCATCGAGAACTTAGACTGGTAGGTTAATATTCAAAATTTTCTTTTATCAAAAGACAATGAGGAAACTTCCCAATATAAATAAGGACAATTTACAACCTAGGAGACAAAACATAGAAGGACTAATGGGCAAAAGTCCATAATTGGCAACACTGCAAAAATTCAAAGGGAAGTTCTTAACCACCTTATACAAATTTGGTAGGGTAGGAGGTATTTAACTTAAAGTGGGTGATAAGGTCAATTATTCTAAAAATTTTCCAAGTGATATATTCCCTTCATCAATCATACAAATTATGCCAACCATCTTATCCCAAATAAATTAAAAATTAACTGCTGGTAAAGAACTAACTTTTTTGGTTCTCTCTTGGATAATCCGAAATACTCATACTTACTACTGAATAATTTTTACTAACTGTACAAGAAAATGTCATTGTGAATGCATGCTTCTCTATTTTCCAAGTAGCAGCCCATCATTGTTACGTCTCGGTCAAAAGATTATGCTTATCAAATGATTAGAACCTTCCAATTGGTGCACTTCAATATCGACCTTTGAGAATATATGAACAACCGTCCATTTTAGAGTCCATAAATCATATGGTTCAGATCCCCAATGAATATGATTTATGGGCACACTTCCGTTCAACATATGAGCTACCATTTTTGATGACTTGGATTGCCCAAAAACACATGCTACACGGCTCAAAAATTGAGTCGGACATACCTCTATCTGTAAAAGGGCGGTCATGTGCTATTAATAAATTTGAAAATTATTGCTTAATGGCTTATGGTAAGCATACAAGAAATTAGTTCATAAGTCGCATCGTACAATCTATGATCCGTTTTATCAAGTATGATCCATGCCAGCAATGCCAATTTACTATGGGCGAGAGATGCATAAATGATTGCACACATGGGCACTATGCATTTGTTTACAGGCTTAAAAAGTATCTTGGTGTATATGTACATTATTTGGATGAAGAGTGCAATTGCTCATACTTGCCTGCTTTGAGTATCCAATAAAAAAAGGTACAACGGATCTTGAGCTGAGAGCTGGAAAAGCTTTATGACTATGTAGGCACATGTTGTAATGCTGGACAAATAAAAAAAGAAGTAAAGATCCCAGTTTACACAACAGAATAGGGAGATTCTACTTGTAAAAAGAAATTATATGATATTGGGAAAAAATGGACTTGAATATAAAAAGGGATATCCAAAAAGGAAAAAAAATCTACAAAGAGATATGTGCCTAAAATCCATTGCTCAGAGAAAATAGGGATCACCCTCAGCTTCTTTGAGCCACCTTAATGTGCCACAATTATCACATGTTAAAGAACAAAATTATATGCATTCCATGAGCAGTCCACACACATTTATCATATAAAATGATGAAATTAGACTAATATATATATATATATATAAAAGCGGGAAATATCATGACAAGGATGCTAGAGAATCCAAAGGGTAAGGAAAATGAAAAATAATTGATGGATGCCCAAGAAATTCATAATGTGGAAGATATTGATTGATAATAAAATACTAACCACTACATTAAATGACTGGTTAAAACTTCTCATGTGATATTATAAATACCAAGACTACCGTAAAACAAAATATTGAAGATGAAGTATCTTCCAGCTTACATGTGAAATACTACAAATCAAGGCTCTAATGTCATGAATGGGTGCAAGAATAGGAGCTGTGAAAATAATGATGTAATTTCTTTTTATAACCTGGGAGTCCGGGCCTCTTAGAGCACCCGACTAATCCCAGGGGCACGTGTGTGCCTCAAGTTAGCACATGATGGGTCAGCACGGGATAGCAATCCCTAGGGTTGTCTCAAGGGGGGCATTCAAGCTCAAGTCTCCCACTTCCTGAGGCAGGTACCTGGCCAACTCACCAAATCCCTTGAGGTTTGATCAATTTTTATTTGTTTCATGGTTGAGATTTAGGAGCTCCTGTTGAATGCCCATACAATAGATATTTCCTAAACATCTTTCTATATGAATTTCCACATTTCAAAATAATACATGGATAATTAAAAAGTGCACATTTTTTAAGGCATAAATAAAGACAGAGATTAAATCTTCCACCCACATCATTTGTTGGTACAACATACCAAAATAATAGAAAAGAAAATATTCTGAGTGAGATGCGTTAAGAACATTGTCTTTAAATCACTAATCGTCCCCAGGAAAAGGTTAGCAGACGGGCTCAACAAATACAATCCTAGAATACTACGAACTCCAAGTATGCTCATAAATAACCAATAATGAAGTTGTGCGGATTTAGTTTCTAAATACTTTGAAATTTTATTTAAATAGATTACAACTAATCCCTTTCAAGGGACACGATGTCCCTTTGAAGAGACCAAAATACTTTTGTAAAGACAAACGTTGTTCAAAAACTTGACCCGTTTGACAAAAACGGTTGCAAGAAAATACTCGAATGACAATTTGAAAGGTGTTGAGTAACTCCTGTGTGAGAATCCAAAGAACCACTCTTTGGTTATGAGAAGACAAGTCTTGGAGCCTTGCATCAAGAGGAGTTCTAAGACAACCTGAGAGCATACACTAGGGTTCTAAGAATAATAACAATTATTAAAATACATTAGTTCTTGGACACGTTAAAGAATGGTATCCAACACCATATTTCGAAGAAAAATTTAAATAGATCATGGAGGCCATCATGAAAGGTTTTGAAACTATAGGATCCATAATCAACTTTTATATTAGATTCTGAAGTTAAAATTTTAACATAAAAATTAACATGTAGGTTTGAGAAATTTTGAGCCTTAGCCAAATATTTAAAATGTTCAGAATCATTGTAATCTATATATATATTTAAAATATCCAACAAAGTAACAACCTAATTTGATTTGTTCATCTTCATCATCATCATAGCCTTACCCATCTATTTGGGGTCGGCTTTGTGAGTCCTGTTTCTCCATTCATTTTTGGTTAGTGGTAGGCTCTTTGTAACCACGCAATCCTTCATATCCCTTCTTTGGCTTCCATCCAGGTCTTCATTGGTCTTCCTCTTCTACGTTCTTATGCTTGTAGAGTCTCAACCCATCGTAAAGGGTATGCTTCTGGCCTCCGATGAACATGTCCAAACCACCTCAAGGGACACCCAATAATTTGTTCCTTTATAGGTGTCGCTCTCAAATTTTCTCTTATGTACCCATTTTGTATTTTATCCTTTCTTTTTACTCCACACATCCATCTTAACATACACATCTTGGCCGCATGTACTCTATCTTCTTGTCAATTTTTTGTAGCCTAACACTCCGCACCAAATTTGATTTATTGTTCACGAAAAAAGAAAAAAAAAAAGAGAACACTAATTTACTTAATGAACTAGGAAAAATCAAATATCTAAAACAATCAACAACCAATTTGATTTGTTGACCAAAAAAAGACACTAAGTCACTTAATGAACTACAAAATATCACTTAATCTATCCAAATTACATATAGATATGAAATATGGTTGACTTCCACATATGACTTCACATAAGAACTAGTTTGGTGCATTAATTTTTAGGTACAATATAAATGTACATTTATGCTAGATATTGAAATGGTTAGGCCGTGTCTACCGGAGGGTAGAAGCAGACCCTGCATAAAGGGTTGAGACATTACAAGCACAAGGAAAACTTCACTTCACTTGTCTTCTTGATCTAAGGTTTAGAGTTAGAGACATAGGGTTTGTAAGGTGAGGTTAAGGTTAGCTTAGGTTAGAGAGAGACAGAGGTAGTCAAGAGTGGCCTAGTTAGGATTGGAATCCCTACTAGGCTACTAGTCTTTATATTGATACTGAATGACAAAACTACCCTTACAGACTTATAGCTCACACACACACACACACACACACACACACACACACACATATATATATATATATATATATATATATATATATATATATATATATATATATATATATATATATATATATATATATATATATATTCCAATACTCCCCCTCAAGCTGGTGCATAAATAATTTTCATCCAACTTCAAAAGAATGAAGTTGAGAGGAACCAAGTGCCTTAGTGAAGATATCAACTAACTGTTCTGAAGAGGATACTTAAAGAGTGTTAATGATCTCCTATGACGACCCAGACCCACACAACACGATATTGTCCGGCTTTGGGCTTAAGTGTAACACCCACCCCAACCCAATGGTTCAATTGGTCTAACTTTGACCCAAAAATCGGCCCCCGTATACCTGACTCTATGGCCTAAAAATCACTAATACACAAAATATGTGTTAGTAAATATTATGGGATATGGGTGGCAGGAATGTAATGAAATACTAAGAGCTCACTGAGATGAGTGTTGATCTGTGTAAAATAACTTAGGGAAAAGTCTAGAAAAATTAATTTAAATAAATTAATGGGTTTCCAATGACTCAATCAATTTTCATAAGTTAACTCTCCATCGTGTGACCTACACGGAGTTCGGGGCAGAAAGTAGCGGATCTACCATGATTTCACCAGAATTTTGTGCCCCATTTGGGCTATGACCTTATATTCAAAACAACCCCAATAAATCCGTAAAAAATCTGGTGCAAAGTTTAACACCCCAGCACTGTGCAAAATTTCACAGAAAAACTCCATCTGGTTTGCTGGCTAAAAATTTCAGAAAATTGGGACACAAAATTGTGTCAAGTGGCACAAAGCCTGTGACCAGATCTGACCATTGATCAGATGGCCCTAATTCCATCACGATCTGTAGGTTTTTTACCCTTATAATATAAAGAAGGAATTTAGGTAACTCCTTAAGCTTTCCAACAAGCTATTGTTTGTCCGATTCCAATATCAGCATCAACAGTTATGGGCCAAACAACAGAGACCAAAAAGAGTCGTTGTTAGACGATGGGCGTCTGTGGAACTCGGATGGACATCCATGGCTTCAAAACGGACGTCCGTGAAACTAGGACGGACATCTGTGATTTTGAGGCTTTCTGTTTTGTGCACATCGTAGACGACGGGCGTCCGTGAATAGAGGACGGACGTTCGTGAGGGTCATCCATAAATAGGCGGCTACTCGAATTTTAGGCGAAATTTTGGTACAAAAGTCATCCCATCCCAAACAAAAGTGATCCCTCACCCAACACATTCAGCCCCTTTCTTCCTCTTCTTCCTTTTTCCTTCTTCTTCCTCTAGCTTAGTTCAAGCACCATTAATGGAGGTTTGAGTTTTAAGGTTCATACACCTTTTCTAACATGGGTCTATGATCACATGCATGCACATCATGTATTTTGGGGCCTAGATCAAAACATATTGATCTCAGCTCCTAGTTCTTGCCTTGAAGTTTGAAGGAGCTAGGCTCCTAGAGCAATCACTAGCCAAGGTAGAGTTCTAAATTGATTTCTTATATTTATAGTGGGGATCCATGATTTTTGTAGAAGTTTTTGAAGAAAATTGAGAATAAATATGATCTTTGGCTTGAAAATCTGTAACATGGGTCTATGATCACATGCATGCACATCATGTAGCATGCATGGGATGTTAGATTCCATGTATGTGTTCTAAGCTTGGAAAAACAGAGAAAATCTAGGATTTTTTTTGTTATTATAGAGAAATGACTCATGCATGCTATTTTAAATAGATGTAAGATAATTAGTATTCTGATATGATATATATGATGTGTTTGATTGCATTATTGCATCATAATTTTACCCATCATAGATGGTTTTGATCTTTGTTTAGATCTATGTGCTTTAAAATTTGTAAGAAACTAGAAATTTAATTGTCTTTGATGATTGTGTTAGCTTGATCGTAGAAATAGAAGATCTAATATGAACGAGTTATGTGATCATAGAACTTATGTTAGAATTGATAATATATTATATGATGATCAGAGATTTGAATGGTATTAGATCATGCACATGATAGATGTAGGCTAATAGTTTGAATTCTGAAATTTGAGAAATACTGAATTTTTAGGTCATTTGAACATAGTATTTTATATGTAAATATATTTCTAAAAATTCTATAAAAATTCATGGTGATATATATTGAAGTCATGAATCAACATACCAAATTTCAGCTTAAAATACGAAGTAAAGTATTCGACACAAACCCAGGAGTGAGTATGTATTCTCAAATATAATGGTTCACAGTTTAGAAATTCGGGACAGACACCAACTCTGAGATCTGTATTTTCTGATCTGGACATTGACTTTTAGGCAATAACATATAGAGAAGACTCTTACAGGACTGTCTTATCTTTCCAATGATAGATAATGTGAAAATTTTCACTTAGCGAATTAAAAGTTATGGCCCAAAACCCGAGGCTGGCCAAACACTGCAGTATAGAAACTGTTGAAAATTTAGATTATCTTGTATTAGTGGTTATGATCGTTTCCGGTCGAATTTTGGACTGATTCCAACTCTGAAACGTGAAGTTTTGAGTCTTCTTTTATTGAGATTAGAATCATTCAAAGAATCCATCCCTAGAAATATTTACGGCAAAATTAATAGACCTGGGTCAGATTTAAAATCTACCCATAATCCTAGTCTAAAAAGGGTCAAGTTTTGACCCGAAACTTCGGTCAGTATGATAAAAATTGACATGTTTGATGTATTTGGGATAAAATAATTAACCTAAGACATGAAATATAATCACTTGGACGAAGTCAACATTTGGCTTGCGCTACGGTCAAATTGGCTAAGATGCAATGTTGGATGTTTGATTGAATTGGAATCTGAAATTGAACTTGAACCTGAAATTGAATTGGGAATTGAAACGGGATTTGGAATGGAATGGGATTCAAGGTTGAACATGAAGTACTCGAACTAGACCCATAATCATTGCAGAGATAGATCTCTCCTATAATCCTGCTGAATTATTTAGGAAATATCAGTCCCCAAGGGACTCTAACAGCACTTAGTGTAAACTGATTCAGGAAATCAGTATGCCTAGTGATCCTATTGCATATATAGGTTCAAAACATTAATAATGATTAATTTGATAGAAGTCAAGTACTAACTCTAGGATTCGAACTGATTGGTTCATTAATCCTTGATTGACCCCGAAACTTGATTGAATTGTTGAACCATAGCGTATTAGAATTGAACCCGAAAACTGATTGAATTATTGATTTTTGACATAGATTGAGATTGAATCTGAAGACTGATTGAATTGTTGATATTTGATATACTTTGAGATCATAAGCTGGTCTAGGGATTAAAATGACACATGACTGCTCAAAAGAATGAATTGATAATTGAATATGAATTGACGTTTGAGTAAACTGATATTTGGACCCGACTTTGATACTTGATTTAGCTAAGAATAGAAGTAGAATTGAATTGCTAAATGAAATAGAATTGATCTGACCTTTGAAATGGAAATTGAACTTTTTGTGATTAAAATGATATCTTGAAAAGTTAGTAGATTAAATCGATATTCAAAATTTAATGAAACGGAAATGATGGTTATCAAACTAAACTGATAGAAGCAGTCCGATTGAAATTAAAATTAAAATAAATTGATTTGTGTGATCATCGAATTGAACCCCTTGATTGATATTAGAAACTGTATGGAACTAATTGACCCGATAATCGAATTTGAACTGATTGACTCTTGATATTGATATTGAACCCTTTTACTACTGGTAAAAGTCTAAAAAGGGTATTGTACCTTTGATATATTTGATATGATGCCATTGTGATCATCACTCGGATGGTGCAGATACCGTTGTGACCATAACTCGGATGCTGCAGATGTGAATTTCGGTGATCATGAACAATTGATAGAACTGATTGAACTTAAAGATTGAATTCGAATCGGATATAGATGAGATTTATGCTTGAATTTGAACATGTTATAGATAGAAATTTTATTTATAATTGTACCCGATATCGATAAAATTTGTCTCTGAATTTGAAGCCGACATAGGTAGAAATTGTACTTGATCTTGATATAGATTGAATTCGAAATTACTAGTATTATGATGAGAATAATGACATGAGAATTTGGATTTATTTGTGGTCATCTAACTGAATTTTGTATCCTGCTTGATTTAACGAAACCGATACCAATTGAGGGAGTAATTGAATAGTTGATCATTGAAATATTCAATCATTGAAATATCCAATTGATCATGAATTTTTACTCATAAAAGTCAATATTTTCAAGATTGTATTAGAACTCTATTGAGCTTCATCGCTCACGGTCCTTTCATGACCAAAAATTCCAAACAGAGGGATGAAATCGCCTAGACGAGGTTGAACAAGGAAGGCCGGATCAAGATCCATGTTTTTGCAAAGAGTACATAGTGACCAAGATCTCTTTTGTGCAGAAATCACCAGCATGCAGGTGAACGGACAACATGACCCTTTGATTTGAATCCCTTTATTTTGTTACAACTTTGTACTATGTAAATCTATCATCGAAGAGTTGTTTCAAAAGTATTTGGTTTTTGAATATTGTACAGTGTTCCTTTAATTGGACTTATCGAAAATATTCCGCTTTAAGGTTTGAAACGTTTGACTAAGTTTTCTTTTCTTATTTGTAATTCCGCGATAAGGCCCTATTATGCTAGTTGAGCATTTTGAAATCTTTGAATGTTTTGATTCAAGTTAACGGTAATGGAAAATTTTTCCCAATAAATAGATTGTATCGTGAACATAAAGTATGCCACGTCGACCCGGCTCGTGGATCGAAATGTGCGGGCGCAAGAGCCACCCGTCGTACGAGGCCAAGGGCTGGGGGCGTGCCATTAAGTACCCTCCCCGGTTTTGTTCTTAGCATGGGCTTAAGTCTCCACCGAAAATGCATCATGACATGTAAGTTCCACAAGCACCTTATAGCCCAGACTCTGGACATTTGTCTATCCGAAATAGGATTATTACAATCCCTCCATCTTACAGAAGAGTTGTCCTCGACTCTGATACTTTTCTGTGACGACCCAAACCCGTACACCACGATATTGTCCGGTTCTGGGCTTAAGTCCCCTCCCCAATTTTGTTCCAGACATGGGCTTAAGTCCCCTCTCAAAATGCTTCATGACATGTAAGGTCCTCATACACCTTATAGCCCACGCTCGGTACATTTCCCCATCCGATGTGCGACTATTACATCTCCCCTGAAATTAGCAAGTTCAAAGCACAATATTTTGGTTAGTTGAAACAAGTAACCAAAATATTGAAGAAATCAACTATGTGGGAAAGACCTCCATAGATCAATTAACCATGTGGGAAAGACATCCACAAAGGTCAAGCCAAAAAGAACCAATCCTCAACAATCATAAACAATTAGAAAAGTTCCTCCAATCCAAGCTCGCTGGCTAGCAAGATCATGAACCATCAATATCATATAAAAATCTGCAACTGTTTACCACAATGACCACTGTAAGTGGGAATCATGAAAAAGTGAACTCCAATCTATTCCAATGGTACAGTTGAAAAACCCAAAATCAACCACATAACCATAAAAAAGTAGGATCGGTCCCCTGTTCGATACGCTACACAAATTTAGCATTCACTTCTCACAATCCAAAGGAAGTATAACAATGATGAAAAAAACTGTTGTAGAAATAATTGAAATCATCCATGGGCATTGAATCTGAAGCAATCACTCAAAATATTTAAAAACAGATCTCATCACACAATATTGAATGGCACAGTACTCAAGCAAAACATCATCCTAAAAACTACGTATCAATCATGGGTCGTAGAATTGATAATTAAAACCATTGAATTTATCTAGAAATAAAGATGATCAACTCTTTCTTAGTAAACTTGAATATGATGGCAAGAAGTCAATGTTCCAGAATTTTCATGAACATCATAGCAACTTTTTTTTTTAAAAAATCGAAAAAGGACCATAAAGCCTCAAATGATCTCCAAAAAATCTACAAAAATCACCAAAATAGAAAAACAAATATCTACCAACAATGGTGCTTCTCGTGGCCAAAACTAGAGATCAAATGTCTTGACCGCTTGCGGGCATCAACAAGGAAAAATACTGTCAGCATAGGTAAACCCTAGATCGTGGTGCTCTAATACCAACTTGATTTTACTTGTCTTGTTTTTTTTATAACTTAGGGTAATCCCAAGCTTACACTTGGACTAATCCTTAAGGGATGCCCTCGCCCCCACCGTGTAACAAGTATTTAACGATTTACACACCCTACCGGGCATCCTGTCATCGCAGAAGGGAGACGCCAAAGCTAGATCCCATGACCTGTTGGAAACAAACCAAAGTCCCCTACCAACTACGCCAACCCCTGGTGGGTGATTTTACTTGTCTTGTTGATATAAGATTTAGGGTTAACAAGTTAGGGTTTGTAAACTAAGGTGAGGTTAGCTTAGGTTAGAGAGAGATTTAGTTAGAATGAGTTAGGATTGAAATCCCTACTGGCCTTTATATAAAGGGTAGCAGTATTTTCAATCGAAGATCCTACATTCACTACCAGTGTTTGTGCCTGTTAAAACCATTGATTGCCTTTAATCAGACGATGGAGATCATTTTTTTTCCCAATCTTCCACGCAATAGATTTTGAGATCATGGCCCACCCACGATGGTTAGATTTGATTCCATGTGGCACACAACCCCAAAAGTGACCGTGATCATGGGCATACCATGAGAAGGGTTCTTGGGTCACTTTTAGGGATGTGTTCCATGTCGAATCAACATTTGCCTGTCTGATCGGTGGATCGTGATCTCAAGATCTAATGTATGGAAGATTGGGACGAAAAACATTCTTCATCATCTGATTCAAGACAGTCGACGTTTTTAACAGGTGAAAACAGGTTGCGAATGTAGAATCACGGTTGTAAATAACACCTACTCTTATACAAATGCCTAATAACAAGATTGCCCTTACGGTACGCACACACCCAACATTGTGACTAACATACCAATATTACATATATACACACCTATATCCCAATAGAAAATAGGAGAAAAGGAAGATCACTAAAGACCTGGGAGAAATAGGACTCGCAAAGTCGACCCCAAATAGCTGGGATAATGTTATGATGATGTTGCTGATAATTGTAGTACTATACATCTATATCTTGATTATTGCATGGGAGTTAAGCGTCTAATTTTTTTGCACATTATTTTTTAAAAATTGGCAACCACACTATTTACATTTATCTATGTAGAGCCCACATTCGTTGACTCTTTTCATAAATAACATAAATGACCAACTTTTCAATTGTATGAATCAAGGAGTCAAAGCGGGTATCGGTATCGGATATCGGTCCATAGAGGACTGATACGTATCGGTGGGTACCGATATGTATACGGTATATTTATTTTAAAATAAAAATAAAAGAACGTTGCCGATTGCCCTATTTAAAATGTGTAGCACGAAAGCCGATACGGATGCTCTGCATCTGATATGTACCCAAGTTTTAAAATGAAAAAAAGAAAAGATAATATTCATTTTGACATGACAGGCTGACAGCGCAGAAAAAGCAGGCGACTGACCCATTTTGCTACTACTAACGGGTACCTCTGTTCGCGCCCACCTATTCATTGAAAGCGCCCACGTCCAAGGTACCTTGAAAACCGTTGATGGTGTTGGATCAGATGATGGAGGTCGCTTTTCACCCCGATCTTCCACATAATAGATCTTGAGATCATGGATCACCTATTAGACGGTAAGTTATTGATTCCACGTATCACAAATCCCCAAAAAAGGCCTTAAAATCACGTTTAAGTGTGACATGTGCCATATGATTCAAGGGCCATTTTTTGGGGAATTGTGACAAAATAAATCAAACACTAACCATCTAATAGGTGCGACAAGCTCTCAAGATCTATTTTGTGAAAAATCTGGGTGAAATACAACCTCCATCATATGATCCGATGCAATCAATGGTGGTTAAAGGGTCAGAGATGTGGGCGCTTTGTGTAAACAGGTGGGTGCGCCTTGTCCTCTAATGTATGCGCTGGCTGGAGACTTCTGGGGACTGTCGTGTCATTATGACAGCACAGTAAAAGCAGAAAAAAATCAAAAAATGCATGCGAATATCACCATTTTCATCTAGTACCGTACAGATGATATCTCATTTTTTATTTATTTGCTAATATACGGGTTGTAGCTGCTCTTTTAAAGGAAGAAAATCATCCACAAAAAATCAAGGATGGAATTCATTCCTTCTAAGTATGATTGAAGTGATCGCATCAATCTTTCACTCTGCAAAAATATAAATACCTGAAGACTGGTGCTTAGGGTCATGATGGATTAGCCGTGCGTGGTGCTTAGGATCGGCGACTGGATCTGCTGTAGGTGTCGCAATGTCAATTTCCGGCGTCGGTCAACGTGCCATCGACGTGGCTGTGACGCCTCCCGCTCGCAAGGGAAATTTGTTGCATCCGCAGACGATCGAATTCCAGTTTCGAGGAATGAGAGGCAGACGGTGCTCGGCGGGTCGCAGATATGTGATATTAAGGAGGGTGGTCGATTGCCACTAGGAAGAACAGACCGCTCTCTCTGCCCTCGTTGGATCCTATTTTCAACCCACCAGACTTATTTGCCAGTGGGGTGGGTCGGGAGCCAAGTCTAGCGCCTCTCAGGGGGCCTGTGAGGATGGATAAGTCGGAAGGCTCCGGGGTTCTCGAAGTAGTTTCTCCCCACATTCGATCTCTAGCCGTTAACTTGAGACTTTATTGGGTGGTCATGGATACTAACAGTGATACACTAGCTCTTTACAACATCCACAGATGGATTAACTACAATTGGAGTTTTTCAAAAAGGCCCATGGTCTCTTCTATTTCCCCTGCTTCGTTCCTCTTGCGCTTCGGGTCGGAGAAGGAGGCCGCTGCGGTATGTCTCAAAAAGAGTTTCTTCATTGACGGTTGCCCGACGGTTTGCCGTTGGTGGGAACCTCGCGTGGGAGAGGTTCAATTTTGCGAAGAGGAGGAGAGGGTGTGGCTAAACATCTTCGGTCTCCCGCTCCACGCGTGGTCCCCGGAGGTGTTCCGGTGGATCGGACACCAATGCGGTCGCTTTATCCGGGTCGATCGGCGATTGGCGGACCTCTGGTTCACCTCCCATGTTCGTATCCTGGTGGCGGTCGAGAGGATTGATACGGTTCCTCGCGTCGTCGAAGTACGGATTGATGGCCGCTGCTGCCAGCTCTTGGTAGAGCTCGCCCGGCTGGGGAGGGCTATTGTCGAGGATCTACCGGTCGACGACTTGGGCATGTTCATCTCTCCGACCTCGCCGACGGAGGACAGAGCCGGTTTCGCTCTTTCGGTCTCGGCAAAGGGTTTGGAGGAGGTGTTAGGCGGTGCGAAGTTGGTCGGGGCTCCGAGGAGGTTTCTGATGGTCTGGCGTTGCTTGGTGCTCCCTTGAGGGTTTCGAGGAGGTTTCTGATGGTCTGCCGCCGGTCGGTGCTCCGAACGACACGTTTTCGGCCTCGGGGCGATCTACGGTCTTGATCGAATCGTACTACGACCCTATTTTCGTACACTTGCAACAACTGAGGGTAGGTAAGGAAAGGGGTCTGACTGCGGTGTCGGACAAGGAAGGAGATCGTACTTGGGATCCGATGGTGCTCGAAATGGTCGGCCTTCCTGCGAGGTCTGCTTCCACTGGTTGCTTAAAGCCTGCGAAGGTGTACATTAGAAGGAGAAGACCGACGCTGTGGCATCGAGGAGCGGGAAAGTATAAGAAGGTGACACGTGGACTGACACCAGAAGAACCTGGAAGGTCTCCGTATACGGAGAGGGGTTTTGACTGCGGGGGCTTGCGTGGGAGGGTATTTAAACAGGTTATGGGGAGTGGGACGCGTGGCGAGGACACGTGGCCTCCACTGACTTCGATGGCTAGCGGGTCCGACGCGGGCTACCAGAGGAAGGTTTTCGCTAGGCGGGTCGTACGGTCTATTCAAGGCCCGGTGGGGGTTTCATGGGGTGGGGCGTTTCGACCTTTTAGAACGGGCCAGCTGAGTGGGCCTACTGGCAACCCGATCCGGACCGGGTTACTGAGATCTAGTCCTCGCCCTTGGACAAACCCGGGAATGCTGGTTTTTTCCCAGATTGTTGCTGAGGGGGATAGACCATCTGTAGGATTTGACGAGTCGCTGAAGCGGGATGGGTCTACCGGGAGTTTCTCAGACCACCTTCAGAGGCGCAGAGACTCAGCTGGGGAGGGCGAGTTGGTCGTCTATGATGAGGAAGAGGTGGGGTATACAGGGACCGAAAGTGGTCTTTGCATATGGGGGGCGTACAACACGGAAACGACGACCCAAGGTGTCTAACGATGGATGGAATGCAAAGTCTACCTCTTCCTCATCAATTTGAGTGTGGCGACGGCCTGGATTCAGAATTGGTGGTGGAGATAGATCGGCTGATCGAGGTTGGGCGTAACCTCGGGATGACCTTCAAGGGTTCTCAGGCAGAGCTTCGGGAGGTGTTCCGATCGATTATTACTAGCCGACAGTCTTGTAAGCGCAAGCGACGGGGCGGATCGCGGGAGTTGGCTCGTCTTCACTGGGGTATGTCGAATGGGAGGGGAGTTTTTGACTGGTAGGTCTCGGTTTGGGAGGGTGCTAATTAGTTTCCTTATGAAGATGTTATCTTGGAATGTTAGAGGCATTAGTGATCTATTTGAAGCGGTCGCTCTAAGAAACCAAGTGGGGAAGTTGTGATGAAAGGAAGGTTACATCGATTTGGGGGGGGGGGGGGGACTTGGGACTGGATCGGTATTGACTCTATTGGCGCATCTGGTGGGATACTGGTTGCTTGGTCGTCAGGTTTGTTCGATAAGGTGGATGAGGAATTGGGGTTTTTCGCCCTGTGGTCCAGGACAAAGGATCGAGGAAAGTTTGGAGTTTTTATGGTATTTATGGACCAAAGGTTTAATCGAGAGGGGGAGTTTTGGTTTGAAATGAACGCTTTGGCGGGTCGATGGGATTTCCCAATTTGCTTCGCGGGAAATTGCAATGCCATTCGGTGGGACTTCGAGAAGCAGGGGGGTCCGGCCAACCTTCGGGTCATGCGAGATTTCAACTCCTTCATTGCGGACTGGGGTCTGATTGACATACCGTTGATGGGGGCCAGATTTACGTGGTCTAGTTTACAGGACTCGCCGTCTCTCAGCCGGTTGGATAGGTTTCTTTGCACTACCGAGTGGTTCGAGTGCTTTCCGGGTGCCAGATTGGAAGTTTTTGCGCGTGCCATTTCGGATCACCGGCCTATTGTTCTTACTTGTGAGACCCGGGGAAGGGGACCGTCCCCTTTCCAATTTGAGAATATGTGGTTGTTGGACGACGCTTTTCGGGAGAAGGTTAGGGGGTGGTGGGCGGAACCGGTGCCCGATGGGACGGTTGCCTATCGTTTTATCAATAAGCTGCGACGGGCGAAGGATAGAATCAAGACGTGGAATAGGGAGGTGTATGGGATGGTGCACGTTCGAAAAGAGGAGTTGCTATTGAAGTTGAAGGGGTTTGATAACTTGGAGGAAATCAGAACTCTCACGACGGAGGAGAGGGAGGCTAGAATGCAAGCTAAGGCGGAGTTCAATGAGAGATGTAGGGCTGAGGAACTTTGTTGGATGCAGAAAGCGAAGGCTAGGTGGTTCAAAGAGGGGGACGCCAATACGAAGTATTTCCATGCGGTTGCTAATGGCCGCAACAAAGCAAAGTACTTGGGGAACATTATAGTGGATGGAGTGGCGTACTCGGGACACGAGGAGGTGCGGGATAGTATTGTGGATTTTTATGAACGATTGTACACGGATGAGGGGCGTCCGAGGCCTAGTTTGGACGAGCTTCAGTTTGCGTCTATCTCCGACGAGGTTAGTAGGGGGTTGGAAAGCTCATTTACGGAAGAGGAAGTGTGGACCGCAATCAGGAGTGGTGGGAGCAATAAATCACCGGGGCCAGATGGGTTTACTATGGAATTTTATCGCGCGTTCTGGGAGTGTATTAAGGCGGATCTGATGGAGGTTTTTCACGACTTTCACTCTTCGGGTTTTATTGGGAGAGCTCTAAATTCTACATTTATTACCCTCATCCCCAAGATTCATGGGGCCGAAAACATCTCCGATTACCGTCCGATTAGTCTGATCAATTGCGCTTACAAGATTATCGCGAAGGTGCTGGCTAATAGACTTAAGTGGGTAATGGGCTCTATCATCTCCGACTATCAGGGGGCTTATGTCCGTGGGAGGCAGCTGACGGACCTTGTGATAGTTGCTAACGAGACCATCCATTCGGCCTATGCTCTTCGTAGGCCGGTTGTGGTCTGGAAGGTGGACATGGAGAAGGCTTATGACCGGGTTAGTTGAGAGTGTTTAGACTATATGCTTAGAAGGTTAGGTTTTGGTGCTACTTGGAGGAAATGGATGCGCGGGTGCTTTTCTTCCGCATGGTTCTCGGTAATGATTAATGGGACTGCGGCGGGGTATTTCAAGAGTTCAAGGGGCCTCAGGCAGGGTGATCCGTTATCCCCCTTTCTTTTCAATATGGTGGGGGAGACTTTATCTGGATTGATCTGGCGGGCTCGGGGATTGGGTATGCTTACTGGCATCAGAGTTGGCGACCAGGGGAGGTTTATTACGCACCTTCAGTATGCGGACGATACGATTTTGTTTGGGAAGGCTGATGGGACGGAATTAAGTGTAATGGCTGATGTGCTCTCAGTGTACGAGGCGGTGTCGGGCCAACAGGTTAATCTCCTCAAATCCACAATATCGGGTATAAGGGTGGAGAATCAGGTGCTGACTTCCTTGGCTGGTTTGGTTGGGTGCCGCATAGAGGGGTTGCCCATCAGATACTTGGGCATGCCGCTTGGGATCAGAAAGCCCACATGCCGTGATTGGCTACCGGTTGTGCAGAGATTTGAGCTACGATTGTCGGCTTGGAAAGGCAGGCTGCTCAGTACTGGGGGGAGGTTGGTCTTGGTTAAGGCGGTGCTCTCTTCGATCCCCATCTTCTGCTTCTCCATGTATAGGTGCCCCGCTAGAATTATTGATAGATTGGAACGCATTCAAAGGTCGTTTTTGCGGGATGGTGCTGGTCTGAATAGGCGGGTTCACCTAGTCAATTGGGACACTTGCCAGCTGCCAATCGCTAACGGATGGTTGGGGATTCGGAGTCTCAGGATAACAAATTTGGCGATGCTCGGGAAGTGGATTTGGAGAGCGGAAAGGGTGGAGGAGAGAGGTTGCCTCTGGTGGGTGGTCTTGTGCGACAAGTATGGCCTTTCAGGGGGGAGTTGGGGGATAGAAGTGTCTACCCACAGGAATACTTCGTCGTGGTGGAGAGATATCTCACGTACCTGGGAGATGTGGGCAAGAGGGGTGCGATACAGCTGGGGTTGTGGGTCCCGTATTCGTTTCTAGGAAGACTCGTGGTTGGATGTGAGTCCGCTCAGAGTTACGTTCCCGGCAATCTACACCCTTTCGTTGAATCAGGGTGGTATGATTGATGAATTTGTGAGCTTTGTCAGTGATAGATGTACCTGGGATGTGGTCCTCAGAAGACGTCTTAGGGACGGTGAGAGGGCGAACTATGAGGAGTTGTTGAGTAGGCTTCACGCGGCTCAACGGAACCCTCTAAGGGCTGATCAGAGAATTTGGGACTTGAGCCGGGGGGAGAAGTTTGGTGTCAAAGCCTTATATCGATGGGCATCGCCACGGTAGATGGGGTAGATGGTTATGGAAGGAACCTTTTCCTCTCAAGATCAGATTTTTCATTTGGACTGTTTGTAAGGACAAAATTCTTACCAGGGACCAGTTGATTCGGAGGGGAATCGATGTCCCTACGGCTTGTGCTATGTGTTCTGACGGGGTGGAGTCCACTGCTCATCTCCTCCTTCATTGTCGTGTGGCTTTCGAGGTATGGGGAGCCATTCTTAGAGCCTTCGGGGTATCCTGGGTCATGCCTCAGTCACCGTATGCATTCATGCTGACACAGGGAAGGGAGACATTAGGGGAGCTTGGATGGCAGCGATGTTCGCCGCTTTCTGGTGCATTTGGTGTGAGAGGAATCGCAGAGTCTTCGAAGGTAAAACCAAACCTGTCGAAATGGTTATTAGGGCGGTCTTGGAGCTCGTTACCTTATGGGGAGAACGTGGTGCTCAGGGGGACCGAACCGTTATTTTCCCTTGGGAGCCGGGCTAAGGGGGCCTGTTTGGCCGCTAGATGTGGGTTGTGGGTAGCGTTTGTTGTCCTTAGTCTTTGGTCTTATGTTTCTGATCTATGTTGTGATTGTATACGGTTTCAGCGCCTTGCTAGTTTTTATATAATCTTCTATTACTGATAAAAAAAAATAAGAAAAAGCATGTGAGTTAATAGGAGAATTAATTGTTTTTGGCGCGATACCTATACGTATTGGGCCGATATGCATTGGTTGGCCAGAAAGCCGATATGTATCGGTATCGGCCGATATTTGATTCCTTGGTATGAATTACCACTCCTAAGGAGTGGCATTGTGGCACAAAACATAAGGAAACACATTCCTTGACGAGAGGATCCACCTACCATGCATAACATGCTCCTGACTAGTAGATTCATGGTCCTAGAGTGGCTTCACCATCCTAAGGTAACTCTCCTTGCTTCCAAAATGAAGCTCAAAGGATAGGTATTAGACGCAGTTTACAAGGTCAATCATACATAAAAAAGAAATTTAATTGCTTCCCTATCCGATCAATTGATGTATACATAATGTGGAGAACAAAAACAAATGATGATTTAAGGAGTGGCTAATCGCATCATATAGGTCCCCTAAAACTGGTATTTTGTATATGATGGCTGATGCATTCACAATATAACATAAAAACTGCCCTGGAGAAGACAAGTAACGTGCTGATATTGGTAATAGACGTTACCAATTATGTAGCAGCAGATAATTTGGAAAAGCTAGAAAGAATTACCTGCCAAAACATATCAACAGAACTATCCAAATGAACGTAGCTATCCAAGTTGTTTCTTTATAGGCAACCCAAACCTGATAGGGTAAATGTGTAAACAAAGCATATAAGAATTTATGTTCTAAGTAAAATATAAAAAAATTATAATCGAACCCTTAACAAAACCTGAGATAGTTTTAACAAAAGATTAAATTCTTGTGACAAAGATAATGGTGAAAGAATCAAAATATCAAACTACCAATTACTGGACAATAATGAAACTTTGTACATAAAAAAAAAATGCATAAATTACGTGGTTTACATGTACAATTACGCTTAGAGAATATTGTAATGGGTAAAGAATCAGACTACTAATTACTATTTAGTAGACACTATTAAAGATTTTTTACACATACACAAAAATGCATGTTGTGTACGGTTTATACATAAAATGGTAGGCAGCCTTACCCCCATTTTGGAGAGAGTGATTCGAAGACTCGAACCCATGACCTAATGCTTCGTTTATGGTTTATACATAATGCATACAAACAAATGACCACATAGTAAAATGAGAAAATCCCACACACAATGACCAAATAAACGGTAATGGTTCATGTTGATTGTGGGAGGGCAGCTGACAGTTGTTGGTTCCCTTCCCAACTGAGCAACAGTGACAGTTGCTGATGTTAACCAAGTTACAAAGGGACCAGAAATCACAGTTCAGTACATTACTACATTATGAAATGTGACTTGAGAATTGTCATATAGCAATTATTAACTAATTATTCATTAGTAATCCCTCGATGAATGGTTAATTAATGATTGATGACTATGAATTGCAATTATGAATGATGAATTGTGAACAATAAATATAAGACCTGTCAGCCTTTGACATAGAAATGAAAGACCTGTCAGTCGCTGCCCAAGTAATAATGTAGGTTGTGTTTGGGATTGCTCTTTGGAGGCAAATAGCAGCTCTCTGCTCTGGCGCAGAGCACTTTAGTATAGGATTGTGTTTGGTTGTAAGTGCTCTTAACTCTTTCGGAGAGTGAAAGAGCTGAATTTGAGTCTCTTTAAAAGAGCAATTTAAACCTGCTCTTTTAAGTGGGCTGCTCTTTGCCTCCAAAGAGCAATCCCAAACACCAGTAGTCTCTAGCAAAATTACGAACGATAGCAATAGGACATCTTACACCTCTAAACCCCATGCCACCTTCCACCAAAAAATATAACTCTAGGAGAAAAATATCCTCCAAAACCTTTTTGGGCAAGTTCACTGGATAAGCAGATGACGACAAAGGAAACCATAAAAAAAGAATTAGCGGAAAAAATCCATTTCTTTACTTCCATATTCTTTTATCCATCCCTTCAATGTTTGGCATCCTAATAGTAATTTTCATAAGAATGCTGGTAAAGACCTCCATTTCCTCGTCCCTCAAATTGCACTGAACCCTCCAAGATGGCTCCCCATGTCAGCGACTGTGCTGTCCGGACTTTCAGACAAACCATAAATGGGACCAGAAGCCTCACAATGAGCCAGACCATCACCCCAGACACCATGCCAACAGCTGATTCTGCCTTGTCTCCCAACACAGAATTTATGCTTTGATAAAAAAGACCTTTGACTACACGTAAGCTGGGATTGAACCTGCGACCTACAGGTTGAATTATTGACAACCTTCCATTAGACTACAGGCTCAACCCCATCCTTAGGGACTATATATAGACTCAATCCATACGATATGCTCCATGCATCACAACCACTCGACGTACACGATCTCCAAAAGGCAGATAGAACCGGATGCATCTTGATGTTGGACATCTAATACCAACTATGTGGATTAAAACTCACATCCACCAAATACTCCCTATTTGGTTAATTCACTATTTGAGTCTAAATAGATCACAGTAGATATTCATCTCAACTGTTCGCTTTACATGTATTTCAATGTTCTTGATATCACACTATTAGAATTGTTCCTTAAATATGGATTTTTTGTGTGTGTGCTGCCATGATTCCATCTTCATATGGGGTCTTTTCCCTCCGGACGATCTAGATAGGTATATGGATAGAACGCTCAATTCCATGCGTGACATCGTCTTTGAGTTTATATTATTTGTTTGAGCCTTAGCACAAAGAGACTATGCTTCAGTCACCTTTACTAGTCATGGAATGACAGGCATCAATCCTGGTCGTCAACATATAAGGCATCCATCTGGATTATTTGTTTGAGCCTTAACACAGAGATTATGCTTCATTCACGCTGGAGAGTTAACCAGGTCATTGATCCTGTATGCATGAAAATGATTGGCACCACATTGTGCCATGTGGTGCATCAGTCGAGTGTCTAGATCGGAAGATCCAAACAGTGCATTGAAAAATCATCTACAACATGTGATTTGTGTCTATAGCATATTGTTTGATGTGTATAGGTGGGTTTTCATGTATTTGTAGGTGTGTAAGTATTAGTGCTCCATGTGGTATCCTCTTCATGCAAGTAGTGTAAAAACTAATGGTAAAAAAGGGTGTGAAGAGAACTTTATCTCACAACCCTAATTTCTTCGCCTCTTTTCTCTTTCTTCTTCCTCTTCTCCTAACCCTAATTTAACCTAACCTTAACATTATTAAATCACCCTCATACAAACTAATTTGGTATCAAAGCCAGGTTCGCTGGATATACAGGTTGCCGACGTCATCATTCATGTGTTCATGTCAGCATGACATCATGCTGACGTCAATAAGGTCAAAATGTTTGACCATAAAAATGCAACTTTTTTACATAGTTGCGATCGTAGTCACCTCTAGAACAATGTTCTCTTGGAGTTCTCTCTTAATGGAGTTTCGAAGCTAGTGTATGAAAATCTTGGATTCACATATTTCTGTGCAATCCTCACATGTGCCTTCAATAGAGTAGGGGTTTTTGCTTGGGGCTGGATCGGATTCATACCAGCAACCTTTTGGTTATAGTCTCATTCCATTTGATTAAGATTTGAAGTTGATTTCATATTTTTTTCTGATTTCAGCTTCTCAACCAGTTCATGATTCCCTGTGTCTCTGATCTTGTGGTACCTGCACAATGGGATGTATTGAATGTATTTGGATCAGAATTTTGTTCCCAATCATTTGAAATTGGTCTCGTCTCTTTTAGATCTGCTCAATTTAGTGTGAAGGGGTTCCCTTGTTTCTCACATGGTTTCAAGTATAACATCAACATATGTTGTTGTTGTGGGGGTTCTCTACGGTACACATGATCTTTACAAAGTTTTGTGTGTTGCCTGCAACATCAATAGTGATTCATGGTAGCTTATTCTCACTGATTCATGGTTATGTTTAGTGTTTTTCAGGTGTTGGCTGAATTGGATAACAAGGCATAAAAGGAAGCTGATCTGTAAGGATATTGTTGCAGTTGTTGGCTAAGTAGTTCTTGTTATCTGTGACGTTTGGGAGCTCCGTAGTGCTGGTTAGTGTTGCTTGTTGTAAGCTGTAGTGGTGTAGCAGTACTTATCAACATTTTCCTGTTGACGGTGCAGCCTGTGTAGCCTCCTACTGTAGCTTTTATAATGGAAGAATTGAAGGCATACGTGTCTGGTATCCCTTCCAAAGATCAAAGGTTAATGTTGTTGCCTTCCCACCATAGTCACAAAAATGGAGTTCGCGAATAAAACAGCAAGGGAAAATTTTGGAAAAAAAAGGGAAGTACGGGAAAACAAAGGGAAAAAAGCAGGGTATGGGAAGAATATGTCAATGGAAAAATCAGAAAAATGGAATAAATATAAAAATTAATAATAAATATATATTATAATTTTAAAAAGATATAAAAATATTTAATTAAACCTTTTTTTTCTACATAAAATGCATTTTAGACGAAAAATGTATAAAACACGTTTTAAACGGAAAAAATGTGATTTATATGCTTTTCCTTCTAAAACAGCTTTTTATACGTTCTTGGTAAAAAAACACGTTTTATACGCGTTTTTTTCAAGAAAACGGAGTTTTTTGTGAGCGTGCTTCCAACTTATTTGGCTGAGACAGGTATTGCTGGATCTGCTCATGTTTCCATGTCCACTCAGACTCCATCAATGATTCATTCTGGAGCAACTGATCACAGGTCCGATATATCCTCTCTTTTTTATTCTGGTCTTCATTGTCAAATCAGTGTAATGTTCGTAATGCCAGCGGATCTCTTTTTCCTGTAGCTGGGAAGGGAGAGCTCAGGTAAATGAATTACCTTTATATTCCAAACATGCTCATTAACCTTATGAGCATGTTTGGCCAAAATCTCAATTGTGTGTGACCTTTTTCACTTCTCATTTTGTTTCAAGACTTGTCGAGGGGGAAGATTTTCTATCATGGTTGTGAGGAGAGGGGCTCTACTTATTTGATACCAAAGGGGGTGAAGAATACCCACACTGCTTCAGTAGCTGCCACATCCTTAGAAACTGTAAATATCTGGCATTTATGATTGGGTCACCTCCCCGTGCCTAGATTACGTGCATTGTTCCCACATCAATTTTGTTTGTTTGATGACACCAACTTTAAATGTGAGGTATGTCAGTCGTCTAAATACCGTAGAACTTTGTATCCTGTGAGTCAGCCGGAGTCCTACTCCTTTTCACCTTCTCCACTCTGATTGGGGGAGGGCATCTCCCACTACTTCTATTTCTGGATACAGGATTGTCCTTTATTAATTATTGCACATGCCTCATAATGTTACACTAATGAAAACAAAAGATGAAGATTCCATTTTTCCTGGAGTCTTTCAATGCTTGTGCTTTGGCCAAGTACCCAAGAATCGTAGTGATAAGTAGGTACCTAAATCTATTTGATGTGGCTTTAATGTCTTTATCAGGAATCCCCAATCTCAAAAGGGATACAAATGTTAAGATCCTATGCCTGGTAGACAGTTTGGGCCTATGGATGCTTCCTTCGTTCAGTCCACACAGTTCTTTGCTTCCATGAGTCCTCAGTGCCCTCTTAAGGTGGGAAATAGTCGAAGTCAAGAGAGAACGCTGCATTGTCATCTCCTATGCATGAGACATCATCTGAGATTGAAGAACAATGTGTAAAAAGAACAGATGAAGGTGTACAAGTTAATGGGACCAATGATGTGCAAGTAAATATGAAAAAACATGTTGAAGCTGATGTTCCAGCAGACGTACAAAACAAACAGGCACAAGAGAAAGGAACGTTTGGAAGAGTCTTCCCTCCCAGGACATGGAAGATGAATAAGCCACTCTCTCTCAAATCAGGGACCAAACTGTTGGTATATATGTCCATGGTGCCTTCATCAATAAATAAATATATTTTTTATTAATGTGGCTAGGTTTGGCCAGTTGCATGCCCTGAAGCACCAGGGATTTTTCAAAGTTTCCGATGGGGGTGGGGGGGAAGGCATCGCCCTACGTGGATCCACCGGTGGATTGGACGCTATATTATAAAGAGTACAGTTAATTTTCAGTAACATTGTCTCAATGGTAAATAAAATGTCCATAATTTTAACAGGATAACTCTGCCAAGTGCAATCTGTGCTAATATAAAAGTATGTAGCTTTTTATATGTACAAAGACTTGACTTTCCAAAAGTGATTTAGGGTTAGGATTTGGTATGGAGGAAGGAGGAAGAAGAAGAAGAGAGAGAGATAGAAAGAGACAGAGATATAGGGATAGAATAGCTTAGTAAGGGTTAGGGAAACCCTACCAGCCTTTTATACTAATAAGGGTAATTACAACTCACACCCCATAAGTGGCACACACATAAGTGTAATTACAACTCAAACCCGTATATAGTACATGCACCCCATAAGTGGCACACACATAAACTGCTATCTACACACCAATGCAAAGAATATTAATTATAAACTTTTGACCAACAGGCATAAAGTAATTATGAACATACCGCAATTGCAACAACGTTAACATAAAAATCAACCAGCGTTGCAACCATCCACCTGAAAATGTTTCAATAATAGAGATTTAAAATTCAATATACTTATACAGACATACAATAAAACCACTTGCATGAAAAGAAATTGGATGAATAGGAACCTTTACAGATATGGGAATGCCTGCCTGAATTTTAGCCCAAATGGCATATCTTTATAGAATCCAATTCATCAAAGTAGTAGCTCATATAGCAAGCTACCATAGACCCAAAGATTGCACTCATTAGAAGATTTGAACCATACAATCTATGCACACTAATATGAATGGCAGTGCATATTTTTCAACAATAAGTATTGAGGTGCACCAATCGGATGGTTCCAAAGCCCTTACAGGCCTGATTATTGGGCTGAGACGTGCAGATGATGGCTGCCAGTTTGATTAATTGGATTAACCAAAATAGTGCACCACATAACGTAAATGTGGGCTGTCCATGCACCTAATCTGTGCGCATGCAGTTCGAAGAGTCAGTCTCAAAGAAATTGGATGTCCACTCTTTTTTTTCAGAGACTAGTGACAGTATTGAACATAATTGTGACTTTACACCTGTACTTTTTGAGGACGATTACATACAAGTGGCATACAATTAATCTTTGAGGGTAAAACAGGTAAAAATCAACACAATAATTGATGACTTTGAATCTTTGCCAGCAGCAAGCAAAAATTTCAAGATTTACAATAGAGTTGAGGATGAAAAACTGCTCAACCAACCCAAAGGACCCATCAATTGGTCATAGATTCCCAAATAATATGATAGATCTGGTGGGTGACCTTAAACTCCCTCAAAAATCTATTTTCTTGTGTGTTTATAACTCAAGTACTTTTTTAGAGGTGTATGAACATGGAAACTATATTTTAGCATTACAATGTTAAGCGGTGTGTTGCAAGGAACCAATGTTTGATTGTCTTATGTTGCTCATCATCACAGCCTTATCCCATCTATTTGGGGTCGGCTTTGCAAGCCCTATTTCTCCACGCATTTCTGGATCAGCGCTAAGTCCAACTTCTCCACTTGTATGCGAGTCCGATTTCTCCAATGAAAATTAAACATATTAGGCAGTCAATTTTTGCATTCCCACTTTCAGGTTAAATGGAACTCCATGTCAAAATTTGAGCTATATATTAATTAGAATAATAAATTGACATTCCATATTTTCCAAAAAGATTAAACCGGGGATGCTATAAAAGTCACAAGAACAAGTAGTTGTTGAATTTTGTAATGGCAAAGTGGAATTAGTTAAACTCCATTTTCCAGCTTGAGGACTGTTACAATGTACCAATCTGTTCTAGTAACTATCATACGTAAGCCATTAACAAAGACAAAATAGGTAGCAGTTAATATGACGACTAGAAGTCAACCCGACTTATTACCGATTAATCGGCCAAGTCGCGACTCGGCCGAATAATTGGCGATGTTTGTGATGGGATTTTCTTACTTTTTTTTTTCACTTATACTGAAAGGGGAAAAAATCCTCTAGGGCTCGTTTGAGTGATTCTGAGCTTTTCCTAGAAACGCTCAGAATCATATCTTCTCAAAATCATTCTAATTTTGAGCTTACTCAGATTCCTAGCCTTTCTGAGATGTGTCCTTGAGTTTAGTCAAATTCCTGTTCAGAGCTGTCCCAGAAAACTCAGATTTATGTGTTCTTGAGTTTTGACTTTCCTGGTTTAGAGGGGTATTTTGGCTTTAGATTCCCGAGCTCAGAATTTGAGCATTTTTTAGTGTTTTGCTAGGAATTATTGTCGCTTTCATTCAGAAAAGCTTAGAAAACACAGGTTTCCAGAAAAACTCTCAAACACAAGAAAGGCCCGAAAAGTCCTCAGAAACATGAGTTTCTGAGTCAACTCAGATTCGAGCCTTTCTACTCTCTCGGACGATCCCTTAGGTTTTGTACTATTTTGTTCATAAAAAATCTTTAGGTTTTGCCTATTTTGCACTATTGTGTTCATTAATATATATATATATATATATATATATATATATATATATATATATATATATATATATATATATATATATATATTTAATCTCCCTGATTTTTTTTCCGATTTTAAGTTTTAACCGACTTTGGCTGATTTAGAAGAGGATTGGGGTTTGTGAGATGTTATTAGATGTTGGTTTAGGGTTAAGGCTGTGTTGAATCTATTTCATCTCACTAGTAATTATATTAAGCTATATAGAAAAGATACATGCACACCCATTTTACTCAACACACACCATACATATAATTCTAATATCAATATTCCTAACACCCCCCCTCAAGTTGGAGCATGCATATTGACCATGCCCAGCATGACAACAACATCACTAAGTGTGCTAGGCCCAACGGCCTTAGTCAAAATATTTGCAAGTTGTTGAGAGGATGTAACATCAATCAGAATAAGAGTCTTGTCCCATACTTTCTCAATCAATCTCAATGTGTTTGGTCCTCTCATGAAGAACAAAATCAGAAGCAATCTTCTCTGCTACCTCATTGTCACAATGGAGGGGAACAAAGTCTAAAATAGGATAGCCAAGTTTAGATAAAAGGGAGCGCAGCCACAAGACTTCACAGGTACCATATGCTAGGGCCTGGTACTCAACTTCTGCTCTGGATTTAGACACCACCACCTGCTTCTTACTTTTCCAGGCAACCAGGTTGCCTCCCAAGCCGGTTTTGTGAGGTTGAGTTAGGCTCATGAAATTCTACATGGTATCAAAGCCATTGAAGAAGATGATCTCAAAACAAAAAAGAAATTATCACGATGGAGGTCTCAAAGACCATCAGCCAAGAGATCGATCGGAAATGAAAAACCAATCATAGCACCAGTGTCCGGCAGATTTCAAGTCAAAGGATGACTTGGCTGACGCCAGTCTGGCGTCATCATGACATCAACACGAAGTCAGCGGCGAGGATGCGAAGGCATTTGGCTTTGATACCAAGAAGAGGACTAGGGTTTTGTGAGATGTTATTAGATGTTGGTTTAGTGTTAAGTTTGTGTGAAAGAGAGAGACGAGAGAGAAAAAGAAGTGAGGAGAAGGCTTCGTGAATCTATTTCATCTCACTAGCAATTATATTAAGCTATATAGAAAAGATACATGCACACCCATCTTACTCAACACACACCATACATATAATTCTAATATCAATATTCCTAATAGATTTTTGCCGATTTTTTCTGACTTAGACCCTTGCCGATTTATTGCCGACTCCCGACTTTGTGACTATGTAGGTTGTGCAACACTACATATAAAATTGTAGGAGCCAGGAGGCATGAGTTTAAGATAGAGTTCTTTTGCCTTTTCAAAATATGTACCAATCTGTTCTAATTACTATCATATGTAAATTATTAACAAAGATAAAACAGGTAGCAGTCAATGTTTTCTTTTCCATTTATAGGTTATGCAACATTGCATATAAAATCGTAGGAGCCAGGAGGCATGAGTTTAAGATATATTTCTTTTGCTTTTTCAAAATATGTACCAATATGTTGGAGCAGCTGCAATCCAGGAACTATATTTTTCTTCCAAAGATGAAAATTCTCATTCTATATGTTCTATCTACACAAAATGTTCATAACTTAGAGCTGGTATTACAATGTGACCTGGTACACGGGTCACTTTTTGGGATTGCGCTATGTGGAAACAGCATATCTATTGTCTGATAGTTGAACCATGATCTAAAGATCTATGTTGTAAAAGATTGGGAAGAAAAAGGGTCTCCACCATCCATCTAAAATTAGCGGGCACCATATAAATCCAACATACCATTAATTTTGTATGGCATTTGACGGCAATGAATAAATAGATGGAGATTGTTTTCATTCCAATCTTTTACCAAATAGATCTTGCACGGAACACATGATGGTCCATATGGAAAACATGCCAAAAAGTGCTCCGAGAACCACGCGTGCCGGTGCTCAGGACAGGTACCTGATACTAACTCAAAATTAAATGGGCAGCAGCTGCTCATATTATAGGTAAGGATCAACAAGAGACAGTTAAAAAGGGGGACAAATAAGATTGAGAGGTGAAGATTAAGGTTAGGATTATGGGGATATATCTATTTCTATGTGTTGAATTAAAGGGTTATAGTGATCTGGTTGACATAATATTGGGTATCGTTTGGAAGGGTATTTGTGTCCTTCGATATTAATATAAACGCTAGTAGGGGCTCCTCTTTACGGCATTTTGTTGCCTAAATCTCTCTCTTTTCTTTGTTCTTTTGTTCTTTTTCTTCTTCTTCAACCTAACCCTAACCCAAGAAACTCAATCCTAACATAATATTAAAGTCAAGTGGGCATCAGAGCCAAAAGTTTCCTGACCCAACATCTTGCTGACATCACCCTTACTCTACTGACAAGACGTCATCTAGGTCATAGTAGTTGACCTCCATTGAACAAAAAGGCTACTCTAGATGATTCGGACTCACCACCCCTACAACCATTGTGAAGGGTCCTTAGGAGTTTGATGCATGGTTTACGAGTTTCGAAATATTTTTGTTTATAACTCACATATTTTTTGGATGTCACCTTCTATGTTCAGATCTATCTTGACTTACTTCACTAATCAGATCTCATCCCTATGTCAGCTATCCATAGACCATCAGACTCTGTAGATACATTCACATGCTACATTCATGAGTTAAATGCTGAGCTTTAAAGGAGAACAACTATGAGAAAGCAGAAAAATATAAGTTTTCTGCTTTCTCATAAAAAACTCAAGAAAAGGAAGGTGATTTTGCCATGGTTTAGATTAGGCCTGATTAATTCACACAAGGAGTTGCAAGCATGCACTGCAGGACCATTCAAGATTCTGAAACGAAATATTCCTAATGCATATATTCTAGATCTACCACCTGACAGGAGCAGTAATGCAACATTAAATGTAAAAGACCTGTTCCATTTCTAGGTCCGACAATTATTCCCACTAACTCATCCTTGATTCTTCTTTTGCACTTGAGCCTACCCCAGTTCTTCAGCCAATTCTGCCTCCCTCACCGGCACATCCTAGAAAAATATCATGGCAAATATCTTGGAAGACCAAGTCTTCTCTACCAAAACAGGGGGTCAGAATTATTTTGTGAAATGGAAAGATTTGCAAGAGTTAGATTGTACTTGGATCACTGAGGAGAGCTTTAAAGGTTGGACCTGTACATGCTTGAGAGATATCATACTAATTACTCATCAGAGATGAGTCCTTTTCAGTCAGGGAGATTGATGTATACATCAGACCTTGTAAAGTAAATCGGAGGTGCAAGGTGAGTTCGTAAAGAATTCTGTCTCATGTGACAGTTTGAAGGTGTAGATGCAGGCCCCATGTGTACATGTGCAACATCATTGAAGACCCCACATTGGGAAGATGTGCACAAGGGAGGATTCAGACTGCTGGATTACCACTTTCCATCATTGAATCTTCTTCATTCTTCATTTCAACCATTGGATCTTCACTGTTTATCATTCACACCATTGGATCATCGTTTTACTACATACTCACCATTGGAGTTGATCATGTGATGAACTGTTGGTAGATACATTTAGATTAATGGTCAGGTGGTAGACTTTTATTTTGGTCCATTAGTTTACATAGGATGCTTTCATTTTATATTATTTTAGTGTTTTCCTGTCGTAACTGAGAGTCGTGTACATGTGGCATATAACTCCTTAAATTTGACACGTTCATCGCAGCCTCCAAAAATGGTCATAAGTTCTTCAATACTTATCAGAATTGCATGTTTCTTGGCTTATTGGAAAGCTACTATGATAAGCTTTCAAATAAGACCAATCACATCAATCTAAGGTTCTTTGATGTTTGAAAATTGGCCATATATATAAAAGACGAGATTGAAAGTTGAGTTACTTAGAGGTGGCTTTAAATACTTTTATGAATAGAAACTTTTATTATTATGACTATGTTATGATAAATGAATAGTGAAAGAAATGATGTTCTTTTTCTTTACCGAGGTGAGTTTGGTGTGAGGCAATGGTATTACTTGTCATTTTCTTTGGTTTTCTTAATATACGTGTGAGATATGTGAATTCTCTAAATCTTGAAAGCTGTACTCTTGAAATCTTTATTCTAAAATCATGAAATCTTGAATCTTTCCTGAGACCTTTTTTAATATAAACTTTCTTAAAACTTTCTTGAATCTAGAATAGAATAAAAAAATGCCCTCATGGCATGGGATGTCGTTTGATACCTTCGACTAGTGGAAATCAAGATCTATCACTAGAATTTTTTTTTCAAATCTTTAAGGGAACACATTGCCGGATTGGAACATTAATCGAATTTGGGTATAATTATTATAATGAAATTCTTTAATTTTTCATGAAATTCAGCACTTTATTTATAAAATTTGTTTTTCACAATCACACAAGCAACTTTTAATCTCAGCCATTAAAATTAGGTTTGAGTGTTTGGTTCTGCGTCAGGTTACTTCAATTAGAATCTCCCATATATGTTCATATGAAAAAGGGGAAAAAATAACTCAGAAACACTTGGAAAAAAGAAACTTACGGTGTCAAAAGCTCTCTGCGGAAAGGAGAACCATCAGTGAGGAGGGTGTAAACTAGAGTTGTCAACATCACGCAACCCAGCATACTGAACAAAATTTTTGCAGCCATAATAGTGGAAAAATTTCCCTTTGCTTCAATTTTTTTCCTACAAAATGTGATTTTCTCAATATGTAAGGAATCATACATTGAGAAAATGCAAAATGAAAGAGACACTGTTACTATCTTTTTGGATGAATGAAATAGACATTGTACTTGCAATATAAAAAAGTGATTTGCTCAATAGAGAAGTGAGTCATACTTTGAAGATTGCAAAATGAAACAGATTATGCAATTTCAATATATATGATGTACGAAACATCAGAAACAAAGAATAGCAAAAAAACCATAATTTCGATCACTTTGGATTTCCTTTGGCACTTCTATTCTGAAAAAATGAAGGGCATTATAGTGAACACTAGGGAAAGAAGGATATTTAAACAGAACAAAGAAGAAAGTTCAGAAACATGATAAAATAATGGAAAAATAACAGTACAAAAAAATAGAGCATCACAAAACATTCATTCTCTGTAGAAGAAAAAAAAATTCTATTTCTTTTATATTAAAAAAAAATAGTACACCATGATCCAAAAAGTTCTGGAAGAGTGTTTAACAAGCTATTTTACATTTTTATCTGAAGTTTCAAAAATAACAAAATATTACAAGTACAGGATATGTGAGAGATATTGAAGGTTAGGCTAGTGGTTAAGTATTCAGGATCCGATTCATACAAGGCTATAACAAGCAGATCAGTTACATTCGCCACGAACATATGGTATAGTGTTGGACATGGTTGTCAGAATCATACCATTGGCAATTAGAATCGTCTGATTCAAATCAAATTTTGTGGAAAATGATTCATATAGCACCCATGAAGGAAATATGTGTAATTTAATTATTTTTTGTTTCTATTGTTATAAGAAACTCCTATAAGCATACTGGAGTAGTTGTAATGATAGCTTGAAGACATATTTGTGAACTAATTGACTCTTAATTCTTAAATGCATAGTAACTTAAACTTTTGACATTAAAGTTCATGTTTTTAGGATGGTCTAGCACGGTTTCATGTTCTTCTAAATTAAAATGAAAGATTTGGACATCTTAGGCTGTTGGGCAGAATTTCAAGATTTCCAGAGTTCAATGGAAATGTCATTACATATTTATGATTAGATCTTTTTGTTGCCTTCCATTTGTTTTTGTAAATTCAATAATTTTCAAGTTGATTATAAATAAATTTCTTCCATCAAGCAAAACAAAAATAGGAAAAGGGAAGTTGTTATAATCATAGAATTGTAAACTTGGCAAAAAGGGATAACCTTAGAGTTGCACACACACACACACACACACACACACACACACACACACACACACATATATATATATATATATATATATATATATATATATATATATATGTATGTATGGATTTGAAAATGTATCTTATCATTCATTAATCATAATTAATGACACACGAATTCATTATAACACTCAATTAATTATAATCACCCTTTAAATATTGTTTGTGGACTTCATGATTTTCTTTTGGATATTTTGGAAAATATGATCTAACATTTATGAGTCAATTTAACTCAGACATGCTTAGTTATGTAAGTTATGTGTACAACAATGTTGAATTAAGTGCGACTTGATAATGTTTTGACAAAGATGAATGAGAATGAATGATTATTTCATTTTCATAATTTTAGAAATTATTTTTATTCTCTTATTTTTTAGTTTTTACTAAAAAAACAGATTGAATCTCATGATCTACAATTCAATTCAAAGTGTAATCGCAATTTGATTCATGTGGGAAACGAGAATAGAATGAGATTTTAGGTAGATAGATTGCAAATAGATTCTCATCCAAGAACCCGATTCACTTCTCTTTACAAGTTGGTTATACATAAAAGATTTTGCCGCTAGAAATAGCAGAATGGAGGGTGGGTGGGGGGGGGGGGGGAACTAGGAAATATAACTGCAACTTCTTGCTTTGTTGGAGAATATATTCGAACATGTTAAGAGGGACTATAAGTATAAACTACTGAAGCAGAATCAAGTGGTCTACTTTAGAGAAAATCCTACGATATGCCACCTTCTTTCCCTTAGAACCCATTTGCTCATTGGGTCATTTTTTGCTTAGAGCGAGAACAACAACCCTTTACAAAATTCTTAACTTGGATTACATTCAAAACTGCATATCCTACCTCCCAAATAGATGAATCCCTTGTATATTGGTATTGTAGGACTTAGATCACTTGTTTATTCACTGTTCATGGTTGTGTAGGATTTTGGGGTGGGGTTTTCTCTTGAATTATTTGGACCTTGTGGTTATTTTCATCCAAAATAGCCCCCCTTTTGGGTAGACTCCCTTTTAGGAGCTTGGGATGCTTGCCCATTCTCCACTAGTGGCACATTAACTTGGCGAGCTTGTGCTTTGGCCATTTTGAGGGGTTTTTTTTCATTTAGATTGTAAATTGAGTCAGTGGATCGATGGACACCGGGCTAGAATCTTGCAACTTCCTTCCCACTTTTTATTTCGTTTCATCTTTTTGAAAAAAAAAAAAAAAGAGAGAGAGCTGCTACTGCCACACCAACATTTCTTATCACACACTAATTAATGAAATTGCTAATCACACATCAATTAATCTATGTGCAAGCTAAGGAAAAATTCTTTTACACACCAAATAATGAAATTACCATTTGCGCACTAATTAATACTATGCACACACCAATCAACACAGTGTGCAATTAGTAAATAATGGTGTGAGATTAGCATCTATCTAAAAAAAGGAAAAATTCACTTAAAGTTACATGCTTAATGGTTCAAATAATGTTTAATTACTCAATGGATGCATAAAACATCGTATGTGCCATTTATGAAATAGAATGATGTGTAGTCAAAGTTGTGCATGTATGTGGGTGTGTTGAAAAACAATTATCAAGTGCTTTGCAACTTGCCAGGGAGGAGAAGGCAATAAAACATGGAATACGGGATCCTTCTGTGGATTTTGAGATGGTAATGTGAAAAATTGCACGACAATGTAGACACACGTAGTAATGCTGCAAAAGCATAAAAATAAGTCAGCACTAGTATATATATATATATATATAGAGAGAGAGAGAGAGAGAGAGAGAGAGAGAGAGAGGGACATTGTTGATGGCACTTATTCATATGAAGAAAAATAAAATTATTGTGTGAACTGTACAAAGGGAGATGGAGAAGGGTAAGAGCCTCCAGACCAATTTAAGGAATTTTGTAATACAAAATTGACGACCAAAACTTAAATTTCAGCTTACCTGACCAAAATAAAAAAGGAGAATAATGAGCTACTAATCAAGTATATCAAATAGTTACATATACATTATCAAACATTTGTATGAGGCTCGAACCTAGACATCTTCCCTAGGGTTGAACCTTGAGGAAATGCCATTATGTCCATGTAGCAACCCCATAAAAATGTTTGGGGGCCATGTGGACTTAGGGAGGCTCTTATATTTAAATATAAGAGATTAAAGAAAATGACCACCATGCAATCAATAGTGAACAATGGTTTAAAAAATGCACGGTGCAACAAAATATTGGTTCACCATTCATTTTTGTCCCTGTTGATTGTGGTGCTATAATTTTTTTTTTCTCCAAAATCCCGGAGGGGACGGTGTCACGTTGGGAGTCACATTCCATGTGGCACCCAATGGCACTCTTCCTTCAGTTTCAACCATAGCGAAGTGTCTAGGAGTCCTTTTCTCGATTTACATGTAAAAATACATGTATTGTTAGATGTATATCTGTGTTTTAGGTCATGTCAAAACCAACAAAGAAGCATAATACAAATAACTAAAGATTTCTACAGAAGAGAAAAAGGGTCTCAATATATACTCCATATTGAGAACTTAGTTAACAATTTCACTTCAAATTGAGTGTGAAGAAAAACATAACTCCCAAACAGAAACATCTCCTTATAATTTGAGAAAACAAACAATGAGTAATCAACCATATTAAATAATTAAATGACATTTTATATAATCCTAAAGCAGCCAAAATGGCAAAAGAATGAGATTCCAGAAAACAAATGATAGCCTCAAATAATATTCTCTATGTGCTGATATTACCGTATTAGGTACCCGACATGAGTTCTTAGGTCAATCTCCTCTTGTTCAAATGGTCAAGCCTCAAGAGCCAAGTGCTATTTATGAGCACACAAATCAGTGAAAGTTCACTTTTGACCTTTCACTGGTTGGCGGTCAAAATTAACAGTACGTTTACCAAGGCTGTCAGTTTGAGATGGATCTGAGTGCCGAAACTGGTACTCGGGTTCAATTTCTATACCATGGTATCAAAACTTGGCCGAAACCGATACCTATAGGCGATACGTATAGATTTTGTCGGAAACCGATACTGATACCACCCCAATACAGGTATCGGTAGTATCGGTATCGGTCTCGGACCGATACTGACCGATGCAACCATTTATTATTATTTTTTATTCTACTTATTTTTTAAAAACAAAAAATATTGACCAATACGGTATTGCTGATACCGTATCCGCCGATATGTATCGGTCCAAGATGAACCAATACCCAATACCGATCCCGATAATGACATCTTGGTCTATACAATACAAAGGCAGGACCGATACCTGATACTGACACCTTGCTCTATACAATACAAAAGCAACAAAAGTGAACATTATTTAACACTGATGCAATGAGAAGCTAGGGAATAATCAAATGCTAATTGAAACATTATATGCTGAAAGAGTTTTTACGTAAAGCTCTCACTACCAAAAATAACTATGCCAAAGCTTCTTTGCAGCTTATGATCCATAAAGTTTTGTAGAAGAAACTTAGATGATCAATACTGTTGTAGAGTACGAAAACAAACAATATAAGATTATTTTAATCATACTCATATTCTTGTCTATTAAATAGCTACAACAAAGAAGTATCAATTAAAATCTGTGATTAGGATAATTAGAGTTAGGGTTATGTTGTAGAAGAAAGGAGGAGAGAGAGTGAGAGAGAAAAAGATGCAGAAAAATGGGTTCCGAGTTGGATGGTCTCATACCCTCATTATTGTTACATATACTACTTTCAAAAACGAGTTCCAGTATAAAGCACAAATAAATAAATGATGTACTCTATCTATTACTACTATCTACAAACTAATGCCTACGACACACTAACAGATTTTAAAAGAATGTCAGCCAACTGATCTTCAGATCTCACTTGTGGCATACGAAACTCTTGACTCAACCTTTATGAAAAAAATTACAGTTGACTTCTATGTACTTGGGCATGATGGAGATCATAGCTGCTAACAATAATGAATAGAAAGCATACCTGCCAAAACATACTAGCAGAATTATCCAAAATAACGAAGTGATCCAGCTTGATTCCTTGGTGGCAACCCAAACCTGTAGTGATAAACAAGTAACACAATAAGATGTGAGATTCCATATTTCAAAAGAAAAATTAATTTCAACAAAATCCTTTAAAGTCAAAAGCCCTAATGCATGTTCACGTAAACTACAAACCACATTCTTCTGCCAAGTCATGCGAGCCCTCGGGTCGATCTCCTTTTCTCCAAAAGGCCAAGCCTCAGGGCAGCACTGCTGCTATTTATGAGCACGCAAATCAGTGAAAGTTCACTTTTGACCTTTCACTGATTTGGCGCTTAAAAATATCAGCATAGGTTCCAAAGTTGTCGATTTTAGATTGACCCAAGTGCTGCTGTGGGCACTCAGGTCGGATATCTTATACCAAGTCAATCAATGATTGTTTCAAAAAACCATGCCTTCGCTACTCTCTCAATAGATTATCCCTCTTAATTGAAAAATCCATATTTCTTAAACTACACCTATGCATATCAAAATCACCTATATTCTTGTACGTATCAAGATTTGGGATCCAGTCTCTGAGGAAACATAAATATAGTATCAATAGACATTAATTGGTAGCAATTGCTTTGTGAATCATATCATTGTTTTTTATGATGATCACCGCTTTTCTTCTATCTTACTAGGTAAAATACCAATGGATATTTGCAAGTAATACACATTACAGTAGTATTACAGCAGTATTCCTATTAATGTTGATTCAAAAAACTTGCATGTTAATATGATATGCACGTTTTTAGGCACTGATCATATGGTGTGGTGACCTGAGACGAGGTTGTGAAAGACACTCTCAGTGTGTTTGACCAAATGCCAACAATATTTGCTGCAGATGTTGCTAGTGAAACCAAACCAAGCTCGCTTGAGAGGGACACATATAAAGTATTTGATGGATGCCTGTCAGAAGAAGTGTGAGTCTAACCCGCTCTAATACCCTGTGAAATCTTGAGACGGAGAGAGAGATTGTTAAAGGCTACATTGCAATAAATCTCAATGTGATTTCAATAGAAGTTTGTGCATCTATTTATGAACACGATTACAGAATCTATCTCTCATAACAACTTCCCTAATCTAACCCTAATCCAGATCAAACTTGTAAATATAATCCTGATAAAATTGTAATCAAACTAATCTTCTTAAATATATTCTAATACTCTTTACATGTGATACTCATCCCCTGGTCGGGTTTGACATTTCTTCAATTGGTTTAGAGGGAATTTGATCTCCATGATGGTGTTAGTGTTTGGTGATGGGATATCCCTCATTGTGTCAAGATACAAAGAGAGTGTGACGTATTCATTGCATCTTTTGGTGGTACGTTGGCTGAAAATCAAGTGAACATGGCTTGTTGGCTTGGAAGTCCCCTCTAAAGGAGTTGGAATTGATCTTTTGGGGGTTGGTAACAACTCCTTATTTAATATTGTGAAATTTTTAGGAATTTTTTCCTACATTGCGAAATTTTCTTTTCACTTATAATGAAAACCAAAGTTTTTGTTGTGTCCTATGTAGAATTCCATGAGCCTAACTCAACCTCACAAAACCGGCTTCAATTGGCTCTAAACATTTCTAGTGTTAGGGTTTTGTTGGCTCTGATACCAAGACAAAAATGTAATTTAGGGTTAGGGTTTAGTAATAGGAAGGAGGAAGAAGAAGAGAGGAAGAAAAAAGTAGAGATATTAGGGTTGAGTCAATGTCACTCAAATCCCAATGCAAAATACAATTTATATCATCTTAGCATGTTCACGTATTACATGGTTACTGAGTTAAGTGAATTGTACAACTTAAAATTCACTTAACTACACATACACTCAAAGTTACTTACTACACACTCATACAATAGAAATAACATCTCTAACACTTCCCCTCAAGTTGGAGTATAGATGTCAATCATACCCAACCTGAAGGAGATGTCATAAAGTCTCTTGCCACCAACACCTTCAGTCAAGATGTCGGCAAGTTGATCCTCAGTTCTAACTTGAGGAATACTGATTTCTTTGGACTCGACCTTCTCACGAATATAGTGACAGTCCACCTCAATGTGTTTTGTTCTTTCATGAAAGACAGGATTCTCTACAATGGTGGCTTCATTGTCACCATACAAGATAATTGGAAAGGATACAGTAACTCTCAAGTCTGACAAGATGAATTTAAGCCACATGCCTTCTCTCGCACCTTGGGACATGGCGCGGTACTCCCCCTCGGCAAGATAAATTTAAGCCATACAATTATCTTGTATGGCTTCATTGTTACCATACAAGATAATTGGAAAGGATACAGTAACTCTCAAATCTGACAAGATGAATTTAAGCCACATGCCTTCTCTCACACCTTGATACTACATGTTGCTTCTTAGATTTCTATGTGACCAAATTACCCCCCAAGAAGGTGCAATATCCGATAGTTGATCTCCTATCATCCAGAGACCCGACCTAATCGGCATTAATAAATATCTCTACATCCAAATGAATACGATTTTTATAGAGAAGCCCTTTGTCAGGACTTCCTTTCAAATACCTCAGGATCCTGTGAACAACCTCCAAATGTACTGTCTTTGGTGAGTGCATATATTGACTCACCACGCTTACTGCATAAGCAATGTCCTGGCAGGTCATGGTTAGATAAATCAGTTTACCAATTAATCTCTGATAGGTATGTGGATCCTTGAGAAGATCACCTTCTTCACCATTTAATCGGTGATTTTGTTCAATAGGGGTCACAGCAGGCCTACACCCCAAAAACCTCGTATCATGAAGGAGGTCTATAGTATACTTCTGTTGGGATAATGAGATGCCCTTCTTAGATCTCACCACTTCAATGCCAAGGAAATATTTCAAGCTTCCCAAGTCTTTAATTTCAAACACTCTGCTCAAATACTCCTTCAATTTAAGAATCGTATGACTATTATCACCAGTAATAATGATATCATCAACGTAGACGAGTATGGCAGTTATCTTGATTCCCCTTTTTACAAATAGAGTATGATCATAGTGACTTCTTCGGTACCCGCATCTCATAATAGCATCACTAAAGTTTTGAAACCAGGCCCTTGGGGATTGTTTTAATCCATAGATAAATTTCTTCAATCTACACACTTTTCCCTTCTCTCCTCCTTTTACAAATCCAAGAGGAAGGTCCATGTAGATTTCTTCCTTGAGATCACCATGGAGAAATGCATTCTTCACGTCAAGTTGAGAGAGTGGCCAGTCTTTGTGGGCAGTTAGAGATAACAATACCCTGATTGTGTTGGACTTGGTTACAAGTATACAGGTATCCTAATAATCAACTCCTTGTGTTTGAGTGTACCCCTTTGCTACAAGCCTTGCTTTATATCTTTCAACAATACCATCAGGTCTATACTTAACTGCATATATCTATTTGCAACCAACAACGCTCTTTCCTTCTGGGAGTTCAACAATTTCTCAAGTTGATTCTGTTTCAGAGCTTTCATCTCTTGAATCATAGCATCCTTCCATTTTGGTTGCAATAAGGCATCAGAAACAGTAGAAGGAAGGGTGATAGAATCAAGAGAACAAATAAAACCATAATGGGATGATGTGAGATTATGATATGACATATACTTACTGATGGGATGACGAGTACACGATCTAAGAAGTTTTCTGTGAGCAATGGATAGATGAAGATCAGAAACAAGAGGACCCTCTTCGGGTAAAGGATCATGGTCGGTATTCTGAATAGGTGACTCATCTACATTCTCATGCGCAGTGGCTTCAACGATGTTTTTCTTGTTCCTTCGCACATATATTTTTCCCTTTCCATATTTATCAAAGGTGGATTGTTCGCTTTTCTGTGGCTCAGCAGCTTCATCATCCACTTCTTCACAGTCTTCATCATCTCCCATAGGTAAAGCTCTAAACATCTCAGAGTACTCTTCATTTTTAAGTTGTTTCTCCCCTGAAGAGGACTCGGAGGACTGGAAAAAGGAGTGCCCTCAAAGAGTGTGACATCCATGGTTACCATCACATGATGAGTGAGAGGGTTAAAGCACTTGTATCCTTTTTTAGAAGAGGAATACCCAATAAAAATACACATGGTAGCCTTGGGATCAAGTTTACTTCGCTAAATATTGGGGATATGTGTAAAACACAAGGAACCAAAGATACGTGGTGGCACCAAGAACAGAGGTTGATGAGGAGACACAAGTTGGAAGGGAGAATGCCCTTCCAGAATAGGTGTAGGCATTCGATTGATGAGGTAGGCAGCGATGAGGACAGCTTCACCCCAGAGATGTTTAGGAACCTTCATATCAAACAACAGAGATCGAGTAACCTCAAGAAGATGCCTATTTTTCCTCTCAGGAATCCCATTCTGTTGGAGGGTATAAAGACAAGTAGTTTGCCACACAATTCCATGAGAGTGAAGATAAGACTGGAGAACTTGAGAGGAATATTCCCCACCATTATCCGATCGAACAACCTTAACATGCCCATGAGCCTAACTCAACCTCACAAAACCGGCTTGTAAGGTGAGGTTTGCCCATGTTTATATATAGCCCAAGGCCATTGTGACCCAGGCGATGTGGGACTATCATTCACGCCCCCTCACATGTAACGTGTCTCTCTATATCCCTGTGATTACTTGCTCTGATACCATGTAGAATTCCATGAGCCTAACTCAACCTCACAAAACCAGCTTCAATAGGCTATAAAAATTTCTAGTGGTTTTTGTTGACTCTGATACCAAGAAAACTGTAATCTAGGGTTAGGGTTTAGTAATAGGAAGGAAGAAGAAGAGAGAGGAAGAGAAAAGTAGAGATATTAGGGTTGAGTTAATGTAACTCAAATCCCAATGCAAAATACTATTTATATCATCTTAGCATGTTCACGTATTACATGATTCTCGAGTTAAGTGAATTGTACAACTTAAAATTCACTTAACTACGCACACATACCCAAAGTTACTACACACTCATACAATAGAAATAACATCTCCAACATCCTATAATGATTCCGTTAATGTTTAAATTACCAATATCAAAATTAATATTGCAAACTACCTCCAATGGGAAAAATTAGTAAAAATTTTCTCAACAACTTGGGAAAAGGAGATGTTTCTTACCATGGAAAGGCCTAAGGAAGACTCCACAACTTCTAAGGATAGGCACATGATGATGTACAAATCATGACATTGTTGTGGAATAGTCTGAGGCCCTCCATTAGTGTTAGGCGATGTTTTGGATGCTTCCAAAGAAATATTGGGAGGAAGTTGTAGGATCTTATACCCATTGAGCTACCATTCCGACCAAAACTAATAGCTGATAGAAGAGGCACAACTCAATGTTCTAAAGTGTTGAGAGAGCATTTTGAGCATGGCCCCTCCTCGGGCCCACAGGGGTTGTACAGGGACCCAACAATCCCCCTCTCACAAATACCACCCGCGCGGGACTCACCCCTAACCTGGCTTTAACACCATTTGTAGGATCTTATACCCCATTGAGCTATCATTTTGACCAAAACCAATTGGTGATGGAAGAGGCACAACTCAATGTTTTAAGGTGTTGGGAGAGCGTTTCGAGTGTGCCCCCCACGAGGGTTGTATAGGGATCCAACAAAAGTAATATTTCAAATAAAGCATAGCCATGTTTATTAGTTAGACCAAGAACTTTTCCATGTTCATAAAGGGGGTAAATCATTGGGAAATTACAACTCCACATTAAAGGGCATGTACGAAGAACTTAGTGCGTACTACAACTTATCCTTGATATGAAAATTATGAAGGGGCAAAGAGAAGAGTTTAGAGTTTTCAGACTATTGTCAGGACCTGGCCTTGAATAGGAGCTAGAAAAGGCCCAAATATTGGGATGAAGTAATAACTCATTTGTTGTGAGGTTTATGGCTGATTAGAGAGAGCATCTACAGGGAATAATGCCATGACACATATCGATACTAAATCTGCTTTTATGTCAACCTTGAGTAGAGGGATAGGAGTCGTGGAGGATGTGGAGATCGTATTTCTCATGGAAGAGGTGGGAATTGTAAGTTAAAGTGTTGTGCTCTGGCAGGGCACACAATTGACAGATGTTGGGATCTTCGTGGCTGTCTCTATAGGCTAATCAAGCTTATATTACCAAAGATCATTAGGATTTGAAGATGCTAAACAGTCATATAGCACAACCTTTTGTTGGCACCTCAGTAGAATCATTTGTGATATCACGTGAAGAGTATGCCAAATTTATTAAAAGCCAACAAACCACGACCAACAGTCCAACCTCCTTCAGTGCTACCTTTGCTCAATTAGGTAACACTTATTGTGCTTTTCATCAGTCTGCTCCATGGATTATTGACCATGGAGCCTCATATCACATAACCGAGGAGTCAAGTGTGTTTTCCTCTTCTTTCAATTCCATTTATTATATGTCTATTACATTAACTGATGAAATTTTGTTTAAAGTTCTTGGACAAGGTTTAGTACACCCGTCGAGTCTATTCTTGTGTTTTCGCGCTTAACAGAACAAGCCTTTTACCATCGCACCAAGTAATGCGCCCCCCCCCCACCCCACCCCACCCCACCCCACCCCAAGGGCTTGCTCAAGTTCCAACTTTGGATGGATTTCATTATTTTGTTATTACTATTACTGATTACACTTGAATGACACGGTCGTATTTGTTTAAATATTGGTCTGAATTTAACATTGTTTTTGTTTAATTTTATGCTGAAATAAAAATCCATTTGGTATGAATTTGCCTACTTCTACAGATGATAATAGTGGAGAATACCTGCATAATATCGTTCAAAAATAATAGTTTTATAATGGAAAGATGGGTCAAACATCGTATTCAAATTACCCTTAAACAAAATGGCATTGGTGTACGAACGAATAGACATCTTCTTGAAATAGCCCATTGACGGGGACGCCGACTATATGGACATCGGTTTTGGACCACATCGGTTCTACCGGCGTCGAAAGAAACGAAGAGGAAGCGAGAGTACTACGGCTTCAAGGGAGAAAAGGAGGCACAAACCATTATCAGGTGACGAACATTCGTAAATTCTTGACAGACGTCCGTAGGTTCTGAACAAATGCCCGTAAATAAGCGACCTCATTATTTAATGCGCAATGGACATCCGTGACCATTACGGACGTCCATGACCTCCAGGACGGACGTCCGAGGAGATTTCCGCCCAGTGACGGAGATTTTTATTTTCTGCGAAAATTTACCTTTTTTAGTCTTTTATTATTTTAGGACTCTTTTATTGGTTGCCTAATTAAAGAGGCTTGTAAATACAATTTAATTAGTTTTTGAATATATTGAAAGAGCTTTTGCTTGAATGGAGAGAGATTCTTCTTCCCCGTGATGAGTTTAGTGTGAGGCCAAGGGAGCGATTCCCATTTATCTTCTTCTTTATCATTTATTATCTTTTCTATCTGCCTATCTTTGTTCTGTCTTATAAACCTTGATCCATTTTGTTCATCTATTTTGAAACCATAATTCAACCAAAACCCAAGTTTTCGCCTGAGCCTTAAAATCTACCCAATCCCACAGCCCTAGTGAGAACTAGCAACTCTACATCGGATTAACGACGAACGCTCAAGCCTGGAAAGCTAGAGTTCTATCTCTAGGCCCGATCTTGCCGTAAAGCTAACGGGACTCGCGCATCGGACTGGACCCTAGCCGGATCTCGCGTGATCTGCCTATCAGAATTCTCAGAACCCTAAAGTTTTGAGATAATTTTACGATTAAGGTTGATTTAATCTTTTTAATTTCGGCAAAATCCATTAAATCATCATGCACGCATTTTAGGGTTGTCGTCCCGCGTCAGTTTTGGTATCAAAGCCTAAGTTCTAGGTTAGGGCATAATTGCTTGTCATATTTTATTCGGTTGCATTATTTTCTTTTGTGAGTCCATTTTGCATTCCATATTAGAACCCTAGTAGACATTTGTGATCACCATGGACTCGAGTGAGATTCTCGATACTCTAAGAGGTATGTGAGAAGAGTTGGGTGCAATTAATGAGCGACTTAATACCATAGAGCAAACCCAGACAACCTTAGGGGCTTCTAATGGGGCTACGTGATCGAATCAACCGGTTAGATGGGTTTGATGAGCACCGTAATTAGGGCCGAGAGCGTGAAGGTCAGCGCTTTGAACACGACGGTCGCCAAGACGATCGGACTGAAACCATAGAGATCATCATAGAGATGACTACGACCCCAATGTGAAACTCCTCAAAAATGTCCGAGTTGAGTTTCCAACCTTTGATGGAAGAATGGACCCTACAGTCTTCCTCGATTGGCTTTCCGACATGGACCAACATTTTCATTGGTATGGCATGAATGACGCCCGTTGTGTCAGGCTCGCCAAGATGAAATTAGTTGGGCAAGCTCAACTCTTCTGGGTCAATGTCGAGCGCATAAGGGTGAATGCAGGTTGTCCTCCCATTACCCGTTGGGACGACATGAAGGTACAACTTACTGAGAAGTATATTCCTTTATCATACCACCAACGTCTCCTCGACCAGTGACAACTTACGCCAAGGTGGTATGCCTGTGACCCATTGACAAGTTCGAAGAGTTCATGATGAGGGCCAAGGTATCGGAAGACGCTGAAATCACTCTCTAGATTCCGCACCGGATTGCGATTTGAATTACAAAAAGAGTTGATTTCTCACCCCGTGGAAACTCTTGAAAGATGTTACGCCGTTGTGCAAGATCTTGAACGGTATTTGAAAACATCGATGGTGAGGCGAATCGAGCCACAAAACAGTGGTCATCGCTCCAGAGAGGGACGATTTAATGTTGGAAACCCGCCTCCCAAACCTACACAATCTGTCCCTACCAATGCGAGGTTTGAAAAGGGAAAGGTGTAGTCGGAGAATACTCTAAGGGTAACTCTCAAATTAAATGCTATAAGTGTCATGGGATGGGGCACTTTGTCGCCCAATGTCTTACGAGAGACCCCAAAGGAATCTGTTCATTAAGGGAGAGGAGGATGAAGGTCAGATCGTGGTTGAAGAAGTGTTTGAGTCGGACGTCACACCCAGCGATGAGGGTGATGATAGTGGTCGTGCTTTAGTTGTGAGGTGTGCCCTTGGACAACCTCAACAGGATGAAAAGGATAACTGGCGAAGGGAGAAAATCTTCCACACCTTTGCCAAATTTGGTGAGAAGAGTTGTAAGGTCATTGCAAATAGCGGAAGTTTCACCAATGTAGTGTCAACTCACACCATACGCCGCTTAGGGCTTACACTCAAAGCCCACCCGAGACCCTATAAAGTCGCATGGGTTGACTCTTCATCCATTCCCGTGTCGAAAAGGAGTTGTGTGCCGATTCAATTAAGTTCTTATTCGGACACCTTATGGTGTGATGTGGTGCGGATGGATGTGGGTCATATCATTTTGGGAAGGCTGTGACTCTACGACATGGACGTGACTCTTTTTTGTCGATCAAACATATGCACGTTCTTGTATAAGGGCAAAAAGATGACTTTACACCGTTTGCCTCCCTAAACGCCATTGACCCACAAAGTTGAGAAGAAGGGTAATACATCTAAATCCATCAATATTGTGAGCCCCTCGGAGTTTGAAAAGGCTTCTTTGGATGAGAACGTGGTCTACATTGTCATCACTGTCGAGAAAGCTCTCGAGTCTATAGGCGAACACCCTAAGGAGGTTGAGCCGATTTTGAAAGAATTTACGGATGTCTTCCCCAAAGACTTACCAAACGAACTCCCTCCAATGCGTGACATTCAACACGCTATAGACTTAGTTCCCGGATTCACTTTACCGAAACTGCCCCACTACAAGTTGAATTCGGTTGAGTATGCCGAGTTAACGCGACAAATTAATGATTTCCTTAAAAAGGGGTTCATTCAAGAGAACATGAGTCCTTGTGTCATACCCACACTACTCATACCTAAGAAGGATGGAAGTTGGCGAATGTGTGGATAGTCGGGCAATTAACAAAATTACGGTCAAGTATCGGTTTCCTATACCGAGGCTCGACGATATGCTAGATATGATGGTTGGTGCTACTATCTTTTCTAAGATAGACCTCAAAAGTGGCTACCATCAAGTCCGAATCTGCCCTAGTGATGAGTGGAAAACCACCTTTAAGACCAAAGATGGTCTTTATGAGTAGATGGTCATGCCTTTTGGGCTTTCTAACGCCCCAACTACTTTCATGAGATTCATGACCCAAGTGTTGAGGCCGTTTCTAGGCAAATTCCTTGTGTATTTCGATGACATCTTGATTTATAGTCATGACAAGGAACAACACTTGAGCCACCTTAGGTTGGTTTGCGAAACCCTATAGGGCGAGAAGTTGTTTGCGAATTTCAAGAAGTGCACCTTCATGCAACGATTCATTGTTTTCTTGGGATTCATTATCTCGGTCGATGGAATGGTCGCGGACCCCGAAAAGGTTAAAGCCATTGTGGAGTGGCCTGAACCTAAGAACATACATGATGTCCGTAGCTTCCATGGATTGGCTACTTTCTATCGTCGCTTCATCAGAAGCTTTAGCACCACCATGGCCCCAATCACTGATTGCATGAAAAAGGGAGATTTTCAATGGGGAAAAGCCGCGACGAAAGCTTTTGCCGAGATCAAACAAAGGATGAGTAGTGCACCCGTCATGTGTTTGCCGGACTTTTCCAAAGTCTTCGAAGTCGCATGCGACGCGTCGGGTTTGGGTATAGGAGTGCTTAGCGAAGAGGGTCACCCAGTGGCTCATTTTAGTGAAAAGCTTAATGAGGCGAAGCAAAAATACTCCACCTATGATAAGGAGTTCTATGCGGTTATTCGTTCCTTATGGTATTGAAAACATTACCTTAGGCCGCAAGAATTTGTGTTGTTCTCCGACCATGAAGCCTTACGCTTCCTAGCCTCTCAGAAGAAGCTAAATTCGAGACACGCGAAATGGGTTGAATACCTCTAAAGGGTCACCTTCGTGTTGAAGCATTGAGCCGGTGTTAAGAACAAGGATGTTGATGCGCTTAGTAGTCAGGTGGCAACTTTGCACACTATGAACACCGAGGCCGTCGGGTTCGAAAGATTAAAGGATGAGTACCCCTAGTGTCCAGATTTTGGGGTAGAGTACATTGCTCTCCTTAGTGACCCAACCAACATGCACTCCGTGTACACCCTCCAAGATGTGTACTTGTTCAAGGGTAATCGCCTTTGCATCCCTCACACTTCCTTGCGTGACTTCCTCATTTGGGAATTATATGCCGGAGGGATAGCCAGACATTTCGGGCGTAATAAGACCATTGCGCTCGTCGAGGATAGGTTCCTTTGGCCTAGCCTGATGAGAGATGTCTCCCAGGTTGTCAAACATTATCGTACTTACAAAGTGTCGAAACAGAGTAAGCAAAATATCGGCTTGTACACCCCGTTACCCGTGCCACACACACTGTGGCAGGACATCTACATGGACGTCGTCCTCAGACTTCCTAAGACTCTGAGGAAGCACGATTCCCTCTTTGTTGTGGTAGATCGATTCTCCAAAATGGGCCACTTCATACCTTGTTCCAAAACCTCCGATGCATCCAATATAGCTAAATTGTTTTTCAAGGAAGTACTGCGTCTTCATGGGTGCCCAAAACCATCGTGTCTGATAAGGACGTTAAGTTCACTAGTTATTTTTGGAAGACCCTTTGGCACATGATGGGCACCATGCTCCAATTTTCATCGGCCTATCACCCTCAAACGGATGGCCAAACCGAGAGTACCAATAGGAGTTTATGGAATCTCCTTCGCAGTCTTACCGGTGATCATGTTAGGACCTGGGATACCATTTTGTCCATAGCTGAGTTTGCCTATAATAATTCTGTCAATAGATCCATAGGCATGAGTCCCTTTGAGGTTGTACATGGTCATAAGCCTAGGACACCTTTATATTTGATCCCCATGTCTACGTCACATAGAGTATCTGAGTTTGCAGACGCATTTGCACAACACATCCATAGCTTGCATGCCGAAATTTAACAGAAGATTAATTCAAGCAACAATCTATACAAATTATCTGTTGATACTCACAGGCATTTCATAGAATATCAGGTGGGTGATCAAGTGATGGTCTGGGTTAGGCCAGAGCGGGATGGGAACCTCAAAGAAGCTCCAATCCCGAGGCACTGGACCTTTTACAGCTTTGACTAGGAGTGGCTCTAATGCATACGTGCTTGAGCTTCCTCCAGGTACGAAAGTTAGTTTAACGGTTAATGTGGAGGACTTGGTTCCTTACTCGGGTTCAACCCCACCTCCTGAAAATCCTTTCCAGCCCTCTAATAGCCCCAACCCCAACCCAACCTTGCAGCCGGTACCTCTCCCTTCTCCAAGCAAACAGACACAAGATGTGATCGAGGATATATTAAATGATCATGTCGTATCTACACGTGACGAAGGATTTCAGAAATATTTAGTCAAGTGGGTCGGTAAACCGGACTCTGAAAACACATCCATGAAGATGAAGTTCGTCAATTAGACCCCGATATGCTCGATAGCTACTACAACCACGTTTCATCGGTGATGAAACCTATTTGGTCTGGGAGAATTGACAGGGACACCGACTACATGGACATCGATTTTGGACCACATCGGTTCTACCAGGTCGGAAGAAACGAAGAGGGCAGACGTTCGTAGGTTCTGGACGGATGTTCGAAAATAAGGAACCTCACTGCTTAATGCACAACGGATATCTGTGACCAATACAGATGTCCGTGATGCTGGACTCCGTAGGTGACGGACGTCCGTGGAGATTTCTGCCCAGCGAAGGAGATTTTTATTTTTTGAGAAAATTTACCTTTTTAAGTCTTTTATTATTTGAGAACTCTTTTAATTCGAATTAGTAGTTGATTACCTATTTAAAGAGGCTTGTAAATACAATTTAATTAGTTTTTGAATATATTGAAAGAGCTTTTCCTTGAATGGAGAGAGATTCTTCTTCCCCGTGACGGATTTGGTGTGAGGCCAAGGAAGTGATTCTCATTTATCTTCTTCTTTATCTTTTATTATCTTTTTTATCTACCTATCTCTGTTCTGTCTTATAAACCTTGATCCATTTTGTTCATCTATTCTGAAACCCTAATTCAACCAAAACCCGAGTTTTCGCCTGAGCCTTAAAATCTACCCAACCCCACAGCTCTAGTGAGAACTAGCAACTCTACATCGGATTAACGAACGCCCAAGCCGCAAAGCTAGAATTCTATCTCTAAGCCCAATCTTGCCGTAAAGCTAACGAGACTCGCTCATTGGATTGGACCTTAGCCGGATCTCGCGTGATCTGCCTATCAGAATTCTCAGAACCCTATGGTATTTAGATAATTTTGTGATTAAGGTTGATTTAATCTTTTTAATTTCGGAAAATTCCATTAAATCATCATGCACGCATATTAGGGTTGTCGTCCCACGTCACCCATGCTGCTAAGCACTTTTAGGGAGATATTGTTCTCACTGCTTCTTGATTAGTCATATGCCCTCTTCGGTCTTGGAGAGTAAAACTCCTTGTTTTTCAAAGCCTCCATGTTCTCCATCCCTCCTAAAGTCTTTGGATGCATATGTTTTACGTATAACTGGGAGATAGGCAAAGATAGACTTGACCACGTGTAATGAAGTGTATTTTCCTTAGTTACTCTTGCACATAGAAGGGGTATCAGTATTTTTTTCCTTCTCTTTGGAAGTAATTTGGGTGCGCTGATGTGACATTCTTTGAGTCCACTCCTTTTTGCCAAAGTCAAGTTGGAGGAGATGTACATTCTTGCCAGGCTGATGGTCCCATCCTCCCCATGCCTACCCTGTCTTATTCTTAATGAGGAAGTGCTCACAACACCACGATATAAGATGTGTGTTTGCTGATAGAAGTGTAAACAGGCTCCACCAACTGAACCTATTCCTCCAACGTCTCCCTCAAAGGAAGATCCACCCCCAAACCCTGGGTCTAATGATCATGGATCAAAATATCGGACGAAACCAATACAGATCGTTTGATACGTATCGGTTTCAAGGGGGCCCGAGACGATAAATACAGTATTTATCGGGCACCTCAAAAAACAGGCAATTTATCGTCCGATACGGGCAATGTATCGCCCGTATCGGACGATAATTTCAAATAAATTTAAGAACGGACGTCTGTGGCTTCAAAACAGACGTCCATGGTTTCAGAACGGACGTCTACAAAAATTAAAAAAAAGAAAAGAAATTGTACCAGGCCGATACATTGAATGTATCGGCCGATACACCGGTACGTATCATCCAAAGACCTGGACGATACGTACCGGATTTCCGATATTTTGATCTAGGCTAATGATGTTCCAAAGCCCATCGAAGAGGTAAGCGTATTTGTACTAACCACAGTGACAAAATACGACTTTTTTAAAAAAAATATGCGCATTTAGCCACAACGTCTAAACACATATAATACCCGTATTTTTTAATAAAATGTGTATTTTCATATAATAAGCGTTTTTCACGTATTAAACGGTTTCTCTGGTATTTTATCATATTTTTAAAAGCTGGTTTAAAACCTTTAAAATATATATATATATTACCTCATTTTTTCCTGATTATTCCGTGTTTTTCGTCTTACGTATTTTACAGTTTTTTTACCTTTCAATTTTTTCCGTATGTTTCCCGTATTTTACCCTTTTTCCCGACTTTCTCGCTCACCGTATTAAACCCATGTCCGTATTTTGTCACTTTGGTATTAACCACCAAATTTGTTTCTTATGATCGTCTTTAACCTTGTTTCATACGGTTGCATTATGTCTCACTTCATGTTCAATTTCTACATCCTTTTAGGAGGTTACGTCTCATGCTGGTTGGAGAGCTGTTATGGAGGATGAGATCTCAACCCTTCACATGAATCACACCTAGGAATTAGTGCCCCCCTCACAAGGAAAAGGCAGTTGGTTGTAAGTGGGCATACACCATCAAATATCATTTTGATGGGCCCATGGAAGGACTAAAGGCTCGACTTATTGCAAAAGGGTACGCTCAGACCTGTGGAAAAGCTCAACATTATCCATGTCATCATCATGATTTCTGCAAACCAAAAACTGACCCATATCCCAGCTACATGTAAAGAATGTTTTTCTTCGTGATGACCTTATTAAGGAAAATTACATAGAGCATCCTTCTTAGTTTGTTGCTCAGTGGGAGCCAAATCGTGTGGCCTTAAGAAGACAATCTACAAATTAAAAAAAATCATCACGGGAATGGTTCAATAAATATAGTAGGGTGGTACTATATATGGTATGAAACACCGTCATACATATCACTCTAAATTTTGCAATAGAGTGAGAACGGCACAATTGTGTCGGTCACTAGCAGCGATAAAAAGGGGATAGAAGAGCTGAAGACTCATCTACCTCATTATTTTTACACAAAGAACCTAGGTCAACTATGTTATTTCTTGGGGATTGAAGTTGGTAGAACCAAATAAAGGACCCTACCCCAGAGAAAGCTCACAAATAAATAAAAGAGGGTACAAGATCTTCCGGAGAAGAGAGTCCAACCCATGGAAACCCAAGCTACCAAACCAGTGGACCACAGAATTTGCACCGAGGCCACTTTTAGCAAGGAAGCCCGCACACACATTTGTCTCTCTCCAGACGTGGCAAATGGAGAATGAGTTAAAACTTTTTGTCAGGAGTTTGATTATTTGATATGCTCCACTAATTGAATTAGTCTCCACAAAAAAGGGGAACGGGACAGTATGCACAAAACCGCGGCACTGGAGTCTGATTCTACTTCCATGGATTCGATGTTTGGGCTCAAAGCAACCTAATCTTCTCTAATGGTCATCTTTGCATCGAGGGATACTCCAATGTGGACTCTATTGGCAAGTTATAGGGCAGATGCTCAACTATTGGTTACTGCACCTTCGTAGGAGGTAATCTAGTTACTTGGGAAAATAAATAAAATGTTGTTTGAAAGGGAGTTGAATGTACGTTTAGAGAGAGAGAGAGAGAGGTAACTTAGTCATTACTACTTTATACTAATGGCATAAGATGTAGTGAACCACAAGTGGGTTTCAAAAGGACAATAAAAGGAACTGTGGGAAGGGACGCTAGGTATGGAAACACGTCCCTCCCGACACTCTCTCTCTCTCTCTCTCTCTCTCTCTCTCTCTCTCTCTCTCTCTTTCTCTCTCATCTTCTTCTCTGTTTATCTTATTCTTCTTCTTTCGTTCTTTATTTTTAATTTCTTTTTTACTGTACCTTAGATTTGATTGAATAACATGCATTAATGAGTGTATGACATGTAGTATTATGGGAAAAAATGAGTCGCATAGATAAATAAAAAATGAGTCACATAGATAAATAAAAAAATGACATGAACATATAAGATAGGCACCGACTCTCTTGACCGTCATTTAAACACCAAAATCTTGCTTAAATGATCATACACATTTTTTTTAGAGTTTTGAGCCATCCGCTCTATGCACTCTACTACAACCCTTGTGCTTAGTTTTAACGGCTGATATTAAAGTTCGGCAATCGGATGGTTCACGTTCACTTATTGGCGTGGGACAAATGCTAAAATCCTAATTATGCAAGCTTGGGATTAACCACATATTTAATTGAGTAATGGAAATAATCAAATCACCCAAACACGTAAAATAAATTTAATAAATTCAATAAAGCAACTAGGTTAATTCAATTTAGCGTTCACATGCATCTATATTTCGCTCTAGTTTAGGGTACCAAGCGACAGTGACAGTGTCTTCGTATGGATCCACTCGGGTTTGAGAATAAAGGCTCAAGGAATTAGATTTAGCAAAAGGGATAGATCAAAGATAAAATAATAATATTTTGGGATTTTTGAAATTTATCAAAGCAAAAGGATATTACCAGAGAAAAGATAGAATAAGAGGATAGAGGTTCAAGGCTTCACACCAAGGATTTCCGAGGCTTCACACCAGGGCTACACGTCGGCTTTACACCAAGTCGCGCGAGGAATGCGTAAACACTCCTCAGGTTTCGAAGTTTTTGCTCCTTCGATCGAAAACTCCTCACAAGTTCTCTAGGGTTTGCACAAAAGCAACTCTCCAATTTTCATTTAATAATCAAAACTAATTACATTGTTTATTAAAAGACCTTATATAGGAGGCCTCTAAACAAAAAGAAAACCCTAAAACAAATACTAAAAAAAAAAGACAAGTATGGCCTTAAAACCTAAATTTCGTCAAAATTTGCACTATAGCTCGAACAATCAAGGTACTGTAGCACTATAGCTTGATCAATCGAGGTACTGTAGCAACTTTCAGTTTCTCCGAATTTGAATTGCTTAAACGATTTCTTTTCAGTTCTTCTATCCCGACTCCCTTTTGGCTTCTTCCGACGCTTGAGAATCTTTTGCGGTCCAAGTCCGATGCTTTTGATCATGATGTCTCCATCACTTATGGGCATAATTCTTTGGCTAAACATTTTCTAATGATGGATTGTCACCCGGGCAATTTAGATTGATCATAAATGTGCTCCACATGTCAAGTAGTAAACGACACTTCATGGTGTGAGATCAAACTTTTAAGTTTAATGGTGGAAGAGTCGGTCAGGTACCATTATCCCTAAAATATAACATAGAGAGGACAGTATTCCTAACAGATAATTGGCGGGACTTACACATATGAATTTTGGTGGCACAATAAAGCCCCACATAAAAACTTGTGGGGGTCTAAATTAAAAGCAGACAGGTAATATTATCTAAAACATTTGTTTAGATAATCAGTTGGGATCTTCTAAGAGTGCGCACTATAACTGTTGTTCCTTAGTGCATAAGAATGTTTTGTAATTATCAGTTCAATGACTACTATTGGGTTGGTCTACATAAAATTCACAATAACTTTTTTAAATTAAACTGCATTTATATTAAAGAAAATTAAGGTGGACGTGGCATACCGATATAGCTACAACATTAATATAAAAATCAACCAAGGTTGCTATCATCCACCTGCAAAAGTTCCAAAACATAAATTTTGAATTGTATATGAGAAATAGCTGTGTATGAACGTACAGATACATGCACGCAGATGACATAAAAAACTACTATAACTAATATGTCAAGTATTCAAGCAGCTAAAATATGCACGTAAAAATTTACGTGTAAGCCTGTAAATACATACATAGGCAAACAGATACATCTACTAGAAAAGAGAGGTGAATTTTGTGGGAATATGCATACTGGTTTGGACTCACAAGGCGCCAATTTAAGGGTGAAACTGCAATATAATATTTTCCCCTAAAAATAATTAACATAGAAACTCCTTGCAAAGATCTGTTCATCAATTCATTCTTAGAACATATTTGATTAACGGTCATATTGTTCATTGTCAATCAAAACAGATTGGCCCCCATTGTTATGAAGTTTGTTGTTGATAAAACTAAATCGAGCATGCTTCAACTTTGTATATTGCCAATTAGAGCAAATCTGATTCTTTGAATCTTTCATCGCCAATTAAGGCACTATTTTGCTCTGATAAAAGCAGATTCAGCCAAACATTGTGCCATTAACCGTCCATCAACATCGATCTAATCCAAGGGTTTCCTTGAGCAAATCTTGCATAGTTATTTTAGATTGCTGATTCCAACTATGTATTTATGGGGCTTCTCTGCAAAACCCTTACAAGAGCCTTGGGATTTTCACTTGAAACCTATGTTTAAAAAGGGAAAATTTAAAACTCCTAGACCTCTTTGATGCGGACATCAGACTATACAAAGTGTATTGGAGGCGCAAGAACATATCAGGAGCATGTGAGCCTCACGCGAAACTTTGGATGGCTTGTTGAAGACCCGTGTACACATGGGCGACATCAACCCACATTAGGAAGATGTGCACATGGGATGGGACGGAATACAAACATAAAAAGGCAATTACCCATGGTCCCATATGTACTGGGTGATAGAAGGACGGAACGGACACAGACCTAACCTATAGATTTTACGCACAAAGTGGCTGCTCTCCGGACTCGAACCAGCGTTTTCACGTGTGACAGCCCATGCCATTTACCATCACCTCAAGCAATGGCCCCTATAATTTTTTTAAATTTAAGCATGTTAATAAATGTTTTGTCTTCTTTAATAATTTATCTTATTTTATATTTTTATAATCCCTAAAATTTTCAGGTATAATCCTCAAAATTTTCCCAAACTACCCAAATTTAATCCGAATTGAAGCGAAACGACCCCCCACCGTAATATTGTCGAAACCGAAATTTGTTATTTTGACTACAGCTGATCTTGTTGCTGGCTGGAATGTGGGACGCGTTGTGGTTGACTTTGCTGGAGCTTGGTACCATTTGCTATCTGAAGACACCCAATTTTGGCCCAATCCTTTCGACATTATATGAAGTTGAGCACTCTAGTTCATGATGATCCGAGGCTTCCAAAAGCATCCCCCATAACCCTTGAAACCCTAGACGCCCTTAGGAAGCTTAGAAAAACCTTAGAGAAAGACCCCGATTCCCGAATGATCCCAAAGTCAGACCAATGGAGGCTCGAGGCTCCAAAAAATAGTGTTTCACAGATTCATAATGTTTTGAGACCCTCGACAGCGAGCAAACTTCCGATGGTCATAACTTTGATAGAAAAGTCCAATTAATTAATATAATATATTGTTTTGGGGTAGCTCGAAACGATACATCTAATGGGCTATAAATTAGGGAATTTTACTCGTGTGCATATTATGCATGCATGGTTTAAGTTCTCAATTTTTTCAAAAGTTATAGGTTCGGGTTCTAACTTCTCGAAATTTTTTAGTGGGAATTAACCTATGCATGCATAGTATGCATGCATGAATTAAACCCTGCAACTTCAAGATTTTGAGATCTCCATTGATCTTCGTTGACTTTGGAACCATCCTGGACCTTGGGGGTAGTTTTTAAACATCCCTATTATGCCCCCAAACAGCTCTTGAATTGCTTTTATGCCATTTAAGTGATTACTCCATCATCCACCATTAAAACCCATCTTCATCTTCTCCAAGCCTCCAATATCCTTGAATCCTTAGATAAGCCCATTACCTAAATCTAAGACATCATTAGAGCCCTAAACCCAATTAGGAGCCCCAATAATCACCCATTTCTCTATAAATAGAGACCCCACCCCCTCATTTCGGGATCCCTAAACTTAGAAAGGTGAAACCTTAGGAAATTCCTTCCATAGCACCCAATTCCTAATTTACAAGCCTTTAACCCAAACCCAACCCATAGATACTCCATCACATTTCCTTGCAATCAAAAGCATATCAAAGTACTTGTAGAGCGAAGGAGCGACGGTGTTGCTACAAGGTACTCGGGGGTTCACCACAATCCGGTCTTCTTCTTCTTCTTCCACCTTTGTTTTTAGGATTTTTCTCCATCCAAGGATCTACGTAGTTACGCAACCGAACTTTCGGTTGAGCAAAGTGCTAGAGAAGGGTCCGAGTGCCATCGGGAAAGGGAAAGTGTCGCCCAAATCTCTCTATTCTTCTCCTCTACCTATCTCCTATGGTGCCTTTTTGCCTATAGCAAAAAGGACCCGTGGGAGTTTGATTTTTCCTTCGAGCAAGGGGCATAATCCTCATTTTTTCTTTTCTTTTGGCCATAGTAGAGACCACTTTGTGAAGTGGGCCGGTTAGGCGCCTAATACCTTCCTAACCGGTAACTGAAGTCCTTACTTAGAGCATTTGGCATAGACCGGCAATCCGGAGTCAATCTAGCACTTCGGTGCACTGCACACGATATTGATTTAGGTATCCCGGGACACCAAAAGCTCCGGGTGGTGACTCCATATTCTACCCATTGTCGTAACAGGTCCTCAAGGCCCATGGTTGCGCACTATCATATGAGGAATAACATTACAACAAAAACAAGTTGATATAGGGAAGTGTGCTAATTATTAAAGGATCAAAAACTTGGCTAGGTTATAACTTGCAACGTGTAGGGGTATTTATGAGGGAGTTCTGTGAAGTTGCTAGCGAGATTGCTAAAAAATTTGTTCTCCTAGAGAATATATAGGCTCTGTTTGGGATTTCTCTTTGGAAGCAAAGAGTAGCCACTTAAAAGAGCAGGTTTTAATTGCTCTTTTAAAGAGACCCAAATTCAGCTCTTTCACTCTCCGAAAGAGCTAAGAGTACTTACAACCAAACACAGCCCCATACTAAAGTGCTTTGTGCTAGAGCAGAGAGTTGCTCTTGCCTCCAAAGAGCAATCCCAAACACAGCCATAAGGACTGCTTGGATTCTACCTCCTATGGGTCAAATTTCATCTTGAGAGAGGATTGCTTTGTAACCCTCTGGTGAGTTGTTAGGGATGACAATGGGGTTAGAGGTTGATTCTATGTTGGCTGAAACAAGAGCTCTGGTTGAAGGTCCCATGTAGTGTTACCTAGACACGTGGCACGGGTGCCAAGTGTCAAGGTGTCATTGATGTGTGGCACCCCAATTTCTAAAGATTCCAATATGGCGGCACGGCCTTAAGAGAAATAGAACGTATATAGAAAAAAAAAAGTTTGCAGGGAAATCTTAGAGAGCCAATTGAGTTATGTAATGAACAGATACATAATGTATGTCATGAACCTAACTAAAAGTATACTATATTATACAAAACTTTTTCAACGACCCAAGCCTTTTATTTTATAAGTTGCTAAGCTATAAATATTTTGTTTTGCAAAACGACGGTTCATTTTATTGTGTCAAAACGAGGTACATTTTGATGGTATTATGTGGTATTTTTATACATGTCTAGAAGTATCATGTTGTGTTGAGGAGTGTCTAAGTGTCGGCACATGTCCAAGTGCCACCAAGTATCGGTACGGAAAAAATCCCAAAAGTAGAAGTGCTTAGGTAACACTGGTTCATGTTTTACAATCACTTTCCAACCATCCCCCAATTATAGAAGGAACCCTCGTAATGTTATTTGTTGGGCCCACAAATGGAGGAATTTTCCTTGGAGATTGGCTAATATATAAGAACAAATCCAGGACATTTGCATTAAGGCTTGCATCCCTTTTCACCAAACCCTTTGTGAGGCCACCTCTGATGCTAGTTTTCTCAGCAATAGATAGGTTGACATTGCTACTGTTACTATGGGTTACACAACATAGATTACTGATGCCTGTTTTCAATGTTATTGTTGTTCGTGTTTTTTTTTTATGTAGCTTGGACCAACTCTTCATGGATCTTTGAGTTGTGTCGTTCCCATTCAGTATACTCATTTGTATTTTTCCTTTATTTATGAAATATTTTATTTTATTATCCAAATAAATGAGAGATAACGGCTCTCAGTTTTCAAAATTGAGAAAGTTCGGTAGTTTTGGGATGTCAGTGGGTTTTCTTTGGACTTTTACTTTTCTGATCTCATGAAGCTCATCCATACTAAACTAATCCTGGGAAGAAAGGATGATCAACTTGATCAGCTCTCAAAGTGGCGGGATTTATACATTTTCAGTTATAATCTTAACATGTATTCCTAATAAGTAATACCTATTATGGGTATTCTTTTGCCACCAAAACAGATTAGTTAGTTTTAATGTGTCTACTAGAAGATATGGTGCAATGGTTAAATGAAAACATCAATAAATATTGAAAAAGAAAAAAGAGAGAAAAATCACGGAAGTAGAAATTTCTTATTAGGCGGAGATAATTGGAAAGTATCCACTTTATACCATAGACATGGTATGCATGTGCTTTTGTGCAATAATACCACGAAGCATATAATCCAATATACCAATAGAATTAGAGAATTCTCAATACATGAAGTCTACACGAATTGAACATGGAGAAATGTTAATGGTTGGAACAATCCTCTATCAGATTATGATTATCCAAATTTGGGTTTTCTTCAATTCACTCAATAAAGAAACTCAACTGATAAAGGACCTAGCCAATACAAGAAAAGCACCTAGGCATTAATTGACCAAGTTAAGCCTTAGTACTTGGCGCCATAACACGCCACCATGCTCCACAGCGACCATCTGTAGCGGCCACTCTGGTACCCATTTGTGGTTCACCAAGTAGTCCTTCCCCGGGTCACCATTCCAGGGACTTGAACACGAGACATGGCGCTGGCTCTTATACCATTTGTAAGGGACTAACTAATACACCAAAAAGCACCTAGGCATTAATAGACCCAAAAGTTACTAGTTATGCCATGTTGAGCGAGTCAAGCCGGGCTCTCCTCTTGTCCAGTAACCATTCTGAGTGGAAGACTGCGATTGCGGTTTTCTTTAGGAAGTCCCATAGCAGTGAGGCTTAACAGACAAAGAAAACAGTGGATACTTCCACTATATGAGTAGAAGGGGACGACCCTAATGAATTGACTATGAAGGCGGCTGATAATCCCTTATTACTTTGGGGTTGTAACATGTTAAACCTTGGAACAACCCTTTATATCTAAATTGGGTTTTCTCCAATTTCACTTAATTTCTCAATAAAGCAACTGAACCTTCAATTTTTTTCTAGGTAAGCAGGGATTGAACCTGCGACCTGGAGAAAAGCAACTCAACCATAATATTTTGGGGTTGTCACATGTCAATCCTTGGCACAACCATCGTAAAAAAATCGCCAATTTTTTTCACAAATTCGCGAATAATTCAAAAAAATTTGGTGCCCAAATCAACCACGAATTGTTGTGAATTTTTGGAAAAATTCGAGTACTTTTCAAAATCCGCAAATAATTTACGGATTTCTCAATAAAGCTTTACTTTTAAATATTATATCTTACATTTTCATTTTTTTCTCCAAATTTTCCCCAAAAATTTTCCCCGAACTTGCTGAATTATTGCAGAATACCTTGTGACTATGGGAACAACCCCTAATCAGTTTGTGTTATCTAAATTGGGTTTTCTTCAATTCCACTCAAATTCTCAAAAAAAGGAACTCAACCTTCATCAATACAGAAAATTGTAAGTGGGTTTTCTTCATTCTCTCATATCATCAATTTATGCCCCTACCAAGTAAAACCCATCAAGAAAAACTAAAATAAATCAAAGAATTTATATCAAACATTAAAATCCTTAATGGGTGTTCGTCAGCTAAAGCTATACAATCCAATAAGAATCTCCAATTTATTCGTTTTAGTTCAATTTCAATCAATAGCAACTTCTGAGAACCAAACAAACCATACAAGAGAAGAGACAAGAACATGTTAAAAAGCTTACGGTGTTAAAAGCTCTGAGCGAAAGGGAGAACCATCGGTGATGAGAGTGTAAAGGAGAGTGGCTAGCATTAAGCAGCCCAGTGTACTGAACAGTAGTTTTGCTGCAGCAACATTAGAAGACGCCATTTTGGTACTTCAATCGTTGTTCCGAGAAAGAATTTTTTTTTTCAACTTGGAAGTCATTTGAACTTTGAAGAAGTTGAACAGTTTTGTGGGTCAGCAGAGTCCACATCATACGTATTTTTACAGCCGTCCAAGTGGGTTTGGTCAACTTGTCAATATCTTTTCAAGTTAAATTGATGTTAAAAGTAATGGTTCAATGGGCCGGGCCTTCACGGGCCAATTATATTCGGGCTTCTCCAAGCTACCCCATACCCAACCCGATTACTAATCGAGCCAGGCTAGTATCTATGAATCAGGCTTACCTAGCTTGTCAGGTGGAGCCGAGCCAGTCCATTTATCTCCAATAGAAAGTAGTCAAAAATAATTGTTGGATAATGACATAGCAAATTTGAGTACTTGTTAGAGAATGACATAATAAATTTGAGTACTTAATTTCAAGCTTCAAAATTTCAAGAAGTTCAAGGAGACGACAAAAATAGTCGTTCAGTTGCAAATTACTGAATTAAAATACTATTATTTGATTTTGAAGCCTGAAATTGGAAGTAGTCAATAATGACTACCTTGGAGATGGTATCATATTCCACGTGGAATAAGATACTACCTTGGAGATCTTTGGGCGTAAAAAGGAGTCGTTGGACTCAGCTGATGTGGAATTGGTGTCTCCATTGGAGATGCTCTTACCTTTCTCAATCATTGGCGGATCAGGCCGGGCCATGAGCCCACATTAATTTTTATATAAAATAACTCATTTGATGGAATCAAGCCCAATTCGGACAGAGTTAATCAGGCCAAGTTTTAATGAGGCTTTGGGACAAGTTATATTTGGATAGATTATTCAAATTTTACAAAAATTCTCTAAATAAGTGATCTACATTATTTTCACTTTTTATAAATTTGACTAATTTTATCATTTTTTCTTACTGTTTTTTATGATTGTAAAAGATAGCTCTCTTTATGTCTACCGAATTATTGAGGGGTGCCTATGTTAAAAAATTGTTGTCAGCTTTAGATCAGATGATGAAACTATATGCATACCATCAAACAGTTTGGTTTTTAGGCTACATGACACAAGTCCCGAAAAGGTGACTCAAAATATTATCACACCTCTCGTAGTACACCCATAGCCTAAAAATCTATTGTGTAAAAGATTGAGATGAAATTATGAAAATCAATCTCCATCATCTCATTTCAAGTAGTCAACCATTTTCCAGCTCAGTCGCCCCCACAATAATTCTATAGGAGCAAATAGTGGTATTCGATTGTAAAGTGTTAATCTCTCTTTCCCTCTCCCTCTCTATATTTAAAAAATAAAAAATAAAAATATTGTTAATGCATATAAAATGTATAATATTTTATAGTCCACCTAAATTTTTCTCTGCATTTTTTTCCAAATTTATCCAAACTACACTGAATTGGCACCCACTGAATGATTGTTGAATCCGAACTCGGTTACTATGGTTCTCATATACTCTACCACCATAGTGACAAATTTCGTTTTCCATAATTTTTCGGTGCGGAGTGCTTTCTGTAAATTTTGAGACCTTTCAGAAAAAATTCGGGAAAGTTTCAAGGATTAAAAATATATTTGATATTTAAAAAAAGATTATTAAAATATATACTAAATTATTAATATATTTTAAATACAAAAAAAAAAAAAAAAAAAAAATTAAATATTAAAAAAAAAAATTGCCAAAATTTACCGAAATATCATTGAAAATTACCGAAATATACCGAAATTTTCGCAAAATTTTCGTTTGACCTCTTTTTAGCAAATTTCACTGAATATCAACAAAATTTGTCACTACCCGCCACAAAGTATTTTTCAAGGGGAAGATAGTAAGATATGAGAAGCACCCATTCTTTTTAATCATCGCAATCAAAGTCATAAAAAAGTTGGTCTTCGGAGGATTTGAATTGTCTGATCTATCCACTCCAAGGTTCAAAATTTTGGCCAAAATCTCAAATTGTGGGAAATTTTCGGCACCGTAGCAAAATTTTGGTTTTGGTCCCCAAAACCGAAACGAAATCCGGAATTTTGAACCTTGATCCACTCTACATTTTTTAAAGGTAATTTAAAGTACTCTAAGTAGAGTGGCTTCAATGCTATGATGTGTGTGATCTTTAGGCTGAGTGTGGTACAAAGTGATGTTAGACACATGAAACCCTTCAAAATGATCAAAGATGCATGACACATGGCAGCCTCTTAAAATGCGTTGACAGGATAGATTTATATCAACTAGCAACTCATAATTACTGCACATCTTATTAATCATAGTCATCTTTGATAATTCAAATAACTGTAGTAATAAGTGTTTGACTGGATTAATGGGGTCACTTTTTGAACATCTGACATGTGATGTTGTCATGCTTCGGCCTTTGAGTGATATAAAGACTGATATAAAAATTTATAGGGCTGAAAATGAGGACAAAAACATATTTCCATTGTGTGATTTAGGATCAGCATATGCTTCTAAAACTAATGACTATCATGCAAATCTCCAAAAGTTTTGGCCGATAATTATATAGTTTGATAGCTTTCAATACATGATCAAAGGGCAATGGTTAGGTCCTACTAGGCATAATTGAATTTCAAATCTTATTCCATTTATTGCCCTTGAAAATAAGAGAATTATGGCTTGCTTGATTTTTTCTTAATAGTATGATATGTAGTCAAAATTCTCTTATTTTCAAGGATAAAGGATGAAATAGGATCGAAAATTCGATTCTACCTAACAGGACTGACCATTGATCAAAATTCTATTTCAAAACACAACCATGCGTTCAAGGATTGACCAACAGCCCAAAAAAGTGATGGTGTATCATCAGCGGTATACTGGCGAATCTTGGTTCGTCTGCCAGTAGCATAGATTTATATAAACAAAGACGTGACAGTTTACTTCTGACATTATATACTAATATATATATATATATATATATATATATATATATATATATACCTGCGAATCTAGGTTCGCCTACCGGTAGCGCAGATTTTTATAACAATTCACTTTTGACATTAGGACGTATATATATATATATATATATATATATATATATATATATTAATATATATGACTCTGGGGCATATGCGGCCGAGCGTAGGCTTATTATTAAGCCAACTCTATGTTAATTAATATGGGCGCAACTCATAGTTCCTTTTTATGACGTGATGAGTGACATTGGGACAATATTATTAATTAGAGTTGCACTTTTAAAATATTTTAATATCCTTATAACAGTAATTATTGACTTTTTTAAAATCTCTTTTTTTTCTCTTTCTTCTCTTTATTTTTTTAAGAATGTATAAGATATACTTTTTAAAATATATTTTAATAAAAAAATGTGATCTCCCATTAGCGAAGTGCTAACACCTTGACAATAAAGCGCTTGCCGACACTCCGATAGTAATGTGTTGGCGCCTCATTTTAGGGGCGCCGACGCTTCGTTTTTAGGGGTGTCGGCGCCTCATTTTAGGAAGCGTCGATGTTTCATTTTCAGGGCGGCTGCGTTTCGATATGGAAGCGTCGACGCTTCGATAAAAACGTCGGCGCGCCTAAAACGAAGCGTTGGCGCCTCCATATCGACACACCAACGCTTCGATAGTTTTTTTTTTTTTTTTTTATCGAAATGCTGGTGCTTCGATATGGAGGCGCCAACGCTTCTATTCAAAAAAAAAGTTTTAAATAGAAGCATCGGCGCCCCTAAAATAGGCGTCGACACTTCGATAAGAATAAAAAAATTTATTAAAGCGCCGACGCTTCAATATCGGGGTGTCGGTACCTTGCTATCGAGCGTTCACATATTTTGAATAAAATATATATGAAAAAATAACTCTAACAATTTCTACAAAAAGTTGAGAGAAGAAAGAAAAAAAGACTTTAAAAAGGCTTTTAAAAAAGTCAAGAATGACGACTGGAAGGGTATTGGGGGAGGGGTTAGTATTATCTAACCCAGGTCCCATGCGAGAGGGTCCCCCCGGCCCCCACCTTACTCAAAGCCACCCAACTGCCCAAAAGATTTCGGATGCTCTTCAACACCATCCCCACCGGACGGCATCTACGATTGAAAATGAGAGTATTTCTCTTAAGCCAAATGCTCCACATGATGGTGAAGAAACTAATTTTTCATAATACTCCCTTTTCTCCTTCAAAACTCACATCGGACCAAGCCAAAAACTGTCGAGAGGCGCTTTCAAAGGTTACCCACATCATATCAAAAGACTTGAGGATAACTCCTCAAATTTTGCTCGCCGTCCATCAGTAAAAGACTAGGTGCGCCGCCATTTCTTCCGCTTGAAAACACATGACGCACTCATTGGGGAGAATTTTCCCCCTCCTAATCAGTTGGTCAATCGTGAGGGTCCTCTCTCTCATCAAGGTCCACGCAAAGAAATGGACCTTTGGTGGCACCGATTCTTTCCATAACCCAGCCCAACTCCAGCTGTATATGGCACATCTGCTTTATACAAGCTTTAAAAAGGCTGGTGTTACTACAGTTTACCACACCTAACTTATGTTTCAGCCAGTATCAAAAGATCGGTTTCATTATCAATTTTGGGCATGACTGGAATTGTAAATTGGACTGAAATTTTCAGAGTTGGGCCAAAATTTCAGTGCCAATTTTTTTTTTTCAAAAGACTATAAATGGTCTTGTATTGGCCGATAATTTGAACTTCCAATATTTTGGACCAATCATTTTGGTGCTGACGGAAACCGATATGTTTTGGCTGAAATTTTGAACCATGGTTTCGGCCATGAAAGCAAAGAAAAAATTTGTTTGACTGCTTTGAATTAAATGATGGAGAACTTTTTTCGTCCCAACCATCTATATTATAGATCTTGTTATCATGAGCCTACAATCAAATGGTCAGATGTTGATTCCACAATAGCATGCATCCCAAAAAGCAAATTGTCAACATCCGATCGTCTGATCATCAGCTCATGATCTCAAGATCTTTTATCATTAGATATTGCGACGAAAAACGATCTCCGTCGTCCTTATTCAAAATAGTTAACAGTTTTTCCTTTTTTTGGAGTGGCAGTAACCCAAACCTTTAAAAACAAAGTGTAGCAGTTAGTTATAAGTTATAACGGTCACGATGCTCTTAGTTTCAAACACCTCCGCACTCCACAACTCACCATGTGTGCACTCTTCTTCTTCCTCCTCCTCTGCTTCTATTTTTCCCGAAATCAAAACTTGCAAAACCATGAGAGACTTACAGCAACTCCACGCTCGAAAAATCAAAACCGGCCGAATCCGAGATCCTTTCGCAGCTGCAGAAATCCTTCGTTTCTGTGCATCTTCCAAAAATCACCATGATCTGCGTTACGCTTACTTGGTGTTTAATCAAATGCAAGAACCCAATTGCTTTTCTTGGAACACCATCATAAGAGCGTTTTCTGAGACCAACGATGAACCTTTGGAGGCCTTAATCATTTACTATCATATGCTTCACTACGATTTAGTTGAACCTAATAAATATACTTTTCCATCAGTTTTGAAAGCTTGCGCTAGAATTAATGGTGTCGAAGAGGGTAAACAGATTCATGGCCAGATTGTTAAACTTGGGTTGGATTCCGATGGGTTTATTGTTAGTAATCTTGTTCGAATGTATGCTATTTGTTGTGATATGGAGGATGCCCATAGGGTGTTTGAGAAAAGTATTGAATCGGAAGAGACTAGAAGAGAAGACAATGTGGTTATGTGGAATGTATTGATTGATGGGTACCTTAGAATTGGTGAAACTGAAGTTGCGAGACGACTGTTTGATGAAATGCCTCGGAGAAGTGTGGTATCTTGGAATGGAATGATAGCTAGGTATGCCCAAAATTTTCTATTCAAAGAGGCTTTGGAGATCTTCCGCAAAATGCAAATGGCAACTGCAAGTCCCAATTATGTGACTTTGGTTAGTGTTCTCCCTGCAATTTCGCGCTTGGGGGCGCTTGATGTGGGTAAATGGGTCCATGCATTTGCAAAGAAGAACGAGATTGTGGTGGATGATGTGCTTGGATCTGCATTGATCGATATGTATTCTAAGTGTGGGAGCATTGCCAAGGCATTTCAAGTATTTGAGGGGCTACCCCAGAGAAATGTAATTACTTGGAGTACAATCATTGGAGGGCTCGCAATGCATGGTCGGGCTAGAGAGGCATTGGATCAGTTTTCACGGATGGGAAGAGCAGGAGTAATACCTAGTGATGGTACATATATTGGTGTCTTGAGTGCATGTAGCCATGCAGGGTTGGTGGATGAAGGCCGAGCCTACTTCAGCCAAATGGTTAGAGTATTTGGGTTAAGCCCCAAGATTGAACATTACGGATGCATGGTTGATCTATTTGGTCGTGCCGGGCTCTTGGAAGAAGCTGAGGAGCTTGTATTGAACATGCCCATGAAGCCAGATGATGTGATATGGAAGGCCTTGCTTGGCTCTTGCAGAGTCCATGGCAATATTGAGTTGGGCAACCGAGTTGCAGAGAGACTCATGGAGTTGGCTCCTCATGATAGTGGGTCATATGTGCTTTTGTCGAATATGTATGCATCGTTAGGCAAGTGGGAGGATGTTGCTCGGGTTAGGTTGCTGATGAAGGATATGGGCATTAGGAAAGATCCGGGTTGTAGTTGGATTGAGCTTGATGGCACTATGCATGAGTTCCTCGTCGAAGATTACTCTCATCCAAGAACCAAAGAGATCTATTTCATGTTGGAGGAGATTGCCAATCAGTTGAAGTTGATAGGGTACACACCAAATACCTCTCAAGTAATGCTTAACATCGACGAGGAAGATAAGGAAAGTGCTCTTTACTATCATAGTGAGAAGATTGCAATTGCTTTTGGCTTAATAAGTACGCGCCCTCAAACGGTGTTGCGAATAGTGAAGAACCTTCGCATTTGTGGGGATTGTCACTCATCGATAAAACTTATTTCAAAAATCTATGGCCGTAGAATAGTTGTTAGGGATCGAAACCGTTTCCACCATTTTGATGAAGGATCTTGTTCTTGTATGGATTATTGGTGAATGTTTCTGAATCAATAGTGCTTCTTCATCTTCAATGATTTCAGTAGGCTATCAAAATTTTATCAAATTGTCTTTCTGTACAAGCCCATATAGGCAGACTAATGTATCCATAACATGTAATTTACTCAATCAATTAAGAATTAATTATTCATTTATATTTTGAGTTATACTTTCAATGCATCTTTACTAGAAAGTATTCTTATATCCTGTTGTTTTTGTTGTAACAAAGTATTGTCATTGCAAGAACATATCAATTCTTTAATGGCGGAAGTTTCGTAGGATGTCTGCCTGGCAGGGGCAGCAGCATTGGGTGTTGAAGACGGCATCTCTGGCTCTCTGCTAGTTTCTCTGGTTTGCTTTAGTAAATACAGGGGCTATAACGGATAATGGAGATGAGTTGTAACTAATGGCATTACTAATTTACTTATCTTAAATATGGAATTTGTATTACAGCCTTATGGGGTTATACCAGGGGTTACGATTTGGGATTTTCATGAAACAGGGCATGAAGTTGCAACTATTCACAGGACGGTACATGGCGCAAAAATATTTCCAAAACAAGCAATGCATACCCTGTTTTACAATATTTTCATTACTTTTGTTAGTAGCAGACCTGATATCATTATTCATTACCTAGGTATGCACCTAATGAGGAGATACCTAAAATTACCTCATTAGGTCCTTATAAGATAATGCATGGTCTGTTTTGTGAGTATTTTTGTACCATGGACCACCCTATGGATATCTGCAACTCCATGCCCTGTTTCACAAAAATCTCTTACAATTTGGGTTACCTCCTTCGTGCCTTAATGAATTTTGGATTACCACTTTATTTGCCTTGGGTGTAGGGGTTAGGGTTTAAATGGGTGGGTGAATGGGTTCAGGCATTAGGGCAGGTTGGGTTGGGTCGGGCTGGTTTGTAGGGTTGAACCTGCCTCTGACGCGACTTTATACTTTGGTTAGTTCTGGTCGAGCCATTCCAAGTAACCGGCCCGTTCCCAATCTAAATTGGAGCAGGTCACCGATTAGGTTATATATGGCACTATTTTTTTATAACAACTTGATGTGAGGGACCCATGTAAGTATCCGGCGGGTCAAATATTTCATTGAAAAAATATCTCCTTTGTGTGATTCACAGCAGGCAGTTAAACGGCCTTTAAAATGAACGGCTAAAACCAGTTTGGAGATTTACATGGTAACAGTACCTTTTAAAGGCATTTACGTCGGACCCTTCGCATCAAGTGGCACACTTGATGACAATTGTGCCAGATATACCCAATCAGTGATCTGTTCAAATGTAAATTGAGGAAGGGTTGGTTAGTGGTTACCCCATACTAGCTCAGTAATATTTTATTAGGTGGGAGGTCATAATTTTTGTGGTCAACTACCTAAATCTTAAATGAACAAGTCCAAAACAAGTTCCCCTTGCCATTTTTCAGACAATGAGAAATGGTCAGTCCAACCATTTTAAAACCCTTGGACGCAGTGGAATCCTATATGGTCCATGGCTGTCCACGCAATAATACCAATTTGTTAAATCTGGTCACCCATGCTTGAGAAGTGGAAAGAGGCATGGGCCAGGCCTTGTTTGACCTGATTATTTTCAACTCAAAAAAATTAAGCCCGATCCTTGTCCAGATACAAAATCAGACCAGGCTTGCCCAGAATCTTTTCTACCGGATAAAAACGCATAACGATGGAACCATCTCTCGATTCAAAGCACGATTAGTGGCAAAAGGCTATCATCAAGAAGAAGGCAATGTCTTGTTTCAGCTATCAACTTTTGGTAATATGAAGAGATCCATATAAAGAGAGTGCATATGAGGGAGAAGAGCATATGCTAGCTTGACAAAGTCCAGCCTTTAATTCCGGGTCAAATCCATTAAATATTGTGCAAGGTGGGAAGCCACAGCTTCTGTGGGTCCTCTACCTAAACTAAGCTTATTTTAACTGAAAATGAGGATTGATTCTATGTTAGACTGCTTGCATAGTTGCATTGCACATATGTAATTTAGGGCTGCAAAAGGGGTTGGTTGGGTTAAGGACCAATTAGGTTAAAATATAAGGTAGAGAGTCGAGTCAAATTGGGTTTGATTCGGGTCAAGAAACTAGAAAAGAATTCGACGCGTTAATAAATGGACAATTACCTGACCCAACTTGACAGTCCAAAAATTTCAACCTGAACCTGAACCTGACCCATAGTGGGTCAGAGACCTTGACTCGTCGGGTAGACTGGACCCATTACACTAAAAATGGCCATTAGCCAGTGCTGTTCCTGTACAAACGGGGTGCTAGGAGGGGTGGACAGCATCGGTCAAAATACCGTCTGATACCGGTACGTTCTTCCGATATGTACTGATATCGGACCCCAGCGATACGATGCATACACCATATATCGCCTGGTGTATGTATTGTTCAATGTATTGGTCAAAATACCGTCTGATACCGGTACGTTCTTCCAGTATGTACTGATATCGGACCCCAGCGATACGATACATACACCATATATCGCCTGGTGTATGTATCCTTCAATGTATCATCCGATACAACCCATGTATCATTTGTATAAGATGATACATTGAAAAAAGTCAAATGTGTCGCCCAAGTTTTTAAATTATTTTTGTTAAAGGGTCACTCTATGTATCGGGCCATACAAACACTGCATATCTTCCCAGGCCCTGGACGATACGTACCGGCACTACAAAAAATAAGACTATTAGTGGCAGCCAAAACTGCTGCTATTAACTAAAAAACTGCCGCTGATACCCTCATCGTTAATAGTCTTAACAGCCTTTAATAGGTTTTTTGTTAATAGCAGCAGTTTTTGGCCGCCACTAATAGTCTTATTTTTTGTAGTGGGATTTCCGATATTTTGACCAATGAATAGGATACAAACTTAACCTCTGGCTTTTTACACATAAAGTGGCTGCTATCCGCCGGTTCTTCACACTTGACAACCCAAGCCTTTACCATTGCACGAAGCAATGACCCCTTACCGGATCCATTACACGTGATGTAAGCAATTGGCTCTCCTCAACCAAATGGCTCTCTTTCTTCTCCACTTTTTCATGAACTTACCAATGATATTTTTGAATTGTTGAAGGATTTTGATCGTGCAATTACGATGAGCCAATCATGTTGACTTTTGTTACCTGAATAGTAATAGAGTCTTGTGGAAATCTTAACTTAATTTCATTCATCTTGGTGGGTCTATAAAAGACTTCTGTTTACACAATAATGAAGATTAGCGTAATCCCATAGAATCCTAATGTAACAAACTTATCTTAAAATCTTAATCTTAATCTTAAACTTTGGTTACACATATGAGTAACCCCCTAAACAACCTTAAAGATTCTCTATTAAATAGGAATTTAAATTAACTATCACCAGGAGTGTTCACAAACTAGCTACCATTTGAATATTTATCTGAAGCATAGTTGTCATGCTCAATATTTTCGTTGCAAACAAAACAAGCTATAATCTCTTCTCTCATACATCAATTTTATCATTAGAAAATGTAGGTGGAATCTATATTGTACAGTCTAAGTCCATCCTCTCTCCTCACTCGTTTCCCACCTATTACTCATTTCCTCTCTCTCTCTCTCTCTCTCTCTCTCTCTCTCTCTTTCTCTCTCTCTTGTTCCTCTTCAGCCATGAATTTCGTGACTTCAATCAGTGACATCATCTATTGCTTATGTAAACCCATTGCGCGACGCATTAGATATATGACTAAACTCGAAGAAAATGTCAGCTCACTTACAAAGACGATGAAAGAATTGATAGACAGAGGCAACGACGTGAAAACAAGAATTGATGTCGCTGAAAGAAAGGGATTAAAGAGCACAAACGAAGTGAAAGGATGGCTTGAAAGTGTAGATGCTACTGAAATCGATGATGCTTTCATTCAAACCAGGTGTCTTGGAGATTTTTGTCCGAATTGTTGGTCGAGTTACAAACTTGGCAAGAAGGTGGTGAAAAAGCTTAAAGAAGTTGTTGAGTTGAAGAACAAAGGTGTTTTCAATCAAGTGGCTGCAAAATCACTTCCTGATCCTGTGACTGAGATGCCTAGTACCACGACATTCGGCATGGACTCAACGATGGAGAAGGTTCTCGGCTACCTTGGAGAAGATGAATTGGGAGTCATTGGCATATATGGTATGCGGGGTGTAGGGAAGACAACCCTTTTGAAACAAATCAACAATTTATTCCTCCAAAGAAGCCATTATTTCGATGTGGTGATTTGGGTTCTTGTGTCTAAAGAACCCAATATCGAACAGATCCAAATTGACATTGGACAGAAGTTGGGCTTGTCTTTGCGCAACAATCAAGATCGGCGAGCTGCTAAAATATTTGAAGTCCTGAAGAAGAAAAAGTTTGTGCTGTTGTTGGATGACATTTGGAAAAGATTCGATCTTGAAATGGTAGGAATTCCGATTCCTAACACTCAAAATAAGTGCAAGTTAATATTCACAACTCTATCGGAAGAAGTATGTGGAGAAATGGAAGCTCTCCAGAAGATTAAAGTTGAATGTTTGGCCTGGAAGGAAGCATGGGAACTTTTTAAAGCAAAAGTAGGTAAAGAAGCTATGAATTCTCATCCAGATATACCAAAGCTTGCAGAGGAAGTTGCTAAGAGGTGTGATGGTCTGCCCCTTGCACTCATCACCATTGGACGGGCCATGGCGAGCAAAAAGACACTAGAGGAGTGGAAAAACGCAATAACAGTTTTGAGCGGGTCAGCCTCAAAATTTCCTGGTATGGAAGATAAAGTTCTCCCACTTTTAAAATTCAGCTATGATAGTTTACGCAGTAATACGGTGAGATTGTGCTTCTTGTATTGTTCTTTGTATCCCAAAGACCATTCGATCGAAAAAAAGAAACTTATTGAGCACTGGATTGGGGAAGGATTCTTGGATGAGTGCAATGACCTTGATGAAGCTCGCAACAAGGGGCATGATCTCATTGGAATCCTAAACGTTGCATGCTTGTTGGAGGTTGGTGATAAGCCCGAGACACAGGTGAAGATGCATGACATTGTTCGCGAATTGGCCTTATGGATAGCTTCTGAATGTGGAGAGAGAAAGAATAATATTATTGTGCAAGCCGGTGTTAGTTTGATCGACTCACCGATACTTGAGAAGTGGAAAGAGGCGATGAGGATATCATTGATGGAAAATGAGTTGGAAGAACTAAACGAAACAACCTCATGCCCAGATCTCATAACCTTGATGCTTCAAGAAAGTAAAAAATTGAGCAAGATATCCAATAGTTTCTTCCAATTCATGCCTCTTCTTAGGCTCTTAGATCTTTCAAATACTAAACTACAAGAGATCTCTACAGGGATTGGTGATTTGGTTGAGTTGCAGTATCTCAATTTATCATCTACCCATATTGTGGCACTGCCTAGAGAGCTAGTTAATTTGGTAAAGCTGAAGCATTTGGATTTGAGCCGGACACGGAGGCTTAGAACAATTCCTCGTACAGTGATCACAGGGCTCTCAAGGTTGCTGGTGTTGAACTTGTGTAAAAGTAATTACATGACTTGGGAAGTTGAGAGTACCGACGAAGATGAGAGTGGGGTTGGTTTGTTGGCGGGGTTGAAAGGCTTAAAGCGGTTAAATGATCTTAGAATTACCATTTGTAATATCAATTCTCTCAACATATTCCTTGAGTCCGAGATATTTGCCAAATGCACACGAGATCTACGTATCATTTACCATCTATTGACTTCTTTTCAATTGCCATCAATTTTTAAGAAGAGACTACAGAAACTTCGTGTCCATCGTTGTTATGAGTTGGAGGAGTTGATAATTTATCCAGGGTTAGAAGGGGAGAACCAGTTGGCTCCGAGCCTAGAAAAACTAGATCTTCGGGAACTTCCCAAATTAAAGACTATTTTGGTGCCATGTGGATGCCTACAAAACCTTCGCGATCTAACAATTGCTAACTGTCATGATTTGAAGAATGCCACGTGGATGCTACATCTTCAAAGCCTCCAAGAAATTCATGTGGTTGAATGCAAAGGAATAGAAGTAGTAGTCGATGAAATTGAAGAAGTAGCACAAAACTTTATTGCTTTGCCAAGACTAAAATCATTAGAACTTAGGGATCTTCCAGAATTAACTAGTATATGTAGGCATAAATTGTCTTTCCCTTCTTTACAATCTCTAAAAGTAACTAAATGTCAGAAATTAAAGAAGCTTCCATTTGGCCATGACAGCCCCAACAACACTTTACTAGAAATTATTGGGCAACAAAGATGGTGGGATGAGTTAGAGTGGGAAGACAAAAGCATTGAATCTACTTTCCGTCCCTATTTCAAGCCAACATGGATAACAAAGCATGAAAGCGAAATTTATATAAGGGAGCCAATTCCAGGTTAGTTCTTTTATCTTTTATCTTCTTTCTTTTTTTCTTCAGAAAATTAGAAAAAAGTGCCTACTTTCAAACAATTTTAGGCTAATATCCTACTTCAAATAGTTTTAGAAACATAATGCTTTTGCATTTTTAAATGCACGACAATCCAAAACAACACCCGTATTGGATTGATCAGCCTCCTATAATGTGATGTTTTAAAAAGAAAATTAACATTTTAATACTTTTTTCCCCTTCATTTGATGGGTCAAACATAGAGTAACACCCACCCAATTTGGTACATTGAATGTGAGCACCTTTGACTACATTTTCAACAGTGTAAATGCATCGGATCATGCCTAAATATTTTGGGTGCTACCTAATCGTCCTTGGGTAAGTTTTCATGGAACCCGATCGCAGATGAGTCCACGTGGAGCCCACAAATCGATGAGCATGTTTTTCTAAAACTGCAAAAGCATTGTTTTATTCCTGAAACTGTTTGAAGTAGGAGAATAGCCTAAAACTGTTTGAATCTAGGCATCTAAAGAGTGGGATGAATGCTTCTGATTTTCACAAGAAGCTATTGAGTATCAAAGATGCTGGGATGAGTTATAGTGGGAGCATGAAAGCGATTTTTATATAAGCAAGACAAATATTCAAGGATAGTTCTTCTAAATTTGCATTCCTTTTTATTTTCGTAACATACATTAGATTTGGACCTATATTTTGCTTAATTAACAATGGATGTTTCTCATTTCTCATCTTAATTCACCAGAAGTTCTTGAGCATCAAAGAGAGTGGGAAGAGCAAAGCATAGAGTCAAATTCATATCTCGATTTCGAGCTGGCATCGATAACCGAGGATGAAAGCGATATTTGTCTAACCGAGCCATTTTAGCCTCTTTTTTTTTTATGATCTTGAGTTGGATAACTGATTGCTTTGTGTGATGGTAAAAAGATTGGGCTGTCAAGCATGAAAATGTAGGGTTCGAGTCTGGAGAGCAACCACTTTGTGTCTAAATGTCAGAGGTTAGGCAACATCCCATCCACCCTACATACGGAACCAGCATTGGGTAATGAACTTTTTATGAGTAACATGTTGATTTCTCTATTCGTGACATCTATAGAGAACCCAAACATACTTATGCAGATCTTCGAGGTCTTCTGTCGGGTTATTTCAGACTTGATCATTCTTATGTTCGTGGGGTGATGTCAATGCTGAAGATGCCGAAGCTCACTAGACATTGATTTGGATCAGATCTATAGATTGTATTATATTAGTAATCTCCTTAATTTGCGATTAATGAAGGGTGAAGACTGAGGAACCAAGAACCTCAACATTTACAGGCTAATATATATATATGATTTTGACTAAGTTTGCTCAATAGTCCATGTTTCTCATTTCTCCTCTTAATTCACATGAAGTTAGCTTTCAGGAAAATTATGAGTGGACCTCAAACAGCATACCAACACCGGACTGCTTATGTGGCACAATGCAAGTGGATAGACCGACTTGCATTGATGGGACCCACTGCGCTTGCATCGCGCCATGTAAGTAGTCCGTTGAATGATCTGTTGTTTGTGGTACGCCATTTCAACGTCCTAGTTTTTAATATAAAGTTTGACTGCCTTGATTAATAGGCATGCAAATCCCCAATCTGCAAAGCCGGGGCTCCATCTCTGTAAATTCACATGTTCCTAGGATAATATATATATATATATATATATATATATATATATATATATATATATATATATATTGGCATATCGGGTGGGTCTCAGGCCGATTGATACCTACCATATATATATATATATATATATATATATATATATAAGCATATCGGGTGGGTCTCAGGCCGATTGATACCTACCAGATTTATCAGATTCGTATTGGCCAAACCGGCCGACATTTAGGCACCATTCTTTTATTTTAAAAAATATATAAAAGTAAAAAAAATTGCAAAAAGAGCAATTTTGTATTTTGTCCTATTTATATCTAATACATATCGGCCGATAAGACCAGATATGTTCCAATATTTGACCTGTTTGACCTAATAATTGAACGCATACACATTGAGGGTGTATATCGTATCGGATGGGGCCTTACCCAATACATATCGGCCATCACATAAGACCAATATTTAAAATCATGAGATACCATATAGCTATGTTGTAGTCCATGTTGAGTTTGTAGAATCCCGGCTATGAGCCAAACTCAACCTCATAAAATCAGCTTGTAAGGGGAGGATTGCCCCAAGTTTCTATTTTGCTCAAGGCCGTAATACTCAGGTCATGTGCAACTATTGCTCAAAGTTTAGTCTCATATCGGACGATCATAGCCTTATCTATCCTCTTATAAAATCTTGGGCCTCTTCAGTCACTCGCTATGATTAGTCTCAATAAGTCGTCACTAGCAGTGGGCATTAACATATTGGCCAACTTTTTATCATTCTGCTCCTGCAACACAGTCAAGGTGAGCAATTTGTCACAGGCTTAGTAGGATGTAATTAAAGGTACTTAATGACTTAAAATATTCATCCTATGAAAATTATAATGGGCGGACCTCAAACAGTAGACCAACAACGGACTACTTACGAGGCATGATGCAACCACAATGGGTCCCAACAACGTCAACATACCACAAACATATTAATTATTCACAAGAATAGCTGAAACAATCATAAAAAATATTCTTTCTATAATGGCACACATTGATATATTAGGGTACCTCTAAATAGGGATCAAGCCAATTGTAAGTTCGTATTAGGGTACCTCTAAATAGGGATCAAGCCAATTGTAAGTTCGTATTAGGGTACCTCAAAATGGGCCAACCACATTTTTGTTGCACCAACCCAGAAAATCTATTGACGGCACATGTAAGGTGAAGAGTGCCCAATTTATATATAGCCCAAGACCTCCAAGCCTATAGGATGGGTCTAACTCAACCTCACAAAACCGGCTTATAAGGTGAGGAGTGGCTAAATTATATATATCCCAAGACCTCTAAGCCTGCAAGCAATGTGGGACTATTCTAACATATATTTCCAAAATTGATACCCCGCTGTTGATCTACAATCACAATGGCATCACCCTTTGTGTTAACCTATTCTGATGATATTCTGGAAAATCAGTCCAACTTGATAAATTTGGGTATCCATCTCAAAACCAATTGGCAATGAGTGGAGGCCAGGATCTTATATATAATTGAAGAGGCAAGGCTATAAATATAAAATGTGGGACTAAAACTTCAACAGAGGTCTGCCAGTTCGTGCATCAGCGTGTGACCACTCACTATGTGGCTGTGAAATGAATTCTTCGTCATCTCAAGGCCGCAGTCACGTATGGTCTTCTCCTTCATTGCTCTCGCATGCTATTTCTCTCGGCATCCAACTCAAAACCAATTGGCTGAGTGGAGGGGCCCAGGATCTTACAAGGGGAGCAACAAAGCTATAACTTACCCGATGTGGGACTAAACTTCAACACACTCCCGCACTGCAATTGGCTGAGGGGAGGGGCCCAGGATCTTATAAGGGGAGCGACAAGGCTATAATTACCCAATGTGGGACTAAATTTCAACACTATGTACGTTGAAATTGACTTCCATTTTGTTTCTGATAAGGTAAGCTCGGCGCCATCTGGATGTCCAATTTATCTGTATTGAGGATCAAGTTGTCGATGCTCTTACAAAGGGTCTCTCATCACCTTCCTCAGGAGGCTGTAATGGCTACCACCACTTAACCCCGGTTCTCTTTCCAATGAAGATTATCTAACACACTAAATTGGAAATCTGGCATGAGATTTCAATCTGTTAAGAACGGCAGGCCACTTTGGTGATTACCCATAATTTTGAATGTATTTCTTATTTTATATAGGGGAAATGGTTAGATCCAACTAGTTGAACCAGATTTTGAGTCCAACCAGATCTGCAGCCCTTGGAAAAAAGAGAATCTTGACTATATGTCTTCCTATAAAAATGAAAATCGGGAAGATTCTCCGATTTCCAAGGGCTGAAAATCTAGTTTAACACGAAATCCAAAAAAACTTAAAAGATCCAAAGTCAACATTTTATAGTTGTATCATATTAATATAAACAACACATCCTAATCACAAGAAAGTAGTGGTGGAAAACACAAATTCAAATTCAATATTCTTCTCGAGCTTTGGTCTGGTTCAATTGATTGAACCTTACATGCGGTTCAGCGGATTTTATAACCCTTCATAAGGTGACATCCACATAAAGATCCCTTTGTATTAAACTATTGGTTCAACCAGTTGGACCTGACAAAAACCACCGTAGGGTTTTGGTCAAGTTCAACTGATTTTAAAACCATTGGGTGCAAGGGAATCTTGACGTAGTAAGTCAAGATCATGTTTGGATCTCTTGCAGCCATTGGTTTCAAAATCAGTTGAACCCCATTTATAAAGTGCAGGCGGCTAATGTGGTGTGACGTGACTGGTTGCACTGACCTAGATTAATTGAGTCCCACCCCACTTGCACAGCTAATTACATCATACCATATCAGTCACTTGTACTTTGTCTGTATAAAATATATCTTTTATATATATATATATATATATATATATATATATATATATATATATATAACACTGTGCATTAAATAAGTCATTAATTTTGTATCCATGACACCATTTTAGTGCAACATGATATCATGTAATGCATGGCAAACCTCGAAATCTAAGTCACCCTAATATTGCATTTGAAAATTTGTTTTTCAACTATGTGATTAAATGAACGGTTATAATGTTGTCATCATCATCGCCATAATCCTATCTTTTCTACTTGGAGTCATCTTTGGAAGTCTTATTTCGTCTTTCACTTTTTACACAATTTTAAAGTTAGAATCAATATATATATATATATATATATATATATATATATATACAAAAAGTAGAGTCAGGCGCAGGGGTCACAAAATTAAACAAATTTTACCGAATATTTGGTAAAATTAGCCTATCATAGAAGGATAGTCAGCGAATTAGCGAATTGCAAAATAATAGTTGAATCGCGGCTTATTCTCTAGTCGGTAAACTGGTTTACAAAAAGTAGCGCCGAAAGGGTAACACTCACTTTTCCTACCCTTCTTTTTGGTAGAAGAACTATTACATCAAAATACTCAATTTCGTTAAATAAGAAAAATATTTTTTATTCGCACCTACAGGCTAATCAAAAGTGCCTAGGTATGAAACCTAGACCCATTGACTACTTGAAATCAGATGACGGAGATTGATTTTTTACCTCAATCTTTTACAAACTTGGTCTTGAGATCATAATTTGACTATCAGATAGTCAGTTTTTTATTACAAGTGGTAAAGATCCCAAAAAAAGTCCTAAAATCACGTTGGAGCATCATGTGCGCCTTGTGATTTTAGGGCCATTTTTTGGAATATGTGCCATGTGTAAACAAAACAGACCATCTGATGGTGTGCACATGGTCTCAAGATCCGGTGTGTAGAAGATTGGGGTGAAAAATTGTCACGACCCGAAATTCTACCCTATCCTAAGGCCTAGAATTTCGAGTTATGATCCGCACATATCTCGGATATACTAAGCGGACATACACCTAATCAGAGTTTTCGCGTAATAATGGTTTCACGAAATCCGTGAAATCCAACAATTAGGATGAAATATAAATACAATCATAAATACTAAATAAGTGTGATAAAATCACAATCCACCAATAAAATGTAATCCAGCCGGAGACAAATCCGATAAAGTAAACTATAAAATCCGCAATACTAGTATCAATAGAACTCAATACCCAATCCACAGTGATTAGTAACTGGCACTCGAATTAAGATCAGTACCGTAGTCCTCCTGATAATCGGTAGCGTCGCCCTCCAAAGGCTCCTGGTACTCAACACCCACGGGATCAATGAAATCAACGTTAGCGAGATCTAGATGGCTCACGTCTACTCCGCTAGCGCAATCACTTGCAACTGTTAGATTATCGTGGGATGAGTTTACTCAGTCATGTAAACTCAGTGAATACACCACCAGTCTACCCCATACTACTCAGGTGCATTGTGGGTGCATTAAGTGAGTGATAACATAATATCTCAAAACAGATAGTAAAAGAAAGAAAAAATCACATGCATATCGTAAAACTCATATCATAAATGCAAGACCATGATCTAAACACTCATATCCTAACGTACCTTACCATATCTTATAACATATCATACCATGTCTTATTATCGTTCTCGCACATACGTTTGTGCATCGCATGAACGTGACTAACATACTCATAAAATCCTAAACAACCTGTGTCAGAGTCGCTGCTCGAACTACTATGAGAGGGTCAATATAGTATCATATCACCATATTATATCGTCCTCGTGTCATATTCATACTCCATCATCCAGCCAATGGGGAGGCATAATGGCCAAAGTCACTCATAAAATACTCATACTCATAATCTCTCCCAGAGATCCGTCTTGGCTGAAAGACGTTGTTGCCCTTACGGTGGCTACGCAAGGAACGACACGTACAAAGACTTAAGTTCTTTATCTTTTGTTGGCCTAAACAACAATGTCTTATTATCGTACTATATCATAACTTATCTTATCTCATACTCATATCTTATCATACTCTTATACTTAATCCTAGGACAAACTATAGTGAGACAACTTTCCTAATTTATGCTTCCCAAGAAAAAGGTTCCGTAGTAACCTGAATGTACTTCGTGTGGTAGTCTATACTACCATAGAGGTGTTGCATCCGTACATGGATGTCAATATTTCGAGTTTCACGTGATCGTAGAAGAAACTTCACTATAGCTAATGCCTATGGTCGAATATCATAATTTAACTCATAATTTATACTATCATATTTAAACTCGGGGTGATCGGGTCACCGTGTATGCCACCGTATACGAGGTTACACTGAATTCACACTCACCCGACTCGTCATGGGTCTCATTCCACCATGAGTTATAAAGCATGTGAATACGATGTATTTCTCGCTTCGATATCATCTCAGCGAATCACCACGTCCAAGCGTAGGCATGATCTCATACACTCTCGTATTCATGATCTAACATATCCTTAACTCGTATAAATTGATTAAGTTATAAACACAAAAGTATCACACATACATAACGGATTACACTTAGATTTTGATTATGCTTATATTTATATTTATTTGCATAACACACAAATATAATTATAGAATATGGTTATAAGTGTGATTTCGATAATCGTAAAGGTCAGAGTTCGATTTCATAAAGGCATCGAAGTTCTAACACTTTGTGTTATCGAAGTGGTCCCGTTAAAGCGATAAAAGTGATATATATATAGGCTATTATAATTAAGTGTTCAATTAAAATACATTACAATTTTAAAGTGAAATGCATTACGACCATCGATCAAAAAGTGCAAGTGATTAAAGTACACTTAATTTTGGTCGTGCAAAGGTGGAATTATAAATAAGGTCGTCTGGTCGGACCAGAATCAATCGATTGGATTTTTGATAAATTGATCGATAGGAATTATATTATATAAGTTATTCAGTTCGGGTATAGGTCGATTGATCGACGTAAAAAGATAACGATCTTTTATAACATATCTGCTATCCAAAAGTAAATTTATTTAATGTAGTACTACTTTCCACATATAATAAGGTAATTTATAAAATAAAATATTATAACTTTATTATATTATTATCTTATAATAATTATACAATATAACATCCCATCATATAAGTTATTATAATAATATCACAAGTGTGATGGAGAGTTATAAAATAATATATTATAATGTGTAATCATTATATGGTAGTATATAATATGGTAATAATTTATTATATAATATGATATAAAGGGCTCGGGACCTATATGTTTTGATAATAATATCATATAAAATAATTAAAATAAGTGTTAGATATAGTAACTAGTGAAGGAGTTGTACACCGTGTCTAAAGAGGAGCACTTGAATCTCCTCATCTGATCACCAACTTATTTATGAGATATTCACAATGTGTGAAATATTATGGGATTTGCTTTCTCAAGGGTAAAGTGTAGTTTAATCACTTTAGAAAAGTGCTTTGAAATGCTCATATAATATATACATATATCAGTTTGACCTTTTAAATACTTCTTACCTTTATTAACTCTCTGGCTTTGGGAAGTGTACAGATTTACTAAATTGTTTTGACACTATATTTAGTTTTACATGTATGTTGATTTAGCTACTGATTTAAAATGGGTTGTCACTAAAGAAAGGATGGGTAGGCACTAGGCAACCAACCCTTCTCTATAATCAGGGCTTAGGATCAGTAACGTGGAGTTGAATCATGATAGGATCAAAAGTCGATGAATTGCATGACGGATCTGTACATTTAACTGGCATATACATTTATATTTATTGTATGATGTTAGCAAGCAATTTTTGGATCATGGAGGAATAATAAAATCAGGAAAGCTAAAAAAACCTCCCTCTTTCCTTTTACCTATTTTGTCTTTCTATTTATGGTGGCTTTTATTAACAAGTGCCAGTTGCAGAGTGGAGTAACTTAGAGTAATATAATATAATATTATATTATACTATAATATAAAAGAGATGTAATAATTATAAGGACTATTATATATTATTTTATGCATAAACAGAGGCTATAATATGATATAGTATAATATCTTATAATATAATATATTATTATATTATTATATTTCATTCAAGACAGAAGATATATATATGAAAATTTCACATCTATTCTCGTGAAGTGACTACAATGGAGAAGAATATTAAAGAAACTATAAAGAAAAAAAAAACGAAGAGTGCACAGATTCTGTGGATTATTCAACCGAAAAAGCCGCTACCTATTAATATTATAAATGTGTGTATTGCTTTTCGCTGAATAAAATAATAAGGGTAAAACAAATAAACTGATAGCGTAGGGTATTATCAGCAGGTCAATAAGACGCCACCGAATTTCTCAATAGGTAGAGTTTAAAACATATAACAGTCTTATTAAAATCATAGATTGCATCTATAAATCATAAACAGTCTTATTTAAAGAAAAGAATTTATGTTATTTATTTATTATTATTATTATTATTATTATTTATTTATTTTTAACCCGTCGATACGCGATCGAATCGTATCCTACGCGACGAGATCTGAGAAGGACGAGATGGATCGATGGGTATCCACCTCTTGAAGCGTGATCGGCCGATCGACGGCGATTAGGGCAATAGAGATCGACGGCGATTTGGGCAATAGAGATCGGCGTCCACACGATGGTCTGTCTATGATTTCGCTGCCTTCTTCCACCACGATCTGATAGCAGAAAAACACTACCGTAATTTTATTATTTATAATATATGGGCATTAATTCGGTGCTAAGTGGTCGCACTAAATAAGGGTTTAAAACTCGGTTTGATCCTTAGACCTCTTGTTTATAACCAAAACCTTTCAACCACTAGGCCACCACACAACTTGTATCAAATAAAGACAATTTTAAATATAAAACCTTTTGAAAAATCAAAATGTGTATTTTCTCAACTAGGGGTGTGGAGTACAAACCCCATGCTTGGTGCAAAACAAATCTAACACAACAAATTCAGTTTAAAATTTTTAGGGTCGTTACAAAAATACTCTCCATCGTCTAATTTCAAGCAGTCAATGGATTTCACTGGGTTTCAGACGTAGGCAGTAAACGAGGTACCCACAAAAAAGATGCAACCCATGCCACACCGAATCAATGACCCATTCACCATCAAGAGTGAATGTAACCCTACCCTATACAAACTCCAAGTAATTCTAATTTATGAACCCTGCGCTCCAGACCACTCTCTGATTGGTCAAATCCCAATAAAAACTGTGTTGGGTAAGAGGTCACTTTTTACCTGTACTACCCGCTCAACCAAGCTCATTTTTTTATTGAACATGAGAATTGATTCTATGTTTGTAGTCGACATTGTAGTTTGGTGGTGATGCCATTGTACCGCTTGTTCCTACAACTGAAATTGCATTGCATTGATGTAAGCCATTGACTCTCCTCATCTGCATCATAAGACTATCGATTTGACCCGACTCTCCTGACCATCACTTAACCACCAATATGTTGTTTAAATGATCTTAAACTATTAATAATTTAATCTTCGAATAATCTGCATCATCAAAGTGATAGATCATATGTTGAACGGCAACAGGCCCAAAAATTACACTTGTTACAATATTTGAACCAACCGATTTGTACTCTAATTAATAATACTAACTATTGGTTTTAATTTTAATAGCAGATAATAAAATTCATCAATTGGATGGTTCACATTTGTTTATGGGCATATTCTTTGTCTAAAACATGTTCCCTTGATGGATTACCACTAGAACAATTTAAATTGAACACATTTATGAGACACGTAAAATGCAGGAAGATTAAAAGTCTAATTTAATAGTGTAAGATTATTTAAACTATATTTTAGTGTTAAATGTCATCAAAAACATTATTAAAAGAATAAAAAAAAAATTTAAAAATTTGAATCTTCCTCTATTATTTGTTTATGTAGGAAAACCGGGATTTAACGTGCAACCTAAAAGGTTACAATAATTTTATTTTTATTTTCTTGATAAATCGTCGTGGCTAAAATATATTGTATTAGAAAAATGAATGAAACAAAGCCGAGAGGACTGAGCAAGGAGCTCAGAGAAGGGCCTAGCAAGAATCATAGCAAAAGGGGAATCCCAGAATCGATAAAAAAAAACAAAACCAAAGGATCCGTAGGCTGTCTCCTGCAAACTAAGTCTCAAGCTAGCTCCCGCAAACTAAGTCTCAGTTTGACAGTTTCAAAGGCTGTCTTGGATAGAGTAACTTCCCTTGGGCTCTCTCTCTCTCTCTCTCTCCTTCGAAAACTGTTTATTTTCAGTCATGAATTTTGTGACTTCTCTCAGCGACATCACCTTTCACCTATGGAAAGCCATTGCACGGCGCGTAAGATATATCACTAAACTCGAAGAAAATGTTGTCTCACTTAGAAACACCAAGGAAGATTTAATAGATGTAAATAACCTGTAATAGCCTGAAAATTTCGAACAAGAATCTGACTGTATCGATGTACGTGCCCGGCACAAAAATCGAGACAATCTTAAAAAAATTAGTAAATGATATTATTTGAAATAATATTAGCCTGTGATTAGGTAAGTTCGTGTGTAGATTCTCACTTGAATCCGAGTAATATGAAACGTTGAGACGGCATGCTAAGCCGCATCGACCGTGTTTGTGCTCCACACCGGAATATAAGCTAAGGAAAACAGAAATATCTGTTTATTAGCTTATAGGAGAAGGAAAGGGGATCTGGGAGTTCATTCTCCTTCATCTTCTTCTCCCTACTTCTGTTGAGGGTTTTGTTGGTCCTTGAAGAAACACGAGCCGAGAACACCTAGGTTAGGGTTGAGGGTTTTGTTGGTCCTTGAAGAAACACGAGCCGAGAACACCTAGGTTAGCATTTACGTAACCCTTGAGTGTAAAGAATCCCGATTGGTCACCTTACGCTCACGTATGGAAGCGGAGCCCGCTGATTGCGATTGAGTAAGGGGGTGACAAAGACCAAGCTCCGGATCCGAAACTCTCGTTTGGATCGAAAGGGCCCAACAAAAGGTGAGTCCGTGTGTTTAGAAATGGGCAGTTGGATGCACTTAATTGTGCAAGTGAGTGTGTATTAATGGTTGTAAGAAACCATTAATGAAAATGGGTTTAAAATAGGGTTGGAGATGACCTCCATTAATGACAGGAGTTCTGTCATTATTGATCGATCAATGAAGGTATTGATCGATCAATGACTCATAGTGATCGATCAATGAAGACCATTGATCGATCAATCTATATAGGACAGAAAAGTGAACAGAAACTTGAGAATTCTGGAAGTTCAGTGCTCGAAGAGCATTGATCGATCAATTTAGGCATTGATCGATCAATCCTGGGTATTGATTGATCAACATGAGAGTGATCGATCAATGACAGTTAGTGATCAATCAACAAGGGTATTGATCGATCACTGGAGTGTATTGATCGATCAATGAAGGCATTGATCGATCAATCTGTATAAGAATCTAATGTGAACAGAAGGTGGGAAATTTTGAATTTAGGTTGTTGATCGATCAATGAGGGCATTGATCGATCAACAGGAGGCATTGATCGATCAACCAAGCTGGTGATCGATTAATTTTAGCTGTGTTAGAAGTGAAGAGAGAAGAGGTTATTGATCGATCAACAAGTGTATTAATCGATCAATGATGAGTAGTGATCGATCAATAGGGGCTATTGATCGATTAATTGACTCTGTTCCTGGTTGAGAGCTAAGAGGGTATTGATCGATCAATGGAGTTATTGATCGATCAACAAGAAGGATTGATCGATCAATAAGAGTGGTGATCGATCAATCACCCCTGCTTTTGGCCTGTGTTAATTTTGTGAGTTGAATACTACTGGACACTGTGCCAGTTCACATCCCGGCATTCCTTACATGTAGAATACTGTGTTTATGGTCTAGGATCAAACCGTGATGCCTTGAAAAGCTTTGGATTTGCTTAGAAGATATTTTGACCTGAGGTAGGGGAAAACCAACTTAAACTGTTTTGAGTATGATTTCATGTTTATTTCATGTATGCACCCTGATTTCTGTTTTTAACAAGCATGTAAGCATACCATAAATTTCTGCTATCTTTGAATTCTGTTTTCTGACTTGAATCCCGAAACCTGCTTCCGATTTCTACTATTTGATCTGTGAGGTCTATGTGTGTATGTAATTTGATGATTTAACCAGATGATCCCCACCGACCCGGCGGTATATCCGATGCCTGACACACTTGTGCATCTGCTTGTAATCCTTCGACACAATTGCACTCCATAGATGAGGCATTGTTGCAATCTAAAATTATTCATGTGAACGACGATTGGTTGGGGTTTCCTATCTAATATTCTGCCATCCGTGCTATATAGTCACGGAAGTTTCTTAAGTTAAACATACACAATTTAAGTTCTCTGATCATATACTTGCATAACATCTGATTTCTTGTTCTACAAGCTCAGTATTCTGATTTGATTTCTGTTTTGAGATAGCATGATCTGTATATTCAATTCATTTTAGTTGGAATTCTTCTATTGAGCTATGATGTAGCTCACCCTATTTTCTAAATCACTTTTAGGTTACGTGTAGTTCACGGCTGAGGCGACCCAGTTACTGACGGGAGGCCGAGGCGAGGCGAGGACAGAACATCCGGTGAGGAGAGTTCTACCAGTAGCCCGGGTATTTGAGTCTGATGTTTACATTTTGACATGTGGATTATTGTGTGCCTGGTGGCCACTTTTGTATATATTTTTAGTAGACTTTATTTATTGTATTATTTATACATTCTATTTGGAACCATTATCAGGAACCATTGTTTGGGTGATGGATGTCCATCACCAATGATTCTCCTTGGTTTATTTTTGAGAATGTGTATTCTTTTGGCATATATAGAGATGCATGTTTTATTATACTATTCATTATTTTAAATATCTTCTGTGATGACTCGACCTACCACTGCTGGACTGTGTCTGCTTGGTTTCTGCTATACGAGCAAACACTTTACGATTGGTCCCGGGGATCATCCAGAGTATGATCCTGATGGCACGGATTTCCGGGTGCGAAAATACGGGCTATCACAGTTGGTATCAGAGCCTAGGCTTTAGGTTAAACTACTGGTTCAGGTTGGATTGTTTTCATAATCTATGTACTGATCAATGTTGTTGTTTTCACAATGACAGACCAGTATGGGCCCTAAGTTCAGAGGTGGGCACAGTGGAGGTAGAGCAGGTCAGAGAGAGGTTCCTCTAAGGGAGGTACCCGAGGTGATAAGCCCGTCGAGGGGATTGGAATTCCTTTCGCATACTAATGCAGTTCCAGTGGGACCGAGAGGAGGTAGAAGAGGAAATGAGGAAAGAATGGAGCAGGTGTTGGAAGCATTGGCTACCAACGTCGCTCAACAAACGGCTGCTCTGACTCAGCAGGTAGCTAGACCACCTCATCAGCCTAGTGGATTCGCGGAGTTTAGGAGAATGAGACCTCCTAACTTCTCGGGTCAGACGAATCCCATAGAGGCGGAGGGATGGATAGAAGAGATGGAGAAGCTTTTCAAAGTACTCTAATGTAATGACGTGGAGAAAGTGCGCTGGGTCACTTTCAAATTAGACGGTGACGCCGAACCTTGGTGGAAGTCGGTGTCACAGAATAGACAGAGAGAGTTTCCTCACACTCCTTGGACATGGGAGGAGTTCACGGAGGTGTTTTATCACAAATACTTCCCGAAGATTTTGAGGCATCAGTGGGAAGTAAAATTTATCGAGCTGAAGCAGGGTGCCATGTCAGTAAGAGATTATGGAGCTGAGTTTGATAGATTGGTTAGGTTTGCACCCCAGCATGTTGCCACAGAACTGATGAGAGCAAGGAAGTTTCAACTTGGCCTGATACAAAACTTGCAGAAGGATGTCGCCATGTGGGAGATGGAGACATATGAGGGAGTGATGGCCAAGGCTCTCATAGCGGAGGAAGAGAACCAGAAACAGTTCTCGTGAAGAGACAAGCAGGTGAGAGAGAGACCATTTCAAGGGCAGTCTCAGGACACGGAGCAGAACAAGAGGGCTAGATTTTCCAGACCCCCGAGATACCCTACGCACTCTCGACCGGTGATTTCTTCGGGTTCGAGGTCATACCAGAGAGCAGCAGTGCCTACGTCTTCCAGACCATTCTGACCATCTGGATCTTCTGGTAGTGGGGCCTCAGTGACTCAGGGACCTTCAAGGGTCTCGTCTTTCACTCCAGCTGTGTTATGTGCAAAGTGTGGGAAACCACACAAGACAGAGGAGTGCAGGAGAGAGACAGGGGCATGCTTCAGGTGTGGCAAGATGGGCCACTTGGTTAGGAACTGCCCAGAGGAGAGCAAAGAGCAGTCAGGATCGGTGTCCACCCAAAGATCTTCTCGACCTATGGTTCAAGGTCGAGCATACGCCGTCACCGCGACCGATGCTTTGACATCGAATGACGTCATCCAAGGTATGATTAAAATTCAAGAGAAGCTGTTTTATTTAATATGATGAACTGGAAATTTAGTAAAGATAGAATTTATTTGATTAAGTATGATGATAATAGTACACATACGCACACACATCTGAAACGTTTGAAGTGATATTGAAATTGGTGTATAGGTGAGTTGAAAGTGTATAGGAGTTGCGACATTTGCTTCCATAGGGCTCGAGTCTTGATAGACCCAGGCTCTACGCATTCTTTCGTAAGGCCTCAATTTACGAAAGAATTGAGTGCCACTCCAGAACAACTAGATTTCATTTTGACGGTGTCAATTCCCACAGGTAGTGCAGTGAATGCACTCACAGTGTGTAAGTCAGTGGTAGTATCGGTAGACGAGCACGAAACACTGGCAGACTTAATTCTGTTAGATATGAAGGGGTTCAACATCATTTTGGGAATGGACTGGCTATCCGCTTACCACGCGAGCGTTGATTGTCTTCAAAAGATAGTGGTATTTCGTCCTCCTAAGGAGCGATCTTTCAGATTCTTCGGGGTGAAGTCTAAGGTTGCTCCGTTGATATCTGCTATTCGGGCTGAGAAGATGATGAAGAGTGGATGCAGTGGGTATATAGCCTTTCTACAAGAGCAACGGGAGGAGACGAATGTGATATCCGATATTCACGTTGCATGCGAGTATCCTGATGTATTCCCTGAGGATTTGCCAGGACTACCACCAGCTCGGGAGATTGAGTTTGCAATCAACCTGGTTCAAGGCACTGAACCAGTATCTAAGGCTCCTTATCGGATGGCTCCAGCAGAATTGCAAGAGTTGAAGGAGCAACTACAAGAACTGCTTGATAAAGGGTTCATTCGGCCGAGTGTGTCTCCTTGGGGAGCACTCGTATTGTTTGCCAGAAAGAAAGATGGTTCGATGCGTCTATGCATTGACTATCGGTAGTTGAATAAGTTGACGATTAAGAATCGTTACCTGCTCCCTAGGATCGATGATCTGTTTGATCAGTTACAAGGAGCGAGGTTCTTTACGAAGATCGACCTGAGATCAGGTTATCATCAGCTGCGAGTCAAAGCTGAAGATGTTGAGAAGACGGCGTTCAGAACCAGATATGGGCACTATGAATTCTTAGTTATGCCATTTGGATTGACGAACGCACCTGCATCATTTATGAACCTGATGAACCGAGTGTTTAAACCACACTTGGACAAGTCAGTGGTTGTCTTTGTAGATGACATCCTTGTCTATTCCAAGACAAAGGAGGAACATGAAGAGCATCTACATGTAGCTTTACGGACCCTCAGAGAACACAAATTGTACGCGAAGCTCAGTAAGTGTGAGTTTTGGCTGGACCAAGTGAGTTTCTTGGGCCATATCGTCTCTGCTAAGGGTATAACAGTGGATCCGACAAAGATCGAGGCCATCTTGAATTGGGAACAGCCGAGAACAGTGACAGAGGTCCGTAGTTTTCTTGGTTTGGCAGGATACTACAGGCGATTCGTAGAAAGGTTCTCTAAGCTATCAAGTCCGCTTACTCAGCTCACTAAGAAAAATGCTAAGTTTGATTGGACTGATCAGTGTGAGAAAAGTTTCCAGGAATTGAAGACGCGTCTGACTACAGCACCAGCGCTGGCTATACCTTCTGGCAGAGGAGGTTTTGCTATCTACAGTGACGCATCATATAGTGGTTTGGGTTGTGTCCTCAACCAACATAAGAAGGTTATCGCATATGGCTCTAGACAGCTTAAGAAACATGAGAGAAATTACCCGACTCATGATCTAGAGTTAGCAGCGGTGATCTTCGCCTTGAAGATTTGAAGGCACTACTTATACGGTGAGACGTTTGATATCTACACCGACCGCAAAAGCCTTAAGTATCTATTTACCCAGAAGAATTTGAATATGCGACAGCGCAGATGGATGGAGTTCTTGAAAGATTATGATTATTCCATCCAGTATCACCTTGGGAAGGCCAATGTTGTGGCTGATGCTTTGAGAAGGAAGTCTTCAGCTCAGTTGACACATCTTATCACCAGAGTACAGCGGTGGTATCTACTTGAGGACCTGGCCTTGTGCGACACGCTGATTGATGTCAGAGGTTCAGGGGCACTGATGGCTACAATTGTGATATGGACCACGTTGTTTGATAACGTACGTAAGCTCCAGATGATTGACGGTAAGCTTATGGCCATTAGAAAGGATGTGATCAACAGGATCAGGCCTTATTTTACCATCAAGGATGATAGCACTTTGCTATTTAGAGATCGGATGTGCATACCTGATACGAAGGACCTAAAAGATACAATTTTAGAAGAAGCGCATAAGTCTACATATGCTATACATCCTGGGAGTACCAAGATGTACCAAGATCTCAAGCGAAGTTTTTGGTGGAGAGGACTGAAGAAGGATGTTGCAGATTATAATTCTCGGTGTTTGGTCTGCTAGCAGGTAAAAGTGAACCATCGAAATTGTGACAACCCGGATTTTGGCACCCCGAAACCCGTGCCATCAGCACGATCATCTTGACCGTGCCCTTTAGCTAAGCACGGAACACTGGTATATCAAGCATCCAAAAAGTATAATAAACGAAATTGCGGAATTTAAATCTATATTAATTAACTCCCTGGGAATACCATATAGTACCCAAGCCCCTTTCCCCTGGGGATTGGCGGCGGGGTTTCACTTGTATCAATCCAACACCCCTGGGGTGTGCTTACTATGTACGGATAAGCCTCCGCACTGGCCTATAGTTTCGCCGCCGTATTGGTCACGGATATCCTGCCGTGTCAGTCGTGGATATCCCGCCACGTCGGTGGGGTAACCTATCAAACCTCAAATAACAAAAATATCGGTGCCTTACATATAGTTATTCACCGTATAAGTGTGCTATCTTATATCAGTTAGGCCCTATCAAAACATGATTCAATCCTGGATACATCCCTGGGATGTATCCATTTACTTGCATCACACCTGATGCTCTTGTCTCTTTACTTCTTCATCCCCTGGGGATGGCTCATTATGATTACTCTTACGAATGTCACACGCACACACACTTTTCACAATTCTTAAGCAATAAAACATTTGAGTTGAATTCTATATCACTACATACATGCTCTTGTAAAATAAAGTATATGTTCAAGGTGTTCCCTACCTCAAGTCTTCATTTGATCAATGCATCAAGGTCCCACGTGGCTCCTTGTGCACTAGTTCACACGTACCACCTATGGTACCACATAACAGGTGAAACACATCACTAAGGATGCAATAAAGAAGGTCCAAGACTCTCCAAGAATCTTAAAGTCAAACCCAAAAGTCAACATAATTTATCTCAGTCGATTAATCGAATTCCAAAATCGATTAATCGAAAGTCAATATCGATTAATCGATTCTCAAATCGATTAATCGAGATTTTCATTCGATTAATCGAATCCTAATTCGATTAATCGAAATTCTGTTCATGAAAGTCGATTCTCAATTGAGTAGTCGAGTTCCTAAAATCGATTAATCGATTAATCGAAAACTGAAATCGATTAATCGAAATCCTATTTCGATTAGTCGATTTTCCTCAAGTCTTTCCTCCAACCCCTGGGGTCCACTGGAGGTTCCCAGTCGATTAATCGATACCCAAATCGATTAATCGAAATCCAAAGTTGATTAATCGAATTCCAATTCGATTAATCGAAATCGGGGTCCTCTGACTTTTCAACTTCCTGGCCAATTTCGATTAATCGAAACCCAATTTCGATTAATCGAAATTGTCAGATTCAGCCCTTTTCGAGCTGTTCTTCCCCATCTTTTTCCACACTTTTTCCTCTATTTTTCTAAACCATTATTCTATGATTTAAACCATTTTCAACTACAATTTAGACTCTACGATCTATGCATTTTATTCACAAAAATTTACCTTGAATCAATCGCAAGTTGATTTCAATCCAGTGGTTGAAAGGCTAGGGTTTCCAGCTTTGGCTCTAACAGATCCAAACCGTGTTGAATCCGGCTTTTATCGCTTGAATCCTCCCTCCAAATCAGTTGCAATAACTCCTCTCTTTACTTCCTCTCTCTCTCTCTCTTCTTTACTTCTCTCTCAACCACCAAAAACACACATTTAGGGTTATTAAACCCTTTTATCCCTTTCCTCACGTGTGTGTTGAGCACATACACCGCGATAGGTATATGCGACTTCACATTTACAACACACACCACATAGACATTCAATTTATCACATCTCATCCGTTCATCACACCTCATGCTAACTATTGGACTTCCATTTGGTCAAACCTATGACCGATCGGGCACGGATCCCGAGGTTATAGTTTAGCGTAATTTTTCGAGCTATTACAGAAATCCAGCGGATTTGTTACAACCATTGCCAGTGCCAGAGTGGAAATGGGAAGCCATTTCTATGGATTTTATTCTAGGATTGCCGAGCACATTGAGAAAGAACAATGTCATTTGGGTCATTGTAGGCCGACTGACAAAATCTGTACATTTTCTGCCATATCGAACTACATTCACAGCCAATAAGCTAGCTGAGCTGTACATGAAGGAGATAGTTCGATTATATGGCATACCAGTCAGCATCGTATGTGATAGAGATCCGCTATATACGTCGCAGTTTTGGCGACGATTTCAGGAAGGCATGGGTACTAAATTGGAGTTCAGCTCAGCGTTTCATCCTCAGACAGATGGGCAGACTGAGAGAGTGAACCAGATCATAGAGGATATATTGCGTGCATGTATGTTGGACTTTCATTGTTCATGGGATCAACATTTTCCACTGATCGAGTTCGCTTATAATAACAGTTATCAGTCAAGTATTGGGATGACGCCTTATATGGACGTTGATGCAGATCTCCATTGAATTGGGAAGAAGTCGGCGAAAAGTTTGTTTTGGGACCAGAGATCGTGGACAGTACCACCGAGACGGTTAGGTTGATCCGCGAAAGGTTGAGGATTGCCCAAGGTCACCAAAAGAACTATGCCGATCTCCATCGGACGCAAGTGGAGTTTCAGGTATAACCAAATATGTTAGACGAAGCGTATGTCCATAGTCAAATTGATTTGCTATAGAATTAACACTTGTTTTCAGGTTGGAGACAAGGTCTTTGTGAAGATCTCGCCAACCAAGGGTGTGATGCGCTTTGGGAAACGCGAAAAGCTGAGTCCTCGATATATCGGTCCATTTGAGGTACTCGGGCGGGTTGGCGAAGTCGCTTATCAGATTGCCTTGCCACCGCAATTAGCAAGCATGCATAACGTTTTTCACGTGTCCATGCTACGCTATTATGTACGCAATCCGACTCACGTCTTGGATTTCCAACCAATTGAGCTACAAGAGGATTTGACGGTGATTGAGGAACCGATCACGATTTTGGATCATAGAGATCAAGTCTTGCAGACCAAGTTGATTCCACTGGTGCTAGTCAAGTGAAGAAATCATTCAAATGCGGAAGCTACTTGGGAACGCGCAACCGAAATCCGCGAACAATATCCACACTTGTTTACCTGATGAGAGGTAAATTTTTAATTATTTTCGCTTAAAGATTCGTCACCATAATTATGTTGTGTGTGAGTATGAGTCGTTGACTCGAGAAATTCCCTCATGTGGGTTTTGTACGAGATGTACATGTACCCTATTTTCGAAGTGCGGACGGTTCGCTTTAAGGAGTTGACTGTGTTACGAAACAGTGTCACAACCAGCATTGATAGATCAATAGAGGTATTGATCGATCAATATAGTGATTGATCAATCAACATAGAGAGGTGATCGATCAATGATATTGGGGGGATTGTACTAAAATATGGGTCATTGATCGATCAATAAAGGCATTGATCGATCAATATTGGTTCCATTGATCGATCAATAAGGGTTAGTGATCGATCAAATTCGCAGTGAAGGGTAAGCATTGATCGATCAACATAGTCATTGATCGATCAATAGGTGTGTCAGTGATCGATCAACAAGGGTTGGTGATCGATCAATGCATCGATTTAGGGCATAAAGATGCTTCATTGATCGATCAATAAAAGCATTGATCGATCAATCTTGGGATTTAAGTTAAGAAGTTGGGTTTCGAACGGTCATTTGCACGAAGCTCAGAGAGTGATCGATCAAAGGTTTTTCGACTCCGACCGTTCAACCACCTTCCCAACTATTCTCCGGCCATCTACGTCCTTCCTCCGGCTTGATTCGAGTGGACATTGCTCCATTCGCTCGGTAAAGCTTTCTTCTCGTTCCTTTCGAGTCTTGTTTCGTGTTATTGTAAATTTTGACCATGGGCCCGCGAACGAAGAACTCTTCGCGGAAGATCCCAACATCTCAGGCTCGTACACCTGTACCGCCCTCCGTTCCCGTTCCCCAACCACCCGTGCCACCTGTGGCATCGGTTTCGACAGTGGTACCACCTATTCCGACCCCCGTTCCGCTTCCCATCGAACGTGAAGTCCCCAAACCTTAGTGGGCTTCCAAAACATTCTTACCCGAGTCCATTTTTGCTTCCTCACTTTACGAGGACCGACCCGAAATGGCTTGGGCCAAGGGTTATATCCAAAAGCTCGGGTTGAAACCATTGCTCGAACCGTTTCACGATCATTATTGTCCACGTCTTATGCGACTATTCTTTCAAAACCTTCGATGGGGTGATAGTCGACATCGACTTGTCACAACCATAGATGGGTTTGAATACAAATTCAACCATTTTCATGTCGCGGTGGCACTTTAATGTCCGTCCGCTTACGTTGAGACGTGTGGTCTCGATGTCCCGTACGTCAAGGAGGTCTCTTTCGCTGACGTGGTCACTAAGATGACCCAGGGTCAACACGGGAAGGGCCAATCAATATCTAGGGCCCAATTACCCGATAGGTTGTGGATGCTTGATACGTACATCAAGTGTGCACTTAACCCGTTTTTGCACAAGTCCTCGCGGACTGGGGTAGTGCAGCAGGCACTATTCTCTGCCTATGAGAACCGTTGGTTCTCTATGGCCGACTTGGTCATCGAGGGCATAATCAATGCCAATGACCTTATGTCTGAAAAGGTCAAGTCGGGGGTTAAGAAACAAATCCCCTATGCCCGCCTCATCACCAAGATGGTATAGCAGTATGCCTCTCTACGCGAGGCATACACTTTGGCTCCTCACGAGCCATGCTTGGTCGACAACACCAAAGTCTTTCAACTGAAAGCCTCGACCAAGAGTTATAATTTATTGGTTAGACGGCTTCCTAAGGAGGAGGAGGGCGCAGCTGAGCCCATTCCACCCACCGTCGCCGAGGGTTCGGCCCCTGCCGAGCCTGCATTTGGAGAGGGGGGAGGCCCCATGTGATCCACCACCTCTACCTAAGGTGTCTACACGACCAGCCCCCACTACACCCCGTCGACCGATCCATCACACCACTACCCATCCTCCGCCATCTTCCTCAGACGACGTCGCCGCGATGCTTTGGGAGCTGGTGGAGGGCAACCGACGTATACACGAGCAGTTGGATGGCATGGAGGCATTCCAGCGATAGATTCATCGTCGTCTGGATTACCACGAGGGGATGCATGAGCTGGTCATGCAGCATTTATATGCCACGACATCTACGCCGATGATCGCCCACGCTGGTCAGCATGTGGTGGATCCTCGTGATTACCGCACACCACCGCCTCGTCCCAGCAGACCTACGCTTGACGAGGCCGGCCCATCTGATGCCCCTACAGGTATTACTATGTTATTTATATGCTGTTTTTATACTACTTATATCTGTATCTAAATTATTCTGCTTTTCATATAAATTCTGTTTTGCATGCATATTTGTCTCTGCATGATACTTTGACTGCATACTCCTGCATTCCATCTGTCTGTTAACCTTAGAACCAACACGTATCTGACATCACTTCTTAGACATTTTCGAGGACGAAAATTCCTAAGAGGGGGATAATGTAATAACCCTGAAAATTCGAACAAGAACTTGACTGTATCGATGTACGTGCCTGACACGGAAATCGAGACAAATTTAAAAATTAGTAAATGATATTGTTTGAAATAATATTAGCCTGTGATTAGGTAAGTTCGCGTATAAATTCTCATTTGAATTCGAGTAATATAAGACGTCGAAACGGCGTGCTACGCCGCATCGATCGTGTCCGTGCTCCACATCGGAATATAAGCTAAGGAAAACAGAAATATCTGTTTATTAGCTTATAAGAGAAGGAAAGGGGATCTGGGAGTTCATTCTCCTTCATCTTCTTCTCCCTACTTCTGTAAACACTAGATTAGGTTGAGGGTTTTGTTGGTCCTTGAAGAAACACGAGCCGAGAACACCTAGGTTAGCATTTACGTAACCCTTGAGTGTAAAGAATCAACGTCGATACGTTGTCTCTGATTGGTCAAGAAGGCGTACCTTCGCTACGTGTGGAAGCGGAGCCACAAATTACTAGTTCCGAGTAAGGGGGGGGTGACAAAGCCCAAGCTCCGGATCCAAAACCCTCGTTCGGATCGATTTGCCGAAACCCCGAAAGGGCCCAACAAAAGGTGAGTCCGTGTGTTTAGAAATGGGCAGTTGGATGTCCTTAATTGTGCAAGTGAGTGTGTATTAATGGCTATAAGAAACCATTAATGAAAATGAGTTTAAAATAGGGTTGGAGATGACCTCCATTAATGACAGGAGTTCTGTCATTATTGATCGATCAATGAAGGTATTGATCGATCAATGACTCGTAGTGATCGATCCATGAAGACCATTGATCGATCAATCTATATAGGACAGAAAAGTGAATAGAAACTTGAGAATTCTGGAAGTTCAGTGCTCGAAGAGCATTGATCGATCAATTTAGGCATTGATCGATCAATCCTGGGTATTGATCGATCAACATGAGAGTGATCGATCAACAAGGGTATTGATCGATCACTGGAGTGTATTGATCGATCAATGAAGGCATTGATTGATCAATCTGTATAAGAATCTAATGTGAACAGAAGGTGGGAAATTTTGAATTTAGGTTATTTGGGCATTGATTGATCAATAGGAGGCATTGATCGATCAACCAAGCTGGTGATCGATCAATTTTAGTTGTGTTAGAAGTGAAGAGAGAAGAGGTTATTGATCGATCAACAAGTGTATTGATCGATCAATGATGGGTAGTGATCGATCAATAGGGGCTATTGATCGATCAATTGACTTTGTTCCAGGTTGAGAGCTAAGAGGATATTGATCGATCAATGGGGTTATTGATCGATCAACAAGAAGGATTGATCGATCAATAAGAGTGGTGATCGATCAATCACCCCTGTTTTTGGCCTGTGTTAATTTTGTGAGTTGAATACTACTGGACATTGTACCAGTTCACATCCCGACATTCCTGACATGTAGAATACTGTGTTTATGGTCTAGGATCAAACCATGACGCCTTGAAAAGCTTTGGATTTTCTTAGAAGATATTTTGACCTGAGGTAGGGGAAAACCAACCTAAACTATTTTTGAGTATGATTTCATGTTTATTTCATATCTGCACCCTGATTTCATTTTTAACAAGCATGTTAGCATATCTGATTCCTGTTTTCTGATCTTAAATTCTGAAACTTGCTTCTGATTTCTGCTATCTGATTCGTGAGGTCTATGTGTGTATGTGATTTGATGATTTAACCAGATGATCCCCACCGACCCGGCGGTATATCCGATGCCTGGCACACTTGTGCATCTGCTTGTAATCCTTCGGCGTAATTGCACTCCATATATGAGGCATTGTTGCAATCTAAAGTTGTTCATGTGAACGACGATTGGTTGGGGTTTCCTATCGAAATATTTCTGTTTACTTCGTGCTATATAGTCACGGGAGTTTCTTAAGTTAAACATACACAATTTAAGTTCTCTGATCATATACTTGCATAACATCTGATTTCTTGTTCTACAAGCTCAGTATTCTGATTTGATTTGTCACGATTGTACGTTCTGATTTGATTTCTATTTTGAGATAGCATGATTTGTATATTCAATTCATTTTAGTTGGAATTCTTCTATTGAGCTATGATGTAGCTCACCCTGTTTTCTAAATCACTTTTAGGTTCTGAGGCTGTAGTTCCCGGCACTGAGAGTGACCCCAATTACCAGCCTGACCCGGAGGCTGAGGCCGAGGACAAGGAGACAGACATCCAGGCAGACGAGTTCTACCCGTGGCCTGGGTATTTGAGTCTGATGTTTACATTTTGACATGTGGATTATTGTGTGCCTGGTGGCCACTTTTGTATATATTTTTAGTAGACTTTACGTATTATATTATTTATACATTCTATTTGGAACCATTATCAGGAACCATTGTTTGGGTGATGGATGTCCATCACCAATGGTTCTTCTTGGTTCCTTTTTGAGAATGTGTATTCTTTTGGCATATATAGAGATACATGTTTTATTATTATTGTTCTTTTATATTAAATGCATCATGTGATGACTCGACCTACCACTGCTGGACCGTGTCTGCTCGTTACGGTCTGCTCGGTTTCCGCTATACGAGCAGACACTATAAGATTTGTCCCGAGGATCATCCAGAGTATGATCCTGATGGCACGGATTTTCGAGTGCGAAAATCCGGGCTGTCACAGTGGATCCCACGGTTTTTTTTTTTGAAATATTGCTTGATCAACCTTACCTACATGCACACACACATATACAATGTGGACGTTGGTAAGGTTGACAAAACAATAGTCACAAAAAAAAAGATTCACCGTGAGATCTACAATGGTCAATGGTTTAAAAATTAACAGTGAGACGGAAGATCACTTCACTGTCCATTTTCTCGCCCTATGATTGTGAGCCATGTAACTTTTTCTTTCAATTTTTTTCTTAAGTAAGAACCCCTAGGATGGATGAACCCTAGGGGGAATAGGTGCCACACTGCCAAGTGTCCCAAATGACCTTTCCCCAGTGATCTGGCTCGGGGAAGGGTCCAGCCACCCTGTTTCTTTTTGTAGTTAGGTATATGTAATATATCTTACCTTATTATATTATTAGATATTATATTTCTTTTATATATAATAATTTATATTTGTTGGGATTTGGTTGTGGGCTGCTTTAGTATGTCATATACTTAATGTGGGGAAGGAAGTGGGCACCTTTTATAGAGGAGAGCATGGGTCAAAATCCCGGTTTTCCAGTACGTATCGTCCACCAAAACCGATACATATCAGTTTCGGACGATACATTGGTATGTATTGTACCAGAGGGTTCAGATACCGCTACATATCGGACGACACATACCGGTATTGTCCAAGATTTTGACCCATGGAGGAGAGTCCTCCTTTTTTTTTCTTATTCCACCAGCATGGGAGAAAAAACGAGAGGAAGAGGCGCTCTCCATAAAATGTGCCCTGCTATTTTGACTCAGGTGACCCGAGGAAGTTTGGCAGCGTCTCGGTACAAAAGCTTGCGGGCTGGGATCATGGTGGCGTTGGCCCCAGCAGATCCGAACCCCGCCCGTTGTCACCCGGCCCTAAACGTATGATGTGAGTTGTCATCTGCGATCTACTATTTCGCTACAAGATGCTATCATAAATTTAAAAATCAAACTTCATTGTTCACTTTATGTACTTCATTAAAGAATTATTTTCCCACATTACTCTGATGTATTTATTTATAAACACATATTATTAGGAACTTTTTATGCGTAAATAGTCACGATAATGTTAGGGTAAATAATGGTGAAATAGTGAATAAATGAGTATTAACTTAAGTATATTGAGTGTTTTTGTTACATGATGTGTCCTAAAATTTGTACTCGCAAGTGCACGAATTGTGATGTAGTCAGTGGGTGCAAAGTACGAGATCGTTCCCACGAAGATTGGTTAGAAAATGTAAAAACAGAAATATCAATTAACTAAAAGAATTTCCACAGATCTTTTATAGTAACTAACAACCTAGAATTCTGATAACTTTTGATAAAACAGATAAATACTAACGAAATCTAAGAGATTTAAACAATTAATGAAAGATAAGGATTGGGATGCTAAATCCTCCCATCGTAGGTTTATCATTTACAGAATACCAATCTGTGGATTGAGATATGAGATCTTTAATAGATTTCTCAAAAGAAGCACTGCTCTATACACACGTGCGTTCTAAAATATAGATCTGAGATCACGGAGATGTATGATTAACATCCCATAAGTGTATGATTAACACTCACACCTCGGACAATATTTAGAACTCAATCTCTAGGGTAATTTCTAAAGTACGATCTAAGATCAAGGAGATGTATGATTAACACCCCATGGGTGTATGATTAACACCCACACCTCAGATCGTGATTGGAACTCACCACTGGGATAAAGTCATACTATCAATCCGAGATCAAGGAGATGTATGATTAGCACCCCATGAGTGTATGATTAACACTCACACCTCAGATGATGGTAAAACTTCACCCCGAGATGGGTGATAATTAGGATAAAATCATTATTACAGATCTGAAATCATAGGGCATGATTGGCTCCTAGATCTCAGACTGAAATAATGATTTTACTATTTTCAATGAATATTATGGTCTTAAAAAGCATCTGACATCTCAATCACAGATTTATATTAATATAAATGAATACCTCGGATGGGGTTCATTAGATCCCCATCTTTAATGAAACTAGCCACATATAACTGAAATAAGCAATAAAATAAATACAGAAGTTGAAAATGCCATTAAAATACCGTAAAGAATTATTCACAAAAAGCTTTAATCCAAGTACGTACACCTCCTTCTTGAAAGTGGATCCAAATCAGAAAACTAAGACTTATCTTCTTCTCAAAATGAATATTAAAAAGGTAGTTCAAGAAAATGGGACTCAATGCCCTTACACTTTAAAACGCAGAGAAACTAAAAATAAAAGAATGCAGAAAAATGAAAACTCTCTAAAAAAATAGAACTCTCTAAAAAGAAGAATGCAGAAAAATAATAAGAATCAGAATTCTCTCCGAAGGACTCCCCGAATGAATATATCTCCAAGAATATCTTTTTCCTTAATTGCCAAAAAAGAAGCCGCTTTTTCCTCCAAGATTTTATTCCGTGAAAAGAGTACCGAGATTCTCGCGGCCAAACAAAATTCCGAACTCAAATTCAAATTTGGTAGATCAATCGACCTCCCAGATTTTCGTGAATTCCCGCTACACTTTGCATTCAGATACTGCCTCGGTATTTCGGCCATAACTTTCTATCCCGAAGTCAGATTGAGGCGATTCTTGCGTTGGAAAGCTGACGACGAGTTCTCCAACTTTTGTGTTTTGATAATTTTCTGAATCTAACGTCTTAAAGGTTCAAATTGAGCTCCAAGTCGGGATAAATTCCGAATGATCCAATGTAGCACGAATTTGACATTATATTCTGAACTTTTGGGTTATTTCATGCTCAACACATCTCCAGGCCTGTAAATCACTAAAAGTATATAAAACATGTTAAATGGCTTTCATCGGATAGCTAAATGTAGGTCTTTAGGGGTGAAATATCATCATATTTCACTGCACATTATTACATACCGTTAGGACGTGAGTCACGTGACGAGAATGAAATATCATCATCCTTAAATAGACCTTGATTAGTCTCCTAGCCCATCAAGGAGACTAAATTTAGAGGATGTGTCACAATATAAGAGAGATTACCACAACCCTATAAATTAGGAATTCCACCAGATTGCGTGGTGATTCCCATTGTACCACGTTTAGAAAGTCTCACCAATTTAAGTTTTAATAAATAAGTAAAGAGGCTAGTGTGTGGGTCACAAATACCCAACAGTATTAACCAGTTCGGATTCGATAATCAGCCAATAGGGTGCTAGTTCAGTCTAATTCCGAAATAATTCCGAGAAAATATTAAGTTTTTTGGAGATACACATGGAGCTCCACCGTCCTCTAAGATATACATGGAAGTCCCCGTGACACTCAAAATACTGTTTGGGTGCCACGTGGAGCACATGTAGGTGATATAAATCAATATTTAAATAAAAAAATTGAAAAAATCTTTTTAATCTCACAAGTTAAAGTTTGATAAATTTTATTGGTCCATATTTCACGGTTCAAAAAACACACGCTTAGGCTGCGTTTGGGTTAGCTCTTTTGGGATAAAGACCAGCTTTTTTTACTTTTTGGCTTTGGTAAAGAACTATTTTTACATTTGGTAATATAGCTCCTTGACTCATTTGTTCTCGCGGGAAGCTATTTTAAGTGATAAAATTGTTCTATGCCTGTTCTATCTCAAAGCAAATTTCATCTGCTCTGACAGAGAGCAGGTAAAGAGCTGCTTCTGCTCTTATAAGAGCTAACCCAAACACAGCCTAAGCGTCCTGAGTTGGGCTCTCAATGGGCTGGACTGGCTAGGAATTTGGCTCGCACCCACTCCGAAAAAAGTGGTACTTTCTATTAAACAAATCAGGTGGATTTTGGCCCACACCTGGCCCGTAAAAAGTGATATTTTCTATCAAGCAAACCCGGCTCAGTATTTGGACCAAGCTAAACATGTCGCAATCCAAATCAATCTGGGCCGGGCTTGGATTGAGTATTCCAACATCCAATTGACAAGCCATAATGGGCAATGATAACTGATCAGCACCGTTACATGAACAAATCAAGGTCTTTTTACATTTTAATTTTTTCTAAATTTCTCATTTCATTGATTAAATGTAGGCCGGCCCTAATAAAGTGACTGAAATCATGTTTTAACCTATGAAGGCAAGGAAGGAGATTGGATGGTGATGGGAGATGTTCCTTGGGAGTAAGCTTTATATTATATTCTCTTTTGCCTACCCAATTTCTCATATTTTTATATACTCTCCAAGGTATACCTCTTACCTTTTTTTTATAATATTTTGATTGTCCAGGATGTTTTTGACCACTGTGAAGAGATTGAAGAGCACTAGGGCAGACAAATGCTAATCTCTCTGTCTGTCTCTCTCATAGATTGCTGTTTTTGGCCTATTGCTGTTTTTGCCTTTTCCTTTTTATATGATTTTTGCTTTGTAAGCGGACGTGGACCTCCTAAATGCTTCCGACATAAACTGATGCTTTGATTTCTTTGGTTTGTCAAAATTTTGGCTGTCCAATGGAAAAATAGCTTCTACCCGATCCACCTCGATAACCCCCCCTACCCCTTATTTTTTATGTTTTATATGTTAAGAGTATTTTACTTAAACGCCTTGAGATTAAACTATTGAACTGTTTAAAATCACCAGCATTTAAGTAAAAATGCACTTGCAACCTCAATTGGTACTACCTTTATAAATAGAAACCTTAAAGTAGGGTTCTCACTTTATTGCAATCTCTATCATCTCAAGTCTCAACTTTATGTAAGCCTCTCCCTCTGTTAAACTTTCTCCGAAACCAAACCGATAACCCGATAAGTCACTTAACTGAAACCTAACCAATATGCCCTAAAATGAGCCGAACCGAAATTTTGATTGGTTTTGGTTGGTCGAGTCAGTTCAGTCGGTTTTCTGCACTAAGGATCAAAATTTCGGATTTTGTTTTGATTTCAGACTGGACCAAAACCGAAATTTTGGGTTGTCAGCTTTGTTTCGGTGGGGACCAAAATTGATGCGTTTCGACGAAATTATCGGCCAAAATTTTGATCCATATTCTGCACAGCCCTAGTGCATACCTCCTGTCCACAGCAAAAAGAATGTGAAAAAGTAACACCGAAGAACATGAGTAAACTTCTATTGCTATGCAACGATAGAGCATGATGCATTTTGCGGCTTGGCCCGCCCCGTTGAGAGCTCTGGGCAAATCGATATAGTTCTTAGCCTCAATTATGAGTAAAAGTTGGATCACATCCTTATTAATTATGGTTACACTTCGATTGATAAGCCGGGTTGGAGTACACCCTTTTCAATAATATTCGATTGAGTGTAGGTGGCTCACCGCTTTCGTACCCTAGGTGGAGGGTGGAGGGTGCCTTCTAGCCTATGCAGTTTTCACTTTCTATAAAAAAAATATGTTAGTCTTTTGAGTATCTTTTTCTATTTCTGTAACCTGTGGTGCCGAGGCTCCTCTGATGGGTACCTTTTTGTTGGAAGACCTACGAAAAATTGATATGTATTGGTTTTTGGTATATAAAATGTATTGGCTCATATTTAGTGTTATGTATCGGATGGTACATAAGAATATATTGTCCAAAACTTATATGTATCTTCTGATAAGTATCAATTTTAGAGTTGACATACACGGATTGGAAAAAATGAGATTTTGATCTTGGAGTGTGTGGCTCACCCTGCACACTTTGCTTAGTGTTTGACACCTTCTAAGACACATCTATTAGCATGGATCAAAATATTGTCCGATACCGATATGTATCAGACGATGTATATCGGTATCGGACCCTAACGATACGGTACATTAAATGTATCATATCGTCTTATATATAGAATTTTTGCCTGGTACACAATACCGTTAGGACGTGAGTCACGTGACGAGAATGAAAATGTACCATTGTGGGTTAGACTTAGAACTTATAATTTACTCTTTTCCTTCTTTTTTATATGTTCCTATGTTCATTTTTGTACTATTTTGTTTAACATTAATAAAATTTATATTTTCCCTTCTAACTTATGAGTTATATACTTATATAGTTATATTATATACTTTTATTTCACATTCTAGACACTATAAAATTAATAGAGCCCAAAATTAACACAAAACATATTATTGATTAATTTGGGAAACTTTGAGAAATTTTTTTTTTTTTAATGCCATCGCATAATGGCATATGCGAACCGAATATGCGATGGCCCTATGCCATCGCATAGGGTCGCATATGCCATGTGACTACACTGGGTACAACATCATCCACACTGCTGAATTGAAATGATCATTGTTCTTGATTGTTCTATTCCTTGTGTTACTTGCTTTTAGCATTTAGATTTTCCATATGAGCAATGTAAATATTCTGGCTTTGGTTTAGGTGACTAAACTTACTTTGTTGTCTATTAAATCTATGTTGCTGCTGCCATAAAACTACGGAGAGTGGGGAAGTTTGAATCTTCTTTTTCCACAGGATATTCGGTTCTTTTCTTTGTTACTTTTTCAACCTTTGCAGAATGGATCTACAACTGAAAGTGCTTTGTATTATTATTCATTTGCCCTGAGAATAAAATTTTAATTGCTCAAAAATTATCTTTGGTTGATTATGCTTATTGTGCTTTGAGTAGGACTTTCAACTTAGCAATATCAAAATCACTGTTCCGTGTGAGTTTGGTAAAATATATATCAAGTGGTTTTTCCAGTTCCATTTGTAAATTCAGTCTTGCCCTCCCAGTATCCAGGGAGTATTTTATTTTCTCAGAAATCTGACATCATGCATAGCAAAAAATAAGTAAATATCTGAAATTGCACATTGAGCTTGATATCTTGAAATATTCCTCAGACCATTCAGAAAATATTAGAATTCTTATAGCCCATTTCCTCTTCTTATGTATGCATAAGGGGTTACCATGTTAGAAAAAATTAGAATCCTAATGTTAGATAGCTAGTAAAAGTCATCGATGCATCAATTATTATCTACATGCTTGTGCAGGATACAGCTTGGGACTTATTGCATGGGCTGTCCAATTCTAAAGCCTTGACATCATGTAAGCTTCTATTTTCACAATATTCATATCTGATGTGTGTGGAATAGGAATTATTTTGGGCAATGCTTGTCATGTCAGCTTGTAGAATATTACATTGCTGATACTTTTGGTTTGTAGTTATTTCATCTCTATACATTTACTTCTTTTCTCTCTCTCTAGGAGTGAATGTAGAATCGGAGCTAGCATTCTACATAGAAGATATTTGTGAGTTTTCATAAATGACAACTTTCTTATATGAAGAAAAAGAAATAATCAAAGGGACTTGTACCTCTGTAGGTTTGCCAATGAAATAAAACCTACACGCAGTCCAAAGGAGAAGAAAAGAATTTCTGATACATAATGGATTTTAGACCACAACTTGCAAGCAACAATAGAAAGAAGAACTAAAGAGAATTAAACAACTTAAAGATAAAGAGAATATCTTTCTCTTATTCTTAAATGGAAACTTAGTCCCAACTTTTATAAAAAAAAATCTGTCTTACATTGGCTCAAAATATTGTGTGGTAACAAAAATTAAACCTAATATTCTATCTTAACATTACCATCAATCCAATCTTAGCCATCCATTCATTCTATCATCATGTTTTAATTATAATCCCTAATTCTTGTAATAATTAATAAATACCTCTAGTTTCATCACAGATATTAAATCCTGAAAGAGAACTCTAAAGTAATTGATTCTTTTTTACTAGCCGGGCCAAAAGCTATTCTTGGGTAGATATTCATAAATACCCAATAATAGCCAAAGTGACACCCAATTGCAGTACTATGCTCTCCGGAAGGTTACGGTCTCAAACTACCCTGAAAATTGTGCTATCCATATAGTAATGATGTGCATATGCCTAAATTGATTTGTAAGACTGAAGATTGCACATTTAGGCCACTATTGAGCATCTTCGACCTTGATTGAGCAATGATGACCATAGGTTGACCAAATTTGTCATTTCTTTTGTTACTCTAAACCCTATCAGATCTGTTAGGGTTATCACTGGGTTTAAAACTGTTTGTTTGATTGAAGATATGGATGTTTTTCCATTAATATTCAGTTTGAAATCGCCTATAGGTGCTTTCTTCCAAATAAAAATAGACATAAAGGTTATTCTATTTCTCTAGTTCTACACTCATAGTATATCTAGATTCTATTATCATCATCATATACTTCCAGCCTCTTAGAGATACTCTCCATTTTGTATTGAGGTGGTTGTCTTGATCTGTCATGGCAAGCCACAAAATCAGGCCAGAAATCTGCTGTTAAAACCTGTTTTTTACTTTTTATCTGTCCAAAACAGAATACTAACAGGCCTGATATAGAGATTTTAAACTGCTGATGGACTGGGCCTCGTAGTGGGCCATTAAAGACCCCATTACTGCAATTAGTAAGAGCACATCGTGAATGTTTTAAAGTTCATGTGATCACGTGAATGTTTTAAGTCATGTGATCACTTTAACTGCAATTAGTAAGAGCACATCGTGGGTCTGACTTAAAGGTCATGTGATCACTTAACTGATCATGTGACTGCTTTAAGTCATGTGATCATGATGATTGGCATTGCTAGATTTCTCAGTTGGACAAAAGAATGATGGTTCTTTGGCAATCAAACATTGGCTTTAATTATTTATTTTATTTCATTTAGGAGATCTTGATGATACCTATTGCCGCTCGTGAGTTTAACAGCAACTTGAATAGTCTGGTAGCTTGAATTTCTGTGGTAACTAACTCGATCTTGCTGCATATTAGCTAGATATGCTAATATTTTTACCTGTCCAGGAAGTAGTTCAGGTTTTTTCTTTATCGATAAATAGATTTATTAAGCACAACCAAAACTTTCAAGGATCACCATCATCACTAAATAAAAGCATTGATGCATGTGCATGGCCACAGTAAGGTATAGATGGGCCATGTACAACGGAATCCATCAACTGATGGAATCTAAATGGATCTGACGATCCGACCATCCAAAATTAAGCCTAAAGATCTAGGCGCATGATCAATCAAAAACCAACAAACTATAAATATGCGCACCTTGAGCGTTAGCCATTGATGATTGCCGATCTTCAACGATGTTCTCGCGTTCAATGTCTCCTAGCACAATGGGGATGCTCTCGCCAATAGGGAGGATTGAATTATGTCGAGCTATCGTTGGGACCAGGCACCCCTTATATTTATAGCCAAAGAGTCCTATCCCATTGAGGACTGAAATTGCTAATTATAATGTGATTAGAAATCACAATCATACTTTAACTGAAAGACTCAATAAGCAGTTGCCTATTTTCTTCAAACTCACCAGAATAGCAATTGTACATCTTAAGGTTGATCTTATACCATTCACTGGTCAACGGGTTTGACCATAGTGATGGCCACCAAAATAGAAACTTCTTACAGTCTCCCACTTGGCCAAACTATGTCAATAAACTCCGATTACCCAATGTTAGCTAACTTTCTTTGAATGGTAAGTCACAATCAATCTCAATCAAAGTCTTTATTATCAGTCCGGTCCAGTGAGAATTTCAACACAGAATCAATGTAGTCAATATATCATATCATCGATATATGACCGCTCATCAGTTACTGTATTGGAAGTCATCACCGACATGGATTCCAACTAGTATGATTTCACATAGATTGTAAGTTTACATAACTGAATGGTGATTACATGTAAACGCAATCTAATATTGGTCCTACTTTATTGCCATCTACTGGCACCATATGTTCCAAGGAGTTATTTGCATAAAAATGGAAAAGCAAATAAATAAATTTTATTTCTGAATCAATTAAACAAATGTATTCACTCGCATATACCCACTCTCAAAGGCTATCAAAATTATCCGTTAACCCTATGCGTGCAACATGCTCCAAAAAGAGCGTGGGAGATAAACCTTTAGTGAGAGGGTCAGCCAACATGAGTGTCGTACTTATCTTTTCAACAGATACAATTTGATTCTGAACTTTCTCCCTGACAACAAGATATTTTATATCAATATATTTGGAACCCCCACTAATCTTGTTGTTATTGGAGATAGCAATCGCAGCGGAATTGTCACAAAAGATTCTCAGTGGCTTTGAAATAGTATCAACAACTCGAAGCCCTGAGATAAAATTCCTCAACCATATCGCCTCACATGTTGCCTCAAAACATGCAACGAATTCTGCTTCCATAGTGGATTTAAGTAGTCATTGTTTAACGCTCTTCCAAGATATAGGTCCACCTGCAAGCATAAAAATATAACCCGATGTGGACCTACGAGTGTCTTGACACCCAGCATAGTCAGCATCTGAATAACCAATAACTTCAAGGTTATTCGACCTTTTGTATGTGAGCATGTGTCCTTTAGTCCCTTGTAAATAGCGAAAAACCTTCTTAGCTGCTTTCCAATGATCCAAACCAGGATTACATTGGTACCTGCCAAGCATGCCAACTATATACGCTATATCTGGACGAGTACAGACTTGTGCATACATGAGACTCCCAACTGCCGATGCATAGGGAATTGTCTCCATCTGTTTTCTCTCCAGATCGATCCTCAGGACTGTAGACTAAATTTATCACCCTTAATGACAGCGATAGCAGAACATTTGTGCATGTTAAACCTTTTAAGAACTTTATCAATATAAGCTCTTTGAGACAATCCCAATATGCCACGGGCTCTATCTCGATGAATCTCGAGGAAGCTTCACCATGATCTTTCATATCAAAACTCTTTGATAAAAAGTTCTTTGTCTCATATAACATGCCCAAATTGCTACTCGCAAGTAAGATATCATCAACGTATAAAACAAGGATGATAAACTTACTCCCACTGATTTTAAGATATATGCATTGATCCACAGTATTTTCTTTAAAACCAAAATTTGAAATGACTTCGTGAAATTTTAAGTACCATTGTCGAGATGCCTGCTTTAAACCATATAGAGACCTTTTGAGTCTACAAACTAAATGACTCTCCCCCTCAACCTGAAAACCTTCAGGTTGTGTCATAAAGACATCTTCATGCAAGTCGTCATTCAGAAAAGCAGTTTTAACATCCATTTGATGCAATTCTAAGTCAAAATGAGTTACTAATGCCATGACTATCCGAAAGGATTCCTTTCTAGAGACAGGAGAAAATGTCTCTTTATAGTCTATTCCTCTTTTGAGTGAAACCTTTAGCGACTTGGCCTTGTATTAACTTTCTATATTACCTTTGGAGTCTTGCTTGGTTTTAAATACCCATTTACCTACGGGCTTGACTCATTAGGTAACTCACAAAAGATCGAGACGAGTTATGTTTCATTGATTCAACTCATCTTTCATGGCTTCGAGCCATTGAGTGGATTTGTCGCTCTTCATGGCTTGGCTAAAGGAAACAGGATCTGATTCCTTTCCAAAATCAAACTCACTCTCATTTAGGTAAACTATATAGTCATCAGAAATGGCAGGCTTCTTTGCTCTCTCTGATCTACGCAATGGTAGATCATTGGCAGTCGCCATGGGAGCAAGAGCCTCCTCAATGTGGGGTGTGTCAATAGGTATAGCCACAGGTGCATCAACACTGGCTTGAATAACTGGTGTTGGTGCCACTTTTTCTTGGATAAAAGGGATAGGAATTATAACCCGATTCTCCTCAAAAGTGATTTTTCTAAGCTCTATACTCCCACTGATCTCACGATCCTCAAAGAATTTTACATGTCTAGTCTCAACAATCCGGGTACTATGAGTGGGGCAATAAAATCTGTAGCCTTTTGATCTATCAGGGTAACCAATGAAATGACAACTTATAGTTTTAGGGTCCAATTTTCCTAATTGTGGGTTGTACACCTTTGCTTCAGCGAAACAACCCCAAATGTGTAAATATCCTAAAGTCGGTTTTCTTCCTACCCATAGCTCATAAGGAGTCTTGGGAAGCTTACTAGGAACTCGATTTAGGATATGCAATCATTTTCAAGGCTTCTCCCAAGAACGTAGGCAACGTGAGAGTTGCATAACATGCTTCTCACCATATCCATAAGAGTACGATTTGCCGTCACCGCTCCATTCAGTGTTCGTTGTGTATTGAGCGACAATGCCATGCTCTTATAGATACAGGGCGAAGGGTCCTGGATTGCGACCTGTTTCAGAGTATCTACCATAGTACTCTCCGCCTCTATCAGATCTCACAATTTTAATCTTCGAATTGAGTTGTAACTCAACTTCGGCTTTATAGATTTTAAACATATCCAGGGCCTCAGATTTCTCGTGAATGAGAAATATATAACCAAAACGAGAATAATCATCAGTGAAGGTAATAAAATACTTTTGACCACCAAGAGCGGGAGTTAGAAACGGTCCACAAATATCAGTGTGGACTATTTCCAGCAAACTCGTGCTTCTGAGAGCCCCTTTCTTATTAGTCTTTGTGAGTTTTCCTTTAACGCAATCAACACAAGTATTGAAATCAGAGAAATCGAGCGCATCGATTATATCATCTTTAATTAACCTCTCCATTCTATCCTTAGATATATGGCCTAAACGTTTATGCCATAAAATGGAGGAGTTATCGAGTGCTCCACTTCGTTTCTTACTTATTTTATCATTCACATGCATAGAAACTAAAGATTGGGCGTAAGATGAATCCAAGTTCAACTGATAAAGATTACCCACTAATGAGCCACCACTACAATATCGGAATTAAATAATAGAGTAAACATATTATGTCCAAATTTAAATTCAAAACCTAATGAATCCAATTTAGAAATTGAGATAAGGTTTCTAGTGATACTGGGAACATAAATAGTATCAACTAAATCCAAAATGAAACCACTATCTAAAATGAGACGGAGAGTCCCAATGGCCTCCACGTCTGCTTCTACTCCATTCCCGAGTTTGATGGTACGTTCGCCTTTACTTAGCTTCCTGCTGGATCGAAATCCCTGCATTGAATTACTTATGTGAATAGTTGCACCAGAATCTATCCACCAAGTATTGCGTGGAGCATCAACATAAAGTGATTCAAAACACACAAAAGCAAGGTCATTACCTTTCTTAACTAGCCAATCAGATTTCGATAATTCTTCTTAATGTGTCCTTCTTCTTCTGATGACACTTGATGCCAGTAAGATGTGCTAGCCTCCTTGTTTGGTTTTCGGTGGAGGAGCTTTTCCGTTCTTTCCTTTATATTGTCCCGATTTTACGCTTGAAATTTCGTTTGATGGGCCAAGAGGCGTAATGGGCACTTCGGGTTTTTCAAAGTCGTTCTTCTTCTTGGACACAGTGAGCGATTAACTCGTTCATCTTCCACTTCTCTTTCTGCGTGTTATAATTGATCTTGAACGGGTCAAATTGCGCAGGAAGAGAAGTCATAATGAAGTGAACAAGATAACCTTCAGAAAAACCCATGTCCAGTTCTTTCAATTGAGTGGCCATGCCACTCATTTTCATAATGTGCTCCCGGACGCCGCTATGACCATCATATTTCATGATTCCCATTTTAACAATTAGACTACTGGCAAGGGCTTTAGAAGTCCCTTGAAATTGTTCCTTAATGACTTGCATGTATTCTTTTGCAGTGTGCGAGTCAGGAATACCTCCCCGAATCGCATCAGCAATGGAACTCTTTATGATCATGAGGCTCATACGATTTGATCTATCCCATTTTTCTAAGTCCGTATGGTTCACTGCCAGATCCTCAGCCGAGGCATCAGCGGTGAGCACCTTGGGTTTATCAGATCGTATAGCATAGTCAAGATCCATGCAGCCTAGAACAATTGCAACTTGTTCCTTCCATTTCTTATAATTTGATCCACTCAAAAGTTCAATTCCATCAATCATCGTTATGATAGACGGGTTCAATCTTTCGCACAATAATTAAGGGCTTTATTATGTCCACATACAATCGAAGTAACTATCAATTCCACAAGGTTATAATTATAGCATGTGACGCGAAAGTTAAAATATGTCAAGGAATATAAAAATTAAAACCAATGTGGTTTTATTGAGAAACGATTTGTGTCATTATAACCCTCCGTTGGGTCGAGCCATAACACACTAGTCGCTTCCTCAATCTATATTAATGATTGTGGTACTAATTGCGTCGTTATGACCCTCCGTTGGGTCGAGTCACAACAACAGCGCGATACCCACACACAAAATAATGAATAGTGAAACACAGCCATCATATAACATTAAGTGATTCATCACCGTTGGGCAGAAGAATCCCTTATGTTGTAACGCCAACGTTCACTACACATTTGCACTGGATTTGTAACACGGTCTTGGACAAAATTAAACCTCACTATAAAAACCACGGCACTAGGAAGAATCATCACCGTTGGGCAGAAGAATCTTTTCAAGCCATGTTTTCAAATTAGGCTTGATAATAATTTAGATGATCACAAAACGTGTTATGAGGAGGTGTCAAAATAGACAACAAACGAGCATTATAATGTGTAAGTACCAGCCATGGTGGTGGAGCACAACCTCCACTACCCAAATCTAATGAATGATACTTGAGCAAAAATTGATTACACAATTAAAAAATAGAAAAAATAACATCAGGTCATGAAAATATCATAATAGAGAGCTCATTGTTAAAAATAGACCTCAAAAACGAACCCGGAATGTCCGAGATAGTCAAAATGCATATATAATGTCCGAAAATCAGACCTGTAAATAGCCCAGAAAAGGCCCGAAAAGAATAAGAAATTTAAAAGATCATAATTGGGCCGGGTATCGGGCCTTAGTGACCGAGTGGGCCAAGGGCCCAGTGGGTCGGGCGGACTCGGGCCAAATAGGCCAAGAGCCGAATGGGCCTAGGGCCCAGTGGGTCGAGCCAAGGCTATGCGGGTCGGGCCATGGTCCAAAGGGCCAGACGGGTCCATGCAGGTCGGCCCATATGCCAAAAGTCCGAGTGGGCCTAGGGCCCTGTAGATCGGGCCATAGGCCAAAATAGGCCAGACGGGCCAGGGGCCAAACGGGTCGGGCTGTGGTCCAGACGGCCATGCGGGTCGGGCCATAAGCCAAAATAGGCCAGACGGGTCGTGCTGTGGTCCAGAGGGCCAGACAGGTCCATGGGCCATATAGGCTCAGGGGGGGTTGGCGGGTCGGGTGGCCAGGCGGGTCTAATGGGCCAAGTAGGCCCTGAAGGGCTAGGCGGGTCGGGCAGTGGGCCAGAAGCGGACCCGCCCCAAAACCCCTTTCTCCTTCTTCTTCCTCTTCTGAAATTTTTTTTTTTTTTTGAAGTTGCAACAGCCCCCTTTCAGGCCAACCCACGGCCCCCACCGGTGACCGTCGCCGTCGGTCCGGTGCACCGGCCGATCGGCCCCCGCGGAAGCCGGCAGTCTCGCACCAGAGCCGAATGACCACGGCCGACTGACCAAAAAAAACCCAAAAAATTTTTTTTTGTTTTTTTTTTAAAGGTTGTTACAGGACACTTTCGCCTCCCACTCATCTTGTGACCGGCCACGGTCCGGCACCGCCGATCGGCCCGGCCACGAAGTCGGTGCGTCCGTGAAAGAGCCACCGGCGCCGGACCGTCGGCCACAAAAACGCCAAAATTTTCAAAGTTTTTTTTTTGAAGTGCATGCCATTTAAGGGCTTACCACTGCCCAAGGTGACCGCGCCGACGGTCCAGAGGCGGACGGTCGGCCCGCCACGAAGTTGGTCGATGCTCGGTCGAGAACCCCATCAGCCAAAAATATATATATATATATTTTTATATAAAACAGCCATTACAAAAAAAAAAAAAAAAAAAAAAAATTCACTTTAAAGCTTTGACCGATCATAACGCCAATCATGGCTCTGATACCAATTGATGGAATCTAAATGGATATGACGATCCGACCATCCAAAATTAAGCCTAAAGATCTAGGCGCATGATCAATCAAAAACCAACAAACTATAAATATGCGCACCTTGACCGTTAGCCATTGATGGTTGCCGATCTTCAACGATGTTCTCGCGTTCAATGTCTCCTAGCACAATGGGGATGCTCTCGCCAATAGGGAGGATTGAATTATGTCGAGCTATCGTTGGGACCAGGCACCCCTTATATTTATAGCCAAAGAGTCCTATCCCATTGAGGACTGAAATTGCTAATTATAGTGTGATTAGAAATCACAATCATACTTTAACTGAAAGACTCAATAAGCAGTTGCCTATTCTCTTCAAACTCACCAGAATAGCAATTGTACATCTTAAGGTTGATCTTATACCATTCACTGGTCAACGGGTTTGACCATAGTGATGGCCACCAAAATAGAAACTTCTTACATCAACCACCCCTCTTTGCATATAGTTTCAGCTACAACATTGGTATCCTACTATCCCTAGTGATATGCTAAAATTAGATAGTCTGAACCCTACATAATTCAATATTTATTTGATCCAATAAAGCAGTCTCAATTGGTATCGTAATTCTTTTAATTAAGCAAATGAATCGTGTATGATACTTACAGAGGACCGTATGTGAAAACTACATTTATGATGCTGTTGCAGGATACATTGTATTTTTATGTTCTGATTTTGTAAACAAGTCAATTGGGATTTCATAATATTCATTTTTTTTGGAAAGCTGCACTGGCCTTCCTTGAAATATGCCGAAATTAGATAGGCTGATCCTTAACTAAATTCAATATTTCTATTTGAATCTAGCAGTCTGCTTAGGTGGGCTGAACCCTACATTAAATGAATATTTCTTTGACCCAATCTAGCAGCTTCCATGGTGCATACTTGCCATCGCCAAATCTTTAATAAATAAGCAAAAGAATCACCTATCACTTATGAGGTTTCCAGCTCTCTTTGGCACTGCTGGAATTTGAAACGCAGTGCTTGGGAGGCTGGGATCAAGGTATGATGCATCAGCTGGAATATGAGGACCACATATGAGAGCTGGATTTATGATACTCTTGCAGAACACTGCATATTTTATGCTCTGATTTTGTTGACATGTTAATAAAAATTTCATAATATTAATTTGTTGTTGTAGAGCTAATTTGAAATGCATCTTTAACCAAACAAGAAGGTACACATGGTGTAAAGTTTAAGATAATTTTTCTCAGAGTGACATGTCATATTTGAGTTCTCATATCTATTGAGAGTTTATCTACATGAATAAGAACTAGCGAAGAAATGATGGCGGTAAAAAATTCTATCTTTCATGATCTTGTATTTGTTTAGTCAATGTGTCATATGATGTATTTATATCCATTTTGATGCAAATATGCCTTGTGCTTTTACTTCTGTCAATTATGTATTTGTTCTGATTATAAGTCATTTCCAATTATTGTTAATGGCTCTACTAAGCTTCGAGTTCCAGTGAGAAAATTGTGAAGAACCCTTGCATTCCCAGAGGATATACTAAAACTTTGAATCCGACTATTATGTTCAATTCAAATGACAAAAAACTTCCAGTTTCCAACTCAATTGGCAACTTTTCTGCATGCAGATCTGAAGCTAGAGAGTTACTAGCAAAAAGAAGAGGTATTTTTTTATTTCACGTCAGTTTTTGTGTTGAATTTCCAGTTACATCTAAAGGTTTGTTGGGATTGTCTGTTACATGATGAATTTTTTAATTGTTCTGTATCTTGATTAAGTGAATCTATTACATCTTTGGTACCTTCATGTCACTCCAGTATTTCTTAGGCTTGACCGAAACATCTAAATGAGTAAATGAGTTTGGTTTTTATGAGTATATGCGTACATGAATATATGTATGGTGATATATATATATATATATCAATTTGTAGAAAGCAATGCTTTTATTAAATGATGATGATGAAACACGCATTTATCTAACAAATGAAAAGATCACAGAACTCCTCTAGTGGCATAGCGTCCCAATACATAAAGAGACTCCATAGTTGAGGTTCCATCTCTGGATAACATATTGGCCATCTAATTAACCTCTCTCTTAACTTGTACCGAACAATATCGATCTTGTGAGATAAATCAAGAAACCAATCACTCATAAACCCTTATCTCAACTCCTTTTAGACCATTTCTTTTATCCATATTGACCACTTGACATTAGTGAGGGATGAAAATTATAATTCAGGGAAAAATTTGCAAAATTTAGAAAAAAAATGGGAGTAAATATTTGAAATTTCATAAATTGAAGGTTTTTATTTTTAAACCATGAGTTTTTGTTCTTTTTAATTTTAAAATCCCATTTCATTTGTATTTGGCTGTATTTTAAACAAGGTAGTTAAGGCGGTGTGGTGATGTCATGGCGAAGAGGCTCACCATGCCATGGCAAGGCCATATATTAATTTATTTTAATATTTTTTATTATTTATTAATCATTAATATATATTTTAGTTTTCTATTATTTTTTATTTTTATATTTTTTATAGAGGACGAAAAAAAATTAACCAATTAATCAAGGAGATCAGCTGTGGGGAAATATTGGAATGACCATCTTATGATATTTTCATGATTTCAAGGTCAGTTGTGGAAGATTGGAACGAAAAACGATCTCTGTCAGTCCGATTCAAAGCGTCAACGGTCAATTGTATCTTATGAGAAATATTTAGCATATAGTGGGGGGGTAGTAGCAACCCCGCCAAAATATACAAACTTGCGTTGAGAGAGAGACGAGAGAGAGTGGTTGCGATAAAGCTAGACTAGAGGATTTCACTTAAACCCCTAAATATGATGGATATAACTTATCAAGCATCAGTTATAATACAAATATAACTTGTAAGTTTTATAATTTATAAGGTTATAAGTGACAAAAGAAAATTTAAAATAGCGGTCATGGCGGCACCATTGTTTCATTTCGCCATGGCGTTGCCATATATTCATTTTTGTCATAGAAGTTCATATGACCATTTGTCTCGCCATGGCCTTGCCTTGACAACCATGATTTTAAAAATAAAAACTAACTAAAAGTTTAAATGGAGACGCTGAAATTATTTTGCTAAAATTAATTAACTTGAAATCATAAAAAATTTACTTGACCCACACCACCCAAATTGTCACATTTCACTTATGTTTTTTTTGTTTTAATAATTTGGTTTTTATTGCTTCAGAAAGAAACAAAGCATTATAATACAGATTTTAGCTGGGACACCCTCCCCCACAAGCTAAAGGGGATACAGATCATACAGTCTTACAAATTCACCACCAGCATTACATCAATAGGTTCAGGTGCCCACAAATAATTCATCTGTATTTACTCTATTCTTTGTTAGTTCATCATCCATATAAATACGGCTCCATGTATCGCTAAGTGAGTGGAGAAATAGAACTTGTAAAGTCGATCCCAAATAGATGGGATAAGGCTATGATGATGATGATGTCTGCTAATGAGATACTTTTTTGGTATTCTATTTTAAAGAAATTATATTTATTACTGATTCATATCATAGTCCCTTATTGTTCATCTTTTGAATTCATGTTATTCTGTTTTTAAAAATTATGTTTATTACCTTTTCATATCATTATCCAGTAGTGTTCAGCTTTTTAATTTATAATATTTGCACATTCTATGGCACTTGAGTTGGACATTTAACACCTGCTAAAATAACTAATTGTCTCCTTTTGTTTCTCTTAAATTTGTACTAGTTGCACATTTGGTGACCCTTGAGGTGGGATTTGTTCAGCTTTTTAATTTATAATACTTGCACATTCTATGGCACTTGAGTTGGACATTTAACACCTCCTAAAATAACTAATTGTCTCCTTTTGTTTCTCTTAAATTTGTACTAGTTGCACATTTGGTGACCCTTGAGGTGGGATTTTTGCACATTCTAAAAATGCTAACCTTTGTATTTCGGCCTCCCATCATATCCAATCTTGTTGGGATCATCAGCTTCTAAAGAAAATTACAAAAAATTATCTTCTAGTGACGCGTGCTAAATCCTTAGTGGGTTTCCATGAGCGTCTCTATCTGGTTGGCTCTTGCGGGGGTGGTTGTTGGTCCTCCCGCTAGCCTGGCGGTTTGTCCAGGTCTTATCGGCTGTGCCCTCCTTGTGGTAAGCGTTGTGCTGTCTTGTGTCGTTTTGGTTCAGTTTCTAGCAGTGCTGCTGGCCTTTAGGCTCTATTTCTTTTTGCCTTAATTTAGTTCTCTTTATTACCGATACAAAAAAACTTTCTTTGAAAGAAAAGGACTCACATGTTACATTCCTAATTTTCCTTTTTTTTTAATGATATTTTCAATATATGGGAAAATTTTCTTTTCATAACCACAATGGTTAACGTGCACTAGGTCCGGAACTTTTTTCATTTACTTCCTGGAAGCATTTTTTGGAATTTGATAAATGAGAAACTTCTTGAAAGGTTTGGGAATTCTTTGAGGAATCACCATTACCAACAAGATGAGGGCTACTTCCCATTCAATCTTAGGGGAATTATTTGGGAGAATCACCATTGCCAAGGAGATGAGGCTAGTTTTGTATTTCTCAAATGGTCTTGGAGGAACTCTTTGAGAGAATCGCCATTGCCAAGTAGATGAGGGCTACTTCGATATTTCTCTTTCATTCATTCGTAAGAAAGATGGAGCAAAGGAACCTTATGATTTTTGGCCAATTCGTTCAGTGACTAGCATGTGCAACATTATTGCCCTACAAACAATCTTCAGGATAACAAGCACCATCATATCCCTCGGCTAAGGGCCTTCAGTGATGGTTATTGAATATTAGATGGAGCTACTATCATGCACAAATCATCGTTTTTAGACCAAGAGGATGACTTAACTATGTGCCTAAGCTTTTTGGGCACGTAGTTACTTTATTTGTCAAAACAGACGAGCAATTCCTTGAGTTTAAAGCATGGTAGTCAAGGCGATGCCATAGAGAATGGCGCCATAGATTGCCATAAATGACCCAATGACGAGAACTTGATAAATGGCGACGCTATGGCATCGCTACAGCGGTATGGCGCCATAGCGTCGCCATATACGCTATTTATAAAAAGTTATATAAGCTATCATTTATATTATAAGATAAGTTATAGTACTTATATAGTTATATTATAAGTTATAAGATATAAGTTATTTAACTTATAAAACTCATATAACTTAAGTTACTTAACTTATAAGTTATTTACCTTATAAAATAACTTATAAAACTCATATAAAAGGGTTGGGAGTTGGGACTTAGGGTTATTAGAGATCTCTTGCTCTCCGTCTCTCGCTCTCCCTCTCTGCTTTGTCTCTCGTCTCTCGATCTCCTTGCTTCGCCAAGACTCCAACAACAACTTCAGTTTCCAAGATTTTGACTTGACAACCGCCAACAACAACTTGACCTTCACCAACAACTTCAACGACTCTGCTCATCTCGTCTCCTGATCTCCTTGGTACGTCATTTTTGTTTTCTGTTTTATTTGTTTATTTTATTTTCTATTTTGTTATAAACATTTTTTCCCTGTTTTTTTTGTCTCTATTTTTCTTTTTCTTTTTTCTGTTTTTTTTTTTTCCAGTTTTTTTCTGGTTTTCTTATTTATTTTTTCCTCTGTTTTTTCTGGTTTTTTTTTTTTTTTTTTTGAATATGACTGACTGTATGTTCATTTTCACTTTCATATTTGTTTTATTTTAAAAATCATACGCTATAGAAATATATATTTTCTTAAATTATTTTTGTGCTCAGCCTTCCAATTCTAAGGGAAATGAATGAGGCTGTTTAGGATATTAAAATAATAATGATTAATAAATATAAAATCTTTTAAAAATAGTAGAAAAATTAGAAAAAAGAAATAATAATGATTAATAAATATAAATAAAAAATAAAACTAAAAATAACAAATAGTCTCGCTATGGCCTCGCTATGGCTCGGCGAGCATCTTCGCCATGTACTCACCACACCGCCTTGACTACCTTGGTTTAAAGTCATGATATTTAATCCAAATGAGAGAATTATCTACCCATGTAGACTTTGGGGGCAATATTGTTTTCAAGCTCGTTAGGAAAAATCATATGATTGCATCGATTGGAGATGTTCAGAAAGTTTGCTCAAGAGGATGGGATTCAATTCCACTTGGAGGAGGTGGATAATATCCTGCATTTTATCCTCCTAGTTCTCAGTCCTGGTTAGTGACTTGTAGAAGGGATTCTTTTGGAGTGCTAGAGAATATAGACAAGACAGTCCTCTCTTTTTTTTTTTTTTTGATAATTAATAGGGTTGGAGGGACCCTACCCTTTTATTGAAAAAGAGAGAAGATTACAGACGATAATAAGTACAAATCAAATCCTCTCTCATGCGAGAGTTAAGAAGGGGAGAAATATTAGAACCAAACCACCGGATAACATCATTTACATCCATACCGATTCGAGCAAGGAGATCAGCGCTAAAATTCATCTCTCTCCAAATGTGTTGAAAGGAGCAACAGTTGAAGTGTTGGGCCAGAGAGTTTACCATTCGCAGAGAGAATGTGTAGTGCCATGGTATTAAGCAATAATTTGTGATACAACGAATGGCAAGGAGAGAGTCAGATTCGACTATAAGATTTGTAAGTTGAAGAGAACTCGCAAGATGAAGTCCCTGTTGAATTGCATTAATTTCAGCATGGGTAATATCATAAGCTATAGTTGGGCCATGAAAACTAGCAATATGGTTGCCATTGTGATTTCTAAGAATGCCGCTGATGCTATATTTATCCCCCACCATTGATGCATCAGAGTTTAACTTTATAGAACCAATCGGAGGAGGTGTCCATTGACAACGAATAGGAACATTAGGACTCTTTGGCGCACATACCCATTGGGTGGAGTTGCCAAAATCAAGAATGTTTATACTATGACTTTTAATGGAGACATCTTCAACAATTCTATCTAAGATGACTCGTTTGTACGAAATCGAATCTTCAAAAATGCGACTATTTCTTTCTTTCCAAATATGCCAAATTGAAGCGGCGAAGGCAATCCTTATCAGCGAGGCGTGATTATCATTACTTTTACATTTCTCCATGCAGTAATTGATCTCATCAGAAAAATTCCTGATGGTTCTTTTTGCGATACGAAGCCTATGAAGAATAGAGCGCCATATCCAACTAGAGAAAGAACACTTGAAGAAGAGATGATTATGATCTTCAGAATGAGACCAACAAAGAACACATCGCGAAGGGATAGTAATGCCTCTTTTAACAAGATTGTCAATGGTAAGCAGTTTTCCTTGGATGGCAAGCCAAGCACAAAAGGCATGTTTAGGGATTTTTTGTGGATGCCAAATGAAGGAGTTCCAAGGAACACTAGGGGAATCTGGTTTAAAGCATTTCCAAGCAGCTTTGAGAGAGAAATTACCATATGAAGTAGATTTCCATATAATCTTGTCTTGGGTGTTGGCCATCGGGGGAGGGTGCTCAATAACCTCCTTCCAAGCATCTTCCAATCTTCTAGTATGCGGCGTAGGGAGTGTCCAAGCCCCAATACTGTAGAGATTCGAAACCAAGGCATTTTCATTGATACCTGATTGTATCATGGAGCGTCGGCCATATTTTTGGGTCGGCCATATTTTTGGGTAAGAGTACCATTTTCTAGCCAAGGGTCACTCCAAAATTTGGTGGAGGTGCCATCACCAATGATTACTCGGAATTGAGATTTTATAGTATCCCAGACCCTCATAATACCTTTCCATGCATGAGAACAACTATTAGGGAGAGAGCAACTCCAAACATCGGAAGGAACAATATATCTTGAAGTGCACCAATTAGCCCATAAAGAATTTCTAGAAACCAGATTCCAAAAGAGCTTTGAAAGGCCAGCGTTGTTCCAATCAACAATTCTTCGCAATCCAAGGCCCCCATCAGTTATCGGCTTGCAAATACGATTCCAACTACTAGGGTGAAGCGAATAGGCCAAAGAAGGCCCCTTCCAAAGGAATCTACAGAATAATTGCTCGATTTTTTGAATGATTTTTCTTGGAAGATAGAATGCCCCGGACCAGTAGATCTGATAGCTGCTAAGAACCGATTTTATAAGCTCAACTCTTCCCGCATAAGAGAGAAGAGTACTTTTCCAACCAGCAAGACGATTTTGGATCTTGTCAATGAGTGGAGAGCAAGTAGAGGAGGACATCTTGCCAGAAAATAAAGGAAGACCCAAATACTTGATCGGAAGAGATCCTTCAAAAAAGCGGAGCGCCGAGATGATTTGACTTTGGAGGGAGCAAGCTTTACTACATAGAATGGTGCTTTTCGAATCGTTCACCTTAAGACCAGAGATGAGGTGAAATCTATCAAGGAGACCACGAAGCGCCGAAGCAGATGGAATGTCCTCCTTCAAAATAATGAATAAATCATCAGCAAATATTAAGTGTGAGATCGAAGGGCAGTTTTCATGCTTCAAAGGTAAGATTCTCTTTTGATCAATCTGTTCTTCAAGAAGGCAAGTGAAGACTTCCATTACTAGAGTGAATATGATGGGAGATAATGGATCTCCTTGTCGAATACCGCAACTGCTTCCAAAGTAGCCATGTGGGGAGCCGTTGATCAGAAGCGAAAACATTGGAGTGGTAATACATTCCTTGATCCATTGCAGCCATATGTCATCGAAGCCCAGTTGATGAAAAATAGAGATGATAAATTCCCATCTGACTTTGTCAAAAGCCTTTTGGAGATCAATCTTTACGCAGAATGCTTTAGGGCCAGAATTAAGGTGGAAGTTTCTAACCAACTCATGTGCCATCAAGATGTTCTCTGTAATTTTTCGGCCTTTGATGAAAGCCGATTGATTCCAGCTTACAAGAGATGGAAGTACTAGAGCCAAGCGATTAGAAATGATCTTTGTAATCACCTTATACAGAAAATTACATAAAGCAATTGGACGAAATCTGTCAATGGTGTTAGCCCCTATCTCCTTAGGAATAAGCTTAAAAAAAGTAGAGTTTAAAGATTTCGGGAGACGTCTTTTGACAAAGAAATAATGTACCGAATTGATGACATCGGCGCCAACAATATCCCAAAAAGATTGAAAGAATTCTGCAGAGAAACCGTCAGGTCTAGGAGCTTTGTTCTTGGGGGATGTAAAAATAACATTTCTTATCTCCTCATCGGAAACCGCACGCGAAAGAATAGAAGCTTGTTGCGGGTTGAGCTTGTTCTTGAATAGAATAATAAGAATAGGATCTTGGGATGAAGGGGTATAGATATTTTGATAGTGCAAGATCGCAATATCACCTATACGTTGAGGATCAACGATTCTTTCACCAGATGGGAGAAGAAGTTGGAAGAAGGTGTTGCTGGAAATCCGGGAGGCGATTGTGGAGTAGAAAAATTTTGTGTTCGAGTCTCCAGCATCTAGCCATTGAATTCTGGCTTTCTGGCGAATAAAACTCTCTTCAATAGTGAGTTCCTTATTAAGGCTTAGCACTGCTTCTTTTTCAGCGACAATCAAATCATCGCGGGGTTGCATAGGATTGATTTGATGTTGAATATCCTGAAGGGCACTTCTAGCAATATCGATTCGAGCATGCATGGAGCCAAATGAAGAATTGTTCCAGTGTCTAATATCCGAGCGCAAACATTTTAGTTTTTGCTGAATTTTGAAAATCGGATGCCCCTTAATAGGCTCAGCCATGGGTCAAAATATCGTCCGATACCGATACGTATCGGTTTTAAGGGTCAGCGGTACGATACATACCCTCTGTATCGTACCATGATTTAAATGAGCAAATTATCGTCCGATACAGACAAAATATCGTCCGTATCGTCCGTATCGAACGATAATTTCAAATTATCGGATGATAAATTCAAATTATCGTCCGATAATATGGTTGAAATTTGAAAAAATAAAAAAACTTCAAATTATCGTCCGATAGGAACGATAATTTCAAATTATCGGTGGGCCCCACCAATAGACCCAACTTTTTAGTCGAGTAACCCTTTTTTTTCTTCCTTCTTCTTCCTCTCTTCTTCCTTCTTCTTCCTCTCTAATTTTTCGATTATCTACACCCTAAATCGGCGTCAAATCGCACAAAAAATCACGAGATCAACGTGAAAGGTACGTGTATTTCATTTTACTATCATTTTATTTCATTTTAAATACTAAAATAAGATAGATCTACCCTTATTTAAGGTAGATCTACACTAAATAAGTGTAGATCTATCTTATTTAAGGGTAGATCTACACTAAATAAGTGTAGATCTACACTAAATAAGGGTAGATCTACACTAAATAAGTGTAGATCTACACTAAATAAGTATAGATTTACCTTATTTAAGGGTAGATCTACACTAAATAAGTGTAGATCTACCTTATTTAAGGGTAGATTTACACTAAATAAGGATAGATCTACACTAAATAAGTGTAGATCTACCCTTATTTAAGGTAGATCTACACTTATTTAGTGTAGATCTACCTTAATATTAATTAATATTATAGGTAAATTTATCATTTACCTATAATATTAATTATTTAAATTATTTAAAATAATTAATATTATTTAAAATAATTAATATTATTTAAAATAATTTAAAATATTTAAATTAATTAAAAATAATATAAATAATGGGTCAAAAATAATAGGATGGGTCAAAAATAATTATATATGACCCCATTTAAAATATTTAAGTTGATAGGTTAAAAATAATATAAATAATTATAATTAAGGGTCACATGTAATCAATATGGGTCACATATAATATGGGTCACATATCATATGGGTCACATATAATTAATAAAATAATAAGGTCAATATGGGTCACATATAATTTAAACTTAAAATTAATATGGGTCACATATAATTAAATTTATGGGTCACATATTAAATTATATATGACCCATATTAATTTTAATAATAAATTTAATTATATGTGACCCATATTGATTATATGTGACTGTCACATATAATTAAAATAATTAATATTATGGGATATATCCCATAAAATATTAGAATAATATGGAATAAATTTTAAATAAATTTTTAAAAATTATAATAATATTAAATAAATATTCATAAATTAAAATAATATCAAATAAATATTTAAAAATTAAAATAATATGAAATAAACATTAAAAAATTATAATAATATCAAATAAACATTCATAAATTATAATAATATCAAATAAATATTCATAAATTAAAATAATATCAAATAAACATTCATAAATTATAATAATATCAAATAAATATTCATAAATTAAAATAATATCAAATAAACATTCATAAATTATAATAATATCAAATAAATATTCAAAAATTATAATAATATCAAATAAATTTGATAAAATATAATCTGATATTTTTAAAATAGCAATAATTAAAAAATAAATTTTATTTTCAAGTGTAAATTAGATGTTTACTCTTGTAAATTTTATTTCAAGTGTAAATTAGATGTTTATTTTCAATCGTTTGCTCATTAATGCAGGTGAAATAAATAAATATGGTACGTTCGACAGATCCAGCATGGCAATATGATACAGTAATAGATGGTAATAGACTCCAGATTCAATGTAATCTTTGTGGAAAAAAACTGCTGGGAGGAGGTATCACACGATTAAAGGAGCATCTGGCTCATGTAAAGGGAGAGACAAGAGGGTGTCCTAGTGTACCCAGAGAGGTAAAAGAAAATATCAGAGCTAGTTTACAAGCGGTAAAGGGAAAAAAAAAAAAGCTGAAGCCGATCGTGATAGGGAAATGTATGAGAGAATCAAGAGGCCAGATCCAGAGTTTACATCAGGTGCACCTGAGGATGATGAGGATGAGGATGAGGATGAGCAGATAGCGAGAGCTATGAGAGAGAGTGTTAGGGGTGGCGAGATCGAGGAAAAGCCGATTATCGGTTTCGGTCCAGGTTGAGGGGCCCATCCATGCCTGCTACCGGTGGTGGATCTAGTCATAGGCCACATGTTGTTGATGTTGATGAGGTTGCGTGGGGAAGATCTGGGAGGGATTATAGGCCGTCTACTAGAGGCCGTACTACAGCCCCCATGGATCCATTCATGTATCGCACTGAAAGCTCCAAACAAACCAAATTGAGTGCAATCTCACTTGCAAAAATGGGGAAGAAGCTGGAAAAATCCATTGTCAAGTTTTTTATATACAACCACATTCCGAGCCAATGGCAGCTACTCAGACTTCAAAAGCATGATTGATACAAGTGCAAAAGTTGGTCCAGGAGTTAAAAAGCCTTCTCCATATGAGATATCTGGGCCCTTACTAACAGATGAGTACGATGAGATAACTGCCTATGTACAGAGCTTTGAGGATGTATGGGATGAGAGAGGTTGCACAATTATGTGCGATGGATGGACTGGTCCCACAAAGAAGAGTTTGATAAACTTTTTGGTTTACAGCAATGCCGGGACAGTATTTTTGAAATCAGTTGATGCTTTTAGACACGTAAAGACTGCTGACTACCTCTTTAAACTAATGGATATGGTAGTTCATGAGGTTGGAGAGCAGCGGGTTGTGCAGGTGGTAACAGACAATGCGGCGAACTACAAAGCCGCTGGATTAAAACTAATGGCGAAGAGACGCCACTGTGATCGACCCGTGTGCCGCACATTGCGTGGACCTCATTCTTGAGGATTTAGGAAAGAGAAGCAAGGCACAGGCAACTATTCAAAAGGGAAGAACGATTACTTCCTACCTGTACAACAGTGACAAGCTGGTCAATTTAATGAGAGCCTTCACGAACAATGAGTTGCTCCGACCTGCGATTACACGTTTTGCAACACAGTTCTTAGCCCTACAGAGTTTGGCTAGATATAGGTGTGAGCTGAAAAGCATGGTGTCGTCGGAAGAATGGAATCAACATGAAATAAGACTCCCACGAGCAAAGAGACTAGCTTGCACTGAAGTTGCTGACCTGATCTACAGCACGCAGTTTTGGGCAGATGTCGACCACCTGATCGCCGTCACTACCCCGTTGGTGCAAGTGTTGAGATTGGTTGATGGTGATGAGAAACCAACGATGGGGTACGTTTATGAGTCAATGGATAAGGCAAAATTGGCTATAAAAACCAAATGCCCTACAAAATATAAACGATACTGGGCGATTATCGACAAGAGGTGGGATGCACAATTTTACCAGTACTTGCATGCAGCAGGTATAACATGTTACACAATTATGTACTGATTTTTATTTATTTATTCATTATTTTTATATACTGATGAAATTGCTCATATTTGATGTGTAGCACACTACTTGAATCCAGCCTTCCAGTATACGCGACGCTTCGAGCTGAGCGACACTGATGAAGTGTATACCGGTTTGCTCAATATAATCCAAAGAATGCTCCCTGAGTTGGCGGACCAAGGCCAAGTCATAAGAGATGTGAGTGATCATAGTATCATACCTTATAAGTAATAAGTCAAATGTCATGTGATATTATCATCTATTTATTAATATGTGCCTTACTGTGTTTCATCTTTATAGATTGACATGTTTCGCAAGAGACATGGGTCATTTGGGACCCCGTTGGCGCAATCCCAAATTAAACACGACAAACCCGCTGATTGGTGGATGCATTATGGAGGTGATGGTCCGATATTGAGGCGGGTAGCAATGAGGGTATTGTCGCAAACGTGTTCCTCGTCCAACTGCGAGCGGAATTGGAGCACTTTCTCTCTCATTCATACTAAGACAAGGAATAGACTAACTATGAACCGATTGGAAAAGTTAGTCTACTGCCACTACAACATGCGATTAAGGGTCAGGAATATACAGAGGACCAACCATGGTAAGCAATTACATGAAGTCTTAGATCCTCAATTATATGAAGTCTTACTTACATATTATACTAATTCATCTATCATATTCTACCTTGCAGACTGTAATTATTTTGATCCCATCCAGTTGGATTATATATTCGAGGAGGATGACCCTTTGAATGAATGGATCGAAGAGAGAGAAGAGGGATAGTGAGAGCACCGAATGGCCGGACAATGTTGAAAGAGTAGGCGAAAAGAAGCTTCCCAACCACCGAGGCGGAAAGAAGATTGAATCGCTATTCGCTTGTTGGATCCGATGACAAACGCAATCAGTAGTGATGATGGGAGTGGTGAGGATGATGGTGGAGGGCATGATGGTGGAGGGGATGTTGGCACTAGTGGTGGAGGGGAGGAAGCTGGTACCTCTGATCCTTATAGAGATATGGCGGCATGGGACGATGACTCGACGCCGTTAACACAGTTCGACACTCCTACATTTAGAATGGGAGGGGTTGAAGGAAGAGGAGTGTCGGGATCATATCAAACACCACCACCACCACCACAAGATGATACGGATATGGGTTATATGACTTCTAGCTTTGGGGGATTCAGTTTGCAAAATCCCGAAGATTCAGCAACTAGTAACCCATACTACCAAAAGAACAAACCTATTCGGTGCCATATGACTTCGTTGGTCAGATTTTTGGAGGACCGGCCTTTACGTACTACACTGAGCCTCAGTTTCAAGGGGGCACATATAATCATGGGTATCAATATGGGCAACATTATAGGCAAAGGCCGGAAAGCTCGCGCACCGATGATGACGATGATCATGAGGGCCAAGAACCACCACGAAATTCAATGTGGCTCTAAAGTAAGTTTTTCATGTACAATTAAACTTATTTTTATCAACATAGCTATTATTTTTGACAATATATAATTTATTTTTGTCAATATATATTGTAATTTTATTTTATGCGATTGTATCTGCGTCGATCAAATTATGAAATATTGTTAATAAAATAGGCATGTGATCAGCTGATCGAACATAATGTTAGAAGATCTATTACATTAAGTCAAAAATGTGATCTTAAGACAAAAATAAGTTACAAAATAGGCATGTGACTTGGGTTAAGTTACAAAATAGGCATCTTACTTATATATTCATCTAAATAATGCATCAAATAAGTCAAAAATAAAAGCAAAAATAGTTGAAATAAATACAAAATAAATAAATATAAATTTTCAGATTTTTTAGGATTTTCTGGGATTTTTTTGGGATTTTAAAAAAAAAAACCGATTTTTTGAATGTATCAAACCGATACATTCAATGTATCGCCGATACATTGAATGTATCGGACGATACCCGGTACGTATCGTCCGAGAGGTCAGGACGATACGTATCGGAAAACCGGTATTTTGACCCTTGGGCTCAGCCCACCTCTTTACAACAAGGTCACGGAAGCCCTCCTGTCCACTCCAAATATTGAAATATTTGAGAGGTTTTGGGCCTTTCGGATAGGAGTTCTTTCCTTGAATGAAAAGGCGAGAATGATCAGACAAGCCTGGTTCTTTATAGTCAACAGTCATGTTTGGGAAAATATTCTTCCAGTCATGATTAACCAAAATACGGTCAAGTTTACAAGCAATGAATCGGGAGGAGCTTTTTTTATTTGACCAAGACCATGATTGCCCAATGCTTCTCATATCGGAGAGATTGCAATTATCAATGCAGCTATTAAATTCAAATAGGGTTTGAATAGGGATGCTGCGACCACCAAATTTTTCTAAAGAATAACGAACCGAATTGAAGTCGCCCCCAACGATCCAAGGAGTTTGAATAGTAGAAGAGAAGTCATGAAGATCCGTCCAGAGAAAGCGCCGGTCAGTAGCAAGATTGAACCCATAAACAGCTGAAAGGTGGAATTCGAAGCCATCAAGCTTTCTAAGAACATGGCAATGGATGGATTGGCTAGTTTCACGAATTTTAGTGAAGGCGTAGAGCCGTGCATTCCACATAATCCAAATTCGTCCAAAATTATGAGAAGTATAATTGTCCATGATGTCCCAGTCGCGACTAAACCGTCGTTTGATCTTATCCGCCTTTGCTAGTTGAATTCGAGTTTCCGTAATACATAGGATTCCTATATCAAGCTTTTTCGCAATATTCTTTAATTCAAGCTGCTTGTTGATATGGCCTAGCCCCCGAACGTTCCAAAAAAGGTAATTCATTGAGGATTGGACGAAGATTTGCTAGATTTCGGTCTAGCTTCCGAAATTTTAGGTTTCTTCTTAGTTGTTTTTTTAAGAAGATCATTTAAGGAGATTTCCTTAGAAGACGCTTCAATGATACGGGTGCCTTGATTTTTGAATTTGTCACTAGTCAACGGCGGATTATCATGGGATTGACTAGCTAGGATTTCGAATTGATTGGAAGTAGGAGCCCCTTGTGCAGAAATAGGAGACAAAGTCGGCTGAGATCTCGCTGAAGATTGGTGGGCTTGAATTGAGAGCATGGAATCAGCGGATGTTAGCTGGGATTGCTGGGGTGGAAGCAAGATCTTAGCAGAATTTTCAGTGGTTGAAAATTGTCGAGGCAAGATATCAACGGTTGGAGGCTGCTGGAATTGATTAGGAAAGGAGACTTTGGCAGCATAATTTTGGAATTGGAAGAGATTCACCGGTTGGAGGATTTCAAATGGAGAAGGATCCTGAAAATCAGCAGAAGATGGCAGCAGATTTTCAGGAGCAGAGGTAGGTAAGATTGGTGAGTTTGAATTTTTTCTGCAAAAGGAAGGGGCAGAACCATGATTCTGAATTGGCGAGGTTTGAATAAAATCTGAAAATGGATGGTGCACATCCGAAACTGCAGCAGCTGGTGTAGAATCCCGACTAAGAATGGAATTTTGAATAATATCCGAAGAAGGCATGTGAATACCCAAAATTGTAGCTGAAGAGTGCAGGTTTTGAAATGGATTTGCAGCAGTAGATGTAGAATCCCGATTTAGTAGGGGGGCATTTTGAATAATTTCCAAAGCAGGCTGGTGCATATCTGAAGAAGGCATGTGAATACCTGAAGTTGTAGCTGAAGAGTGCAGGTTATGAATTGGATTTGCAGCAGTAGATGAAGAATCCCGATTTAGTAGGGGGGCATTTTGAATAATTTCCAAAGCAGGCTGGTGCATATCCGAAGAAGGCATGTGAATACCCGAAGTTGTAGCTGAAGAGTGCAGGTTTTGAATTGGATTTGCAGCAGCAGATGTAGAATCCCGATTTAGTAGGGGTGCATTTTGAATAATTTCCAAAGCAGGCTGGTGCATATCCGAAGATGGCAATCGATGGTATGAATTTGCAGAGGCTATAGCAGAATCCCGATTAAGCGGAGGGGAAATAATAGAAGATTCCGGACATGGATGATGCTGATCCGAGGCTGTAGGAGATTTGCTCATGCGATGGTTTGAATTAGAGGCAGCTGTATGCATGGTATGAGCCGCATAATGCATGGGATGAGCCGCATAATGCATGGCACGTGGGTCTTGAGCCAGGCCCATACCCGACCCATCTTTTGAAGGGGCACGGATCTGAGGGGCACGGATCTCAGGGACTAGGGAGATTCCATCCTGCCCACCAGAAGTTGTAGGATCATCATCATCGCATCTTGATTCCGAGGGTTCCGGAATATCAGTAGCCGGAGGACCAACCAGAGACGCAACATTTGAGGATGAAGGATCAGTAATAGGGTGCCCTGTTTTGCTCCAAATTTGTCTAGGTTTCAATTGAATCTTAGCTTTGGGGCATCGATCTTGAGAGTGGTTGAAGGTGTCGCAAGGTTTGCAGCAGGGCGGCTTCCATTCGTAATCAACTTTCTGATAGAATATGTCCCCATCCTCACGCTTTAACTGAATAGTAGGTGGAAATTCGAAGGAAGTGGAGACTTCAATGCAGAGTCTAGCATACGATAATCGAGAACGCGATGTTGTGGGTCCGTCGGCATGAATAGGAATACCAAGAGAACTAGCGATTCTACTGAAAATTGAAGTGGACCAAAACTGTAGAGGCAGTTTGGGTAGTCTAATCCAGACAGGTACAGATTGGAGAAGTTCTCTTTCTGGCTTTAATTCAGGGGTCCGTTTGCGGAGAATGAGAGGTCTCCCCCCAATAGTCCATATACCCGCGTCAAGAACCTTATTCATATCTTCCTCCAGATTGAATTTAAAAAGAAAGAAGCCATCTTCAAAGGAAGTGATTGATACAGAGCTTTTGATGCGCCATAATCTATCCACAGCCGCTTTGAGTCCCAAGTAGTAAGGTTTCATTCCTAGAACATAACCTATGAGAGTATATTCCCATCGAAGGGATTCTTCTTGAATATCACATTCAAGGCAGATGATAACTCCATTCTCAGAAGCATTAGGGATGAAGGATAGTTTGGAATAAGTAGAAACGATATGGCTTTGCTTGAAAAGTGCAGCCCATTTGCCAGGGTTTGGGGGATCAGGAGGTTTCTCCAAGAGGAGAAGAAACCCAGTCCTCTCTTTTCTTTTTTCCATAGTTGGTCGAATCTCTTAGTAGGTTGATTGATAAACACTACAAAAAATGAGACTATTAGCGGCAGTTTTTTTTAATAAAAAACTGCCACTATTAGTACTGTCGCTATAAAAAACTGCCGCTACACTACAAAAAACTGCCGCTATTTGTAGCGATAGAACTAATAGCGGCAGTTTTTTATAATAAAAAACTGCCGCTAATAGTCTTATTTTTTGTAGTGAAATGATCATTCATCTGGGGTTGGAATTCTTGAAATGAAGGTAATTCACCGACTGTTCGCAACTGATTTCAATTTTTGGGTCTTCAATGGAAGAGGTACTCAAATTGAAAGCTATCCTTCATTTTTGTGTAGCGTTATGTGGTCTTAAACATTAAGGTGGTCAGAAATTATCCTTCATGATCGATTTTTCTATTTATTTGGTTTTGTTTTTAGTAATTGTGGATGAAACCATGATCAAAATGCCGGGTTTTCAAAAGACGTGAGTCGTTCGTCATTACACGTACATATTTCGATTTATACGATCGAATAAGATAATACCGGACGTTATATTGAATGTATCGTCCCTATTAGTTTTAGAATGGGCTTATACATTTAATGTACCGTATCGCCCACCTTCGATAGCCGATATGATCGTCTGGATACGATCTAGATTTGATTTATATTTTGATCCATGGATGAAACTATAGTTCTTTTGACTGGAAGTGCCAGATGTTGTCCCATATTTCTATACTTCAGAACTTGGGATATCCCAATGTAGAGAAAAAACACGTGGTAACTTTTATGAAGAAAACTATACTGCATGCTGTTTATATCAAATGGATTCTTGTAGCTGCCAACTTAATAAATTATAGATGTCTGCCCAAGGTATCAAACTCGGTAGCGGTATTGGGATACCTCCAGATGTTTTCCCATATTTCTTTTACTGGAAGTGCCAGATGTTGTGTAACGACCCCGAAAATTAGAACACGTGCCTGACTGCTTTGATCCGCGTGCCCGGCGCGGAAACCGAGGTTAATTTAAAAACTTTAAGGTTATATTAATTTAAATAATGTGGCACCGTGATGAGATGAGATCACGTGTGAAATTTCGTTTAGATCTGAGACGCGTAGAGGGTAGATGGAACACGTTGCGCAGAAGCAACTGTGTTCATACTTCACACCGGAATAGACACCAAGGGCAAAATAGAAATTTTGCTTGAGAGAAGTAGCTTATAGAGGAAGGATGGGGAGACAAGAGAAGAGAGACTTCATTCCTTCTTCTCCTTCATCACCTTGCCCTGTGTGCTCCATAGATTGGAGATTGATGCTAAGAAGTGTGAAAGAAATCATTGAGAGAGAGAAGAAGAAGGGTTAGCAAGAGAGAAGAGGAGCTAGACCTAAGGGTTTGAGTTACCTAGGGTTTGAGATTGTTGTGAGAGACCCTGATCTGTTGAACCAGAGCCGAGGAATTTCTCATGAATCCGTGATCGAAGAGGAGCTCCGAGATCTAGGTTTTGGAAACCCTCTTTTGGTCATTGCCGGGAACCCAAGAAACCCACTAACAAGGTGAGTTGTGTGTTAAATAAGGTTAAATGAGTAGTTTAAAGGGTAGGTTTATGATGTATTAATGGTGATTGCACAACCATTAATGGAGAGAGAGCAAAAATGGAAGGAAAGGTGAACTCCATTAATGACAGCTTTGCTGTCATTGGTGATCGATCACCAAGGTGGTGATCGATCTCGATCAGTTAGTGATCGATCACCAAGGGCTGGTGATCGATCAATCAGTATAAGTTTATAGGAGCAGAGTTGAGAAGTTGAGGTTCGAGGGTGGTGATCGATCACCAAGGTGGTGATCGATCTACAATGATTGATCGATCACCAAGGTGGTGATCGATCTACAAAATATTGATCGATCACCACCTTGGTGATCGATCAATTTATAAAAATTTATGTGACAGAGAGGAGTTTTGAAGCTTACTGTGGTGATCGATCACCATCGATCTACAAAGGCTGGTGATCGATCTACAAAGGCTGGTGATCGATCTACAAAGGCTGGTGATCGATCTACAGTGGGTGGTGATCGATCACTCACCCCTGCTTTTGCCTGTCTTGAATTCATGAAGTAGACACCCCGGATATTGTGCCGGGTAGTTCTCTGACATTCCTAACACTTAATGTGCTGTGCATATATGGTATAGGATAAACCACGACGACACGTCGAAAAAGCTTTGGATTTGCTTAGAAGATAAACTGATCTGAGGTAGGGGAAAATTCAACTTAAAGTGTATCTAAATTTAATTGCATGATATCTTAACATCGTATTCTATCTCTGATTTTCGAAAGCATGCCTGCATATGCATTAAGTGATTCGATATCTCGCTTCGTTTTTTGCATCCGCCCGATAATCTGCTATGATAATCTGCTCTGATAATCTGATTCATGAGGTAATAAGTATGTATTTGATTTGAGGTTTAATATTCAGACGATCCCCACCGACTCGGCGGTATATCCGTTTCTTGCACAATGTGCAGTTGCTTGAAAATCCTCGGCAAAAATATGCACTCCATGTGTGGGGCATTATTGCATTCCTGAAAATTGTTCATTGAACGACGATTGGTTGGGGTTTCCTATCGGCACAAATCTGGCTACCACGTGATATATATACACGGGAGTTACTTAAGTTAGAGATATGCATGATTTAAGTCATTTAAATATAATAAGCATAGCATTTTGCTAATTCCGAAGTTCTGTTTACTTTTGCCAGTTATGCATTCTGATTTCCTGTATGTTTGAGCATCAATCTATATCTGTTCAGTTTCGTTTCACTTATCGATCTAAGATATGTTCTGCAATCATGTTTAATAATTTAGATGTAAATTAATTGAAATTCTTCTACTGAGCTAGGATGTAGCTCACCCTGCTTTCTGAAATCTTTTAGGCGAAGTTTCGACCGAGAGTGACCGGATTATCCGGATCCCGAGGCCGAGGCGGAAGAGGACGAGAGACAGACGTTCAGCGAGACAAGTTCTATCCTTAGCCTGGGTATTGATGCCCGACATTTTGTACTTTTGATCTTTTGGATTTACTGTGTGCCTGGTGGCCACCTTTGTATAAACATATGTAGTTCTACATTTATTTATTTTATGTTAGTCCACATTCCATTTCGGAACCACTATCGGGAACCATTGTTTGGGTGATGTACGTCCATCACCGATGGTTCTTCCTGGTTCCTTTTTGGGAATGTGTATGTTCTTCCTTACATTTAAATATTGTTGACGTGTATTTAGTGTAGAAATTGTTTGACTCAGACTACATTTGCTCGGGATGTGTCCACCTAGCTTCTATATGCGGCGGACACGTGTGATCGATCCGGGATCATCAGTATGATCCTAGATGCGGGTTTCGGAAGCGGAAATCCGGGCATTACGATTAGTATCGAGCCTGGGACAGGTTGAACTACGGGTTTAGAAAGGATTGTTTTCACAATCTATGTACTGATCAATGTTGTTGTTTTTACAATGACAGACCAGTATGGGCCCTAAGTTCAGAGGAGGGCATAGTGGAGGTAGAGCAGGACAGAGAGAGATTCCCCTGAGGGATGTGCCAGAGGTCACGTCGCGGGGCTTAGAGTTTCTCTCGCAACCAAATGTGGTTCCGGTGGGACCAAGAGGAGGAAGAAGAAGAAATGAGGAGAGGATGGAGCAGGTGTTGGAAGCATTAGCTACCAACGTCGCTCAACAAACAGCTGCGTTGGCTCAACAGGCAGCTAGACCACCCCATCAGCCTAGTGGGTTTGCGGAGTTTAGGAGAATGAGACCTCCTAACTTCTCGGGTCAAACGGATCCCATTGAAGCGGAAGGATGGATTGAAGAGATGGAAAAGCTCTTCGAGGTGCTACAATGTAGTGATGAGGAGAAAGTGCGTTGGGCCACTTTCAAACTTGATGGTGACGCCGGACCATGGTGGAAGTCGGTGTCACAAAATCCATAAAGAGAATTCCCTCACACTCCTTGGACATGGGAGGAGTTCACGGTGTTTTACCACAAATACTTCAAAATTGTGAGGCATCGTGGGAAGTGAAGTTTATAGAATTGAGACAAGGCGCCATGTGAGAGACTATGGAGCAGAATTTGTGAGTTGGCTAGGTTTGCTCCTCAAAGATGTAGCCACAGAGTTGATGAGGGCGGAAAGTTTCAACTTGGCCTTAGACAATCTACAAAAGGACGCCGCCATGTGGGAAATGGAGACGATGAGGGAGTCATGGCCAAGGCTCTCATAGTCAAGAGGAGAACCAAAACAATTTTCTTGGAGGGACAAGCACAGAGAGAGACCATTTCAAGGGCAATCTCGACACGGAACAAAACAAGAGGGCTAGGTTTGCTAGACCTCCGAGATACCCTACACACTCTCGACCGGCCATATCTTCCGGTCCTAGTTCCTACCAGAGGGCGGCAGCACCTACTTCTTCTTGATCATTCCGACCAGCTCGCTCTTCTGGTAGCGGGGCCTCAGTGACACAGGGACCTTCAAGGATCTCATCCTTTACTCCGTGGTTTGTGCAAAGTGTGGGAAACAACACAAGACGGAGGATTGTAGGAGAGATACCGGGGCATGTTTCAGGTGTGGCAAGATGGGCCACTTGGTTAGGAATTGCCCTGAGGAGAGTAAGGAGCGGACAGGATCGGTATCAACACAGAGATCATCTCGACCAATAGTCCACTACGAGCTTATGCCGTCATCACATCGATGCTCTGACAGCGAGCGATGTCATCCAAGGTATGATTTGAGATTCAATGAATGTGGTTTAGTGATATAACGGATTAAGAATTTTGAAAAATATGGAAATTGTTGAGTAATTATGATGTAAATAGTATATGTATGCATGCATAGTTAAGACGTTGAGATAACATTGAAATTGGCGATAGGTGAACCGAAATTGTATAGAGTTGCGACATTTGTTTACAGAGCAGAGCCTTGATAGATCCGTGCTCTACGCACTCTTTCATCCGACCTCAATTTACTAAGAAATTGGGTGCCACTGCAGTTAGACTTTATTTTGATTTGTCGGTTCCCACGGTATCTGTGAACGCGCTCACCGTGTGCAAGTCAGTGATAGTAGCAGTGGAAGAACACGAAACACAGGCAGATTTGATTCTGTTGGATATGAAAGGATTTGATGTCATTATGGGAATGGACTGGCTATCCGCATACCGCGCAAGTGTGGATTGCCTTCGGAAGATAGTGGTTTTTCGTCCACCTAAGCGACGGACATTTAGATTCCTTGGAGAGAAATCTAAGGTGGCTCCGTTGATATCCGCGATTCAAAGGAAAAGATGATGAAGAATGGATGCGGATATGTGGCTTTTCTACAAGAACAACGGAAGAAACAAATGTGCTATCCGATATTCACGTCGTGTGTGAGTATTCATGTATTTCCCAAGAATTGAATCGGATTACCACCGCTTAGAGAGGTTGAGTTTGCAATCAATTTGACTCGTGCACGTAACCGATCTAAGGCCCGTATCGGATGGCTCCAATAAATTGCAAGAGTTGAAGGAACAAGCTGCAAGAACCGCTTGACAAGGGATTTATTCGCCAAGTGTGTCTCCTTGGGGAGCACCGTGTTGTTTGTCAGAAAGAAAGACGGTTCAATGCGCTTATGCATTGATTATCGGCAGTTGAATAAGCTGACGATTAAGAATCGTTACCCGCTTCCTAGGATCGATGATCTATTTGATCAATTGCAAGGAGCGAGGTTCTTTACGAAGATTGACTTGAGATCAGGTTACCATCAATTACGGGTCAAGGCTGAAGATGTGGAAAAGACGGCGTTCAGAACCAGATATGGGCACTATGAGTTCTTAGTTATGCCATTTGGATTGAACGCACCCGCATCATTTATGGACCTGATGAACCGTATATTTAAACCACACTTGGACAAGTCGGTGGTTGTTTTCGTAGACGACATTCTTGTCTATTCCAAGACAAAGGAGGAGCACGAAGAACATCTACATGTGGTTTTGCGGACCCTTAGAGAACACAAATTGTACGCAAAGCTCGGAAAGTGTGAGTTTTGGTTGAACCAAGTGAGTTTCTTAGGCCATATCGTCTCCGCAAAAGGTATAACGGTAGATCCAACAAAGATCGAGGCGAATTGGGGAACGACCTAAGACAAAGGAGGTCCGTAGTTTTCTTGGTTTGGCAGGGTACTACAGGCGGTTTGTAGAAGGATTCTCTAAGCTATCGAGTCCACTCACTCAGCTCACAAAGAAAAACGCTAAGTTTGATTGGACGGAACAATGCGAGAAGAGTTTCCAGGAATTAAAGACGCGTCTAACTACAGCCCCAGTGCTAGCTATACCTTCTGGCAGAGGAGGCTTTGCTATCTATAGTGACGCATCATATAGTGGGTTAGGTTGTGTCCTCAATCAGCATAAAAAGGTTATCGCATATGGCTCTAGACAACTGAAGGAACATGAGAAGAACTACCCGACTCATGACTTGGAGTTAGGGTGATCTTTGCTCACGAAAATTTGGAGGCACTACTTATACGGTGAGACATTTGACATCTACACCACAAAAGCCTAAAGTACTTGTTTACACAAAGGACTTGAACATACAACATGTCGCAGTGGATGGAGTTCTTAAAGACTACGATTGTTCCATCCGATCACCGAAAAGCCAATGTGGTGGCGGATGCTTTGAGCAGGAAGTCTTCAGCTCAGTTGGCACATTTGATCACCAGAGTGCAAAGGTGGCATTTACTGGAAGACCTGGCCTTATGTGATACGTTGATTGATGTTAAGGGTTCAGGTTCTTTGATGGCCACCATTGTGATACGGCCCACATTGTTTGATAATATACGTAAGCTCCAAATGGTCGATGACGAGCTTATGACAATTAGAAGAGATGTGATCAATGGGATAAGGCCTGATTTTTCTATTAAGGATGATGGCACCTTGCTATTTCGAGATCGGGCGTGCATACCGGATACCAAAGATCTAAAAGACACAATTTTGGAAGAAGCGCACAAATCTACGTATGCTATACATCCGGGTAGCACCAAGATGTACCAAGATCTCAAACGAAGTTTTTGGTGGAGAGGATTAAAGAAGGATGTGATGTTTGTGCGCGGCCAGTAGTGAAAGTAGACCATCGGAACCCAAAGAAAGTTTATTACAACCCTTGCCAGTACCAGAGTGGAAATGGGAAGCCATCTCGATGGACTTTATTTTAGGATTACCGAGTACACTGAGAAAGAACAATGCAATTTGGGTTATTGTTGATCGTTTGACGAAATCCGCACACTTTCTACCGTATCGGACTACAATCACAGCCAATAAACTAGCCGAGTTATATTTGAACGAAATAGTTCGATTACATGGAATACCTGTCAGTATCGTGTGTGATAGAGATCCTCTGTATACGTCGCAGTTTTGGCGACGGTTCCAAGAAGGCATGGGTACGAAATTGAGTTCACCGGCTTCATCCTCGAACGGATGGGCGAGAGAGTGAACCAGATAATAGAGGATATGTTGCGAGCATGCATGTTAGACTTTCATGGCTCATGGGATCAACACTTACCTCTAATCGAGTTCACAGATAATAAATGCCTATCAATCGAGCATTGGGATGGCACCTTATGAAGCCTTATATGGACGTCGATGCAAATCTCCATTGAATCGGGAAGAAATCGGCGAGAAGCTTGTCTTGGGACCAGAAATGATAGATAGTACCACTAAAACAGTAAGAGTAATACGTGATAGGTTGAAGATGGCCCAAAGTCGCCAAAAGAGCTATGCCGATCTTCACCGAACACAAGTGGAATTTCAGGTATAATCAATTACACTAATGATATGACCATGGTTAGAATTAAACTACAAAGGAATTGACCCTTGTTTTCAGGTTGGAGACAAGGTGTTTGTGAAAATTTCGCCAATCAAGGGCGTCATGCGTTTTGGGAAGCGCGGGAAGCTAAGTCCTCGGTACATTGGACCATTTGAAGTACTTGGACGGGTTGGTAAGTAGCATATCGGATCGCCTCATACCACGGTTAGCAAGCATGCATAACGTATTCCACGTATCCATGCTGCGCCATTACGTACGCGATCCGACTCACGTCTTGGATTTCCAACCGATAGAGCTTCAGGAGGATATGACGACGATTGAGGAACCGATCGCTATTTTGGATCGTCGACATCAAGTCCTACGGACCAAATTAATTCCACTGGTACTAGTGAAGTGGAGGAATCATTCGACGCCGGTTACTTGGGAGAGAGCAATCAAATCCGTGAATGATCCGATCTGCTCACCCGATGAAAAAGGTAAGTCTCAAGATTTCATCCCGAATTCGTTGCCATAATTATAAATTGGTGTGAGCATATGCTTGATTTAATTTATCTTTTGGAATACTCTATGTGGCGTGTATGAATTAGTAGTTTTAAAATCCGGACCATCAAATTAAGGAGATTGACGATGAAATGCAAGGTTATCGCACTGCGTGATCGATCTACACACGGTTGGTGATCGATCTACAGGACCCGTGATCGATCTACACCGCTTGGTGATCGATCAATGAATCGGGTTGAACTTAAAGATTCCTTGGTGATCGATCACCAAGAGGCCGTGATCGATCACCAATGGACGTTGAGTTATAAAGAGGGGAACCCGAGGGTCATTTGCAACATTCTAACCGCAAGAGACCAAAGGGGTTTTCGATTTTCGCCTTCCTCAACCATTTTCGCTCGTTCTCCCCTATTTCGTTCGTTCTCTCCCTGATTTGAGTGGCGTCGCCACATTCAGGTAAATCTTCCGCTTCCTTAACTTTCGATTCCTTTTTCTTGCATTTCCAAATCTAGACCATGGGACCACGACGAAGAATCCTTCGTAAGGTACCCACACCGCTCGTGCGTAATCGCCGTTCATTCCCCGCCGTCCGTGCCACCCAAGGCACCGGCTTCAACCTCCGCCCCGCCCGTCCCCGCATCCGCATCGGCCACCATTGAGCGTGAAATCCCCAACGCCTGGTGGGCTTCCAAAACCTTCCTACCGGAATACGTTTTTGTGTCCTCACTATATGAGGACCGACCCGAAATGGCTTGGGCCAAGGGTTACATACAAAAGCTAGGGCTTAAACCCTTACTCGCGCCCTTCCATGACCATTACTGCCCACATATTGTGCGGCTTTTCTTTCAAAACCTCAAATGGGGTGATAGTCGCCATCGACTCGTCACAACCATCGATGGCCTTGAATATAAATTCAACCATTTCCACGTCGCGGCGGCACTTCAATGCCCGTCCGCGTACATTGAGACCAGTGGCCTCGAGCCTCCTTACGTCAAGGAGGTACCCTATGCCGATGTGGTCACCAAGATGACCCAAGGCCAACACGGTAGGGGCCAAGCCATTTCTAGGGCCCAACTACCTGATCGGTTGTGGATGCTTGATACCTACATCAAGTGTGCCTCAACCCTTTCTCGCACAAGTCCTCACGGACCGGTAGTGCAACACTATTCTCCGCCTATGAGAACTGGCTGGTTCTCTATGGCGAATCTGGTCATTGATGGCATCATAAATGCCAATGACTGATGAAGGGCGATCCGGAGCGAAGAACAGATCCCCTATGCACGCCTGTCACCAAGCTCAGAGCAAGATGTCGCCACGCGAGGCCTACGTCTTGGCTCCTCACGAGCCCCGTTTGGAAAACAACACTAGGGTCTTTCACCTGAAAGACTGGACAAAGAGCTACAACTTGTTGGTTAAGCGTCTTCCTGAGGAGGAAGAGGGCGCGGCTGAGCCCGTCCCCCTGGCCAGAGCCGAGGGTTCGATCCCTCATCAGTGCATTTGGTCCACGATGTGCCGCGACCACGAGGGCGAGACACCACAGACCTACCACCCCAGCCCAGAGCCATCTGTCACCAGCCCTGTTCCACCCGCCGATCAGTTCGCCACGCACCGCCCCCTCCCCCACCGTCTTCCTCCGACGACGTCACTGCGATGCTTCGCGAGTTGGTGGAGAGCAATCGCCGCATCCACGTGAGACTGGATGGCGTTGAGGCGTTCCAGAGACAGATGCATCGTCGTCTGGACTATCACGCGGGTATGCATGAGCTAGTCATGCAGCACCTCTATGCCACGACGTCCACGCCGATGCTCGCGCACGCCCGCCTGCACAGGGTGGATCCACGCGACTATCATTCACCGCCGGCTCCGCGATCACCGATCACGCGCCCATCCGATGCTCCCGGTATTACTGAACTACTATTGCTTATTAGCCATTTATATGTACACGTATCTCTAGTTATATTTCGTTGCATATTGCATATATTACATTCATACTTTAATTATTACGTAATATATAAACTCAGAAATCTTTTAGTTACCATGCATGACACTTAGATCAATTTCCTGTATTAGTTTAGCATGTGAGTCTTAAAACTACAAAATCCCTACGTACGCCTCTTAGACATTTTCGAGGACGAAAATTCCTAAGGGGGGGATAATGTAACGACCCCGAAAATTAGAACACGTTCGATCGCTTTGATCCGCGTGCGCATGAAACCGAGGTTAATTTAAAACTTTAAGGTTATATTAATTTAAATAATGTGGCACCGTGATGAGATGAGATCACGTGAAATTTCGCTTAGATCCGAGACGCGTAGAGGGTAGATGGAACACGCTATGAAAGCAACCGTGTTCATACTTCACACGGAATAGACACCAAGGGCAAAATAGAAATTTTGCTTGAGAGAAGTAGCTTATAGAGGAAGGATGGGGAGACAAGAGAAGAGAGACTTCATTCTTCTCCTTCATCACCTTGCCTGTGCTCCATAGATTGGAGATTGATGCTAAGAAGTGTGAAAGAAATCATTGAGAGAGAGAAGAAGAAGGGTTAGCAAGAGAGAAGAGGGGAGATTCTAAGCTAGAGGAGCTAGACCTAAGGGTTTGAGTTACCTAGGGTTTGAGATTGTTGTGAGAGACCTCGATCTGTTGAACCAGAGCCGAGGAATTTCTCAGAATCCGATCGAAGAGGAGCTCCGAGATCTAGGTTTTGGAAACCCTCTTTTGGTCATTCGGAACCCCAAGAAACCCAGAACAAGGTGAGTTGTGTGTTAAATAAGGTTAAATGAGTAGTTTAAAGGGTAGGTTTATGATGTATTAATGGTGATTGCACAACCATTAATGGAGAGAGAGCAAAATGGAAGGAAAGGTGAACTCCATTAATGACCTTTGTTTTGTCATTGGTGATCGATCACCAAGGTGGTGATCGATCCATAGTTGGATCGATCACCAAGGGGTGATCGATCAACTGTATAAGTTTATAGGGAATGAGAGTTGAGAAGTTGAGGCTTCGAGGTGGTGTGATCGATCACCAAGGTGGTGATCGATCTACAATGAGTCAGTGATCGATCACCAAGGTGGTGATCGATCTAAAGAAGCAGTGATCGATCACCAAGGTGGTGATCGATCAATTTGTATATAAAATTTATGTGAGAGAGGAGTTTTTGAAGCTTATATGGTGATCGATCACGGCCGGGTGATCGATCTACAAAGGCTGGTGATCGATCTACAAAGGCTGGTGATCGATCTACAAAGGCTGGTGATCGATCTACAAAGGCTGGTGATCGATCTACAGTGGGTGGTGATCGATCACTCACCCCTGCTTTTGCCTGTCTTGAATTCATGAAGTAGACACCCCGGATATTGTGCCGGGTAGTTCTCTGACATTCCTAACACTTAATGTGCTGTGCATATGGTATAGGATAAACCCTGACACGTCGAAAAAGCTTTGGATTTGCTTAGAAGATAAACTGATCTGAGGTAGGGGAAAATTCAACTTAAAGTGTATCTAAATTTAATTGCATGATATCTTAACATCGTATTCTATCTCTGATTTTCGAAAGCATGCCTGCATATGCATTAAACTCTGATTCCCGTATTCTGATATCTGTTTCTGTTCTTTGCATCTGCTCTGATAATCTGCTATGATAATCTGCTCTGATAATCTGATTCATGAGGTAATAAGTATGTATTTGATTTGAGGTTTAATATTCAGACGATCCCCACCGACTCGGCGGTATACCCGTTTCTTGCACAATGTGCAGTTGCTTGAAAATCCTCGGCAAAAATATGCACTCCATGTGTGGGGCATTATTGCATTCCTGAAAATTGTTCATTGAACGACGATTGGTTGGGGTTTCCTATCGGCACAAATCTGGCTACCACGTGATATATATACACGGGAGTTACTTAAGTTAGAGATATGCATGATTTAAGTCATTTAAATATAATAAGCATAGCATTTTGCTAATTCCGAAGTTCTGTTTACTTTTGCCAGTTATGCATTCTGATTTCCTGTATGTTTGAGCATCAATCTATATCTGTTCAGTTTCGTTTCACTTATCGATCTAAGATATGTTCTGCAATCATGTTTAATAATTTAGATATAAATTAATTGAAATTCTTCTACTGAGCTAGGATGTAGCTCACCCTGCTTTCTGAAATCTTTTAGGTTCTGAGGCTGCAGTGCCCGGCACCGAGAGTGACCCGGATTATCAGCCGGATCCCGAGGCCGAGGCAGAGGACGAGGAGACGGACGTTCAGGCGGACGAGTTCTATCCTTAGCCTGGGTATTGATGCCCGACATTTTGTACTTTTGATCTTTTGGATTTACTGTGTGCCTGGTGGCCACCTTTGTATAAACATATGTAGTTCTACATTTATTTATTTTATGTTAGTCCACATTCCATTTCGGAACCACTATCGGGAACCATTGTTTGGGTGATGTACGTCCATCACCGATGGTTCTTCCTGGTTCCTTTTTGGGAATGTGTATGTTCTTCCTTACATTTAAATATTGTTGACGTGTATTTAGTGTAGAAATTGTTTGACTCAGACTACCGCTGCTCGGATGTGTCCACCTAGCTTCCGCTATATGCGCGGACACGTGTGATCGATCCGGGATCATCCAGAGTATGATCCTAACGGTACGGGTTTCTGGAAACGGAAATCCGGGCTGTTACATGTTGTCCCATATTTCTTTACTTCAGAACTTGGGATTTTCCACTGTACAGAAAAAAACATGTGGATAACTTTTATGAAGAAAACCATACTGCATGCTATTTATCACAAATGGATTCTTGGAGCTGCTAACCTAAAAAATTACAGATGTCTGCCCAAAGTATCAAACTCGGTATCGGTATCGGCTATAGCTCCAATGTTTGGACCAATGCCATATCCGCCAATACCGATTTTGAATTATTTTTTCATGAATAAAAAAAAATATCAGCCGATACTGTTGCGTGTCGGCCTATAAGTATCAGTATCAACCGATACTTGACACCTTGGTCTGCTCTACTTGTCATTGGAACTTTGAGATATTAGATTTGCTACAGCACATGATGTCCACCCTAAGTGTCCCTCAAATTTTTTATGCAGATAGGTGCTTGCATCCACCTTGTAGCATAGTATCCTCTTTCATTTCTGAGTTGGGAGGCAAACCTGCTGCTGCTGAGAATTTCTTCTTTACTTCAGAGGTTTGTAAAAACATTTACTCATTTTTAACTTATTAGTGAGCACATGATTGAGTGCAATTCTGTGTCTTTCTGCCGTAGTTGCGAAGGATGACTCTTGGTTTTTCTTTCGCACTAACTAATTTTCTTTATGCTTTCATAGTTTTTTGGGTTGCTCCCAAAGGCTTCTCTCAGAATTGGAGGCTGCTGGACAGCACTATTGTGAAGACGATTGGGCTGAACTTAAAGATGAGCATATTGGAGTCAACGAGGAGGATTTATTAAGATACTGTTTTTCTTCAGCATACATAGTAGCATTGTTACACGATGGTCTTGGAATTCCAATGTATGATAAGAGGTATTCACTTTTTATTTGTGCTTCATATTGCTTGTGTGAAATCTTTTGGCTTCTCATAGCCTTAGACAAGTATGCTTATCTGATACAGTAAACCAGTGGGCGTATTTTCCAATCAAGGGTTCTCACTTATTTGAAGGCAACGATCAAAAGATCTACAATGCAAAAAATTGGCATAAAAATCAATCTCTATTATATGATTCAACTCAGTCACAAAGGATCTTGAGACTGTGCGCCTATCATCAGAAGGTTAGTTTTTATTCCATGTGGCAGAAATCCCAAAAATTGACTAAAACATCACATGGCACAAATTACGTGAAAACATTATGGGTACGTCTGTTCGCGCTCACATCCCAAGCCCCTTGAAGACCGTTGATTGCTTCGGATCAGATGATGTTGGCAAATTTTCACCCCGATCAATGGATCTTAAGATCATGTAGCACGTATCAAATGGCCAATTCTTGATTCCATGTGTCCCAAATCACCCAAAAATGACCCCAAAAATCACGTTTGAGTGTGATGTGTGCCATATGATTATAGGGCTATTTTAGGGGGTATATGTTATACAGGGAATAGAAAACTGAGCGTCAGATTGGTGAGCCATGAATCCAAGATCTATTTTGTGGGAGATCTTCGTTAAAAAAAGAGCTCCAACCAAAGCAATCAACTCTTTTTCAGAGGTTGGGAAGTATGCACTTTCAGAGAACGCATGAGAGCAAACAGAGGTATTCAAACATTATTTAGGCCAACTTTTTTGAGATACGTGCCACATCAAAGAAAAAAAATGAGCATGATGATAAGCTTATGGTCTCAAGACCCATTATGTGAAAAATTATAGTGAAAAAAACCCTTGATCGATTGATCCAAAGCAATCACAAAGTTTTAACAGGAAATATCCAAGTTGAAAAGAACTAATTCTGGGTTGTAAGGGTGATAAATAAAACTTCTTTTTAACCCGTGTTGTGGGCGGAAAAGATTTTCAGCCAAATTTTGGCTGAATATTTTATCCGAATTTTTTTCAAAATAGTCTAACTTGTGTGTCCCACGAGATTGCCAAACATCGGGAACTTCTTGATTTTCGTACAAACTCCAAATTTTACGAAGTTTTTCCGTTCTACCAAACAAGCCTTTAGGGTACTTCTATTTGAGCAAATGATTCATCTTTCATTTACACTCATTTATTCTGAGATAAGTAGAGCAAATGATTCATCTTTCATTTACACTCATTTATTCTGAGATAAGTAATAGTCGTACTCACTTATATTCAATCATCTGTCCATAAAATATGTGACGGTGGTAGTAGCGCAATGAATTAGTGGTGGTGGGAGTGGCTTGAGAAAGAGGGGAAGTAATTTTAAAGTTACAGAGAATGTAAAAATTGAAAAAAGAAAACAGTCCGCCTTTTAACCGAATTTATTGTAATTTTGAGAGGGGTGGAAACGGTATAAGCTATTTGGTGAAGGTGTGCATTGATTTGGCTTGTACAAAAGTCAGTTTGACGAGTGAGATACGCTTTTTCTCATCCTTCCTTTTCTTTCCTTTCCGTAATAAATATACAACACTAGGTTACACTTTTTAATAAGTAATCTAGGATTGAACAAGCAACCTCAAGCAACCTAGAGGTTGCCCTAATAGTAGGTTTCTTTTCATTATGATTTTCCTCTTCATCACCATTGGAAGTTTCCTATCTTGGTGGCCGCACCTTTACTGAATAGATTGTAAATTGTTGGCCCAAACACACAATTTAAAAGAAAGGCTTGGTATTTTGTGAGGCTCGTCCCATAAAAAAAATACACCATGTAAGGCTCCCGACAGAGTAGAAGATGGGAAATGATTTTACAGAATGGTATCAGGCGGTGACCACTGTTAGTTGAAATTTTGCAATTCCTTATGGACATTATGATCAAAATTTCGGTTTTCGTTTCAATTTCGGTCCGAAATTTTGAAATTTTATTACACTTACAAAAAAAAAAATCAAATTACCAAAAAATCAAAATATTGGTCGATATTTTGCTAATCACCAAATTATCGGCCGATAATTTGGTGATTAACATATTATCGGTCGATAATTTAAAATTATCGGCCGATAATATGCCGAAATCCAAACGATTCCGAAATTTGATGTTTTCGTTTCGATATGCATCGAAACTGATGTGTTTCGGCCAAAATTTTGATCCATGTGCAAGATCATGGAAGTAGGGAGTCTGTTAGTTAAACCAAAAATTTCGGTTTTAAATTTTATGTTCGGTTCAGCCTAAATCGAAATAAATCGATTCAATTTTAGGTCAATTAAACTTCGAAAAGTCCAAAATCGAAACCATGCTAAAACAAGAAAAAATCAGTTTAATTCAGTTCATTTATTTTTTATTCATTTTTTTGAATTTTTTCAATTTTTCTCTGACACGTAAACCGAACCGACTTAGGTTTTGGTTCAGTTTGAATCGATTTTGGTCCAATTCAATTTGGTTGATTTTTCAGTCGATTTGAGATTTTGGTTTTAATCTTGCCTCCTGGCATGAAATTAATTGATGGAGTGGTAGCTCACTTGGTATGCTCCTTTCTTTGTGGGGCATGAGGTCGTGGGTTTTACACTCAACGATTGCTTCTTGCCTTATATTAATAAGGTGAGTGTTATGGTGTGGCATTAGTCCCGTATGTGTCACTCAATGTGAGTGCTTTATTACGTAAGATTTATTTCTCAAGCATGGATCAAAATCTCGGCCTGAGCCAAGACGATAAAATGCTATTTATTGCCCCTCCCCCCCTCCGGAATAAATATATTATTGGCCATAATTTGAAATTATCGGCCGATAATTTGAAAAATCAAAGTATCACACATAAAAAAAAAAGGGTTTAAACCCAGTTTTTGTTAGAAGTTTCTATTTTGGTTGCCATCACTATGGTCAACCCGTTAACCGGTGAATGGTGTAAGATCAATCTTCAAATGTGTAATTGTTATTTCGGTGAGTTTAAAGAGAATAAGCAACTAATAGGTAAGTCTTTTAGTTATGGTATGATTGTGATTTCTAATCACACTATAATTAGTAATTAAAGTCCTTAATGAGAAAGGACTCTTTGGCTATAAATATAAGGGGTGTCTGGTCCCAATGCTTGCTCGAAACAATTCAATCCTCCCTATTAGCAAAAGTATCCCCATTGTGCTAGGAGATATTGAAAGCGAGAAGATCGTTAAAGATTGGCAACCCACCATTAATGGCTCACACTCAAGGTGCGCACATATATTTAATTTATGGATTATTGGTTTGTTGTTTTTGATTGATCATGCACCTAGATCTTATGGCTTATTTTGGATGGTCGGGCCGATAGATCCATTTAGATTCCATCAATTGGTATCAGAGTCAAATTTGGCGTATGATTGATCACAACATATATATATATATATATATATATATATATATATATATATATATATATATATATATATTTGTGTTAATGCTTTATAAGTATTTTTTTTTTAACCTTGTGAGTCAAGATAATTTTCATCGTTCAATTGGAGCATCAAATTGTGTATGCGTGCTTAAAAAGTGCTAGAATGGTAAAAGAGGCTCTTATGCCTTGATTTTATTGCATCTGATCCGCAAACCCGATTTCGAACCCCGACCACTACATGGTTATGGGGATATTTGATTTCTCGTGGAAATTGATCTTATTTATGCTTGGAGATTTGAATATATATAACTTATTATAAGGGAAGGTTTCATTCAATAAACTATGATGGACTTGTGGTGGTAGAAGCATATAGAAATTATGCCTCTTATGGTGGCTGCAAATATAAGATGCCTAAAAGTTCTTTTTAACAAAGGAACTAGAGACGTGTGGGAGACATTGGCTTCTCCGTACTTTGTACCACGAGTCAAATGGGCCTACGACCCGGCCCGTTATATAAGTCTAAAACCGTGGAATCATATTAAGGGCCATACCCGACTTGGTTTTGTGACCTGACCCAGTCGATAGCCGGACTTGGGTCATGACCCGATCCAACTCATGGTCCAGCCCATGGACCCACCCAACCCATGGACCCATATTGCATATGACCCGACCCGTTTTGTGGCATGACTCGATCCAGCTCATGGTCAGATCGGGTCCATCCCATGACCCGGTTTGGCTCGTTTGACACGGCCCGTTTGTCTTTAAGGCCCAATTGTGACCCATATCATTCCTTATTCTTTTCGGGCTATTTATAGGTCCGATTTTCGGACATTATCTATGAATTTTGATTTTCTCGGGTATTTTGAATCTATTTTTGAAGTCTATTTTTAAAAATGAGCTCTCTATTATGACATTTTCTTGACCTGATGTATTTTTTATAATTTTTTATCGGATAATTATTAATTATTTGAGTACCATTAATTAGAGTTGGGTATTGAAAATTATGCTCCATCACCAAGGCTGATACTTACACATTATTACACTCGATTATTATTAATTTTGACACTTACAACACGAGTTGGATTTGGCTTATTTATTTTATTGATTAATCTTTGTTGTAACCGTCTAAAATATTATCAAATCAAAATTGAGAACATGGCTTGGAAGGATTCTTCGGCCCAACGGTGATGATCTTTTCTAGTGCTGTAGTTTTTAAAGTGGGATTTATTTTTGAAAAAGACAGTGTTACAAATTCAGTGAAAGTGTGTAGTAAATGTTGACGTCACAACTTAAGGGATTCTTCTACCCAACGGTGATAAATCACTTAATGTTGTGTGATGGTTGTATTTTACTATTCATTATTTGGTGTGTGGGTACTGCTAATGTGTTGTGACTCGACCCAACGGAGGGTTATAATGACGCAATTAGTACCACAATCATTAATGTAGATTGAGGAAGCGATTAGTATGTTATGACTCGACCCAACGAAGGGTTATAATGACACAAATTGTTTCTCAATAAAATCACATTGATTTTAATTTCTAATATATTTCTTGACATATTTTAACTCTTGCGTCACATACTATAATTATAACATTGTGAAATTGATAGCTACTTCAATTGTATGTGGACATAAAAAGCCCTTAATTATTGTGCAGCATTGAATCCGTCTTCTATAACTAATATGGTTTGTGGAATTGAACTTTTGAGTGGCTCAAATTATGGCAAATGGAAGGAACAAGTTGCAATTGTTCTAGGTTGCATGGATCTTGACTATGCTATATGATCTGATAAACCTAAGGTGCTCACCGCTAATGCCTCAGTTGAGGATCTGGCAGTGAATAATACGGATTTGGAAAAATGTGATAGATCAAATCGTATGAGCTTCATGATCATAAAGAGTTTCATTACTAATGCAATCCGGGGAGGCATTCCTGACTCGCACAATGCAAAGGAATACATGCAAGCCATTCAGAAATAATTTCAGGCGACTTCTAAAGGACTTGCCAGTGTCTTATTGTTAAAATGGGAACAATGAAATATGATGGTCATAGTGGCGTACGGGAGCACATTATGAGAATGAGTGGCATGACGACTCAATTAAAAGAAATAGACATAGGTTTTTCTGAGGGTTATCTTGTTCACTTCATTATGACTTATCTTCCTGCATAATTTGGCTCGTTCAAGATTAATTACAACACGCAGAAAAAGAAATGGAAGATGAACGAGCTAATCGCTCACTGTGTCCAAGAAGAATAAAGACTTCGGGCTGAAAAACCTGTAAGTACTCATTACGCCGCTCTTGAACCATCGAAAGGGAATTTCAAGCGAAAGAAGGGATTATATAAAGGAAAAAATATGAAAGCTTCTCTATCGAAAATCAAATAAGAAAAAACTAGCATATCTACTTCTAGTATTAAGTGTCACTTCTGTAAGAAGAATGGGCGCATTAAGAAGAACTATCAGAAATACAGAGATTGGCTAGTTAGGAAAGGTAATGACCTAGTCTTTGTGTGTTTTGAATTACTTTATGTTGATGCTCCACGCAATATTTGGTGGATAGATTCTGGTGCAACTATTCACATAAGTAATTCAATGCAGGGATTTCGATCCAGCAAGAAGCTAAGTAAAGGCGAACGTACCATCAAACTCGGAAATGGAGTAGAAGCAGACATGGAGGCCATTGGGACTCTCCTTCTTATTTTAGATAGTGGTTTCATTTTGGATTTAGTTGATACTATTTATGTTCCAAGTATCACTAGAAATCTTATCTCAATTTCTAAATTGGATTCATTAGGTTTTGAATTTAAATTTGGACACAACATGTTTACTCTATTATTTAATTTCGATATTGTGGGTGGTGGCTCATTAGTGGGCAATCTTTATTAGTTAAATATAGATTCATCTTACGCCTAATCTTTAGTTTCTATGCACGTGGATGATAAAATTAGTAAAAAATGAAAACGAGCAATCGACAATTCCTCCATTTTATGGCATAAACGTTTAGGTCATATATCTAAGGATAGAATGGAGAGGTTAATTAAAGATGATATAATCGATGCGCTCGATTTCTTTGATTTCAATACTTGTGTTGATTGTGTTAAAGGGAAACTCACAAAAACTAATAAGAAAGGAGCTATCAGGAGCACGGGTTTGCTAGAAATAGTCCACACTGATATTTGTGGACCGTTTCCAACTCCTGCTATTGGTGGTCAAAAGTATTTTATTACCTTCACTAATGATTATTCTCGTTTCGGTTATATATTTCTCATTCATTGGAAATCTAAGGCCCTGGATATATTTAAAATCTATAAAGCCGAAATTGAGTTATAACTCAATTCGAAGATTAAAATTGTGAGATCTGATAGAGGCGGAGAGTAATATGGTAGATACTCTGAAACAGGTCGCAATCCAGGACCATTCGTCCTGTATCTACAAGAGTATGATATTGTTGCTCAATACACTATGCCGGGAACACCTCAACAGAATGGTATAGCTGAGCGACGAAATCGTACCTTTATGAATATGGTGAGAAGCATATTATACAACTCTAAGTTGCCTATGTTCTTGTGGGGAGAAGCCTTAAAAACAGTGGTGCATATCCTGAATCGAGTTCCTACTAAGGCGGTTCTCAAAACCCCTTATGAGCTATGGGTAGGAAGAAAATCGACTTTAGAATATTTACACATTTGGGGCTGTTTAGCTGAAGCAAAGGTGTACAATCCACAATTAGGAAAATTGAACCCTAAAACTATAAGTTGTCATTTCATTGGTTACCCTGATAGATCAAAAGGCTACAGATTTTTTTGCCCCACTCATAGTACCCGGATTGTTGAGACTAGATATGCAAAATTCTTTGAGGATCATGAGAACAGTGGGAGTGTTGAGCCTAAGAAAATCACTTTTGAGGAAAATCGAGTTATAATTCCTATCCCTTTTATCCAAGAAAAAGTGGCACAACACCAGTTATTCAAGCAAGTGTTGATGCATCTGTGGCTATACCTATTGAAACACCCCACATTAAGGAGGCTCTTGCTCCCATGGCTACTGCCAATGATCAACCATTGCGTAGATCAGAGAGAGTGAAGAAGCTAGTCATTTCTGATGACTATATCGTCTACCTCAATAAGAGTGAGTATGATTTTGGAAAGGAATCAGATCCTGTTTCCTTTAGCCAAGCCATGAAGAGCGATAAATCCACTCAATGGCTCGAAGCCATGAAAGATGAGTTGGAATCAATGAAATATAACTCGATTTGGGATCTCTGCGAGTTACCTGAAGGAGTTAAGCCTGTATGTTATAAATGGGTATATAAAACCAAGCAAAACTCTAAAGGAAATATAGAAAGATACAAGGCCCGATTAGTCGCTAAAGGTTTCACTCAAAAGAAGGGAATAGACTATAAAGAGACATTTTCTCCTGTCTCTAGAAAGAAATTCTTTCGGATAGTCATGGCATTAGTAGCTCATTTTGACTTATAATTGCATCAAATGAATGTTAAAACTGCATTTCTGAATTGTGACTTGCATGAAGATGTCTTTATGACACAATCTGAAGGTTTTCAGGTTAAGGGGGAGAGTCATTTAATTTGTAGACTCAAAAGGTCTATATATGGTTTAAAGCAGGCATCCCAACAATGGTATTTAACATTTCACGAAGTCATCTTAAATTTTGGTTTTAAAGAAAATACTGTGGATCAATACATATATCTTAAAATCAATGGGAGCAAGTTTATCATCTTTGTTTTGTATGTTGATGATATATTACTTGCAAATAGTAATTTGAGCATGTTACATGAGACAAAGAATTTTTTATCAAAGAATTTTGATATGAAAGATCTTGGTGAAGCTTCCTACGTGATAGGAATTGAGATTCATCGAGATAGAGCCCGTAGCATATTGGGATTGTCTCAAAGAGCTTATATTGATAAAGTTCTTAAAAGATTTAACATGCATAATTATTCCGCTACTATTGCCTCTGTCATTAAGGGTGATAAATTTAGTCTACTTCAGAATCCCAGGATCGATCTGGAGAGAAAGTAGATGGAGACAATTCCTTATGCATCTGTAGTTGGGAGTCTCATGTATGCACAAGTCCGTACTCATCCAAACATAGCATATATAGTTGGTATGCTTGATAGGTATCAATGTAATCCTGATTTGGATCATTGGAAAGCAACCAAGAAGGTTTTTCGCTATTTATAATGGACTAAAGGACACATGCTCACGTATAAAAGGACGAATAACCTTGAAGTCATTGGTTATTCTGATGCCGACTATGTTGGGTGTCAAGACACCCGTAGATCCACATCGGGTTATATATTTATGCTTGCAGATGGACCTGTATCTTGGAAGAGCGTTAAGCAAGCGTTGACTACTTCGTTTACTATAGAAGCAGAATTTGTTGCATGTTTTGAAGCAACATGTGAGGCGATATGGTTGAAGAATTTTATCTCAGGGCTTCGAGTTATTGATACTATTTCAAGGCCACTGAAAATCTTATGTGACAATTCTGCTGCGATAGCTATCTCCAATAACAACAAGACTAGTGGCGGTTTCAAATATATTGATATGAAATATCTTGTTGTGAGGGAGAAAGTTCAGAATCAAATTGTATTTGTTGAAAAGATTAGTACGACACTCATGCTAGCTGACCCTCTCACTAAAGGCTTACCTCTCAAGCTCTTTTCGAAGCATGTTGCGCGAATGAGATTAGCGGATAATTTTGATAGCCTTTGAGAGTGGATATCTAAGAGTGAATACATTTGTTTAATTGATTCAGAAATAAGGATTATTTATTTGCTTTCCTATTTTTTGCAAATAAATTTTTGAAACATATGGTGCCAGTAGATGACAATAAAGTAAGACCACTAATAGATTGAGTTTACTTGTAATCACCATTCAATTTGTAAACTTGCAATCTATGTGAAATCATACTAGTTGGAATCCATGTCGGTGATGACTTCCAATACGGTAACTAATGAACGATCATGTATCGATGACATGATATATTGACTACATTGATTCTGTGTTGAAATTCTCACTAGACCGGACTGATTATAAAAACTTTGATTGAGATTGAATATGACTTATCATTCAAAGAAAGTTAGCTAACATTTGATAATCGGAGTTTATTGACATAGTTTGGCCAAGTGGGAGACTGTTAGAAGTTTCTATTTTGGTAGCCATTACTATGATCAACCCGTTGACCGGTGAATGGTGTAAGATCAATCTTGAAATGTGTAGTTGCTATTTCGGTGAGTTTAAAGAGAATAAGCAACTAATAGGTAAGTCTTTTAGTTATGGTACGATTATGATTTCTAATCACACTATAATTAGTAATTAAAGTCTTTAATGGGAAAGGACTCTTTGGCTATAAATATAAGGGGTGCTTAGTCCCAATGCTTGCTCGAAACAATTCAATCCTCTCTATTAACAAAAGCATCCCTATTGTGTTAGGAGATATTGAAAGCGAGAAGATCGTTAAAGATTGGCAACCCACGATTAATGGCTCACACTCAAGGTACGCACGTATATTTAATTTATGGATTATTGGTTTATTATTTTTTATTAATCATGCGCCTAGATCTTAGGGCTTATTTTGGATGGTCAGATCGATAGATCCATTTAGATTCCATCAGTTTTTACATAAAAAATCCTAAATTTTTTTCCTCTTTCTTCTTCTTCTTTCCTCCATTTTTTATATTTCTTGCTTCTTTAATCCAAAAAAAAAAAAAAAAAAAAAATTGGAGGAGAAGAAGAAGAAAGGAAAAAAAAAAAAAAAAAAAAAAAAGATCAAGGAGGAGCTACCTAGACGTTGCCTAGCCTCCCGAAATCCCCCTGTTTTTTTCTCCTCCCTTTCTTTCTTCTTCTTCTTCTCCTCCTCCTCCTCTCCTCTGTTTTCGTTTTTAGCTGCAAAAAGTTGCAAAACAGTGACTGAATTAGCCTGTAATAGTTGTCTTTTTATTTTTTAATAAATGAGACGGGAGTCCTTCTTTGCAGACGCTTTTTAAGTGATTGCAGCCATTAATTGCACTCGTTTTTTAAGTGATTGCACCCAAGTTAAAAAAATAACTCTGTATTTTAGGGCCATGCGACATATGAAAACACAATCGGACCCGTTTGATTTAAAGTTCATGATCTATAGATCCGATATGTATCATATGATCTATTGTTGTCAATCATTGAATCAAATAATAGCCTTTGACTATATTTAAATACACAATGAAGTTAATATTTCATGCCAATCTTATCTACTAAGGATCTATAGATCACGAACTTTAAATCAGACAGCCTAGATTGCGTTTTCACGTCACATGTCCCTAAAGGGAGTCACTACTTGCACACGCTTTTTAAGTAATGACTGCCTTAATAAAATAATTGTGCCTTTATATCCATCCACCGAATCTTTGAGTTCACCCACGTTAAAACTCATTGAATGCTTTGAATCCAGCGATGCAGGTCGTTTTCCATCCCAATCTTTCACACAATGCATCTTGATATCATGCTTTTATCATCTACCATCGATTTTCATTTCACATGATTTTTATTTCGCGGGTAACTTTTGAGATTTATTAAATGTGAAATTAAAATCTGATCGTCTGATATGTTTTACATGAGCTCAAGATTCATTGTGTGATAAAAAATTAGCTTCACTAGTGTAAATATGTATTCTAACAATGTTAAATAATTTTTAAAATTCAATAAAATAAAGTTCGGTAAAATTCGGAGCATTTTTTTAAAAAAATTTAAAATTTACCAAAATTTTGACTAATTTATGGTTCGGGTCATGAACGAAACCGAAACCGAGATTTTGATCCGTGTTTCCAAGTGGGCACATCGAAATTATCTATGTCATATGGTAGTATATAAAGAAAAAAACAAAATAATCAACGATTATTTATTAAGCTATGGCCATAAAATGTGAACGAAATTAGTTTCAACCTAGAGCAGCATGGGCCCAAACAATTTATATACAAAACTAGAGATTTGTTTTTTGAGAAAAATATAGAGCTTGATGATGACAGAAAGGACTAATCCATCGTGGCATTGAAAGGGATGGCATGTTTATGAACAGAGGAAGGTGCCATGTCTACTAGTCAGCCATTTTCAATGGTTGTGGAACGTTATAGATCTCTGTGTAACAGCCACGGTTTTGAATATCGGTCGAGACCGATACATATTGGCCAACATGTATCGGCTATGGCCGGATCCCAGTCCATATGGCCATGGGTACCCGAGCTGATATTGGTACAAATATCGGCCTTGGCTTAATCCGAGTCGATATCGGTTCCCGAGTCCATATGGGTACCCGAGCTGATATTGGTACAAATAATCGGGTACCCGAGCTGATATTGGTACAAATATAGCCATATAGGCCTATATGACAGCTATTAACAAATATGAACTAGACTTCTTGCCCAAAATGCCCTTTAGGCAATTTGTCCTTTCTTTTCTTTAAGGTTATATATTATTTTTAAATATATTATATTAAAATAAAAATAAAGAAAATTATCAGTCGGTTGACTGATACGTATCGGTGTAGGGCGGTGGGCGGCCCATACGAGGGGCTATGCACTTTAGTTCACAATATGTTCCATATATTTTAGGAATGGGATGTGGGAATGTCATTGACTTTTATAAATAACAATTATTTTTTTTGGACGAATATTAATAACAAAAATTGATTATAATTTTAATATATCCCCCAACTTATGAGATGAAAAAGGTCACACAATGATCAAAGAGATTTTGAGCCTATTTGGATAAAAACACGAAAACCTTAGAAAGTAAAATAATATTCTTATATTTTTCCATTGATACTTTATACCCAAGTTGTAGGAAATCATGGGATTCCTTTGTTTCCTTTTATTTTCTGTTGTTTGGATAATCACCTTGCTAGTCTGGAAAATGTAGGATTAACTAAATCCTATGTTTGGATACATTAGAAAATTGTAGAAAAGTAACATATCCTAACAAAACAAATAGTCATAACACCACAAAAAATCATTCAAATTAAAAAAATAGTTGCAATGTCATAAAAATGATCTACATAAGTGATCATCTACGTAAATTATCCGAAGAAAATGTAGGAAAAGATATCCACATGAAATATAAAAGGCTATTGAAGACCAAAGTGAAAAATGCACATCCACTAAGCAAATCAATGTGGAAACATGAATAAGAAAGCATTTCTTACTGAATATAAAAGAGATGTTGAGAAAAAAATGAAAATTATATAAATCAATTTCATGTAGGAGACATGAAAGAAAAATGAAAAGTTTAGGAATCAAGAAACTTCAAGAAAATATGATAGCGGAAGCAATGTTAAGACCATGGCCGGCTTGAATGCACGGAGTCGACCCTGTCTCTAATACTATGTTAAAATTATAAAATAAAGAAAAAAAATGAGAAGAAAATAAACGAGAGAATAAGAAGATAAAAAGATAAAATAGACAAATTTCCATAATCGATTACATTGTTTACTGTCGATAAGATCACAAATATGTTACAATTGGTTGTTGGTTTAGATAACTGATGTGTGATAGTTATGAAATAAGATACACTCTAATAAGACTAGCTGTACAAAGACTTGGAAGATCTCATCATTTGTTCTCGAATTTGGACAGAAAATGCGAAGATAATTTTTGATCCTTCGTATGTCATCCAAACAACGAGAATCTCGGTAATTTTATTTGCTGCATATGAGTTTTCCGTTATTTCCCCTTATTTCCTTTAGGGCCTGTTTGGATAAAAATACGGGAAACGTGGGAAAGTAAAATAAAATTCCTATATTTTCCCATGGATACCTAAGTTGTAAGAAATCATGGGATTTCTTTGTTTCCCTTCGTTTTCACTATTTGGATAAACACATTGCTAGCTGGAAAAACGTAGGATCAACCAAATCCTGTGTTGGGATACATATATAGGAAATTGTAGGAAAATAACATATCCTAACAAAAAAAATAGCGATAATACCACAAAAGATTATCCAAATTAAAAAAACAGCTGCAATATCATAAAAATGATCTACAAAAATAATCATCAACATAAATTATCCAAAGAAAATGTGGGAAAAGACATCCGTATGAAATATAAAAGGTGATGATCAAAGTGGAAAATACATATCCACTAAGCATATAAATGTGGAAAATATATCCACATGAATAAGAAGACATTTCTTACTAAATATAAAAGAGATGAAGAGAAAAAAATGAAAATTACATGAATCAATTTCTGTGCAACTGTGGGATTTTTGACCATCCTGTCGCGACGATGCGCACCCTCTAAAAGATATAGAGTCGCCACCCGGAGCTTTCGGTGTCCCGGAAAACCTAAATCAAATTCATAAGCACTGAAGTACCAAAAATGTGACTCTGATTTACCGGTCTACGCCAAAGGCTGTTGGGTAGGGGCTTCGGTTATCGACCAGGAAGGAAATAGGCACCCGATCAATTTGCTCTAAAGCGGTCTACTTATGGACAAAGATAAAATAAAAATGAAAATAAAAAGAGCACTTCCTCTTATCCGAAAGCACTTTGATCCTATTTGTGTCCCTCCGTTCCTACCGAGATTTCGACGGCGTAACGACACAAATTCAAGGATAGAGCAAAAGCTAAGAAGGTAGAGGAATAGAGGGGGGAGAGCTGGAGCTCTCGGGCCCTTGTAGCACCGCTGTAGACCTCCGCGTAGGTGCACCTTGGTGAGCTTCTGATGACTCAGATGGTTGAATGAAGGGTTCTAACTCTAAGGCCTGGTAGCTAAGGGGTAGAGGAAGAGGGCTAGGGGATAGTGTTTTCCTAAACTCAAGGATTTTTGAAGAAGGATTGGGTTTCTAAGTTGGTTTAGAGTTCTAGAATTTGTATGAGCAATGGGGCACCAAAGGGAGAAAGACTTCTCTCTTAATCTCTTTTGTCTTAGGAATTTTTTTCAAACCATTTGCAAGGGGGGGTACCTCTCTATTTATAGGAAAAGAGAGGGTTAGGGGGGTGCTTAGAGGTTAATTAGGGTTAACAATTAGGTAATCCTAGCATCTAAGGTTTCCTAGGGTTTCAAAGGCTTAGAAAAGTAGGCAATGGTCATCAATGGTAGATGATAGGATGAGATTTCAAATGACTAAAGGGTTACAAATAGGGTAAGCATGGGTGCAACAGTCCTATTGAAACTCATCATATATTTGAGATGGTCAACAAGTCAAACCCCAAAAGTAAAATTCGAACAAAAAACCCACAGTTACTGTAGCTAAGCCTGGCGCATGTATTAGATGCGTCGGGAAAAAATACAGTCCCTGGAAGTTCAAAGCCCACGAGGGGACCCACTTGTGCTTGGCGCAATTAATACATGCACCAGGCCATTTCTGGGGAGAAATGGCTTGGTGTAAGTATTATATGCGCCAAGTACACAGTTTCTCGCGAAGCTCTCACGTGGTTTAGTGCAGGCCTCGCGAGGTTCCAATGCGTAACTCTGATCGGGGTGATTCTTGGCTTGTTGGAAAGCTGAAAACCTCTACTTTTTAATGGTATATGATTTGATCTCAGTAGAGGTTCCTGCCAGCCTTGGTACTCCTCTCTTTAACCATTGCCCGGAAGGGTTAACTATGGATTCGAAGGGGTTTCTAAAGGTTGGGAATGGCTCCTAACGGTTCAGGGAGGGTTTTAAAGGCTCCGGGGTGATTCCTAAGGGTTCGGATAATGCTATCAGAAGCTCGGAGGCGCGCCTCTCTCGAAGTATGTCTCAATCGGGCCTTAGGCCAAATTTAGGTGTCTACAGATGCCCTCTTTGATATTCAATCACTAATGATCGAATGCCAAAGACAAGAGACATCCGAAGAGGCCCAAGGCATCATTGACGGGTCCGCTGTATTCAAAACGAATCTCAAATATCAGATGGTAACATGGTGAGTAAACAAAAGCCCTGTATGTCGAGAAAAACATCTGTTTCTCAAGGTTATTGGTCCTCAAGCGCTTAGCGATATTACTGGGCATAACCGAGATAGAGCGAGTTGCAAAAGCCTAATATGCGGGAAAAACATCCGCTTCTCGAGAGGATTGAAGATGTTTTGATGTTCAAGTTTCATTCTGAATCCAACAGCTCCATAAGTGAGAGGGTGATCGACCCAAACTTAAAGATAGGTGCGAAGCAAATACGAGAAGGTCCACAATTTGTGTCCAATGATGTTAGGCATTGATTGCCCCATTTGACTGACCACGGGTGCCCCTGCACGAAGCAGGGTTCGAGGTCTTTGGATGAACCCAACGGTCCCGAAGTTAATATAGCATGACTACCCGAGCAGAGCGAATTGACGTCGCAACGCTTTTTGGGAGTACATGCTACTTTTTATTATTATTTTATGTAGAATTTTTTGTTATTTAATGCGGAGATTTTTGTGATTGTATGTGGATTTTTATATGAGATTTTTTTTTGTGATTTTCCGTGGATTTTTATATGGGATTTTTTATGATTTTATGTGGATTTTTTTATTTTTGTTGTTCGGGATTTTGAGCAAGCTCACCGATCTAGAACCGTTTATTTTAGCACAGCCGTTTGACCAGGTCAAATAGAGATTGACGCGTTGTTTGGGGGGCGTGTGCACCTCGGCGGGTCCAAGGAAGACCAAGCTTGGCGCGTGCGGTATACAAGCTAAGCCGGGGGGCAAGACTAGCCTGGCCAGAAAATATAGCCTGACGCATCTATTAGTTGTGCCAGACAAAAAGGGGGACCAAAATGGCTTGGCCCGGGTATTAGTTGTGCCAAGCAAAACCTGGGGAGGGTTTTAAACCCCCGAGCCCGAGCCAAAAGGGAATTTTTTCGAAATTTCCTCTCCCCCCCTCTCTAAACTGAAACGGGGCTTCCCCTTAGGGTCCTTTAGGTTCGAGTCCAAGCGTGCTTCATTGTCGGTGTTCGCTCGGGCTAATTAAACACCCGCTTTACGCCGGATCAAGGACCAAATTTCTTTGGAAGTAATCACTTTAAACCTATTTTTGTTTGATTTTTCTTGAAATCTTTTGCAATGTGGTTGTCGTTCTTGCTATTCTAGATGATAAGAGAATGATGTTCCTTGCAAGCGTGATTATCTATGATTGGTTTGATCCTATTCCATGTAAATGATGCCCTATATATTTGTTACCCCTCGCTTCACCAAGAGGATGAAAGTCGACCCAGAAGAGTTAGACTTCGTTTTAACCGTGGTTGTTCCTACTGGGAAATTGGTTGATACCGAAAAGGGATGCAACTCCGTGATCGTGAGGGTCATGGATGGAGACGTCTTTGAGCTACCAACGAATCTAATTCTGTTAGACATGCAAGGATTCGACGTGATCCTTGGCATGGATTGGTTATCGGCTCACTGTGCGACGGTAGATTGCAAGAACAAGGTCGTCATCTTCAGACCCAACACGAGGAGATCATTTAGATTTTGAGGAGAGAGGTCGACACACATACCACTTATCTCGGCAGTCAGGGCCGAGCGCTTGATCAGAAAGAGGTGCAGTGGATACTTGGCATTCTTGAAGGAGGATAAGGAGGAGAAGAATGTTATCTCCGAAATAGTCGTGGTGCGAGACTTCACTAATGTATTTTGGGAGGAGTTACCCGGATTACCTCCAGAAAGGGAAGTGGAGTTCGCCATCGACTTAGCACCAGGAACGGAGCCTGTTTCTAAAGCACCATATAGAATGGCTCCTGTCGAGTTGAGGGAATTGAAGGAGCAGTTACAAGAGCTAATGGATAAGGGGTTTGTTAGACCGCGCGTGTCTCCATAGGGAGCACCGGTTTTATTTGTAAAGAAGAAAGATGGGTCAATGCGTTTGTGTATTGGCTATAGACAATTGAAAAAACTTACCATTAAAAATCGATACCCTTTGCCTAAGATAGATGACCTGTTTGATCAACTGCAAGGAGCAAGGTATTTCTCCAAGATCGATCTGAGATCTGGATACCATCAGTTGAGAGTCAAGGCAGAGGATATTCAGAAGACTGCATTCAGGACTCGATATGGACACTATGAGTTCCTAGTGATGCCTTTTGGGTTGACAAATGCCCCGGTGTCATTCATGGATCTGATGAATAGGGTGTTTAAACCACACCTAGACTCTTGTGTCGTAGTGTTTGTTTATGACATCCTGATCTATTCAAAATCAGAAGAAGAGCATGGGAAGCACTTGAGAATAGCCCTACAGACTCTACGTGAACATCAACTGTATGCCAAGCTCAGCAAGTGCGAGTTTTGGTTAGAAGAAGTTAACTTTTTGGGACACGTCATCTCAAAGAATGGTATCACTGTAGATCTAACAAAAATTAAAGCAGTGGTAAATTAGGAGCAACCAAAGACCGTGACCGACATCCGTAGTTTCCTTGGATTAGCGGGTTACTATCGGCATTTCGTTGAGGGTTTTTCAAAGATATCAGGACCACTCACGAGACTCACACGGAAAGATGCAAGGTTCGAATGGAATGAGGCATGCGAGAAGAGTTTTCAAGAACTCAAGAAGAGACTCACTTCAGCTCTAGTATTAGCGATTCCTTCAGGCAGTGGAGGGTTTGCAGTGTATAGCGATGCTTCGTATACTGGTATGGGTTGTGTGCTTAATCAACACAGAAAGGTGATAGCGTATGGATCAAGACAGTTGAAAGAGCATGAGAAGAATTACCCGACACATGGCCTGGAATTAGCAGCGGTCATTTTCGCGCTCAAGATTTGGAGACATTACTTGTACGGTGAGACGTTTGAGATTTTCACCGACCACAAGAGCCTTAGATATCTGTTTACACATAAGGAACTAAATATGAGATGTTCTATACAGTACCATCCAGGCAAGGCTAATGTAGTGGCCGATGTCTTGAGTCGGAAGAGTTCAGCTCAGTTGGCTAGTCTAATTTTGGGTATGCACCGATGGAAGTTATTTAAAGATCAGGCACTATATGATGCGAACATCGAGTCGCAAGCTACAGTAGCCTTCTTGGCTAATATCTCAATGAGACCGGCGATATTTGAGCATATCCATGAACTACAGATGAAAGACCCAGCGCTAACCAAGATTCGTCAAGATGTAACTGAAGGCATTAGATCTGAGTTTTTGATCAAGGAGGATGGTTCCTTATTATTCAAGGGTCGTCTCTATATTCCGGACAATACCGATTTACATCGAATAATTCTTGATGAATCTCACAAGTCAAGCTATGCTATCTACCCGGGAAGCACAAAGATGTATCAAGATTTGAAAAAGAATTACTAGTGGAGAGGCTTGAAACAAGATGTGGCTGAGTACTTATCGCGGTGTTTGACGTATCAACAGGTCGAGATCGATCATAGACACCCTGTAGGGTTATTGCAGCCTCTACCTATACCGGAATAGAAGTGGGAATCGATCTCTATGGACTTCATCGTTGGGCTACCGCATACTGCAAAGAAGTACAGCGCCATTTGGGTAGTAGTCGATCGATTGACCAAGTCAGCGCACTTCTTGCCTTACAACACGATGTACACGGCGGAAAGACTGGCAGAGCTGTATATGAAGGAGATTGTCCGTTTGCATGGGATTTTGAGTAGCATTGTTTCAGACCGTGACCCATTATATACATAAAAGTTTTAGAAGAAATTTCAAGAAGGAATGGGAACGCGACTAGATTTCAGTACGGCATTCCATCCGCAAATCGACGGACAGACTGAGAGGGATAATCAGATCATTGAGGACATACTTAGGGCATGTATGTTAAAATTGTAAGGATCATAGGATCAACACCTACCCTTGATTGATTTTGCATATAACAACAGCTTTCAGACGAGCATTGGGATGGCACCATATGAAGCACTTTATGGACGGCGATGTAGATCGCCCATCAATTGGGAGGAAACGGGTGAAAATTTTATTTTAGGACCCGAGGTACTTGGAGATAATGCCACCTATGTTCGTATGATAAGGGCAAAACTCAAAGCTGCTCAGAGCAGACAGAAAAGCTACGCCGATATTAAGCGGACGAGTGTAGACTTCAAGGTGGGTGAACACGTGTTCGTGAAAGTGTCACTGATGAGTAGTGAAATATGATGATATTTTACCCCTAGATACCTACATTTAGCTATCGGATGAAGGCTATCTAATAAGAATTATTAGATTTGAAGTGTTTCAGGTAAATACAAGCCAAGTGCAGAAAACAACCCAAGAATTCTGAAAATAATGTCAAAACACTGCAACTTTGGGTCATCGAGAACTTAGTGTGACTTGCAGCTCAATTTGGACCTTCAAGACAGACGAATTATGAAATTTTCAAAACATAAAAGTTGGCGATATTTCTGTCAGCTTTCCACCGGCGCAAGAATCGCCTCAATCCGAGTTCGGAACAAAAAGTTAAGGCGAAAATACCGAAACAATGTCTGATGCAAAAAGTGGGCTAGAATTCACGAATTTCTGGGAGGTCGATGCATCGACCCTTTTGGTCGATTAATTGAGGGAAAAAAAAGTGTCAGACACGAAACTGACACTTTAAAGCAGATTTTCAGGGATTTTTGCAGGGTCGATGCATTGACCCTATAGGGTCGATTAATCGACCCTGAATTGAGGCGGCGGGAGACCTCTGCGACGAGGGGGCTATTTAAAGCCAAACCAAACACTTCGAGAGGACGGTTTTTTTTAGGAAATAATTAGAGACTTTTTTAGAGAGAGTTTTTTTTAGAGGATTATTATTCATTATTATTATTATTGGTTTTAGACTCCTCTGGGCATCTTTTCAAGGGTTCTTCTTTTCTCCTTCTTCTAGGGATTGATCTGGGTAGATTGTACTTAGGATTTGCACTGTCTTTCTTTTACATTCATAGATTGTATTTAGGAAAATGCATTGTAACCAAAGATTTTGGGAAGAAATAAAAAGATGAATGACTTTGAATGAACAAGGAGATCATACACCAAAGATGAGTGGCTAAATCAGCTGATCGGGGAAGATGCGATCCCCAGATAAGTAGCAATTTTTTATGATTAATACCGCAGTCTATTATGTCATCATGGAATCGTTTTGCTAAAAGTTTGCGTTATTAAAAATATATTGAATACTTGTTATGACCATTGATGGCGCGTATCAACGGCTATAATCGCTAGATCTGGACCTGCAGATTGATCTAAATAATAGCGATTATGTTTTCTTGTCTAAACATCATGAGATACGCTATGCTTCTTACATGACTCATACCGCAATGATAGGCTGAGTCATTATTTTTAGATAGGGTATGCCGGATTGATGATCATATTTTATTACGAATCATTTTTCTATACGAATGATGGTGTGAATGATGCTTTAATGAAACTGTGGGTTTTAATGATAGAAAAGAGGTACTAATCTGGGGTAGCATATTTCTTGATCTTATTTAAATATTGTTCTTAGATTCATCAGTAATTAGTTGTTTAGATTAATTTATTTTTCTTGGATTTAGAAAAAGTGATAAATTTTTGGTTAAATTGAATCTGCCCTTTGGTACTTCCTTGGGAACGTTTTTAAATCTCTGAAAGAATTAATTAAAATTCATGTTTTCCTGTGGGTTCGACACCTTTGTTCTTCCCATACTGCAATAGATCTTGTGCACTTGCAAGGGTTACATTTAAAATCGACCAAGTTTTTGGCGCCGTTGCCAGGGAAATCGGAGATATTTTGATTAATTCGGATAGGGATTTATGTGTTTTGTAGTGAGTAAAAAAAAAAAAAAAAAATTCTTTAATTCTGAAATTTTGATTTTTGATTTTTGAACTTAAATTTTCGCAATTAGAATTTTTGAAATTTAATTTCTAAATTAAATTTTAATTTTCTTGTGTGAATTTTGATTTTTGAATTTCAGAAATTGATATTTGGATTTTTGATTTGCAAAATCTTCTTTCCCTTATTTTTCTCTCTTAGGTAAGTTTTTGTAGGAGTCTTTTAGGAAGTAGAGATTTTTAGGCTTCTTATTTTAGATTTTGTAGGAGTCTTTTTAGGAAGTTTAGATTTTTAGGATACCTTCCTTAGGAAATTTAGGAATCTTTTATTCTTCTCATTATTTTTCTCTTTTAGGTAAGATTTTATAGAATTTTGTAGGATTGCCTTTAGGTTTTAAAATTTTAATTTTAATTTTTAATTTTTAAATTTAATTTGTTTTATTTTTGAAATTCGAATTAAAAAAAAAAAAAAAATTTCTTTAATTTAAATTCAAATTTTAATTTAAATTTTAAAAAATAAAAATTCTTTAATTTAAATTCAAATTTTAATTAAAAAAAATAAAAAAAATAAATAAATAAATAAATTTATTTTAAATTCAATTTTTTAATCTAATTTATAATAAAAATAAAAAAAAATTAAAAATTTTTAAAAAAAAAATAAATAAAAATTCTTTTCTTCTGATGCTGGCTACTGTTCATTATAGAGTTCAATCGATTGGCATTTATCTGTCAATCGATTGACTAGGCCTCTGCTGCTGGCCATTTCAGCTAAAAAATCTGTGCTGACTTGCTTTGACTCTTTGAACCTCAATCGATTGAGAACAATTCTTCAATCGATTGACTGATAAAGTCATTTGTTTGAAAATTTGTGTGTGCTTTGTGTCAATCTATTGAAACCTTTGCTTCAATTGATTGAAGCTGATAATTGTTGGTTTGTTGTGAATTCATCAATCCTTGTTGTGAGTGTTGGTGCATGAGCTTTACTCGATCTCATCACCCGCATCTACAACCGTTTAATCATGAGATCAAAAGATCTTGTAGAGAGAATCGTAGAATTCAGAGGAATCAGTATCATCATACTGATACCATGGCTGATCAAAGGCAAGAAATGAATGGGAATAATCAGAATAGAAATAATGGCAATAATATAAATAATGAGAATAATGGGAACAACAATTACAATGAGGGCCCTAGAACATTGGAGTATTATAATGATCCTGATTTTTACGAGGATCAGAATAGCATCATGCATGATCCCATTTCAGGGAACCACTATGAATTCAAATCGGCAATGATTCAAATGCTACCTATTTTCCATGGGTTAGTAAATGAAAATCCGCACGTTCATCTAAATGAATTCACTGGGGTCTGCAAAATGTTCAGAGTCCACAATGTCACTGATGAGATAGCTAAGCTACGACTCTTTCCTTTCTCTTTAAGAGATAAGGCAAAAACGTGGTTCTATTCCTTAGAACCACAATCTATCCAGAGTTGGGCAGAGCTACACCGTCAATTTCTTAAAAAATATTTTCCCATGACTAAAGCCATTGAGTTGCGTCAGAAGATTCAATTCTTTTCCCAACAACCTACAGAAACATTCCATGAATGTTGAGAACGTTTTAAGGAATTGATTAAGAGTTGTCTAAATCATCAAGTTCCAAGGTGGCAACAGGTCCAAAGTTTTTATAATGGACTGATTCCTGATGAGAGACACATGGTTGATGCATCGTGTGGTGGATCATGTGCCACAAAAGAAGCTGACGAATTATGGGCATTGTTTGAGAAGTTATGCCAAACTTCGATACAAAGTGAAACACTGGGGCGAACTAACTTGGATCTGGCACCTAAATCTCATGTGTTGACAAGAGATGGATTATATGATGTCAAAAATAATACCTCTGATCTATCAACAAAGGTTGATATGTTGTCCAAGCAAATGAATATGTTGTTAGCTGCGACTAAGCAAGCTAAAGCTCTTGCCACCCCCACTGTGTGTTCAATTTGTGACCACCCAGGTCACATGGCTAACGAGTACCCTACCACCTTATCATTTCTTCCTGATGAACCTACTCCTCAAGAGCAGGTGAATCTGACTCAATCATATCAGCGACAAGGTAGGAACATGTACTCAAACACATACAATCCGGAATGGAAAAATCACCCCAACTTAGGATGGGGAGGATCAAACCAAACTGGACAGGTGAATCAGCAGTTCAGATCCAATCCAATGAGTGGACAACAAAATTTTCAACAAAATTTTTAGCAGAATTTTCGTCCACAATAGAATTCTAATTTCCAACAGAATTCTAATTTCCATCAGAATTCCAATTTCCAGCAGAATCCTCCTTATTATCATCCGAATTCTAATTACCGAAAAAATCAGAATTTTAATCAATCTCAAGCCACCGTTTCAAAAGATTCTGATTTGGAGGAAAAGGTGATGCGAAGCATGCAAGCTTTCCAACAGATGATGATAGATTAATTCAGTCAACTGATAAATCAGTTGAGTCAACGAGAGGAAGGTAGGCTCCCTAGCCAACCCATCAACAATCCTCGAGGCCAAGCATCATCTGATGAAGGACCATCAAATAGTCAACAATTGAAAGCTGTTACTATGCTGAGAAGTGGGCGAGAGGTTGATAATCAAGTGGAAATGTCTGTGGAAGCTGATGAAGAAAGAGAAGCAGCAAAAGAGAAAGAATCAGAGCAAGGAAGAGAGAAGGAAATTGAAAAAGAATCAGAGAAAAGAAAAGAGAAAGAAAAAGGTAAAGAGAAGGGAAAAGAGAAAGCAATAGAGGAAGTGTCTCCCTCAACTGTCCAACAAGGACGTGAAAAAGAACCGGAACTTGAATCTGCACATTATGTCCCAAAGGCACCATTTCCTGAATGCCTAACTCCTCCATCTAGAATGGGAAAGGGACCGGCAAAAATGGAAGAAATCTTTGAAACATTCAAGCAAGTAAAGATAAATCTTCCATTACTTGAGACAATCAAACAAGTTCCTGAGTATGCCAAGTTTTTCAAAGATTTGTGCACTCGTAAGAGAAAGGCACGTAATCATGTTTCAAAGAAAGTGTTCCTGACAAATCAAGTCAGTTCGATTTTGCAATTGGAAACCCCACAGAAACTGAAAGACCCTGGAGTCCCAACTGTTCCATGTGTCATTGGTGGGCAGCCAATTGGAAAAGCGTTATTGGATTTGGGAGCAAGTGTTAATCTAATCCCATACTCAATGTACGAGAAACTCGGATTAGGTGAATTGAAACCCAAGACGGTCACACTCCAACTGGCAGATAGATCAGAAAGAAGACCTAGGGGTATTATCGAGGATGTTTTGGTTGGAATAGACAAGTTTGTCTTTCCAGTGGACTTCATTATTTTAGACATGAAACCACCTGTTAAATCAATTAATCAAGTCCCCATCATCCTTGAACGTCCGTTTCTCGCCACTGCCAACACTTGCATTAATTGTCGAACGGGAGTCATGGACGTTTCTTTTGGGAACATGAAGGTTAGATTGAACATATTTCATGCGATGAATCATTTCCCTAACGAGGATGAGGTCGAATGTTTTTACATCGATCAGATGGACGAAGTGGTGGATGAAGCATTACCATCAATGCTCACGAAAGAAGAATTTGAAACTGCTTTGTTGGCCATCTATGAAGAAAAATGATTTGAAAGGAAGCAGTCAGAAGACACGAAGTCGAGTTTATCATGTCCAGATGATAACTTACGTGAAAATGTGACTAAAGTAGAATCATTACCTATTGAGGTAAAGGATGTGTTGACTCCATCAATTAAGCAGCTGCCAACTGTCGAATTAAAACAGTTACCTGAGTCGCTCAAGTACATTTTTTTGGGACCTCGAGAAACACTACCAGTGATAATTTCATCCACGTTATCGGAAGAACAAGAGAATGATTTGTTGAAGGTGCTGAAGGAGCACAAGGAGGCCATCGGATGGACCCTAGCTGATTTAAAAGGGATTGACCCATCAGTATGTATGCACAAAATACATCTGGAAGATGAGAGTAAACCATCAAGAGAACTGCAGAGGCGACTTAATCCGAACATGCAAGAAGTCGTTTTAAAGGAAATCATTAAATTACTCGATGCTGGAATCATCTATCCGATCTCTGATAGTGAATGGGTAAGTCCAGTCCAAATTGTTCCGAAAAAGTCTGGAATCACTGTGAAAGAAACTACTGAAGGAGAATTGGTCCCTACTCGCGAAACTACTAGGTGGCGTGTCTGCATTGATTATAGAAAATTGAACACAGCTACCAGAAAGGATCATTTTCCCCTTCCGTTCATCGATCAAATCCTCGAGAAGTTAGCAGGGCAAGAGTTTTATTGCTTTCTTGATGGTTATTCGGGATACAATCAAGTGCCCATTTTTTCACCTGATCAAGAGAAAATAACATTCATGTGTCCTTACGGTACTTTTGCATATCGAAGGATGCCGTTCGGCTTATGTAATGCACCTGCTACTTTCCAACGATGTATGTTGGCCATATTTTCGGATATGATTGACAAGTTCATCGAGGTGTTCATGGACGACTTCTCTGTTTTTGGGAAAACGTTTGGTTCTTATTTGAATCATCTTTCACAAGTGCTGCAACGTTGTGTCGAATCAAAACTTGTTCTTAGCTGGGAGAAGAGCCATTTTATGGTTCAACAAGGAATTGTTCTCGGGCATATTGTTTCCAAGAAAGGAATCGAAGTTGATAAGGCCAAAGTTGACCTAATTGCTAATTTGCCCCCACCGAAGAGTGTTCGACAAATTCGATCATTTTTGGGTCATGCCGGATTTTATAGAAGGTTCATCAAAGATTTTAGCAAGGTGGCTAAACCATTGTGCACCCTGCTTGGCAAAGATGTTCCTTTTGATTTCGACGAGGATTGCATGAAAGCATTTATGAAATTGCGCGAGCTCTTATCAAATGCACCGATAATCCAACCACCGGATTATTCTTTACCATTCGAACTCATGTGTGATGCATCTAATTACGCTATCGGAGCTGTCTTAGGGCAAAGGGTGAACAAATTACCTCACGTAATTTATTATGCCAGTAAGACATTGATCGATGCACAACTTAATTACACCACCACTGAGAAAGAGTTATTAGCTGTGGTGTATGCTCTCGATAAATTTCGATCTTATCTGCTTGGATAAAAAATAGTAGTCTTTTCAGACCACTCTGCATTGAAATATTTGTTAGCAAAGAAGGATGCCAAACCAAGATTGATCCGCTAGATCTTGCTCCTTCAAGAGTTTAATTTTGAAATCAAAGATAAAAAGGGAGTAGAGAATGTTGTGGACGATTACTTGTCTCGCATTTTGCCTGAAGAATCATTTGCACCTGAACATATCCGGGACACTTTTTCGGATGAGCAATTAATGACAATTGATGCGACTGTTGTTGCTCCACATGTGCCTGATTTATGTGTGTTTTGAATGACGAATTAATGAATATTAAGTTACATAATTTTAAATTATGAAAGAGATATCAGCACATTGAGGGCTAACAATAGCCTGCAAGATCAGGGCCAATTGTAGCAAGTTTTAAAAGTGAGTATATTAAAGATCGTCCACAGAGAATTTGTCTGAAATATGAGATAGACCTCCAGATCTGTGCTACCAGATCTGGCTCTATAATTATCTAGAAAGCAGATAAAAAGAGAGTGTTGGGTTTTGTCACGTTTAACTAAAAGCAAATAAAGAAAAGAACTAACTACGTGATCCAGATCCGAGTTGTGGAGGTGTTTAAAATAAAACAAATGCAGAAATAATAGCTTCATGTATTTTAGCCTTTGAATTTTAATGGAGAATCAGATTCCAATAGAGCGATTCAATCTTCATCGGCTACCAGATGTATAAGAGAAATAAATCAATTAAGGAATAGGTTTAGACTTATGGCTATGATCATCCAATGGTCACAGATCATCCAATAGTTAATAACTGTTCTTTAGTTCGAACATGAATTTATCCGTAAGTCTTTGCTAGAATTAGGTTACCAACGCTAATTCTTAAGGGAAGTTGGATGCGGGTGAGTGAATCTAAAGAAGTCTAATGCACTAAGGTGAACATTCGTAACCCTCGACATGACTCCAATGGAGAAGACACAAATTACGAACCTTTTAAAATCCAAAATTACAATTACAAAGCACGGCTTTAGAAAGCCCTCGGACTTGCTCTTGAATCCGATCTCCTTGGAGTTACAAATCACTCTCAACAACTCTCAAAAGCAAAACAGAGGAAGAAATTACAAGGTGCAGATAGACTATCCGACCGGAAGGAGGAAACAGAGATGAAAACTCAAAACTGGATGCCACAATTGGGCAAATGTCTTCTCTATTTATAGCTTTCCTTGATCTGCAGTATTGAATTGACCAATCGAAGTGTTCGGATCTGGATTGCCCAATGGCATTGAGCACGGGATCCGGATCTGTTACGCCAATGAAAATGCTCGATCCGTTCGATCAATAGCGCTAGAAGCATCAATTACATTATGGAATTCAAAATCTGTTTGAGCTTCTAGAAGTTCCCGCCAAGTGATTTCATCTTTGAGCTCACATGGGTTGGAATATGCTTTTGGATCTTGATTGGAATCTTCAAATGTCCTGGCCGTTAAATGCATTGGCGGCGTGTAGAGATTAATGAAATGCCCTTTAAACAAGTAATTCCCGAATGTCCTTTCATAGAGTTTAAGTGCCTTTTCGCAAAGTGTTTTGGCTCCGTAAGTTCTTTTCGCAAAGCAATTTGGCTTCGTAAAGTCTTTTCGCAAAGGACTTCTCCCGGATCTTCTATTCAAAAGGAAATTTCAACTATTCGAGAATGAACATGGTTCTTTTCGAGTAGTTCATTCTGACTCGTAATCAATTCAACGAACTTTGACCTTTTCGAAAAGTACTTTTTACTGATTTGAACTTTTAACTTGATTTCTTCTTTGCGAATGGATCCTTCTTCTTCTTGAGTCTTTTCTTGCTCTTTTAGGACCTTTTAGCCATTCTTTGAGGCTATTTCTTCACTCCTCTTTGAGCTTGACATGAGTTGTCGACTTTTGATCATTTTAGGATGCTTTTGGACTTGGACCTGTCTAATTGGTTAGTAAAATGCACACTAAAGCACTTATTTAGTCTTCTCAAGGGTCTTTCAAAGCTCATGTTTAGGGGTGAAAAATGGTATTTTCACTACTTAACACACCCCAAACCTAAGCTTTGCTAGTCCCACGAGCAAAGAAACATAAAAACAAAGTAAAGAGCCACTTTTGTAGGAAGCACAGTGCATTTAGCATATGCAACAAGCCTTTTCAACCCTAGGTGATCCCTAGAGGAGGAGTGAAGTCTCCCGAGGGTTTTCATGAAGGTACCCACAAACTTCTCCATGGGACAGCTTGGCATTAGTGCTGTTATCTCATGAGCAATCAAAGATCGAAATTAGTTACTCTTGAATCCATGTTTACACGTAAATTTAGTTGTATTGTTTGCAAGGAGATTTCAACATTTATAAACCTCATGAATGTTTCAATATTTCCAATCTGTGAGCAGTCATAGAAAATCATACAAATGTGCGTGAGCTCATCCTATGGATAAAATTAGGTTATAAGTCATACTTAATGTGCTCAAGTTCCAACCCAAACACTCACCAGGTATACTCTCATCGTTGTTTTTGTTGAGGGGTTCGTTTTCACTCAAGCTCAAGAGCGATTACATCTCCCAAATGGATCTGTAAGCATGAGCATAGGCCTGCTTTCTAGTCTTGGCATCATTGACATCTCCTCACCATAGATTGGGGAACTTCTTATCTCTACATGACTCACTCAACTTTGGATCACAAGGACTTTTAATCTAGGTTTGTTTGTATGGCTTATGGAGTGAAGTTTCAAGGAAAGGAAGTTTGAGCAGGGTTTGAATTTGAGAACTCGAAGTGCAGAGATGGTTCATGACTCCACCTTTTGAGTTTAGCTTCTTTCTTCTTCTTTTCGAGATTCTCACATTCACGTGATCAGTTCTTTCTTTGATCTTGCATTTTTTTTTAACATAAGGTCCCTTTTTTGCCTTTTTGCTTGCAACTTTTCATATTGTTTGTCTCTTCTTTTCTCACCACCATATTGCCTGCTTTTGAGGTATTTCTCTTCATTTTCTTGATGTTGCCCGAAATGGTCCATCTTCGCTTCTTTCTCCTTTACCTCTGAATTCTTAGAGTGAGGGAAGGCTGAATTGGTTCCATAGGTTCAAAAAGTACTTTTGGGTATTTTTGATGAAGGATTGTAGGATTCTGACTCAAATGGGGTACAAACAGGCGATTTTTCTTGGTTGGTTCATTAGGTTCAAATGTCCAAAGAAGGCCTTGATCTTTTCTTGATCTCATGAGTGTCTTGTCACTTGTTTCAATTTGGAGTTTCCTAACTTCTAGTGGATCTAATGCCTTAGCCAATCCTTTGAATCGTAAAAATTGCCTCACCACTCTTCAACGTAGATGGAAAATATATGGGCTCAATTCTCACCGGTTATGGTTTTTCTTGAGCTTTTAAGTATATCTTTACCTTTTCTCTTCCTTTTGACTTACTACGTCTTGATACCGGTATGTTTTATGGTGTAATCATCATGGAAATGTAGACTATCGCAAGGTTTAGAATGTCTAAATTTTTGCAAAGAATATTTAAAAATTTCCTAGTTAACTTGATTCTTAAGTACATTAAATTCTTTCACCTTACTTAGGTGATTTTTCCGCCTTTATCTTTGTTGTCCGAGGCAGATCATCTGCCACACCCCCAAACCTATGAGGAGCAAAGTGTCCTCCGGTTCAAAGGTGGCATGGTCCCATTATTCAGAAAAACATGAAGGAAATCATAAACAAGAAAAGTAAAACATGACAAAGGAGCATTGGAGAAAACAAAATTAATTGAATAGAAACATTAAAAAAAAGAAAAAGAAAATTAAAGACGGGGGGACTGGATTAAGGGAGAGGCGGGGAAGGTGGAGGGAAGGTTGTGTTTTGGGTAGTTAAGTTAGCGCATGAGGTGGTGATAGAGGGGGTGCTTGGGTAGCTAACTCAAAGAACAAGGGAAGTGAGGCCATAGGTAGTTGGGGTGGTTTGGGTAGTCTGGGTGGTAGTGGAGGGGGAAGCACTAGGACTTGGTGCATTTGGGTTGCCTGTGAGGCAAAATGGAGAGCGAGGTAATGGGGGTAGGTGGTAATGGGGTTAACATCGGATGAGCTCCTATGTAGTGCATCGATTGTCTGCATTTGTTTGGAGCTGGGCTTGGATATTTTGGAGGTAGGTGAGGATCTGGGTGTAGGGAGGCAGTGTGGGGAGATTGGCCTAGAGGGATTGGGGAGGTGTGGAGGAATAGGGAACCAGGCCATCTGTGGGTGGAGGTGCACCAAGAGCTGGCTACCTCAGTGACCGTGTGGACTAAGCGCAAGTGGTGCAAAAAGAGTCACCACAGGAGTTGGGCTTGTAAACCGTAGGGACTGGCTGAGGGCCACAGCAATTTCCACTTCTGCAAAGATGCCCACCCACACTTTCGGCTTGGTTCTCTGTCATGCTCAAGCAAGAACTAGCTCGCTCAAAAGTGGGTTCAAAGGCGCAGGATAAAAGAAGAAAGAAAAACTAAGAACGAAAAAATCTAAACTATATGCAAAGAGAAAAATAAAATGTAAAATTGAATATATGAGCAAGGAAATGGAAAACATGATATACAAATACAAGAAAAAAAAAAAAAAAATAGCAGGAAATGGAAGGAAACTAATGCTAATAATAGAGAAACAAAGAAAACAAGGTAAGGGACTGCATACAAAGTTTAAAAAATTAGAAAAGTGTTGATACAAAAGCAGAATTTGTGAATGGAAAATAGGAAAACAAAGTTAGAAACTAACTATACTCACAAAAAATGACGAAAACTAGTAAAACTAGGACACATTAACCTAAGAAAGAAAAAAAAAATCAAATGATCTAAAAAGCGAATTTGAAACTAAAATTTCTAAAAAAGCAATTTGAAACTAAAATTCTAAAAAGCAATTTGAAACTAAAATTCCTAAAATGTAATTTGAAAATCTAAAAAGCGAATACTAAAATTCCTAAAATGTAATTTGAAAATCTAAAAAGAATTTGAAACTAACATTCCTAAAAGCAGAATACTAAAATTCCTAAAAAGCAATTTAAAAATCTAAAAAGCAATACTAAAATTCCTAAAAAAATTGGAAAATCTAAAAGCAATTTGAAACTAAAATTCCTAAAAAGCAATTTGAAACTAACATTCCTAAAAGCAATTTGAAACTACAATTCCTAAAAGCAATTTGAAAATCTAAAATGTATACTAAAATTCCTAAAAAGCAATTTGAAAATCTAAAGGATACATCCTAAGCCCAAAGAGAAAAATGATACATCCTAAGCCCAAACAGAAAATCTAAGGCCAAAAGCCCTAGATACTTATGAATCGAGTGAAAAAATGATTAAAGGTGAATACAAAGGAAAAGCAAGATTCATAAGATCAATTCCCTTTGTTGATGATGTGTATGAAAAAAAAATAATAATAATGAAGCATGGGAGCACATATTAAAAGCAGTTCATACACGAGACCCATTTATGATGAAGAAATCTTGAAGGAAAATAAAATCGGTGAGTCCATTGAATATTCAAAAGCCTATGATCCACTACTCATTATCCTACATGATTCCTAAAAATAAAAAATTGATCTCAAGAGTCCAGATGGGAAAAGTGGATGCAAATGGAAAAACATTATCTGAAAGATATATATATATTTTTATTTTTATAATTTTCTATTTTTTTATTTTTTACTTGTTTTGGATCAGCCCAGCTCAACAAGAGCCCTTATTTACTCTGAAAATAATGAGAAACAACTAAGAGATTTTCTATTTGTGTTTTCATTTTCTTTTATTTTGTATTTGGTTTTGTAAAAAAATCGGCATGCCTAAAAGATGCAGAAATTATAATCAGAACAAACAATAAACACAACAGTAATCTTGGTTCTCAAGTATTTAAAATAGAAAATGAATGCAAAGGAGAAGAGGATGCAAACTCAAGAGATCTGCTCGACTTTAGTCCAGATGCTCCTTGTTGGACTACCGCCTCCAGATCTCAAAAATCCAAAAAGCGCAGTGACCTTATTCCAAAGATATTGACAAAAATAAAAAGAAAAACTCAGGCTACTGCCCAAATTTGACAAAAAGACAAAAGAGTGGCAGCAGCATTTATTCAAACAACTAGAAGGCAAAGAATAAAAACTTAGAAAAATAAAAAATAAAAAAAAAATTCTGCTGCAGTAAAATAGGTTTTCTATACAAAACTGCAGTAGACATTTAATCAAGCACTTGGAATACAAAGTGCAGGTTTAAAGCAAAAACTAAAATGAAAATCAGGGTTTGCCAATATCGTGAATTATCTGGTCACTGGCAGAATCCCTACTGAATGGGGTAAGAATGATAAACATCTCTTTTTCTCCCAGGTAAAATACTATTTCTGGGATGAACCATATTTGTTCAAAATTTATTCAGATCAGATCATCATGAGATGTGTACCGGAAGAAGAGCAACTAAGCGTCATAAATTTCTGGCATGCTGGAGCCTGTGGAGGCCATTTCGGAGGACAGAAGACTGCACAGAAAATCCTTCAAAGCGGATTCTACTGGCCCTCCATCTTTCGTGACGCTGCTCGATTTTGCAAAGAATGCCAAAGATGTCAGCAACTTGGAAATATTTCAAAACGAAATATAATGCCCCTTAACCCGATTTTGATTGTTGAAATTTTTGAAGTTTGGGGGATTGACTTCATGGGTCCTTTTCCCCCATCTTTCGAGTATTCATATATTCTTGTGACTATTGACTACATTTCCAAATGGATTGAAGCTGTGGCAACCCGTTCGAATGACCACAAAGTTGTGATCAAATTTCTGAAGGAAAATGTCTTTAACAGATTCGGGTTTCCACGGGCGATCATTAGTAATGGCGGTTCGCACTTCTGTAACCGCCATTTTGCTACTTTAATGAAGAAATACGACGTTACCCACAAGGTTGCAACACCGTATCACCCGCAAACTAGTGGTCAGGTGGAAGTGTCGAACCGAGAGATTAAATAAATTTTAGAAAAAACGGTTCGACCAGATAGAAGAGATTGGTCTAACCGGCTATCTAATGCTCTTTAGGCCTATCATACAGCCTTCAAGACACCAATTGAAATGTCTCTGTTCAGAATTGTCTACGGGAAAGCATGTCATCTTCCTGTTGAATTGGAGCATAAGGCATTTTGGGCTATCAAAAGATTAAATTTCGATATACAAGCAGCAGGATCAAATCGAAGGCTACAGCTAAGTGAATTGGAAGAGCTACGCTATGATGTGTATGAAAACTCAAAGATGTACAAAGAAAGGTATAAAAAGCTGCATGATGAGTCCATTTCTCGGAAAGAGTTCCACATTGGACAGAAGGTTTGGCTATTCAACTCTAGACTTAAGCTCCACTCGGGAAAACTGAAATCTAGATGGGAAGGCCGGTTTCAGGTTGTTTCCATTAGTGCGCATGGTGCGATTGAGATTCGCAGTCTCAAGGACAATCAAGTCTTCAAAGTCAATGGGCAACGTCTTAAACCAATGTTTGAGCCGATGACCCAGTTCGGAATTGAGGCGATGCACCTCAATGACCCAGATTAAAGGAGTTGGACTCAAGTTTAGTTTAGGATTTAGGATTTCGGATTTCTCTTTTCTTATGTTTAGTTCTAGAATATTAGTTTTTAGTTTAGTTTAGGTTGTTTTTAATTTCCAAATTAGTGTAGCCACATTACCTTCAATTTATTTTTGGTCATATTCTAATTTGATGCACATATTCTCTGCACCTGATATTTGTGTTGAGGTATTTTTCAACAGGTTTGGGGGTGCGCTACTTATTTCAATCAATGAGGACATTGTCATTTTTAGGTTTGAGGGTATGATTCTCTATCTTGCGTTACTTTCTTTTTTTTATATATAAAATAAAATAAAATAAATAAATAAATAAATAATTTTGAACCATTATACATGAATTACTTTACAATTGTTTTTAAACTTTAGTTGATGATACATGTGAATTTAATTTTAAGAATATTGATGTCATATTTTGATTACTTATATCTAGGATGATGAAGCTTAATATGATAATTTGTGGATGACTCTAAAATTCATGCTTAGAATTTTTGCACTTATACCAAGCTAAGACTTAGAAATCGATGAACTATTTTGAACGTTGAATCTTAGGTTCTTAATGGAGACTAAACCCGGTAAGCTTTAGAGCTAATTTCCCGTCATTGATGAGTGAATACATAAACTCGGAGTTTTCTTTGAATACGAATTATTTTGAATAATCTCATACACTTTATTTTGGCTTGTGACTTTGCATGATATCAAATTCATATTATTGTGTTAGAACGTACTGTATATCTACTCAAGACAAATAGGCAAGGTTACCATCTTTTAAGGACATGATTGAAGGCCATCTTTGGCTCGTTTGTGCTTAAAATGTCCCACCTCATAAATTTATCATTCTAGTACCCCTTTGAGCCTATTGAAAAAATTTACCTTTATACATTCTTTGATAAGCCACGTTAACTTTTAACCCTTCACCATTTATGAAAATTCAGCTTTACCCTTCTTATTTTTGAGAAATTAGGAACAAGGGATGAGAATGAACGAAAATAGAGTAAGTGGAGAGATACTGAGTTGTGGTGTTTACTGAGAGTGTATGACAAAAATATAAAAGAAAAAGGGGGGAGAAAAAGAAAAAGAAAATTGTGAAAAATAATGAAAAATATGAGGTGCTTCAAGAAAAGGAAATTCAAAAGAAAAAAAAAGTTGAGAAAAATATTGAAAAAAAAAAATAGCGAGAAATTAGAAAAGAAAAAAAGAGATAGAAAAATCAGAAGTTTGTTTCTTTTCCAATTTCTCATAAATTTTGAATCCCAACTTCCAATTCTTTCTTACCCTTTCGTGAGCCCCATTACAACCCTACAAAAGACCTTCATGATCTAATCTTGCATTGGTAACTGCCTTGTGGAGAGTAAATATGTTATACTTATGACACTTGATATGACATGCTTAGGATATACAAGTGTCTGTTCTTATGAGATTTATTTTTGTTCATTGATTGCATCGTGTTTCATTTATCATGTGAGACCTTTTTACTTGCTTTGTATTGATCTCTCACATGTGTGTAAAAATTTATCCATCATCGGAGTGAGTTTATTTCGAGAGTACACCTAAAGTGAGGATTGTGTCGAGACAACAGATCTGATGGTTTCCCGTTTGAACTAGTTCTGAGATGGATGAATCTTGGTTTGGTTATGCACACACTTCCCGTTTAAGCATGAATGGATGAGTTATCTAACGATTTGAGCATTAGACTAATTTGAATGGATATTAGTACGATTAGTATAACATTGTTATTCAAAATTAAGAATTCGCATGTTGAATTGATTAATGATTTTGAGTTTTGAATGGTATATATGTTATCAAAATTATATTGTGAAAACTCAATTTTATCGATGGTTTCAAAACTGTATTAAAGTTTGTGGGTAACTTCACTGTAAACTCTCAGGAGACACAACTCCTCCACTAGGGATCACCTAGGGGTTTAAAGGCTTGTTGCACACGCTAAGTGCAATCGTGTTCCCTACGAAAGTGGCATCTATTTTCTTTAGTTTGCTTTGCTCTAGGACTAGCAAAGTGTAGGTTTGGGGGTGTGATGAGTAGTGAAATATGATGATATTTTACCCCTAGATACCTACATTTAGCTATCCGATAAAGGCTATCTGATAAGAATTATTAGATTTGAAGTGTTTCAGGTAAATACAAGCCAAATGCAGAAAACAGCCCAAGAGTTCTGAAAATAATGTCAAAACACTGCAACTTTGGGTCATCGAGAACTTGGTATGACTTGCAGCTCAATTTGGACCTTCAAGACGGCCGAATTATAAAATGGTCAAAACACAAACGTTGGAGATATTTCTGTCAGCTTTCCAACGGCGCAAGAATTGCCTCAATCCGAGTTCGGAACAGAAAGTTATGGCCAAAATACCGAAGTAGTGTCTAATACAAAAAGTGGGCTGAAATTCATGAATTTCTGGGAGGTCGATGCATCGACCCTTTTGGTCGATTAATCGAGGGAAAAAAAGTGTCAGACACGGAACTGACACTTTAAAGCAGATTTTCAGTGATTTTTGCAGGGTCGATTAATCGACCCTGAATTGAGGCGGCGAGAGACCTCTGCGACGAGGGGGCTATTTAAAGCCAAACCAAACACTTCGAGAGGACAGTTTTTTTTAGGAAATAATTAGAGACTTTTTTAGAGAGAGTTTTTTTTAGAGGATTATTATTCATTATTATTATTTTTGATTTTAGACTCCTCTGGGCATCTTTTCAAGGGTTCTTCTTTTCTCCTTCTTCTAGGGATTGATCTGGGTAGATTGTACTTAGGATTTATACTGTCTTTCTTTTACATTCATAGATTGTATTTAGGAAAAGACATTATAACCAAAGATTTTGGGAAGAAATAAAAAGAGGAATGACTTTGAATGAATAAGGAGATCATACACCAAAGATGAGCGGCTAAATCAGTTGATCGGGGAAGATGCGATCCCCAGATAAGTAGCAATTTTTTATGATTAATACCGCAGTCTATTATGTCATCATGGAATCGTTTTGCTAAAAGTTTGTGTTATTAAAAATATATTGAATGCTTGTTATGACCATTAATGGCGCGTATCAACGGCTATAATTGCTAGATCTGGACTTGCAGACTGATCTAGGCTGCAGAGCGATTATGTTTTTACTGTCATGATCTAAACATCATGAGATACGCTATGCTTCTTACATGACTCATACCGCAATGATAGGCTGAGTCATTGTTTTTAGATTGGATATGCCGGATTGATGATCATATTTTATTACGAATCATTTTTCTATACAAATGATGGTGTGAATGATGCTTTAATGAAACTGTAGGTTTTAATGATAGAAAAGAGGTACTAATCTGGCGTAGCATATTCCTTGATCTCATTTAAATATTATTCTTAGATTCATCAGTAATTAGTTGTTTAGATTAATTTATTTTTCTTGCATTTAAAAAAAGTAATAAATTTTTGGTTAAATTGAATCTGCCCTTTGGTACTTCCTTGGGGACGTTTTTAAATCTCTGAAAGAATTAATTAAAATTCATGTTTCCCTGTGGGTTCGACACCTTTGTTCTTGTCATACTGCAATAGATCTTGTGCACTTACAAGGGTTACATTTAAAATCGATCAGTCACCTATGAAGGGGTGATGAGATTTGGAAAGAGAGGGAAGTTAAGTCCCCGCTATCTTGGAGCATTTGAGGTTCTAGGTCGAGTAGGGGATGTTGCTTACCGCATTGAATTGCCACCGTTATTTGATCAGGTACACAATGTGTTCCATGTATCTATGCTCAGAAAGTACCTTAACGACCCTGATCACGTGTTGAGCGGTCAATCATTTGAGATGCATGAGGATATGATTATGATTGAAGAGCCGACGGAGATTTTGGATCGAAGAGAACAAGTATTGCGGACAAAAGTGATTCCATTAGTAGTTGTTCGATGGAAGTATCATCTAGCCGAAAAAGCTATGTGGGAACGAGAGGCCGACGTGAAAGAACAGTATCCGAGCTTATTTGCGACAGCTTGAGAGTCAAAATTGTATCACCGCAAGCATGGTTGTGGATTTAAATTATATGTTGTAATTCAATGTCGACCTTTTGATCAATTCACTCAAGAGAAACAATTTTATCCCCATAGCGTTCCTAATGCAATGTTAAATGCCATGATGACGTGTTTCGCAGAACCAATGACTAACCGGTCATGCTTTACCAAGGAACCAAAAGAGACAGAATTTTTTTTTAAATATATGAAGAATCTGATCAAAACCGATTAATCGATTTTGGTCGATTAGTCGACTGGCATGCGCCAGAGGATTCAGGAAATGAAAGAAGTGAAATTTCAATTAATCGATTTTAGATTTCGATTAATCAATATGAAGATTCGATTAATCAAGTAACTTAAGAATTTCATAAAAACTTGAAGAATTTTTAGGATTTTGATTAATCGAAGTAAAATTTGATTAATCGATTTGGGATTTCGATTAATCGATCTGAAGGTTCGATTAATCGAGCCACTTGAAAGTTTTAGGAAAAAATTGAAGGACTGCATGATTTCGATTAATCGAAGTGAAAGTCGATTAATCGATTTTGGGATTTCGATTAACCGAATTGAATTTCGATTAATCGACTGGCTCGCGCATCAGTGAGCTCAAAAAGTTAAAAATTTAAATGACCACGATTTCGATTAATCGAAATCATTTCGATTAATTGATTTTGAAAATTGATTAATCGATTTTGCGCGGCTGAACCTAGTTTTGAATCTCGATTAATCAATTTTGGAAATCGATTAATCGAACCGGGGCCTATATATATGAATCGAGGGGGATTTCTCCCCATTCGAAATCAAATTTGTTTTTAGCTCTTGCGCGCCTTGCTATCTTCCTCCTCAAACGACTTGAAGACCTAGGGTTTTTGTGGTTTGGATCGATTTCGGATCGAAATCGTTTGCATCCGGCTCAAACACCTAAGGTAAAACCCTAGATTCGGCTCTTCTTTTCATTTCCGGCTATATAAACTCTACTTTTGATATTGTATTACTAAGATGCCGCCTAAAACACGTTTGTCTTCGAAGAAGGCAACGTCTAAGCTCTCGGTTCGGCGTAAGAACGCTGCACCGCCACCACCTACCCCATCACCCGTAAGAACCCCATCACCATCGGCATCGGATACCACATCCGGTTTGATGAGTGCGTCTTCACGCGAATCTTCACCAATGCCACCACCGCCCGTCAACGTACTCCAACCAAACGAGTGGTGGGCGGCTAAGACAATCGAAGATGAGTTTATCTTCGATGTGGAACTATTTACAAACCCCGATGTGGCGGGCGAGACCCAATGGGCTGGAAACTACCTAGTAAAGGCCGACCTCAGCAACCTTTTGAAACCAATCTGCGGGTCCTACTACCCTAGGTTGGTCCGCTTATTTTACCAAGGGTTGAAGGAGGGGCCTACCGAAGACGTAGTCACGACCACCATTTAGAGTCGCGACTATACCTTCACTCGTCGTCACATCCACGAGGTCCTCGAATGTTACTTAGACTTCGTGCCCGAGACCACCCTCTTCCCACCCTTCACGGAAGAGGTGAATTTTGAAGAAATAATGACACGTATGACCAAAGGGAAAAAGGGGTCGGGATCGTCCATTAGGAGGGTCGATCTCCCCCATTACATGTGGGTGCTTGATTCCATAATCAAGTGCAACCTCTTCCCGATGCGCCACGACACCAAGCGGGTGGAGTTAGTGCAGCAGGCACTCTACGCGGCCTTCTATGGCCGTTGGTTTGACGCTACGAAGATCATCCTCGAGGGGATGGTTTATATAAAGGGAAAGTTGATGAAGGGCAATTTGAGGCCCAAAGAAAAGCTGTCGTATGCTCACCTCATTTCGAGCATGCTGGAGTGTTACTCAGATACTCCAGAGTACGCCGTTTCACCCCACGAGGAGAGGGCTACAGATCGCATGAAGTATTTCTCCATTGCTTCATGGAGCTGTAGTTACAACTTACTCAAGCAGACCCTACCAGCTCAGGGCCCAGCAACAGTAGCACCACCACCACATCAGGACCCACCTGTGGGGGATGCACACCCCGTCAAGCCACCAGCTGAGGGGGCACCCTCGCATGACACCGCCTCGCCTACGCCGCCAGCGCAGTCTGCGACAGCCATACCGACTTCTTCATATCGCCGGCGAGCGGCTCGCCCGGTGCCTACCATAGAGGATGTGTTGGCCCGGATGGAGGCCAACAATGAGAGGATAAACCGGCGGATGGACTTCTTGATGTTCCACACCCTACGGTACATCTATCCGTTGGACTACCAGCAGCGCCTCGCGCAGGAGGCCGACTGGACTGCGGGTCGGACTGCTTTCCATACGGGTGCCGGTTTCCACGCGAGTACATCTACCGCCGATGCATCTGGCTCGGTGCCCCAGCAGACCGAGCAACCTTCCACGACGACCCAGCCACCACCTGAGCCGCCAGTTCCGTCAGAGCAACCTACCCCTGCATCAGATCAACCAGGAGAGGGGACGACTTGAGACTGAGACGAGGATTTTTTTTTTTGGTGTGATTGATTTTGGGAAGTTTTTATTGTAATTAAAAGGATGTAAATCAACAAATTATACATTTTGGGAATTGAATAGTGAAATATACACCTTTTTTTAAAAATTCGATTGCATTATGTGTTATTATTGCATTGTATCATATATAGTTAATTTTTGTGATCGGCTACATGACACCGCTGTGTGTGGGATGCTACACCAGCGCACCATTGGGTTATTTTCGAGGACGAAAATTCCCAAGGTGGGGAGAATGTAATATCCCAAAAAATTGAGCGTTTAACTTTGACCTCGAGATCCGTGCCCGATTAGTCGTAGGGTTGACCAAGTGATGGTCAAACAATGAACTCATGGAGTGATGAGCTGACATAGTACAAATGTGACCTAAGCGTGATATATAGTGTGAGTTAGTGGTCACGCACACCTATCTCTAGTGTATGTGTTTACACACAAGCAGGAGAAAGGATATAAGGGTTTTAATAACCCTAAAAACTCTTTTGTCTTGGTTGGTGAAGGAATTAAGAAGAGAGAGAGAGAGAGAGAGAGAGAGGGAGTAAAGAGGAGTTATGGAGGCTAGATGTTAATGCAAATCAAGAGGAGGAGTTAGCATTGATTGCCGGATTCAACGCCTTAGGATCGTTGAGCAAAAGCTGGAACCCTAACCACCAAACCCAACAAATCAACCATTTAAGGGATTTGTTGAAGTGAGTTTTAATTGAAGTTAATGCATAGATTGTAGATGATTAAATTCAGGCAAGTAGGGTTAAAAAGGATAGATTAAAGGCTTAGAAAAGAAAGGGAAAAGATTTGGAAGAACAGCCCGAAAGGGGGCTGAATCTAGCCAAATTGATTAATCGAAATGGGGATTCGATTAATCGATTTTGGTCTGAAAGTTGAAAAGTCAGGGATGCCCGATTTTGATTAATCGATTTGGAAATCGATTAATCGAAGTTGAAGGTCGATTAATCGATTTGGAAATCGACTAATCGACTGGGTACCTCCAGTGGCTGGAGAAACAAGACCTGGGAAAATCGACTAATCGAGTTGGGAAATCAATTAATCGATTTTGGATTTCGATTAATCCATTTGGGATCGACTAATCGATTTTGAATTTTCAACCACTCGATTTAAGAATCGACCTCACTATGTTAGAGATTTCGATTAATCGATTTGGGATCGATTAATCGAATTTGAATCTCGATTAATCGATTTTGGGAATCGATTAATCGATTTGAGTTTCGATTAATCGATTATGGAAATCGATTAATCGATTTGGGTTTCGATTAATCGATTTTGAGAATCGATTAATCGACTTCGACAGTTTTATTTAACTATCTAGTTTTACTTTGAGATTCATGGAGGGTCTAGGACCTTCTTTATTACATCTTTAGTAATGTATTACATGTGTTGTAATGTACCATAGGTGGTATGTGTGAAAGCAAGCACAAGGAGCCGCGCGGGACCTTAATGCTTGGACCATCGGAGACTTGAGGTAAGGAACACCTTGAACATATACTTTAATTACAAGAGCATGTATGTAGTGATATATTTATCAGAATTAAAAATATTTTAACTATAAAAAGCTTTGTAAAAATGGGTGTGTGTGTGTGTGACACCAAGAATGTGATAAAGGCATCTATGTGATGCGAGTAATTGAGACTAAGAGAGCAAATGAAAATGAGACATCCCCAGTGGATGAGAAAGAAATAAAGCCATCAGTGTGATGCAAGTAAATTAGACATCCCAGGGATGTATATATGATTGAATAATTATTATTGAGGCCTAACTGATATAAGATAGCACTTTACACGGTGAATAACTATATGTAAAGCACATATTATTTTTATTATTTGAGGTTTGTTTAGAATACCCCACCGACGTGACGGGATACCCACTGTGACGGCAGAATATCCGTGACTGACGGCAGACCAATTCATTATACCGATGAGGTCTATCCAGTATCTGATAAGCACATCCCAGTGATGTTGAGATTGAGATTTAACCTCGCCGCCTATTGAGAAAGGAGTTTGGGTAGTATTCCATCGGGGCTCGATGCTATATTGCTCGGGGATTACTTAAGTTGAAGATTTAAGTTTTGCTTTAGGCCTGTTCAGTGTCATTCATGATAAATCAACAGTAAAGTAAGACATGCAAATTACCAGTAAACTTGAATGCAAATCATCACCTTTTAAACTGTTTTCTAGCAATTGCATAGACACCTCATGCTTAGAATATCATGGAATATATGTGAGATTTTGATTTATATGTTCATTGTGTTGTTCTCTATTGAGCTAGGATGTAGCTCACCCCTTTAGACTATACGTCGCAGGTCCTTTGTTAGCGGTAGCTGAGGCTTCGGGAGACGTAGATCCGGGTGATTCAGAATACGTGCCTGGAGACGAGTTGGAACCTCCTCCCGAGGACTTCTTCTAAGAGACTCTGTTGTGTACTTTGACAGAGAGTAGTTTTTTAGAGCAGATTGTACGGCTTGGTATGTCAAGCCTTTATTTTTGACGGACAATGTAATTAAATTGATTATTTCTTTTGGCGAACCATCTGGGGTGATCAATCTATCACCGATGGTTCGGATCGGTTCTCTGTTCATGCAGTGGCATGGAAGTAGAACTGTCTCTTGTTTATGCCAGATAGGCATGTTACTTTTTTCGCTTTATGTAATTATTGCTTTATTTATTTATCCTTGCTTGTTATACCAATATTCCGTGTATAGTTTTGGGGCACGGTCTGGAGGATCGTGCTGATGGCACGAGTTTCGGGGTGTCGAAATCCGGGCTGTCACATTTATCCAGGACCTTCGTCCCACTCGATAGAAATTAGATGACAAAGCTATCAGTTGTCTCTTTGTTGGCTACTCTCCAATTTATAAAGGGTATCATTGCTATGATCCTCATACTCATCAGTTTTATACTTCCATGGATGTCACTTATGTCCGATGCAGGTGGCGTGATCCAACTTTAGCAATGCCTCCTTCTTCATCCTCTGTAGTAGTGACTCCAACTCCTATAAGTATTCCTGATCCAGTCCCTACACATTCTTCATCTTTTACTAATGATATGGATCTTTCTATAGCTCTCAGGAATGGAGTTCGCGATCGGATGACTCCTTACCGCCTTGCCAATTTTGTTTGTTATCAGAATTTCTCTTCCACTTATTAGACCTTTTTCTCTACCATTGACTCTGAGACAATCCCTCAGACTGTTCGTGCTGCCCTTGATCATCGCTCATGGCAGGTTGCCATGGTCGAGGAGATGGATGCCTTACAGGCTAATCATACGTCGGACATGGTTCCTCTTCCACTTGAGAAGAAAACTGTTGGTTGTAAATGGGTCTTCGCTGTGAAGCACAATCCGGATGGCACAATTTCTCGATATAAGGTTCGGCTCGTTGCAAAAGGGTTTGATTATGAGGCTACCTTTGCTCCTGTAACCAAGTTGACTTTTGTTCGTATTCTCCTAGCTCTTTCGACCATGCAGGGATGGCCTCTTCATCAACTTAATGTTAAAAATGTGTTTCTTCATGGTGATCTCATTGAGGAGGTTTATATAGATCCCCTTCCCGATTTCCTGCTTCAGGGGGAGATGCGAATGTCTGTCAACTTCGAAAATCAATTTATGGGTTCAAGTAGTCACCTAGGGCATAATTTCATCGCTTTAGCAGTGTTGTTATTGATTTAGGGTTCCACAGATGTCACTCAGATCATACAGTTTTCATTCACTCTAGTCCTTCTGATCGTGCTATTCTTCTGGTTTATGTGGACGATATTATTCTTACTGGTGATGATCATGCCTTTATCAGTTGGACTAAGAGTGAATTGGGCAAAATATTTGAAGTCAAAGACTTGGGATACCTGAAATATTTTCTTGGGTTGGAAATTGCTAGATCTCAAAAAGGGATATTTATCTCTCAAAGAAAGTATGCCATAGACTTGTTGCGTGATACTGGTATGCTTGGTTGTAAACCAGCAACCTCACCTATGGATCATAAGCTTTCAATACATGAGAAGGATGGAGATTTACTTCCGGATCCGCATGAGTATCAGAGATTGGTGGGCAGATTGATTTATCTCACTCTCACTAGACCTGATATCACGTTTGTTGTCAATCATGTGAGCCAGTTTATGCATGCTCCTCGCACTGTCCACCTTGCTGTCGTACATTGTATTCTTAGGTACATCAAGTCAAACCCGGGGTTTGGATTGGTATATCGTGCTTGTGGTCCTATGGCTATTTCAACTTACACTGATGTCGATTGGGCTGGATCTATTACTGATCGTCGATCTACTTCTAGTTATTGTGTTTTGTTGGGAGGTAACTTGATTGCCTGGAAGAGTAAGAAGCAGGCGGTAGTGTCCAAATCTAGTGTAGAAGCCGAGTATCGGGCCATAAAACATGGTACCTATGAAGTCTTGTGGATGCGCTCCCTTTTATCTGAGCTTGGTTATCCTATTTTAGACTTTGTTCCCCTCCACTGTGACAATGAGGTAGTAGAGAAGATTGCTTTTGATTTTGTTCTTCACGAGAGGACCAAACACATTGAGATTAACATTCATTTTGTTCGCGAGAAAGTAAGGGACAAGACTTTTGTTTTGATTGATGTTACATCCTCTCAGCAACTTGCGGATATTTTGACTAAGGCCGTTGAGCCTAGCACACTTAGTGATGTTGTTGTCAAGCTCGGCATGGTTAATATGCATGCTCCAGCTTAAGGGGGAGTGTTAGGAATATTGATATTAGAATTATATGTATGGTGTATGTTAAGTAAAATGGGTGTGCATATATCTTTTCTATATAACTTAATATAAGTGCATGTGAGAATTGTGAAAACTCACTAAGCCTTCTCATTCTTTCTTTCTCTTCTCCTCTAATTCTAGTCTTAAGTACAACAAACCCTAACGCCAACTTCAACCTTCCAAACCTTAATAAAATCAACTTCTTTATCCGCATAGCTTTTTTCTCGTAAAGTGCCTTCTTTTGTTTTGGTAAAACTGCTTCGCCACTTGAAAGATGATAAAAAACATATTAGCGCATCAGAGTCATACTCCCTTTAGCCATATAATCTTAAGAAAATTGGGCTTCCTCAAAGTATAAGGTGAACAAATAAATTGGTCAGCCAAGAGATCCATAAATTTTTCCAAATTACAAGGTTGAATAATTTATTTTTTCAACACTGAAACTCGAGAAAATCAATTTTCATGGTATCTTGCAACTAAGAGGCATGTCATATTTTATAAACCTTAGTAGAACTCCAAGGAGGCTCTCTTCTTAAAAATAAGATCTTCCAATCTCATCCTTGGATGGTAATTTCTTTAATATGCTTTAGGTATAGAGGTGGTTTTGGAAATAATTTAGGAAAATGAAAACTACAACCTAGAAGGATGACCTAATATAAAGAATATAGAAATGTGTTTATGTGGTGATTTATGATAATTTAGTCCTAACTTGGTATTTCTATATTGACCAAACTCAGTTCTGCTTGTATGGTTAATATTGTAACTCCACGATATCATTCTCATAGAGCTCTTGAAGATTGGGAAGTGATGGAATCCATGGGCATCCACTTAGCATTTTCTTCTTTCTCAGCGACCAATCTCTGTTCTTGCTGCATCAGATTTTACTAGATGCAATCGAATTTGCATCTATTTTTCTACCTCATTTGAGCTTAGGGGTTCTGATTTGGGTGTATTCAACTTAGCAGAGGGGAATGTCAAGCCACATTACTCAGTTTCACGGGATGTAGGTAAAAGGGTGGTGAACCAACTTCATCTTCAACCTCTGGAAACCCTAAAACCAGAAACCCAAAACCCTTGAAACCCACCCGAACCCCTTCGGAGACCTGAAACCCAAGCCCTGCACCTTCGTCGGAATCCTAAACCCTATCGCCTTCATCAGACCCCTGAACCCAACCCTTCAACCCCATCGGATGGTTCATCTTCAACCTTTGGAAACCCTAAACTAGAAACCTAAAACCCATGAAACCCACCCAAAACCTGCACCTTACATTGGCGAATCCAAAACCCAAACTCTAAACCCCAAACCCCTAAACCCCAAACCCAAAACCCAAATGGTGAATCCAAACCCCAAACCCCTAAACCTTAAACCCAAAACTCTTAACCCTAAAACCTAAACTCAAATGGTGAATCCAAGCTTTTTACGTGAGGAAGTGCGTAGGTTTGTACGAGAGGATCGATCAAGAGGCTTCAATGGAGGATTTCAATGTGTACATTCAAGGAATAATCGATCAGCGATTGTTATCAGAAACGGAGATTGGGTTTGTAACAGTGTGGGAACCTTAATTTTGGAAGAAGATTGGTTTGCCATCGTAACCAATGTGGGGCCCACAAGAGGGAAGGAAAACCGATTAGGAATGAAAATGATAATGATCGTAGCTTTTGATCACAAGGACAACCCATCTTTTCGAAGCAATAGTACAAAGATGTGTTTGATGGTTGGCAGATCGCAGGTAAAGCCTATAGGGGGAAGGAACCTTATTCTTCTATGCAAAAAACGAGGTCGTATGTGGGCATTAGAAAGTCTTCGTCTTCTTATGGCAAGTCGTATAGGGCTAATGAAATTCAAGGAAACTACCATTACCAAGACAAACGTTAGCAACATACTTATTTGGATATTGTGCGACCACAGAAAAACATCACAATGGAACATAGAAGCCAGACTTTTAATTTTGATGTTAGTGGTAACTGTTATGAAACTAGCAAAAATAATCTTCAAAAAAATGGGCTAATAGTTAGATTCAAAAATGGTTATCCTCATCGATTATATTCATCAGTATCTACAAAAAACTTGGGGTTCTCGTTGCCCTCAACTATCTTTCATCACAAAAGATGAAGTTCTTCTAACGTTCAAGATAGAAAAATATCTTCTTGTGGAAGAGGCCTACAAAAAGAAGAACTTAATCTGGGGCGAGCATTAGGTGGAATGTTGTCGTTGGAATGAGGATGAAGGTAATCGTTGTTTACAAAAAGGTAATAATGGGGTATGGATACAGGTGCTGGGTCTCCCCCTTAATGCATGGAATAGTGATGTGTTTAGTACGATTGGTCGTTGTTATGAAACGTTTCTTGGTGTGGATAGAGGAACTTGGAACTTCACTGAAACGCGGTATGCCCAAATTCTGGTGGGAGTGAATTATGGAGCAACATTCCCAGATGCGGAGATGTGAGGATCAATGGGAGAAGATTTTGTGTGTTCATAGAATTGGAGACGAGAGAGGAAGAGATTTTGGCCAGTAACCATGTTCAACATCCAGCAGTCGGCGTCGAGGAGAGCGGCATAAACCAACCACTGGTAAGAGAAAATGTGAAATCTAACGGCTTTCCAGATGCTGAGGGAAGGGGAACGAATTCTAATGACATGAATTGCACGTTGAAAACGGCGATGGTGAGAGCTGATAACTCGTCTTCTACGGGGAGTCATGGTAGCGGTAGTGGTGTTCGGGTGGCACCAAAGGTGTTGACCGAGGTCAATGTAAATGGCAAAGAGAAAAAGTCACGTGACAACAAATTTTTAGGAGTTCAAATTTTGAATTGGAGTGTGGTTTTTCTACCTCATTTTTAAAATTAGAGCATCAGGGAATATTTGATCCAATGGTATTGGAAGATACACGTGGCATAATTGGGTCGTGTGGCAATTGAGATGGAGAGTTTATAGTTGGGTGTGACTCTTCAATGGAAGATAGTGTGGTAGAAATAGCAAATTTATTCTTGATAAAAGCAGATGATGGAGAGGTTTTGGCACGTGGAGGGTCTGTGGAGGGTAGTTGTGATAAAGACAACTACATCGATGAGGTTACCACTCTGCTTGGTGGAAACAACCAAGCTGCGGATGTAACTGCACCAACGATACTAAGTTCTCCCAATCCAACGTGTTCTCCTCGTTCAAGGCAGGGCCGGCCCTAGACCAAGGCAAGCCAGGCGGCTGCCTTGGGCCCCCGATTTTTAGGGCCCCCAAATCGCAAGGTTGCTTTAAAACTTAGGTTTGAAAAAAAATAAAAATAATAATTTATACACAGATAAAGGGCCCGCGTCTCCTATCTCCTCTCCAGCGATTTTCTCTCTCCAAACCCAAACCCAAACCCAAACCCAAACCCTAACCCTCTCCACCGATTCTCTCTCTAAAACCAAATCCAAACCCTAACCCAAACCCTCCAGCGATTCTCTCTCTAAAACCAAATCCAAACCCTAACCCAAACCGGCAAACCCAAACCCTAACCCTCTCCACCGATTCTCTCTCTAAACCCAAACCCAAACCCAAACCCTCCAACGATTCTCTCTCTCTAAAGTCTAAACCCAAACTGTCCAGCGATTCTCTCTCTAAAACCAAATCCAAACCCTGTCCTCTCAAGTCCAAACGACCAAACCCCCCCCTCTCTATCTCTCTCCAGCGGCTAGGGCCAGCGCCTCTCTCTCTCTCTCCAGACTCCAAGTCTCCAAACCCTCTCTTCTCTCTCCAGGCCTAGCGATTTTCGTGATTAACTGATTGGAGGCTTGAAGTTGGAGTTGCTCTGCTGCTCATCTAGTCATCTGCTGATCATAAAACCAGGTTTGAGGTTTTATGATAATCATCAAACGCTGCTACTTTGTACATGAGTAATTTGTTTCCTAGTTGTGACGTCTGCTCTTCAGGGCTAGCTATATGGATTGTCTTATTTAATTCTAATGAGAATGGTTCCCAGAAATCTGCTCATAAAAAGACAAAGGGAAAAGGTCGGTATAAATAAAAAGACAAAAGGAATAGGGTTGGTATAGTGGCATTAGGTACTCTATCTATATCTATGATTGTAAAAGCTTGGGATGGGAGGCCCACGGCAACTTAATTATGACTGTATAAATTGGCGAAAGTTCATTTTTTAACTTCCATTGATTTTGTGCTAAAAATAACTACATTTTACTAGAAACATACAAATAACTTTGACAAGTGCTTCTTTTGCTACTTTTCAAGATTATATTAATTCCTCTAACACAAAGGAAACATTCTTAAACAAAGTTTTTGTGGTTGACTGGTTGTCAATAGGAAGCTAGTCACCATTTAAAATTTGATGAAGCAGAGACTAATTTTCATCATGGTTTCAAATATCGATCGGTCTTATTATCCGATGCATATCGGCCCATATGTATCGAAAACTTAGCTGCTTAGAAGTAGTTTTGTGTTTCTATCTCTTTTATTGGGTTGCTTAGAAGTAGTTTTGTGCTGATATAAGCTACTCTTTTTTTTATCGATAATCATCAATATATTAGAAAACTTAGCTGCTTAGAAGTAGTTTTGTGTTTCTACCTCTTTTATTGGGTTGTTGTCTTGTCATTTGTCAATAACATACAGTGGGTTGTTGAATTTGATTGTTGAGTTTGATTAATTCTGTGTTCAATGCTTCGATTTGAAGCTTCAAGTTCTTAATATAATGGAAAGCTTCAAGTTCTTAATGCTAACAAGTTCTTGATTTGGTGGTTTTGTTGCTAAATTTTGATGGTTTTGTTGCTTGATTTGCTGGTTTTGTTTATGATTCACTTCCCGCAAGGTCACAATGAACATGTGACGTCTGTATCTTGTTTATACCCAGATTGAGAAGAGAATCTATCTCGAAATGCTGATTTTTAAAATAGTTTTATTTGGGTATTCCAATATCAGGTTGCAGCTTCGATGCAAAAGGAGATTTGAGGGCTTGTTCATGGAGAAAGAGGGTTTTGAAAATTTATTCTCGAATCACTGGAAGTTTTTGTAAAATGAGATATTTAATTTTTTCTTTTGTTTGATTGGTGTAGAAGATGAAGGATTTGTCAGATTGTCGATTTAATTAGTTGATTGTTTGGATTGAGATTTAGGGTAATTTTAATTGAGAGATTGCTTTGTTGATCTCAAATAGTAATTTTCATCGATACGGTCTAAAGTCCCGCTTATTATGTCATCTCAAAGATTTGTACTGTGGCACATGAGTTAAAGGGAAGGGCCTGATAATTTTGAGACCCGTGCCACATGGAACACCATCTAAGCCGTATGATTTGATGGCCATGATGTAAAAATCTTTAATGCCAAAAATTGGCACGAAATGCGATCTCTATTATCTAATTCAACACAAAACTCGTATTTTGTATCAATCTTTGGCGTCAAAGATCTTTATATCATGTCATTCAAATTAAATGACTTAGATGGTGTTCCATGTGGCATGGGTCTCAAAATTATTAGGTCCTTCCTTTTAACTCATGTGCCACAAGTACAAATCTCGTGTGCAACTTGTAGCTCCGAAAAAAAAACCTACAGGTTTATATGGCGAATATTTTTTATTTAAAAAAGAAAATATATTATTGCCGGTGATTATGAACTGTCGGCGAAGTGATACTTTGCCCGCAGTTCTTAACTATCGGCAAAGGTATACCAATTTGCGGGCGGTTTTAAAATATCGATAAGTAAAATTAAACAAAAAGATTAGAGCATATTTCCGACGGTTAAAACCGCCGGGGTATGTTAAGAATCACCGGCGGGTAAAAACCGCTGGCAAAACTGTCGGCAATTCAATTTGCGACGGCTACTTTCTCGGCAGTTTGAACCGTGTAACAAAGTATAATAGTCCCAAGTGAAAAGATGAGAATTAGTTCAAATTCATCTTCATAAGATGATTCAAATCACTTGATCATAGCATTTTTTTATATGATATGAGCCGTGTAACAAAATATATTTTTATGAAAGGCTTGTTGATGCAATTAACTCATATATAATATACAAAAAATTTTCTTTTGTTTTCTTATTATCCAAACACAGGAAATGGATTTTGAGTAACATTTTCAAGCTGAAAAAAGAGTATCCAAACACCAAAAAACACCGAAAAATTAAATTTCCTATGAATTCCAGCCCCATAAGAATCCATAGGAAAATCAAATTCAATTTCCTATGTTTTCCGGAAAATTGCCAAACAGGCCCTAAGAAAAGTCATGATTAAACTTCAAATTTGAGAGTGAATGAGTCATTGATTTTGTACATATGAGTATGACACATCTTTCATTGGCCATAATACCACATAAATGAGATTCATCTCGGACTGAGGAAAATGAGTATCTTCTCGATTTATCCTTTTCCACTTGCACATTTTTTAGTTTATCATTATTAGTAGCAGGTAGATTTTGAGGTTAATTATTAGCAGGTTGAGTTTAGGTTGGATACTGATTAGAAACAAGTTGAGAGATAGGACTCATAAGAGCGACCCCAAATCGGTGGGATAAGGTGATGGTGCTCTCCACCCTTCTCTACTTGCACAAATGTTGGTTTATCATTAGTAGCAGGTTGAGTTTAGGTTGGGTGAAACCCTGTAGTACTAATTCTTGGTCCAAATAACATGTCAAGCCTAAGCAGCCAAGGTTTCTTTAACAATTTAGTTTGAGTTTATATCAATGTTTGGAGGTTAAGGGCCTGTTTGGATAAAAACACGGGAAACGTGGGAAAGTAAAATAATATTCCTATATGTTCCCATACATACCTAAGTTGTAGGAAACCATGGTATTCCTTTGTTTCCCTTTGTTTTTCGTTGTTTGGATAACCACATTGCTAGTTGGGAAAACGCAGGATTAACCAAATCCTGTGTTTGGATACATATATAGGAAATTGTAGGAAAATAACATATCCTAACAAAAAAAATAGCCAAATGATCAAAAAATTATATATGTATTAATTTTTTTTTTTCACATATCTTAGTGAATTGTTCTAGTGGTAGGCTTGGTGTCTTGTGAAGGTTAGGTTTTAGGTTCAAATCTTGTTACATGTAATAAATTGTTTAATTTTTTTTAAAATTAATTATACTAGAGCATATACACCATATATGTGAGTGTATAGCTCTACAACATAGTAGAGTTCTTTGTGAGAGAAATCTCTCCAAAAATAAGTATGCACAATACTTAAATAGATGGAGGGGGAGCTTAAAAATAGGCCAAAATTGTGGGATTTAGTTAAACAAAAGAAATATTTGTTATGAAAACAAATACCATAAAAAAAATTGTTTGAAGATTTTTAATAATTTTGGGTGGTCAAGATAATTTTGAATGGATGAGAATCCACTAATATAAATTAGGACCCCTAAAGCTTAGTAACAATTTTTTAGAAAGTTTGGGTGGTCAATTGACCACCCAAGTCATAACGTGGTTATGCCTCTGATTTTTGGGGATGTGTGCCATATAGAATCAACATCAGATTGTTTGATAGGGGCATCATGAGAAAGATTTAAAAAAAAAATCTCCATCGTTTTATTCAAATCAGTCAATGATTTTCGTCCGTGAAAAAATTGTGTGGTATTATGAGAAGTGTTGTATGGATGAGAAGTCCGAAGGTTCGGAAGATAGAAAACTGAGGGATCCCCTTAGCATTTCTTTTCGGATTTTGACGAAAAATGTGAAGATAATTTTCGACCCTTTGGATGTCATCCAAAGGGTTTGCCATCCTTTGGCAAACCCTAAACCCTAAACACATCAAGATTTGTTTGTAATATAATTTTTCTCTCTTATATTTTACTAGCTTTTATTGCCAGACGGTACAAAAAAAAATAACAAACAAGCAAATTTTCCGGTTGTTGGGTAAAACTCGAAATCTACTTTACAAAAAAGTAAAAATAAAAAATAAAAAATAAAACCTAACTTGGTAAGTTATGTAAATTTTTTATTTTTTCTTCATTTATGGTTTAACAATCGCGTTTAAGACAAAATTTCCAATAAATAAATTTTCAATGTTTTTTGTGCTGAAAATTATATCCATAAAAAGTTGGTGTTTCCAACGATGTTGGGGTTTCTCATAGAAACCTGATTTTACCGTAAAATTAGGGTTTTCCGGTTTATCCAACAGGTCTTAAGTAAGAGATGAGTAGTTGCGTAGTAACAAAATCGAACTAAACATCTAAAGCTGAAACCCTAGATGTTAGACACAATCAACTAAAGAAAAAAATTCGCTTTTCGGAGCATCTCAGCTATTAATGGCTGTTTACCCTAGATTTCCTCTTAAACTCTAAGTACGTTCACCTTGAACCCTAAAACTCTCGAGAACCAATAAGACATATGTACATTAAGAGAGAGAGAGAGAGAGTACTTGGTACTAGGATTTGTAAGTCGACTGGGAAAGAGTCTAGCAAGCTGTGGGCGAGCTCACTCTTGTAAAATGCGAAGCTAGATCATTATATGGTCAAGGGATATATTCTCAATATTACCCCTGTAACTGGTAGGGTACACTCGATTTTCGACCCGTTAGACCCCGGTTTCTTACCGAGTCAGGTACATAAACGAGTCGGGCATAAGCATCCGTAGGGTCATCTAAAATGTTAGGTCGGGTCGGGTCAAGGATAATTGGGGACTTTTAGTCAGGTTGGGTTGGATTGGAAATAACCCTTGACCCATGGGGCCTGTCTGGTTGGGTGCACCATCGGGTCAGCTCGGGCAAATGCCAAAACTTCTACTTGGACAACTAAAATTTTGGCTCATCCGACCCGCCCCAACCCATTGGCAGCCATAATCGTATATTTTGCACCTTTGTCTTTCCTTTAGCTCCAAATCTTGCAAATTACTTAGGCTGCATATAGTATAGCTCTTTGTTAGCCCCTGTCACAGCAGAGTTCATCTACTTTAGTTGATTCCCATCCTCTTTTCTAACTCCTTGTAAATGAGGATTTCCCTGCTCTAGCATCAACCTCCCTATTCTTTACTAACTCCCTACCATAGCAAATAAACTTTGCTCTCATAAGGAATGAGTAGAGAGGAGGGTAGAATGTTGAACAAGTAAATTTTGTATAAAATCTTGCTATGCAAGGAGTTATCAAGGAGAAGGGGTATCTGCTAAAGCAGGTAGTAGGATGTTAGCAGAGAGGATGGGAACCTAAAGCAGGTGAACTTTGCTATGTCGGATTCAGGACAGGTTTAGGGTTAGTTTGTTAACCCTAATACTTAATAAACCTAACCCAACCTATTAGGGCCTGTTTGGTTTCAAGGGAAACAAGGGGAAATAAGGGAAAACTCATATGCGGCAAATAAATTACCGAGATTCCCGTTGTTTGGGTTTAGGGTATAGGGTTTCCGACCCTAAACCTGTCCTGAATCCGACATTTGTCATCCTTAAGGCTGCGTATGACATAGCTCTCTGCTAGCTTCTGTCATAGCAAAGTTCACCAGCTTTAGGTTCCCATCCTCTTTGCTAACATCCTACTACTTGCTTTAGCAGGTACCCCTTCTCCTTGATAACTCCTTGCATAGCAAGATTTTATACAAAATTTACTTGTTCAACATTCTACCCTCCTCTCTACTCATTCCTTATCAGAGCAAAGTTTATTTGCTATGGTAGGGAGTTAGTAAAGAATAGGGAGGTTGATGCTAGAGCAGGGAAATCCTCATTTACAGGGAGTTAGAAAAGAGGATGAGAATCAACTAAAGTAGATGAACTCTGTTGTGACAGGGGCTAGCAAAGAGCTATACTATACGCAGCCTAAGTAACTTGCAAGATTTGGAGCTAAAGGAAAGACAAAGGTACAAAATATACGATTATGGCTGTCAATGGGTTGGGGTGGGTCGGATGAGCCAAAATTTTAGTTGTCCAAGGAGAAGTTTTGGCATTTGCCCGAGCTGACCCGATGGTGCACCCAACCAGACGGGCCCATATATATATATATATATATATATATATATATATATATATATATATATATATATATATAAAATATTGGCTAGATTCAATCGCGACTCGGTTTTAATCTGACCCGACCTAACATTTTAGATGACCCTACGGATGCTTATGCCCGACTTGTTTATGTACCTGACTCAGTAAGAAACCGGGGTCTAGCAGGTCGGAAATCGGGTGTACCCTACCAGTTACAGGGGTAATATTGAGAATATATCCCTGGACTATATAATGATATAGCTTCACATTTTACAAGAGTGAGCTCGCCCACAGCTTGCTAGGCTCTTTCCCAGTCGACTTACAAATCCTAGTATCATGTACTCTCTCTCTCTCTTAATGTACATATGTCTTATTGGTCCTTGAGAGTTTTAGGGTTTAAGGTGAACGTACTTAAGGTTTAAGAGGAAATCTAGGGTAAACAACCATTAATAGCTGAGATGCTCCGAAAAGCGAATTTTTTTCTTTGGTTGATTGTGTCTGGCATCTAGGGTTTCAGCTTTAGATGTTTAGTTCGATTTTGTTACTACGTAACTACTCATCTCTTATTTAAGACCTGCTGGATAAACCGGAAAATCCTAATTTTACGGTAAAATCATGTTTCTATGAGAAACCCCAAAATCGCTGGAAACACCAACTTTTTATGGATATAATTTTCAGCAAAAAAAACATTGAAATTTTATTTATTGAAAATTTTGTCTTAGGCCCGATTGTTAAACCATAAATGAAGAAAAAATAAAAAACTTACATAACTTATCAAGTTAGGTTTTGTTTTTTATTTTTACTTTTTTGTAAAGTAAATTTCGAGTTTTACCCAACAGCTGGAAAATTTGTTTGTTTGTTTGTTATTTTTTTTTGTACTGTCTGGCAATAAAAGCTAATAAAATATAAGAGAGAAAAATTATATTACAAACAAATCTTGATGTGTTTTGATCGACTATTTGGCCTCCAAATCACATAGCTCTAATTAACCATCCTCTACCATCCGTTTTTACTCTTTATCATCCATTTTCACCATCTAATTGAATATGATGCACTTTTCAGTTTTAACTAAAATGTTTACCTGAACACACTCTACATAAAATGGTAGTTCCTAATGGGTTAGGTGTCCCACTCTCTGCCATCAACATATAATATTCATAAATCATGCTAGATTATATAAAAAGTGAAGGTCCATCCTAGGCAAATTCTGAAAATTTTAACAAAAATGCGGAATGGGTAGGCCCACAAATACCAAATCATTCATGAAAATATACACTAGTTACTGAGAAAGCATCAAATCTATGACCAATAATTATTGCCACTCACAACAACACTCATCGATTGGCTTATAACATTTATGAACAATGAAATCCTCGACAAATAACCGATCAAAGTAAGTCTACAGGTGGAGGTGAAGGAGACAAACCAGGCTAAGGCTTTAAATAAACCAATCTATGCTCTCTCTGTTCAATCACATCGACAAGCATTAACATGATCGTTTGAGGCTCGAGGATGTGATTGGGTCACGAGGGCTTAACATGAAGCTCGAAGCCATCTTCTCCAATCGAGTTGCAGAGCTTCCTAATCATGGAACCATTTTCACCGTTAATCACCTCGTCGAATGGCAAAGAGGCGCTAACTTAAGCAATTTCACTTTGGAATCGAATCATAGATTTTTTACTAGGGTTCTCAATGGGCCAGGACGGGCTTTGGGCCTCAAGTGATGTGCGGGTGTTGCACGCGCCCTGATTTCGAATCCCACCCCATGTTAGCCACTCCCAGGGATTTATCCCTACTTACCCGGTACGTGTGATTTGCAGGTGTTGCACGTGCCCAGCTACTTAGTAGAGTGCTCTAAGAGGCCTGGCTACCCCATCATTGAAAAAAAACAATCTCCTTTTTGTTTTGGATAGAATATTTTGTGTTCCTGTTTGTTTTTGTATTTGTATCACACATTTTGGTTGAACTTTTTGTAATCTAGCAAGTGTGGACCTTCAACATGACTTATGAATATTATATGTTGATGTAGTGAGTTAGACGTGTAATTAGGAAACACCATTTTTACGGTGATTGAGTTAACTCCGATAGTCGATTAGAGGGTAAGAAACGGATGCTAAAAGACGATTAATTAGAGCTATGCAATTTGGAGGCCGAATGGTTGATCAAAACCATCAAACATATTTAAATAGCATATGAATAGTTGTCCTAAGTCCTAACTCATGATATTCTCATTCTTATATAACATTTGATCCAACCCTCCTAAGTGGACTGGAAAGATTTGTTTGTATGGTAAATCTCCTATTCTTTCTTATTAATGCTCTTATTGGGAAATTGTGGGGAGAAAAATAAATTTTACAGCTTTTAGGAAAAACCCAAAATTTACTTTACATGAACAAAGAAAAAAAAAACAAACTTGCTAAGTTTTATTTATTTATTATTTTCATTTACTACTACTGGATGTACAGTCTAACAAACAGGTATCTATTGTTCATAAATTGTGAAGTATTTGCAGTTAAGTCAATCTATCATTTGTTTGATTTCAAGGGAATCTTGGACTAAACACAAACTTCATTGTTTTTAATGATTTTTTAAATCTGCTATTTTCCCGCCTGATTTTAGTAGTATTGTATTTAGTGTAGTTTTTGTTGTGTGGAGCGTGATGATCGTTCATACTTTCGAAGCTGCTCGATGTGTTACATCCAAATGGGAATTGTTTGTTTACTCGTTTGGTGGTCACTTGGAATGGGTTAGTTGTTTGGTGAGTGACATAGGTCAAATTCTCCGGTGATGCTGAGAAGTATCGGACAATTGATCTCGGTATTGGAGCCACCCGAGACAAATGTATCATCTTGGATACGCCCAGTACATATACTTCGTAGTATATTGTGTTACCAATGCTCAGACGATACTTGATTCCCAAGACGACATGTTTCCGTATTAGCACAGACTGATTCCGAGATTTTAATCCTTGGTGCGGGATCATGTTGAGTGGGGCTAACCTCTGGAAATTGGGGCAATGTGATCCGTAAAACATCGAAAGGCCTAATTGTGGTTTTATGTTGGGGGCATGACTTGTCAAGATTAGAACCGGAAGTTAAAGTGCCTTGGGGATTTTATAGTGATTTCTTTGAGGTTCCAACTTCTATTAAAATAACCATTGGATATGAAGGTGATTAAAGGGGGCAGAGAGTTTAATATCAAAAGAAGCACTCCAAAATGATGTAGGCTCTGTAGGAGAATACTTTATATCAATTCGGATGTTTGCCTTTGTTTTTGCCTTCATCTGAATGGCTGGATTCCTTTACATTTTAGTGTGATTGTGTCGATTCTGATTTTTGTTATCAGTTTGTTCTAATTTGACATTAACTCAAATTGTATAATGATTTCGTCCTAGCCATTTTATCAGTCAACTTCTGTACTTCAGCAAGAAAAAAAAGGTAAAATGAATATTTTGGATTCATATATTATTTACTTATGCTAGTTATGACATTGATATTCTTTTGTATTTCAGTGGGGCAAAAAATCTAATTTGAGTGTCTTTTATCAAATAAAATATTTCTAATTGAGAAAAAATTACATGCATTAGTTTTATTGATCCATCATGAATTATTGCTTCTTTCCCCTCGTTAATAAAATGCCATCTAGAGGATAATATTGTTATAAGAAAATGATTTTTTCTTTTGCCAATCTTGACCCTTGAGAAGCCTTTACGTTTTTTGTGCCTTGAACTGCCAATATGTGATTAAGTAAAATCCTCATTCTTTTTTTTCTTTATGTTTTTTCCGCCAGTATTGATGACATGGATCAAAATATCGTCTGATATATGTATCGGTTTTGGACTTGAACGATACGATACATTGGCTTTTTATCGCCCCCCTTAAAAAACAGTCAAATTATCGTTCAATGTATCGTTCGTATCGTCCGTATCGTTCAATGTATTGTTCGTATCGGACGAATCGTCCGATAATTTCAAATTATCGGTTTTGATGTTTTTTTTTATGGGGAAAAAACCGAAAAGTATCGTCTGGAACCAATATGTATTGGTTTTGGGGCTGGACGATACGTATCGAAAATCCGAGATTTTGATCCATGATTGATGAGCCTTTAGATTGATTTTCAAGAAAACTTTATCGTTGATCTTGAAATTTCCAACATTCAATAAATATTAAAAAAAAAGTGAAAAAGTATCAAGAAACTTGGACAGTTCCCTCTTTTTTAACTGAGTGTAAAATCAGATTGGCTGTTTTCTTAGGGTTGTGTGATTTGCACAAATTTCCAGGGAGTTTATTATGCGCTAATGATATCTTCTATTTCTAATTAAAATATTAAAACCTACTGATAAAAAATCAAGTTCTAAAGTCCCCCAAAAATAAAAAAAGCTATTGTGATCCCTTACATTGCATGTTTCAAACTTGAAACATTCTATGCAAAAAGAAGAACCTCATAACTACTCTTCAAAACATTTGAAGCTCCAAAAAATACAAAGAAGGATCGAGGGACTTGAAAAAATCCTTCTCATGGACTGTAGAATCAAATCAAATACTTTTTTGATCCTGAGGAGTCTCTAAGGAACACCCGATTTGTTTGAGAGCCAGCCAAATGACAGTTTCGGAGACCCCTTCTATTATTTGATTGTCAAGGTTTTGATCACGGATTGATGCAGCTCTCATTTTGATTCATTGTTGAAGCAGATTCAAGGGGTCACAAAATGATTCAATGATGGAGGCAAAAGAGTCTTTTATGCCCTGCTGCCTGCTGGTCTAGATCACCGACAGAGAAGCCATCAAAATTGAGTTTGTAGTGATCGGGAAGGGGTGGTTTCCACTTAATGACCGGTTTTTCTTTCAGAGGACCTCTGTGAGCAACTTCTAGCCAGTTTCTATGTAGATCATCAGGCGGAAAACTGTGGAGAGCTGCAGAATATTATTTTACTTTTAATTTTACAAAATAACTTGTCTGGATTGGTCATCTTGCCTTTAAAATTCCTGTTATTTCTTTCTTTCAGTAAGAATTCTATCACTGCATGGTGGGTAATAGACCATGATATACGACCTCTCTTGCTGAAGTGGTTGCTGCCCCAACCTCCAATCAGATCTCCTTCTGTTGAAATTAAAATCCTGCAGAGTTGGAAGGACTTAGATACCAAATGGCACTATCTTTATAATCAATCAATGAAGAGGGAGCTGATGTCTTCAGAGTCTTCCACATTGAGCACCTATGAAAAATCTGAATCCCTCTATTCTGCAGGTGGTTAATGGTGAGGGCTGTGTCTAAAGTTGCGAATCAGGAAAAGGATAAAAATCTGGCGGTTATGGTGCTGCTCCATAAGCTAGTCCAAGTGAGGTTGGTGAGTGTTCTCTTGTGAGGTATTTATAGTGTGTTTGGGCAGAGTACTTACCCGTTTCTGAGATGGTCCATAGGAGTTGATCTACTGTGATAGCAGAGATATTTGCAGTTTTGCACCGTTTAGCTGTTCTAGTAACTGAATGAGATCTGTAATTTTTTCCTCTTTCAAGTGTCCCCTCAGCTGTATGTTCCAAACAGTTTCCATTTTTCCTCTAGATTCAGACATGTCCCTGATTAATTGGTCATTGTTGTTAATATCCTGTAAATTCCTTCATATATTTCTCAGGTTTTTTTGTTGTTCTGTCTCCTATGGTCTATTGAAGTATCAGTCCAGAATTTAATTGTACAGCCATTTCCCATGTGAAACCTCATGTTATGGTGATAACCGGTTTATTTAAGATGTCTCTACCCCAAATTTAATTGTACTGCCATATTTTTTTTTTCGATGTCTCTACCCCATGTGAAACCTCATGTGATAGCCAGTTTTTTTTAGATGTCTCTACCCCAAATTTAATTGTACTGCCATATATTTTTTTTCGATGTCTCTACCCCAATCCTTGAAGAATCTGTTATCTGTCCCGCTCGCTATAGCTTCTTGCATAGTGTAGGGATTTGTTGACTTCTTTGAGGTTTTTAATACATAGTCCTCTCATTTCCTTGGTGTGACATGCCAAATTCCTCTGAGGTGCCCATTCCCTAGGACGTTGCTCTGGATCTTTTCAATGTGCTTCCTAACCCAAACGGAGCAGCTGAACATTGATATATTGTATAGGGGGCAGAGCAGAGAGTGTGGACTAGTGTGACTCTATTGGCAAAGGATAGGAGGTTTCCTTTCCAAGCTTCTAACTTCCTTTCATATCTATCCCCGGGTTCCACAATGTTTTCTAGGGGTTTGACGATGCATAGGGCATCCCCAGGTATGAAAAGGGGAGTTTTCCATTATCCTTTGAATTAGACGTTCTTTGGTTTTGATCCCTATAACTGTGGATTTTTGCACAGTTAATTTGAGACCTGACAGTGCTTCGAAACATCCGAGCATCCCTGGGGATTGGACCTGTAGCTCAACACGAAGTTTGACAATATTGGAACCTTGAAGTCACAGGTTCAATCCCAGCTTACCCATAAAAAAAATCTGATCATCTTATTTTTGCCTTATGTTGTAAGCACCTGAGAATATGATTGTGTCATCGACAAACTGCAGGTGTGTAGTTTTATGACTGTTATTGCTGACTGAATTTTTTGAAAAGTTCTATTTGGTTAGCTCTTACAATTAGCTGACCCAGAGTTTTGGTGATGATGATAAAAAGAGACGGAGACAAGAGTTCGTCTTGTCTTAAACCTTTGGTACTGGGAAAGAATCCTGTTGGTGATCTGTTTAAGAGGATGGAGAACCTTACTGATGAGATGCAGTCAGTTATTCAACGTTTCCAGCTCTCACCAAAACCTTTGTGAGATAGAAAATATTCCAAGAAAGACCAGTCTACATGATTGAATGCCTTTTATTAATCCAATTTCAAAATGATAACTGGATTTGGAACCTTTTGTCTGGAATCAATGCCTTCATGAGCAGTTGGAGATGAAATTGGAATCAATGCCTTTTGTCTAGAATTTTTCTGCATTCACTGAAGGCACTTGGAGGAGAAGTGAATTTTGAGGAAATTTATGCACATTGCAAGGTTTAAAAAAAATTACTTGGTTTGTGGCGAGAAGCTTCAGCATTTGCCAAAGAGACTGGGTTTCAAAGGATGCTGATTATCCTTGAAAGATGGTATCAGTTTTGGAAGAGACTTTTGGCAGGTCTAAAATCCATTACCCTTCCTATTATTTTTTATCATGTTATGAATCGAATGGAATTGCAGACATTTTAGCCAAAGGAGTGATGAGAGATTCCTAATTAGCGATAGCTTCCCGATACTTGTAGTTCTATACTTCAATATATGCATTTGGGCACCATAGTGTCCTTTGGTTTTCACTTTCTTACACTCATCTTTATTCTAGTCACCATTTTATTTAGTGTGCTTGGGCTAGTTCACTCTTTCAGTGTTCTCCTGGCTACAATCCGCGGTACTCTTATCTCAACTTAACAGAGTTTGACACATTTTTAGACTTCATAGCATACATGATGGCTTAACAGTTGGATCAAAATTGTTGAGTTAATGTACATGGAGATTAAGGGGGATTGTTGAGACTAGAAACTGAACCCTACTTCATTTGCTTGTGCTTAGTTCATTTGTCGTGATGCTTGTGTTACTTTTTCTTGATGAGGGAGTCTGGTCCTATAGAGATATTGGGATTATGATATAAAGTGATTTAGTCGGATGTTGGGATTATGATATAAAGTGATTTAGTCTTCTCTCATGAGTCGAGAAACTCAAGTAACAATGTGGAAACACCAAATCTTGGGATCTGTTCTCATTAGAGTAAGCCTATCTTTTCACTTACTTTTTGTGTCAGTTTTCTAAAATCTGATATTCATTTCTATCAATTTTTACTTTGATTTATGTTTGTCTGTATGCCGGTTGCACAATACATATTGTTTTCTTCGAGTTTTATTGCCTTGACCTTTATGCCAATGTTGTATTTATAACAAGTGAGCAGATTCTGTTCCAATTTGTTTCATTGAATTCGTTGATGCAATTGTTGTGTATGTGTGCAGTATCAGTATGGCGCCTATGGAGGAGGACACCAATGTAAGTCATCTTAGCCTTAACATTGTGAATAATATGCTTTATAATTTTTCTAACATTATGGCTACAGTTTCCAATGAATAGTGGATGTTCATAATCTTATAACGTTACGTTTTTTTATTGATAACTGACAATGTTATTGAAAAAACAACCAAATATTATAACCCTTAAGCAAGATGCTTGAGAGACAACATCCTCACAACTCAAATGATAAGTAATATTACATCAAAAATCTGAATGAGAACCGGGAAATAATGATATAACAGCTTACAAAAGAAAATCATCTCCAATCACGATTGAAGATCTTGTGACAGTGTCTTTGGATAAGGAATCCATGATTGAAATAACTTTGTGATGGTTATGATCATTACTGCGGGTAAGTCCGTTGATCCGCTTAATGCTCCAACCTCTACGAAACATTCCTGTCTTTGCTCATCCATATAATAACATTTAAAGAGTCCGTTTCGGCTGTACATGATCTCATTCTCATACTCATACTAGAAAGAAGTTTAGTACTAGTCAATAAAACTCTTATCTTTGCTTTTGACGAATCACAATTTTACCCAAGGGACGTTAAAAAACTTTATGAAATCTGCCCTCATGATTGCTAATTATCTCACCAACTCCTGCCACCCTTGGATCCTCTAAAGAACTTCCATTGATTTTATTATTATGTTTTAAATGCATTGGGATTGCTGTTTGGCTTCTTGTTAGTGCACAGTTGTGAGTTTTTG